>OX463318.1:15575268-16213230 GCA_949820665.1 Scrobipalpa costella
AAAAGAATAGATTTAAGAACAACGAATTTCAACAATAATTAAATACCTACCTACAAAAACAACGAATAAACAAAGCAGTATGGAATTGTGCCTTAATTTTTTGTACTTTGTTGTATTTTATTAAGAAAAACTTAAATAAATAAGATTTATTTTTATTTATTGTTTTATTTGCATTCTCTGATACGTACACTACTCTGTTCATTTCAAGAAACGTTTTAAATTCAAATTGGTAATTTTAAGGATCCGTTTAGAAATTAAAAAAAGAAAAGACAATTATGTTTTATTCTTTATTCAGCCTCCACAAAGTGGTTTCCGTAAATCCATGGTTCTCCATACAACTATCTTCTGGAAGTTTGTATTTTGCTAATTGTGTGATGTGCTGGAGTCTTTTAGCCGTCAGCCCGTGCCTGCCGGGGTCACCTATGAACACCTGAAATGAAGGTAACAAGAGTTGGGTCTGTAGTTAGTTCTCAAGTCGTGGGTACGAGTCCCGTTGTCGTGTAGGGAAGGACAGTAGCACCGGTATCCTTGCTAGGCGGTTTAGAAGTATCTCAACCAGTAGGCTAACATGCGCGTCACAAGATAATTTTGTGTGAAGTACGCTACGCGCGAAAAAAGGCGGTGGCAAAACTACATAAGTTCTAGGCATAGTGTGAATAATTGTATTCCGGATTATAAAATGGAGAATGCGTTTCAAAATATTCATGAACGTATTTGAATTTCAGGCACAACACAATTAATTTAAAACTGATGGCGCCACTATCGCGCCATTGTTCGCCCTTTTTTGCAACTACGACTTCTTATAATTAATATAGAACCTTAAAAATTTGCGAATCATAGTTCGTTGTAGGTTGTAGTAACAGGTAGAAAAATTGTGATTAACGGCCACCAACGACAATTTTTCTACTAGACTGACGACAGATGCAAATGCTCTGAGTCTTTCAGCTCATGCTTGCTTAAGAATATATATATTTATTTAACAGTTTATTGTACACTAAAACATACACAGTACAATTACATACGGGAATCAAGATACAACGTGTAAGCTGGAGGCATCAATGCCATGCGCTTTACCTGCTACTCATTTCATATTTTCCAACCTTTAGGCCTACTGTCCACGGCGGTGTCATTTGACGAATGCGTGCAACCTACAAATGACGGCAGGCGTATTTTGCATATTTGTTATGTCCACGCTATCGTCATGCTATCGTCAATCACGCTACAAAACTTCTCAGTTCTCTTTCAAGTAGCATCGCGAAAGCACGTCTTTTCGTTGGGAAAATGTCAAGTGATGATGAGGATGTGATTATAGCATACAACTTCATTAGAAGACGACGAAACAGGCGAAGAATGTACTGGCTTCATCCATACATCGAAAGAAATATAAATTGTAGATTATTTGTTGCTGCCAGAGAGCTATCAGAAGATGATTCTGTATTTCAATCATTTTACCGAATGACTAAAAATACGTACCAAAATTTAGTCTCTATTGTTGCACCACATATACAAAGACGAAATACTGCAATGCGAGAATGTGTCAGTCCAGAAGAAAGGATACTTATAACTTTGAGGTAAGTTATATTTTAAATACTAGCTGGTGCCCGCGACTTCGTCTGCGCAGGATTAGGGCTTTTTTGACATCTTCATATTTTGGACAATTCACACAATATCTTTATAAATTGTAGCCTATGTGTTACTCTGATTTAGAAGCTATATTATTGTAAAGTTTCATTAAAATCCATTCAGTAGTTTTTACGTGAAAGAGTAACAAACATCCATCCATCCGTACTTACAAACTTTCGCCTTTATTGGTAATATTAGTAGGATAATCATAACGTACTTGTCTAGTAAAAAAAAATATTGTAATAAAAATGTATTTTAATATTAGAAAAAAAATTAAAAAGAAACAAAATTAAGTTTTTTAAGTTTGTTAAAAAATTAAGTTTGTTAAAAAAATTAAAAAGAAACGTAGGTACTTTAAAGTACCGATTACAAGTTTTCAAAGTTCTCCAGTTGGTCTTCAGAAATATTAATTAGAGAATAATTAATTGGAGATACTGGAGGAAGCGATGAATTTGAAATAGAATCTACAGAAGATATTGGTGAATAGGTGTCCCTGTATTGTTGTGACTGCTGTATTGGATAATAGTGGTTGTCATGTTGCTGTGGCTGCTGTGATTGGTCTGACTGAATTTCTTCGAGTAATAATAAAACCTTGATTCTAAACTTTCTCATTTGCTCCTCTGATAAATTTTCTACGTCTGGCAACAAACTTAGTAAAAACATTTTTCTAGCACTGTCTGTCTTAATTTCTTTTTTTTTATCCAATCGACAAATGCTTTGTCAGCTTCGTTGGTAACTTTTCTTATTTTTGGCTTCTTAAATGTGTTTGAATCGACGGATCCAGAAGATGGCGTTTCCAATGTATTCGTAGTTGCTTGAGTACATGGGACTTCGTCAGTTGTAGAATTAGATTCAATATTTTCGGTGTTCACCTCAGGTGGCACAGGTATGTTCCCCGGTTCATCAGTGTGAACAATTGCTTTCACAAAAGGAAGAACAAACTGTAGTTCTTCATGTAGGTAGTATAATTTCTTTTGCTTTGTCGATGAACCACTAGGAGTTGGTTTCAGGCTGCGGACAAATCCATTCCTTATATTTCTCCACCTAGTTTGACAATCGGCCACTGAAAAGCAACGTGCAATTAATACAATATGTCTTTTTTCAGATACCTATCAACTGGGTGTAGTTTTCGGGCACTTCAATTTTACTTTGCTCGAGGAGAATGCACTATATCTCGAGTTGTAGCAGAGACAACAGAAGTTATATGGGGCGTACTCAGAGACACCTACATGCCTGTGCCAACAACTGATGAATGGAAGGCTATTGCAACCAGGTACTACGAACTATGGAACCTTCCAAATTGTCTGGGATCTCTGGACGGAAAGCACATACGGATTCAAAAATATCCTAATACAGGATCTGCAAATTATAACTATAAAGGATACCATTCCATTATTTTGTTGGGATGTTGCGACGCAGATGGTTATTTTACGGCTATAGAATGTGGATTTGCTGGAAGAAATAGTGACGGTGGTGTGTTCCAGGCATCGGCTTTGGGAAGGTGGCTAGAAAGAGATGGTTTAAATATTCCTCAATTAGGATCACCTTTACCAAACGATGGAGAAACTGGAAATATATTTCCATATTACTTTGTTGGGGACAACGCATTCCCCTTGAAAAAATATTTAATGAGGCCATATTCAGTGCGAAACTTGGACAACGTTAAAAGAATATTTAACTACAGATTGAGTCGTGGACGAAAAACAATTGAATGTGTTTTCGGAATGATGTCACAAAAATTTCAAATTCTTTTGAAGTCTATTACATGTCGCAAATACTCCACTATAATTTCTATAATAAAATGCATATGTATTTTACATAACTACATACGTAAACATGAAGGAGTGCAGTACCAAATCAGTACATTCAATGAATCGACATCACAAAGACTAAAACCGATTTTAATACCTAATATGACTTTTGTAAATACACCAAATGGTTTACGTAACTATTTATCAAATTATTTTTTGAAACCTGACTGTGCACTGCCTTGGCAGTGGAATCACTGTGTAATTGAATAAATATATATTATTACTTACCGGAAGCGTTTGTTTTTTGTGCAATTTCACTCCAAGCTCTGTCCGTAATATCTTTTCTAGAGTATTCTGGTAATTTATTATTGTATAAACAATATATATTGTTCAATAATATGAACGAAATTCACTGCCGAGCCCGCCATTTTGTAAAACAACAAAGCAAAACAACAGGTGTTTGCGTCTCACAAGTCGGTCGAGTAGTGACATGCTGCCACGCGCACCGCATGACGAACGCAAGACGAAAGGCGGACGCGACGTTGCCGCTCCGTGGACACAGATTTGATTGTTTCTACGCAAGATGCAAGCAATCGGCAATTGACGATAGCGTGCGTATGACGTGCGGTTTACGTGGACAGTACGCCTTAGGGTTCCATTCGGATGGCAGGTTGTGTGCTGATAGGATAGACGACCCTCACTCAAGAGGATCTGCTTGAAATAAAGATTCTGTACATACATACATATCATCACGCTTTTATCCCTAATGGGGTAAGCAGAGTATAAACAAAGACGTAAACAAAGGTCGTTCCGCCATGTCTGACGAAGTTGCGAGGGTTATTTAAAATAGATTCGTAGGTATATTGCTGTAGTAACAGGTTGTCAGCCCATCGCCTAAATAACAATATACTGAAACCCTCGGATCCCTTAGTTGGATTCTGTAACTTACATCTTTTCCATCCAACGCTAAACTTCTCAACCATTCAAACAAATATTTAGCAAACTCTTCATCATAGAACATGTCTCCAATCAAAATCGTATCAAAATCTTCAAGTTTCTTTCCAATAAAGTTTTCTGTGCTGGTTTCAATGTGGACTTTATTCAAATCTGCGTTGATTTTGCTCGCTATAACTGCATCTGAAACAAAATAGGTAATTTCGACCACTCGTTCAACTGGGGATGTAGCTCAGTGGTAGAGCGTTCGCTTTGCATGTGAAAGGCCCCGGGTTCGATCCCCGGCATCTCCAAAGTATTTTTGCAATTTCGGTTTGTAATTTAATTTTTATTTTTGGTATCCCTTCGAAAAAAGAGAAAGGAATAACTTACAGGGGTCAATATCGTTTGCTAATACGTATTTTGCTTTCATTTTCGCCGCTGCAATCGATCCTGCACCGCAACCACATCCAATGTCAATTATTCTTCTATTTCTTACTGTTTCCTCATTATCTAAAATGTACCTGAATAAAATAAATAAACAAATAAATTTCAGAGAAAAAAAAAAATTATAAAAATAAAGATTTTGTTGCCATCTAGTATCGAGTAGAATAAACAGTAATGGTCTACCGTAATACTAGATGGCGCTATTACACGCCATCTATGTTTTGTTTAACAAACTAGTGTATCTGTTTGATAGCGCTAGATGGAAGTAATGCTTGCAGTATTGATACTACTCAATACTAGGTGGCGCTATTACGTGCAAATATGGTTTTGTGAGCATTTTTTAAATCATTTTTTACATTTACAGCTCTAGGGTCCATAAAGTTATAGTCAGTTATAGATACGAGGATTCGTAGGACCGTTTAGTTTAAAATCTTTGACTCAAGTATTAAATTCAAGATGTATTTGTATGAATCTTGAATACAATGAACCATTCACACAAAACAAACCTACGTAAAACCCCAGCCGTGATTCCGCGAACGAATTTGGCACCTGCTCATTATCATTTAATTATCAAATTTGATTAATTGATAAGATAATAATAAATATTCAGCGAATCTTCAATCATCAAGGCTTATTTAGCGCCAATATCAAGTAGTTTCTTCCATGCTGGCCTGGGAGCGAGAGAAAAACATAGAATGTGCCAGCTGCATTTCCTCCCGGGCATGCTGTAAAAACCAGCTAAGGGATCCGAGGGTTTCAGTATATTGTAATTTAGGCGATGGGCTGACAACCTGTCACTACAGCAATATACTTACAAATCTATCTTAAATAACCCTCAAAACTTTGTCAGACGTGGCGGAACGACCTTTGTTTGGGTCGTTTGCGCTCTGCCTACCCCATTAGGGATAAAGGCGTGATTATATGTATGTATGTATGTATCAAGTAGTGAAAAAAGGTGTTCCGCGGTTTCTTAGTAATTTCTAATTTGATTAGCAACAAAATCAATATTTGCAGGAATCATAATCACTATTTCCTAGAGGATTGAGTTTAGAAATTATCACCTACTAGGTAATAAATAAGTCCGCCTATTCTTCCATGCTGGACTGGAGCAAAGGAAAAACACAGAATGTGCCAGAAGCATTTTCTCCGGGTATGCTGAAAAACCAGCTAAGGGATCAGACGGTTTTAGTATATTGCAATTTAGGCGATGGGCTGACAACCTGTCACTACAATATACAAATACTAAATAATTTATACTAAATACTAAAACCTACAAATCTATCTTATATAACTATAAACATTCAAAACTTTGTCAGACGTAGCGGTATGACCTTTGTTTAGGTCGTTTACGCTCTGCCTATCCCATTAGGGATAAAGGCGTGATTACATGTATGTATATGTATGTAGCTAATAATGTTTAATGTGTAACTGTCTAATTCATAAGTATCGTTTAAGTAAGTATATGTAGTGATATTCTATCTACCAATTTCTCTGATATATAACATACAGTATCCTATCTTATGTAGCATATATTATGTATTAGTTCATCATAAGATATGCATCAGTATACTTTATTGAAATATTTATTTAATAGTGTGTAAACATTGTCTAAGTATTATATGTAGTATATAAAGGTTGCCTGGTAGAAATTGCTGCTTTAGCAATAAGGCCGCCTATATTGTACTGTCACGTTTGCTCCTTTTTATTTCTGTTGTATGTGATTCTTTGTGCAATGAAGAATTTTGTATTGTATTGTATGTATCTGTAGGTACTCTAATGTCCAATGTGTCTAATATATCTTGTATTTGGTCTTTTTATCAGTTTCTTCACATTCTTACATCTTGTAATTATTTGTTTTTATTTTAGTGTGCAATCAAGTTCGTGAAAGTCAGTTATTTTGCGAACAGAATAATCATAGAATCGCAGAAAACATGAGAAATTGTTTTTAACAGTCTTTGTGTCTACAATATTTCATAGAAAAAACAAAACAGTTCGTTCTGATCTTGTCTTCGATTTTCACAATATGTAGGCGTATTTTTCGCAAACGGCTACTGAGAACCGCGAGATACTTATTCTTAGAAGTGAGAGAGATTCTCACTAACAGCGAAGCAGGGGGTGGATTCTAGCTAATGAGAGGGAGGGAGTGAGAGGTCAAAGGTTAAAGGTCAGTTTCTATAAAGCGATAACGAAGGCCATTCGACTAAATAACTTATGGTTCTCTAAGGATATAACCGAATACAGCCACAAAAGACATAGGTAGAGATTTATCATTCCAATCGAAACATTAGAGATCCGATCTAAGGCTAGACGAAATGGCCAATAGTACCTAAGTTAGTGTTATCGATTCGTGCTTGACTAAAATGATTGCCGTCCCTTTCTGTTAAATTCTTTACTGTCTAAATAAAATAAAAAGTAAACTTAAAAATTAAAACAAAAGGCGAGCTTATCTCTATAAGAGATCTCTTCCAGCCAACCTAAAGAAGGAAAAATCACGGGAACAGATATAATAAACGTAATAACGTTAATAATTATATTACATAACATTATCAATATGATATATAATTAAATGGTATAAAAGATATTGAAATGAATCTAAATATATAAATGTCATAGAGAGTTAATAAAATGTTCTTTCAGTCTCTTCATAAAGGTGAAACTCGAGGGACTCTCTTGTAGAGTTTTAGGTAATTTATTCCAAAGTTGTATGGCTCTTACAGTGAAAGAATTAAAAAATAATTCTGTTCTCTCATCCAGTAAGTTAAGTTAAGCGTGGTTTTTAATTTCTTTATTCAACCTCTACTATCCGTTTAAAATTCAGAAAACCAATTTCATGTTGACTGTCAATATTCCAACTCAAACTACTTTTGATATTCACGGAATAATAGGCTTAAAAACTAGAACAAGCTTCAACATCGTACCAGCTGTGGCAGAATCGCCAAACTCTACATTTCGCGGAATATATCGCATACTGGGAAGCAGAATGGAAGGTAAGCATAAAATAGTTTAATTTACGCGAAGAGGTTTTAATCGGGGAATTGTTAGCAGGAACTGAAGTGTTATTGTTGAGTGGTTTCTGACGAAGTTAGATTTAATCAGTGCTTATATAATCAAACCCAATACTTAGACTGAAACACGTATGTTTTTTAATCGTCATGAAGATTATTGTGACAGTTTTCTTTACATGTAGTACTATTATAACAATGTAACAAAAAATGGCCCTATAAGCAGAATGTGTAGGTATTATAATGAGGTTTGCTCACATTGCGATATATTTAACTGTAACACTGATGTATTTAAAAATTGTTTACCTAAACTTTAAATAAAATCATAATTTCTTATAATATTATAACATCCACAGATAACAGAAGTACCTCCCTGTTTTGAGCTTTAACTTGCCAGTCTTTTGTAAACAGGGAAAAATGGAGGGAGAAGAGGGAGGCCTTTGCCCAGCAGTGGGATAATTCAGGCTAAATAAGATAAGATAAGAAGATTATAACATCATAGAATAATTACTCATTAATTTATTTATCATCATTCCCATTTAAAAATTTAGTAGTAAATTATATATTGTGTTTCTAAATTATTGCAAGCTGTGTATAGTTGTTATTGGGAATCAGATTCTTATTGTGTTTTACTATGATTAGATTATATTTAAGTAGTATTAGTCTTTTTCATGTTACTGTATTTGAATAAAAATAAAATAAAATATATTCTGTGACATAGGTGACAGGTCTTGTTTTGACACTTTGATCAGCCCTGGTGTTGTCAAAGACAAATAAAGAGTAGCGACTTTTCCTGTCCCAATTACAATAGAACATTATTTCATCAATAACTTACTTACATATAATAGCTTCCATGCTGGCCTGGGAGTGAGAGAAAAACATAGAATGTGCCCGCTGCATTTCCTCCCGAGCATGCTGTAAAAACCAGCTAAGGGATCTTAGGGTTTCAGTATATTGTAATTTAGGCGATGGGCTGACAACCTGTCACTACAGCAATAAGACCCTCAAGACTTTGTCAGACGTAGCGGATCGGCGTTTGTTTAGGTAGTTTACGCTCAGCCTACCCCATTAGGGATAAAGGCGTGATTATATGTATGTATGTATGTATATAGTAGTCCTTTTCCTACATCAATTCATATCCTTCTATGATCATTTTATTTATAAATTATTGTCATTCTTCGTTACTTTGAATAATATTCGTATTTTAGCGCAGTATATAAGTATGTACATAGTAGTATTTATTTCCTTTTTTAACTGATCCTATTTAGCTTTTCCAAATTTCGTCCAAAAACCCGTCATGACAATAAAAAAAATAAAAAAAGAGGAGCAAATAAAACACTGAATTGAATATACATACTTCTCTTTCAAAACATAGTGTAAACTTCCTTAGGGCCGTATTTATAATCAGCGCTCATGAGTGACAACGAGTTTCAGTTCGATCATGTCATTTCAATACAAACTGGCCTGTCAAATCCATACTTAATATGCCTCTTAAGTTTGAGATTGCTTCATACATATGAGCCTTAGGAACCCTAGGATGTACGTATGTCGGTAACCTTACTTGGGAATTGAACCCATGATCACAGCCATATAGAGCCATTCCTCCATAAAGAGCCCACAGCCCAATAGTCCAACCATTATGACAAATGCTTCCATACTGGACTGGGAGCGAGAGAAAAACATAGAATGTGCCAGCTGCATTTCCTCCTGGGCAAGCTGTAAAAACCAGCTAAGGGATCCGAGGGTTTAAGTATATTGCAATTTAGGCGATAGGCTGACAACCTATCACTATGGCAATATACCTACAAATCTATCATAAATAACCCTCAAAACTTTGTCAGACGTGGCGGAACGACCTTTGTTTAGGTCGTTTACGCTCTGTCTACCCCATTAGGGATAAAGGCGTGATTATATGTATGTATGTATGTATTATGACAAATCCCTACGACCCCATTTCCACAATCCAAGTGTCATAATATTACTCAACCCAAGGTCGCGCAGGTCGCTCGCCTCTTAGCCGGTGACGTCACAAGGTCACAACGACCTGAGAATCAAAGCTTTGGATCAAGAGCGCAATGGCCCGGACCAGTAGTCCAGAACGGTGACGGCGGCCAATCTCCCAGAGATGGGCCAACTGCGCAGGACTAGTTTTTAGTGCCCTAGTGTTTGTGCTACACACGGGTGCACTCTCTATTCCTTCAATCTCTTATTCTGATTTGACAGAATGCCTGACACGACCGGAGAAAAATCAGGCGCAGGACCGACTATTTACATGCCCATCCGACAACACGGATCATCTTACGTTTCGGACAAACTACAATGTCCTAACCAAACTAGAAACAAACACACAAAGCCATTATCTCCCACCGGGAATCGAACTCGGCACCACCGGATGGAGAGTCCATGGCTCTGACCGCTAGACCACGGAGGCAGTTAGATGGGGATGACAAATCTCTAGCACACTTTATTGCTCAATCCATAATGTGAAGGTTGGTTCAGGTCGGTCCCCTCTCTGCTGGTGACCCAACAAGGCCGCGACCTTGACCCTATTACTCATACTTTGGCGCAGTCATGTGATATTATATCACATCAGGTAATCATTTGTTACGGAAGTTATAGGGTAGTTACAGTAACTGGATAGATAAATTGTCAGAGTATATATTAGATTAGAGCTAAATATGATGTAGGTATGGGAGAACCATTTATTTTAAATTTTACATACAGCCAAACACAATAAGAAGTTCATAAATAGAACTTGTTATTTTTATATATTTACTGCAGATAATTTGCTTTTTGTGTTTTTGCATAACATAAAACAACATTAAATTTGCTTTATTATTACACGATTAATTTAATGTTAAAATGTATGTATAGGTTTGCAGCCCAAGTTTAATATTTCATGTCGAAAGATTTAAAAAAATAATGGCGGGAATGAATATTGTTTATTTACAATATTTTTGTGGAATTTCTTAAATTTTCCTCGTAATCAAAGTGAAAAGCAGAGTTTACAACTCGTGTACAAAACCATTTTAGTCCTTGACTTTAATACATACACATAATCACGCCTTTATCCCTAATGGAGTAGGCAGAGCGTAAACGACCTAAACAAATGTCGTTCCGCTACGTCTGACAAAGTTTTGAGGGATATTTGTACGTATATTGCAGTAGTGACAGGTTGTCAGCCCATCGCCTAAATCGCAATATACTGAAACCCTCGGGTCCCTTAGCTGGTTTTTACAGCGCTTTAATATGATCTAAAAATTTCGGACGAAAATGACTTGTCGTAAAATCTGTTTAAATATTGCAACTAATTACTCCTTGGGACCAAAATTTGACAGTTTTTGTGGTCAGTTTCATAGGTAGAGTCACTAAATCTAGTGGAAATGGTAGTTGGTATGTTCATAGGTTTAGGTATGAAAAATCCAAGATACATGATAGCCTCTATGTAGTTACGTAGTTCTAACAAACTACTGATAGTAAAATTCAATTTAAAAAAGTATTTTCGAACCAAGGATAATCCGGAGAGAATAGATCGCCTGTCCTTTTCCAATGCTTTTTAGTCTGAAAGCGACAAATAAATTTGAATTTTAGTTTTAGCCGGCACATCTAGAATCGAGCCCAATATAATATTACTATGTTTTTACCTAATCGTATCATAACGTTTAACTGTTTCTCTCAGATTCTCAGAAACTGTAACAGCTAAACATTCCAGACCGTAAAATATTCAACGTTTAATAACTCCAATAAAACGAATATCCCGAACTCTACTCTTTCACAGAAAACCAATAAAATATTCATCGAACAAACGAAAGTATAATACAAACATTATTTTATTATTCCTAACGTTTCGTAGAAAGTGTGATTCATCCTGTCCTAAACCTGAAAAACTCCTTTCATGACTCATGCAATTTCCTTCTCTTTCATTACTACAGGACAGTTCATAATGCTATCCCTGTTTGTTGGCAAATATATTGCTATCCTTCTCTGGTGTAAGGGAAAGGGATGTTTTGTTTCCTTCTATAGAGGAATGCGACCTGAATTCCCAAATATGTTGTTATTCACTCTTCCCGTGGGGTCTTATTCATAGTAAGATCTTAAAAGTTTTTGACTTTCATATTTTGTTGTTATTATTAAGGCGATTTTAAAAACGCTGCTCTACAATAATGGTAGCAATTCGTAGTTGCAAAAATCACGACTTAACTAATTTAAGTATGTACCTATCATTTTCTATCACGAGGGAACAGTAAGGGATGGCAATAATTTAATCGAGATATAGTTAAGTTGGGCGCTCTAGGACTCAATAGCATTGTTTAATTTAAGTGCTTGTTTGGTTAGGACATTGCAGGCTGATCACCTGATTGTCCGAAAAGTAAGCTGATCCATGCTGTCGGATGGGCATGTAAATAGTCGGTCCTGCGCCTTTTTTCTCTCTGGTCGTGTCAGTCACTCTGTCCCATCAGAATAAGAGATTGAAGGAATAGAGAGTGCACCTGTGTGTAGCGCAAACACTTGGGCACTAAAAACAAGTCCTGCGCAGTTGGCTGATCTCCGGGAGATTGGCCGCCATCACCGAAAATCGGTTTGAGGACTACCTCCATGCTGGTCTGGGAGCGAGAGAAAAACATAGAATGTGCCAGCTGCATTTCCTCCCGGGCATGATGTAAAATCCAGCTAAGGGATCCGAGGGTTTCAGTATATTGTAATTTAGGCGATGGGCTGACAACCTGTCACTACAGCAATATACCTAAAATTCTATCTTATATAACCCTCAAAACTTTGTCAGACGTGGCGGGACGACCTTTGTTTGGGTCGTTTGCGCTCTGCCTACCCCATTAGGGATAAAGGCGTGATTATATGTATGTTATATGTATGTATATATGTATTACAAATCCAAATATTTGAAAAACTGTAAATTTTCCTTCCTTCATTTATTTTGAGTTTAAAACTTTACATAACTTGTTTAGTCGTTGATGAAGCTTAAATCTTTTTTATTCAAAAATACACATAAAAATACATACATACAATCACGTCTTTATCCCTAATCGGGTAAGCAGAGCGTGAACAACCTAATCAAAGGTCGTTCCACCACGACTGATAAATAAAATCAAAAATCAAATCTAAGATAGATTTAAAAAAAATCAATAACGCTCAAAAATGTTTTGAGGGATATTTAAGATAGATTTGAATACATATCTTTAATTAAATATTTGTCTATCAGTTTTACTTTTCTAGTCTATTAGTCGTAAGGACATACATATAACAACGTTCTTATCCCTAATGGGACGATCGTAAGGACGCTTTGTCAAAAATGACAAAATTCAATAGAAACTGCAAAAACTTGGCAAAAAATGAAGTATAAATTAGAAAAACATGGGTTTTTAACACAAAATCTAAAAAAAGTTATAATGTAATTACAAAACCGCATTTTCAAGTAATTACCAAGTATTATCTCCGGTAACAATTGTTTCTCTTTGAAACCGAACCATGAATGAACCCAGACTATGAATGAGTCACCGTCCGTACAACCCAGCCGATGACTCATCGGGTATTTAGCTAGTTACCATACACAATTACGAATAAATTGTAATAATTAGTAACTAGGTGCTTTTTTCATTTGCTTGTTGTCATGTCTTACTATTTTGAAACCAAATTAATAAAATTACATAGGTATATACATATAATCACGCCTTGATCCCTAATGGGGTAAGCAGAGCGTAAACTAACTATACAAATGTCGCTCCGCCACGTCTGACAAAGTTTGAAGGGTTATTTATGATACATTTTTAGGTATATTGCTGTAGTGACAGGTTTTTAGCCCTTCTCCTAAACTGCAATATACAGAAACCCTCGGATCCCTTAGCTGATTTCTTCAGCAGCTGGCACATTCTATGTTTTTCTCTCGCTTCCAGTCCAGCACGAAAAATAATTAGAATAAAATTTGGTAATAAAATATTTTTTGTCTCGTTTTGAC
This sequence comes from Scrobipalpa costella, assembly GCA_949820665.1. NCBI lineage: Eukaryota > Metazoa > Arthropoda > Insecta > Lepidoptera > Gelechiidae > Scrobipalpa > Scrobipalpa costella. The sequence goes on from OX463318.1 coordinate 15,588,996, forward strand.
TCTATCTAGACCAATGCCGTTCAAGGCAGAAAGGAGCGAGTTCAGAAAATAGAAAGGGCATTCTCAAGTCATTATTTATTAATTTACTGTTATATACTGTTATAGTTCACAAGTAACATGTAACGCTACCCCGTAAGGGATAAAGGCGTGATATTATGTATGTATGTATGTAACATGAGAAAGACAATACACAAGAAATAACGACACAACAGGTACAGCTTATTTCTACTAAGAAATTTCTTCCAGCTGACCTACGGAAGTAACATACATACATAACGTCACGCCTCTTTCCCGGAGGGGTAGGCAGAGATCACATCCTTCCATTTGCTACGATCCTTGCAAACTTCTTTCGCTTCATCTACATTCATCAATCTTTTCATGCACGCTCGTCGGTTTAGGGTACTCCTGACCTGACCTTTCCCTAGAACGTCCCCGATTTGATCGTGGTACGTTCGTCGAGGTCTTCCCCTTCCAACGGAAGTAAAGTGAAGTAAAATAAGTCTTTTCTCCATGTATTTGCTGTTCGCACACATTTATTATCATTATTACGTGTACCTACGCTTGCTTGTGTGTAGAGTAGGTACATACTATTAGATTAAGCAACCTTACAACCGTATATCCTCTGGAAGAATAACAACGTAATATAAGTGATTTGTCTACGCAACGGAAGTGTGAGGTATTTTTCTGTTACCACGTCGTAACATTCTTGAAATATAGAATGCACCAACCAGCTGCTTCTCTTCTCGGAAAGCTAGAAGGAGCTGAGGGTTTTGGTCGTCATTTCTCAGACGTTCCCTTTAGTTAGGAGTAGATTTATTAGTGTTTAAGATAATTTGACCTTTCAGTAGATAATCTTTTTGTTACACTCATTTTTATGAGCATATTTTTATTTTAAACTTTCGCCACTTCGAATCGAATTTCCTAAATCGATGTGGTGTCTCGGTATTTCAAACACACACAAACACAAATCACTTTATTTCCACAAAACACATTACAAAAAATAAAAACACACAATCAAGAATAACATAACAAACAGAGCCATACATAATTGATTCTTCCATGCCGGCCTGGGAGCAAGAGAAAAACATAGAATGTGCCAGCTGCATTTCCTCCCAAGCATGCTGTAAAAACCAGCTAAGGGATCCGAGGGTTTCGGTATATTGTGATTTAGGCGATGGGCTGACAACCTGTCACTACAGCAATATACCTACATATATATCTTAAATAACCCTCAAAACTTTGTCAGACGTGGCGGAATGACCTTTGTTTAGGTCGTTTGCGCTCTGCCTGCCCCATTAGGGATAAAGGCGTGATTATATGTATGTATGTACATAATTGATATTTATTACAGAAGAGGAAAAAGGTGTTTACACAGTTTGGCTGTTTTTAAGTCCATCCTACGTCAGATTTACAGAACCCCTTCTAGAAATGAAAATTAAAAATATAAATTATTTAATCGTTGACCAAGAGTGCATTTTCTTGGCAATGTGACAGGGCCGTTCTAGGAACCCTAGAAATAAACTTCTAGTCTATTTATATACTTCCTAGAACTGAGAATAGACTAAACGAAAAGGCGAATACACTTTGACACTAAATTTAAACTTCGTAATAGCAGTAAATTAGTACTTAGTACTCAGTACGTACTGTTTTAGCTACTGAGTGCATTCATTGATTGTGCTGGCATCATTGTCCTTTAAAGAAGATAAGATAAGATAAGAATATAATTTATTGTACAGAAAAGACACAAGAGAAAATAAAATTTAATGAAACAAATAGTAGTACAAATAGGCGGCCTTATTGCTAAGCAGCAATTTCTTCCAGGCAACCTTAGGGTACATGAAAATTAAAAGTTAAACTAGTGGGCTTGTATACATTTTAAGCAATATATTGTATAGGTAAGTAAATAAGAACACATTTTTAAAAGTTGTTTTTTTTTTGTGAATATGATTTGGTAGTCCCTTGAGAGGCCCTAACATTTATTTCTTTTGATACCTACTATGAAAGAGAGAGAGGCTTTTTCCGTGCTTCGAAAGGCACGTTAAGCCATAAGTCCCGGATAATGTCGTTTAATAACGTAGATATTTGTCGTTAAGCAATATCAGAGGCCAGTGCTAAGCATTGGCGGCTTGAAAACTCTGACAGCTGGGTTCGCCACTAACCTGGCAAAATGCCTAATCTAGGATTGGGATCTGGTTTTTCTTCTGGGTTTCGGAGGTGAGATGGCAGTCGCTGTGTGTAAAAACCAGCACCCTCGTTCAATCATATAGATTAGGAAGCCGACCCCGTGAGATACGGGATAAGGCGAGGGAGATGATGAAAGAGAGTGAGGCTATGAATTTCCCATGATACTCCAATAAATAAAGATTGCATCATATCACTTAACCCCATAGTCTTATTTCATTAATTCAATGACAACAAACAATACAATATTCCGTGGGAAGTCCTACAGCTAACTATGAACCTATTGTTTTGTTTACTTCTTTTTCTACAGTTATCCTCATCATTATCGCATAGTATTAGTATTCTGATAGAGTATTGTCCTGTTGTCCTGGGTTTCCCAAGATTTTGGCTACTTCCTGATGGTAATTTCAATTTTGTGATTCATGGACCAGGACCTGAGGGGATTCACGGACCTTTATATTCACAGATACCTCACTTAAATAATATTCTACCCATACATACATACATAAAATCACGCCTTTATCCCTTACGGAGTAGGCAGAGCGTACAACTCCTCGTAAGAGGCGCTTTCGCCACGTTTGACAAAAATTGAGGGCGTTTTTAGTTTGTACCTATTGCTGTAGCGACAGGTTGTCAGCCCTTCGCCTAAATTACAATACATTGCAACCCTCGAATCCCTTTGACCGACTTCTACAGCATGCCCGGGAGGAAGGGCAGCTGGAACATTCTATGTTTTACTATTTCTTCCAGTCCAGCATGGAAGAGCTATTCTACCCATGGCCTGTGGATATAACACAGTTTTCTTAATTTTATCGAGTGGATTTTTCATAGTTGGTTCGTAAACCTGGTAAACCCTGCTGTCAGTTTTTAAATTGTATTTGAGGATAGCTAATAGGCCTCTGATATGGATCTGTCAAAGACAGCGATCGGATCCGATGGCTCAACGTGTCCTCCGAAGCGCGGAGGTACAGTGGCAAGCCTTTTACCGGATCGGTTTGTTGTTCAGCCTGCCTGTCATAATATTATACTCTGAGAAATTATTGAAAAATGAGACAACTAACTGGCAGTGACCTGCTCTCCAGGTCAGTAGAAAGCCCAGAAGGTATGAAAAACACGTTATTCGGTTCCATATGTAGAAAGTTGTCCAGTTCCATATGTAGAAAATTGTTCAATTTCATCGGTAGACAGTTGTTCAGTTTCCGGAAGAAAATTGTTCAGTTTCATGGCTAGAAAGTTGTTCAGTTCCATATGTAGACAGTTGTTCAGTTTCATACATAGAAAGTTTTTCAGTTGCATCGATATAAAGTTGTTCAGTTAAGTCTAAAAGGTAGTTCAGTTCCATGTGTAGAAAGATGTTCAGTTTGGTAGTAAGGTGGCAGCAGCCTGCCGTCCAAGCCAGTAGAACGCCCAGAAGGGATCTCTGAAGGGCACCTCCTGTTCCCTCGCCTTCCACAACGGACAGTCCGGAGTGATCAGCCTCAGGGGTAGGCAGGGGGTGAGGGGCCGGGTCGAGGGGAGGGGTGGTCATGAGGGGTCACATGCTGGTGAGCTGATCGGTACAAACTTGGTCAGTTTCATGTGTAGAAAGTTGTTCAGTTTCATCGATAAATTTTAAAAGACCATTATTTGAGAAAAAAAATAAAAAAGTCGTTATTACATTTCCGATATGGTTTAAGAAACTTACGAGCACCGTTGGCCGCCCATAAGCATCGTACGGTTGCTTTTCGGGGCAGTTTTCGTTTTCAAGTGACTAAATGTTGGAACGTTCTGCCACCGCCATTAAGGAACCTAACTTCAAAATATACTTTTAAAAAACAAATGAAAACACACTTACTTGACATTCAGAAGTTTAGAATACTCAATAGCTATTTATTATAATGTTGACAGTTGTTTGCCTAGTATATGTGCTCGAATGCGGCCGTAATGATTGATATTTTGGTATTTTTAATGGTTGTGTTTATTGTAATGTATAATACTTTAAAAATATATGATAATAGAGTATTTTTTATCATTTTATTTGTTACTAATCTATCTTATTAATCCATTAATTTTCGATTTCATTAACAATTGCAAATATTTTAATGAAAAACATGTTTTGGCCTTCAAATTTTGCTTTTATAATACAACAATACATTTTTTATGATTAATTTATTGTGTTAATTTTTATAATTAAATAATTATTTTTCAATTTAATTTATTATTACCAATTCAATATTTAATGCAAAAACACGTTTTGACATTCACACATTATTTGTTTATTATTGTAGGTAATTGATTTTCTTTTTTAAGTTTATAAAACATGTATTTGATTCTTTACCTATTTACTTTTAAGCAGGGACCCACGTCCTTCCATTTGGGTGAGAGCTGAAAATCAGTGTTGTTCTTTATGAGCTATAATACACTGAGCTTTGACCCTCTGCATCACTTCAGCACATATTTAACAGAATGTAGGCACTAGTTTGTCTTATTTTTGTCGTGTCTTTATTTATTTTCATCTCTTCTTTCTTTGTGTTTACCTTTTGTGTTATGTGTGATGTTTTTTATGCAATAAACCTTTTATCTATCTATCTATCAGTTTCATGAGTAGAAAGATGTTCAGATTCCTAGTTACCTGGCAGCAGCCTGCCCTCCAGGCCAGTAGAACGCCCAGAAGGGATCTCTGAAGGGCACCTCCTGTTCCCTCGCCTTCCACAACGGACAGTCCGGAGTGATCAGCCTCAGGGTGAGGCAGGGGGTGAGGTGCCGGGTCGAGGGGAGGGTGTGGCGGATGATCAATGAAGACATGGTGGAGATGTCTCGGAGCATTGTTCTGGAACAAAAAGGGTTATTTAATGTTAGAAATCATCATCATAAATTTAAGAGCTTTGCTCTTGTCGGTGGAGTAATCAACAGCTTTAATCCTGTTCATTATAGGGATATTCAGTGTGGTGGTTGCCCTCTTGCCTTCCACACCGCAGTGTATGAAGCGAAGTTAGTCCGCGTCATATAGTCTGGACACGAACCCTTCCAGAATCTATTTCCTCGGTCTCGTAGCAGTACTGACCACCGCTGCCACCAGGGGAATGCTTATTTAGTGGCGACATTGACTCGCTACGTCACAAGATCTTATACGGACATTTGTGTATTTTGTCAGGGAAGCCCATCCTATTGGACTCCCCACCACATCCTGATGATCTTGCCGCTGTTTGGTCGGGGACTGCTTATTCTATATATCCGCAGCTAACAACCATATCTTGATGGTCGTCTCTCGATCCGCCACCTGTGGACCTCGTTAGTAGCCTACAGCTTAGCCTTAATGTTAGAAATACAGAAAAAAACAGAAGGAAATCGTTGTGGCGATTGGTGGCGGTTGCAATGGTACACAGAGCAAATGTAGTTTTCTGCTTTGTGCAATAGTATGAGTTTTTTAGGTTAGAATATGACTCTACAATGGAATTAGCTAACTTCCATGCTGGCCTGGGAGCGAGAGAAAAACATAGAATGTGCCAGCTGCATTTCCTCCCGGGTATGCTGTAAAAACCAGCTAAGGGATCCGAGGGATTCAGTGTATTGCAATTTAGGCGATGGGCTGACAACCTGTCACTACAGCAATATACCTACGAATATATCTTAAATAACCCTCAAAACTTTGTCAGACGTGGCGGAACGACCTTTGTTTTGGTCGTTTACGCTCTGCCTACCCCGTAAGGGATAAAGGCGTGATTTTATGTATGTATGTATGGAATTAGCTAACCCGAATTCTTAGGGTTCCTGTGTGCATACTAGACGGCTAACTATTATTTTTTCCAGATGCACTATGCCTATGAATAATGACTGGAAGATGAGAGTCTGTTGATGGAATGGCATTATCAGGCAATCCCTTCAGATGTCCGATCGTCCTGCAGCAAATATTGTACAGGAGCAATCTGCTAAACTTTGGTACATAATGTTCATGGTTCTTCCCCTAAAGTATAGGGTCTAATCTGTGTGTTGGGTGGACATGAGGGAATGTCCCGTTGAATGTAAATGTGAATGACCTATTTCTGTTATCATTTTCTTATCAAATATGACATTCACAAACACAGGAAATATATCATAACAAAATGAAATGTATGGACAACCGAACTAAGAACGATCGAAGGAGAGCCATGCTTAAAAGTTTTGAGGGTTATATATATATATATATTACTAACGACCCACCCCGGCTTCGCACGGAAATTATCAGTGTTTCTCTACTATATTACGCATGTATTATACATATAAACCTTCCTCTTGAATCACTCTAGCCATTAAAAGAAACCGTATCAAAATCCGTTGCGTAGTTTTAAAGATTTATGCATATAGGGACAGAGAAAGCGACTTTGTTTCATACTATGTAGTGATTAAGACAATATATGTGGGTAGTCTAGCTGCCTCCCGCCCTGATGACATCTTGCTGGATCTTCAGTTCATCCGCGGCCACGACAATTTGAAACATTGTCGAAACGTCGGGATAAAAGGTAATTCATATGTTATACCTAAATCTAAAAATTATCGCGTGTGCTTAAAAAGTTATAGTATAAGAGTGATGAATTGATGATTATAATATTGGGACTATTTATCAAAGTGTCGCATGCTTAATATTGACATAAAAATTTAAGATCATCATTAGACTCATTTAATTTATGATAACGTGGTACACACGATCTTCATTGTCACCATAACGTACACGACTCACGTGATGATCACGTTATCACATCGTCACTACGTTATGTTAGTGATATTTTGTCTGTCACTACGTAGTATTTTCACACAGCTGTATATGTCCCATCTTTTGCAGAAAAAGTGTATTCGAATCCTCGCCAATATTGATGTTATGTTGTAAATTGTAAACCATTTTTTATTGAATATAAAATACTCACATTAACTTAAATTTACATATTAGAGACTTGCAGAAAATAATAACCTTTTATTACCACAATATACTCGCCCAGAAGGTTTGCGTCCCCAGAAAAAAGTTGCAGAGATATCCTATTTAGAAACGATTTTATAATCAGCGCTCATGAGTGACAGCGAGTTTAAGTTTGTATCAGAAAAGTCAGTTCAGTACAAAACGACGTGTCAAATCCATACTTAATATTGCTCTCAATCTTGAGATCGCCTCTGAAATACGGGCCATAATGTGTATAAAACATATAATGTATTACCAGACTCTTTAAAAGAAATAGAAAAAGTCCATGTATTTAAACATAACTTAAAAAAATATTTAGAAGCTTACTACAACTTGCAAGAGTTTTATAATGAAGGATCTTTATACAACGTGTAACAGAAAGGGTATATGCACCGGAAAGGATATGAACCAGCCCATGAAACTGAACAACTTTCCCAAAGAACATAGTTCAAAATAAAAATAAAAAGTTTGACCTTCCATACAAAATGCATCAGCTGATAGCGCGTGTAATATGGAGAGCCACACTTCTTTTTTCGATTTTCTACCTATGTTCCTATGGGAAAGTTGTTCAGTTTCATGAGCTGGTTCATATCCTTTGGGTGCATATACCCTTTCTGTTACACGTTGTATATAACTTGATCACATAATTGTATTTATATTTTAAGTACCTACTGTTGCTATGCCCGAACAGGGTTCTTGTTGTATGGACCAAAAAATATTGTAAGACCTTATGTACCAACAAGAAAGCAATACTTAAATGATTGAGTATTGAGTCTCTCTACTTACTTACTACGACTTTTCCATACAAAATGTCCATTTCGATCTATGGAAAAGCCAATTTTTATTTTCACTTCCTGAAAGAATTTCCAGCTGAAAGTTGTTCAGTGTTGTTGACTGAGCAACCCCTATCAGTTTGTGGGAGCTGTCCATTACACCCCGTATGCTTTAGTAAAGTTCCTACTGAAAACCAGCGCTACAGTCTTTGACTGGAGCATTATGCTGAGCAGGAAACCTTTCCGGTATTATGTGTAACTGTTAGGGTGTTTAGTTTTTAAGTTGTCTAATTGTTATTACTGGCACTTTCTGCTTGTACAATTTCTATACCCAAAGGTTGCCTGGTAGAAATTGCTGCTTTAGCAATAAGGCCGCCTATATTGTACTGTCACGTTTGTTCCTTTTTATTTCTGTTGTATGTGTTTCTTTGTGCAATAAAGAATTTTGTATTGTATTGTATTGTACTGAATATATTTTTTATCTATCTATCTATTCTTATATCAATGTAGATATCTTGTCTGATTTACGCAGGTAGTAATTAGTTGTGTATAAGTTAGGATTACTGAAAAATCTTTTAAGTCCACTTAAATATCAAAACAGATAAAATACGCCGCGAACAAAGCCCAATTATAAACAGACCAAAACCAGACGTCAGTTGTTTGTACGTACAACGAACCAGATAGACCAAGGCATGCATTAATCAAAAGACATAGTTTAAAAAAATTCTAACCACTATTAGGTAGATAGGGGTTGCTAAGTCAACGAAACTGAACAACTATCATCAGGATTTTACTTCAAAAAGGTAAAGAAAAAATGGTATTTCCATACAAATTTTCTGATTAAGGTGGTCACTTTGTATGGGAAGGTAAATTTATTTTTTCATCTCCTGGAAGAAGTTTCCGGTAAATCTGATCAACAGTTTCATTGACTGAGCAACCCAGTTTGCGGGACGCTGCTGTCATCTTCACCCGGTATCTTGACGGATAGGATCTACAACCACCTAAATACGTAATTCATTCAAGGCTATGGTTTATTATTAAACAATGGTTGTGTATCGCTATCCGTCGCGTATGGAGGCTTGGCTCACTGTCAATAAATATCAACATATACACGGACCATTTTTACACAACTTCCACTCATTAGCAGCCCATGCATTATATTAATCGTTATATCAAAATTTTGACCACTCTTTTTAAAATTTTCTTTTAAACTTTTATAATCTTTTAAAAAAAACTGCCACCATATATCCATGTTTTTTGGAAAAAGAAGTTGGTACGATGATATTCATAGGTTATCTTTTATTGGTTGTGGTTGTTTATCGCTATCGGTTGGCCTCGGAGGCTTGGCTCAATGTTAACATCTATGGTAAATATAAACACACGTCATGAAGCCATGTGACGTCTCATAGAGGGAGAAAGAAACTTGACGGGGCATGGAAAACGCCGTTTACGGTGTAAAATTACAGCAGCTTTTTAGGAAAATTTTGCCGCTCCATTCTAAATTTTGAGTGAAGATTTAGAGGCCAGAGAATATTTGACAGTGATAACTGTTAGTGCTACGATGTAGCACGAATCTCAAGAAAGTCAGATGACAAAGTCTGTCACCATCCGATGCGCATAAGTGGTCTACATGCTTTCAATATGGAATCAGCATTTTCACCATGGTTTAGTCAACCTGTGTTCAGCTCTTACTATATTCGTTGACTTAGCAATCCCCAATCATTTTCTGGTAAGCTGTCCCTGACACTCCGTATATGCCCTGTTCCAGGACCTAACGTCCAGTTAAGGAAGAATAAACAAACAAATGTCCGAGTAACTTGGATCGAAGCAAAGGCTACTGGTCAGGATAGGGAAATGTTTGATAAAGATTTTGAAGGTCATATGTACGCCCAAGACACCCGAGGATTTAAAATATGAACGTTCCATTTACAATTGACGGGCTTATTTTGATCAACTAACTGTCGTCTCAATTATTTTTATCAGTTCTTGTATAAAATATGTTTTAGGAAGTATTTTAAAACACTGACGCATTGCTGTCACTTTCTTTGTCTATCATCATAAATCACGGAACAAAACACTGCCGACATTATCAGCCGTATCATACATCTCAATCATATTATAATGTCTACTGCGCATGCGGCTGCTCTATATAACGAATGAAGTATCTGTGACGTACAATAAACGCATAAATTGCAGGTGTAACTAGTCAGTTATGTAGTAGATACGTCGATGGTAGACATAGGCTCGTAATTATGAAGCGATCTCAAACTTGAGACCAATATTAAGTATGGATTTGACAGGCCAGTTTGTGCTGAAATTACATTTCTGATATTAACTCAAAGTCGCTATCACTCATGAGAGCAGATTATAAATACGGCCATTATAGCTTATAACATAGGCATTTTCATTTCTTCCATGCTGGCCTGGAAGCGAGAGAAAAACATAGAATGTGCCAGCTGCATTTCCTCCCGTCCATGCTGTAAAAGCCAGCTGAGGGATCCGAGGGTCTCAGTATATTGTAATTTAGGCGATGGGCTGACAACCTGTCACTACAGTAATATACCTACAAATCCATATTAAATAACCCTCTAAACTTTGTCAGACGTGGCGGCATGACCTTTATTTAGGTTGTCTAAGCTCTGCCTACCCCATTAGGGATAAATACAGGCGTGATTATATGTATGTATGTATTATCATATATGACCAATACAGAGTAATTCCTTGTTGAAGATGAAGGAAAGGAGATTATAATAGAAAGGAATTTAAACGTGATAATATTGATGAATTAGGTCTTGCGAATTTCAAAAGCTCCATCAGATGGCTCTAGCTGTACATGAACTGTCAAAATTTTGGGTGCGTTTAATTTTTTTTCAATCCATAAACGTTGAAACTTCTGAACCTCTTTCGATCTATAAGTACGTAGTTACTAGTTGTCAACAAGCCGTCAATATGTATTTAATTGTTGAGATAAATTGCGTCTCGTTCCATATAATCAATGGATACTTCTACTCTACCACAACTGTACGTCATAACACGACGTACCAACAATCATGTTTTATGACAACAATCATGCTGGCCTGGGAGCGAGAGAAAAACATAGAATGTGCCTGCTGCATTTCCTTCCGGGCATGCTGTGAAAACCAGCTAAGGGAACCGAGGGTTTCAGTATATTGTAATTTACGCGATGGGCTGATAACCTGTCAGTACAGCAGTATACCTACAAACCTATCTAAAATAACTTTATCAGACGTGACGAAACAACCTTTGTTTATGTCGTTTACGCTCTGCCTACCCCATTAGGGATAAAGGCGTGATTATATGTATGTATGTAGTTCTACCACCACACTACGTCGTAACACGACATACCAACAATCATGTTTTATGATTATGTATGAGACATTGATTGAAATTGATCAAAGGAATTTTACGACGTCACAACAGTGACGGAGATTTTCCGTCTTGTTAGTTAGTATGACGTTGATATAAAAGATTTATGTAGCATTTTTGCTAAAACACAAAATCAAATAAATTTAAGTTCCAAGTACCTAGTTCTTTCTGGGTAGTTTTACTTCGCCATAAGGAGTAAGACAATCATCATCTCCCTCTCCGTGGCCTTATCCCGTATATCTCAGGGGGTTGGCTACCTAATGTAGGGGATTGAACGAAGGTACTGGTTTTTACACAGAGCGATTGCCGCATTGCAATTACGGTCAGGCCCAATATTTAATGTCAACCTTAAAAGATATATCGGAACTAGGTTATGGTTTTTATTTTAAAATCTTTGTTGACATGGACTTTCAAATCTAGTCTAGAATATGTTGGAACAAATTTATTAATTTCCAATAACTTTTCTTTAATTTTGTACCTCTAGTTCGGCTTAACCGAATTCTTAATTCAAATCCGTACAGTATTCCAGAAATTTGGATATTTCCATATGTTTTTCCAGAATTTCCTGTTTTCCTCAATCTCGTGTTAAAATTAGACTAAATGGAACTGTTCACGTCTCTGAGAATATTTGGCACGTGGAAAATAAGCTGGTAAATGTTAGCGTTTGTAGTTAGAGAGTAACAGGAAAACATAACGCTGAAGAGATTTAGGTTCGTATTTATGAAGCGATCTCAGGATTGTGAGCAATATTAAGTAAAGATTAGACAGGCCATATAGTACTGAAATTACATTTCTGATACGAACTCAAACTAGCTGTCAGTCTCAAGTGCTGTTTCAATACGGGCATTCGTTTTTATAGGGAAATATTTTTTTTCTTTTTCGAACTTCTTCATTCTTTCAGGACCCGTATTTTTGAATCACTCGAATCGAATTCATATACAGAAGCCTCACATTCGTGTGGAAATTTGTAAGAAAATCACACGTGAAATTTATTCATAATGAAAACTGATCGGCTTCCTTGTTTGTATTGAAAGGAGAGTTAACCCTCGATGTTTCGATCGTTTAGGAACGAGGATCTTTATCAGGAGAGAAGAAAATCACACTCCATCGGCCGCCAAGTGCAACCTTCGACTGACCCTCCGAGCCTCCTTTCAATACAAACAAGTAGGATTCAGATTCAGATTTATTTCATAACTTCTTAAAAATAATTTACATGTAGGCCAATCAGTTTTCATTATGAATAACACTTGTTTATCGTTTAGCGAAAGTCACTCTTCTATGAAATAAGTCGTAAGCAATGTGTTGGATTATTCTAGCCTTATACCATCGGATTCCTCAAAAAATGTTCGTCAGTAATCACATTTTGTATCTGCATCAAAACAAAATTTAGCCAAGTATCAGCTTGCTGTGTATAGTAGGTCTGTTTTTGAGAGCTCGGTCGATTGTCAACTTAGATGGCTTATTCTCTTATCATACACAATATCTTATTACCAACATAAATACTTATGAATGTAAACTCCTTAGAGTGCATCTGTATTATTACCTTTTTGTTGATTTTCTCTCTACAAAATTGACCCATTGATTGAATTGAATATACCTACAAATCTATCTTAACCCTCAAAACTTTGTCAGACGTGGCAGAACGACCTTTGTTTAGGTCGTTTACGCTCTGCCTACCCCATAAGGGATACAGGCGTGACTATATGTATGTATGTATGTAAAATTGACCCTCAACGGTGTCATGTGTGCGTTCTCCAATAAATTCAGTTTATGAAGTATTTAACGTGTTTTTCTACAATCAACCGTACCTTAGAGCTACACACATTACAAAAGGGCAAAGACATAACACCGAAGTTCAACAAACCAAACCTTGTAAACTCGTAATCAGGTTAACTCCAGGCAAGTTCATGGAGACGATCGATCGATACAACACAAGGTCGGTTGTACCTACACCTAGTGACTCATTCGTACACCAGCTGGAGAGTTATGATTGCCTGGTACTTGCTCCAAGAAGTTTCTAACTATCAGAGGAATAATTATTATTCCATGCTGGATTGGGAGCGAGAAAAAAAACATAGAATATGCCAGCTGAAATTCTTCCCGGGCATGGTGTAAAAACAAGCTATGGGTTCCGAGGGTTTCACTACTGCAATTTAGGCGATGGGCTGACAGCCTGTCACTACAGCAATATACCTCCAAAGCTATCTTAAATAACTCTCAAAACTTTGTCAGACGTGGCGGAACGACCTGTGTTTATGTATGTAGAGATTATTCTCTATAGAAGAGTAAAAGGCAAACGAAGTTGAAATTTCGTGGGAAGCGATCAATAGACACACGGCATGAGCTAGGGAGTCATATACCAGCTGGGAAGTTATGATTGCCTGGTACTTGCTCCACGAAGATTTCAACTATCAGAAGAATAAGAAGAGAAAAAAAAGTAAATGAAGTTAGACTTTCGTGGGAAGCGATCAATAAACACGCTAGGTCAACTGGCACGAGCTAGTGCGTCATACACCAGCTGGGAAGTTATGATTGCCTGGTACTTGCACGAAGAAGTATTTAACTATCAGAGGAAGAAGAGTAAAGGCAAATGAAGTTGAACTATCGTGGGAAGCGATCAATAGACTCACTAACTACGAGTAGTTCACCTGGCACGAGCTAGTGAGTCATACACCAGTTGTACAGTTATGCTAGCCTGTGATACTTATATCACGAATATTTAGGAGTCAAGGTAGAATACCTTATTAGCTTTGCTGTACAAGTAAGATAAGATAAATAAAATAAGAGTATACCTTATTGCACAGAAAATACGCAAGAGGAAACAAAAAAAATAACACAAATAGAAGTACAAATAGGTGGCCTTATTGCTAAGCAGCAATTTCTTCCAGGCATTGCTTTAAGTAGGTAATTGTTCAAAAGTAAAAAATGCAAATAATCTCAACATATCAGTGTCAGTTCTAAATCGATAACAGCCGTCTTACGCAGATCTTGGGCGTAATCACAGAGCTCAACATATACATACATATAATCACGCCTTTATCCCTAATGGGGTAGGTAGAGCGTAAACGACTGAAACAAAGGTCGATCCGCCACCTCTGACAATGTTTTGAGAGTTATTTATAGATTTGTAGTTGCTGTAGTGAAAGGTTTTCAGCCCATAGCCTAAATTGCAATATACAAAAAGCATCGGATCACTTAGCTGTTTTTTACAGCATGCCCTGGAAGAATGCAGCTGGCACATTCTATGTTTTCTCTCGCTCCCAGTCCAGCATGGAAGTTAATCTCAACATATTGTGTTGTGTAAGTTCAATGGAAGGCATCGATCGCGGGACAAGGTCACTGGCTTATGACTCATGCATCAGCTGAGTGCTTGTTCGGCGAAGATGACAATTTATTTTACATACATACATACATATAACGGCGTTATCCGGGCAGAGCGTATACGACCTAAACAGGTCCCGCCACGTCTGACAAATTTTTGAGGGATATATAAGATAGATTCGTAGGTATAGTTGCTGTTGTGACAGGTTGTCAGCCCATCGCCTAAATTGCAATATACTTAAACCCTCGGATCCCTTAGCTGGTTTTTACAGCATGCCCGGGAAAAAATGCAGCTGGCACATTCTATGTGTTTCTCTCTCTGCTTACCTTTATTTTAAACATGAGTTGGAAATTCTTATAGAAGGTTTTTGACTCCCCCAAGGCTCGGTATAAACTTATTAGTCTACCAAACTAGCCTTTTAAGAACTCTCGATTAGCAATTCTAATAATGTCATGTCACGGCAAAATCAGTATCGGCGGGGCGTCAACAATTTTAATGCAACTAGAATTGGGTCAGATGAAAAACATTGTAAAGTGTTTTGAAAAATAAACCGTTTTCCAGAAGGTAATAATAATAATAATAAATTTATTTATTCAAGTAACATAAGATGTTTTGTTTCAGAAATAAGAGAATTGTATCGATTCGTAGTAAAACGTTTCTAAATAGTTAATCATGTTTAAATGTAAGAAATAGAAAAAAAATAATTAAAGTTTTGCATTTTTACAATAATCTCTAATCCCTAATGGGGTAAGCAGAGCGTAAACGACCTAAACAAAGGTCGGTCCGCCACATCTGACTAAGTTTTGAGGGTTATTTATGATAGATTTGTATATTGCTGAAGTGACAGGTTTTCAGCCCATCGCCTAAATTACAATATACTGAAACCCTCGGGTCTCTTAGCTGGTTTTTACAGCATGCCCGGGAGAAAATGCAGCTGGCCATTCTATGATTTTCTCTCGCTCCCAGTCCAGCATGGAAGACAAAGAACCCTCGATTAGCAATTCTAATAATGTCACGTTGAAATCCTTTTGCGTAGATACCTAACCTACAAATACTTAGCGGGAAAAAACAGTATCGGGACGTCAACAGTTTAATGCAAGCAGAATTGGGTTAGTGATGAAAAACATTGTGAAAAGTGTTTTGATAAAATAAACCGTTTTTCAGAAGCGTGTGATGTTTTGTTTCAGGAATAAGATTACAATTATAATAAACCGTTCGTAGTAAAACGATTCTAAATAGTTCAACATGTAATAATGCTAAGTATGGTTTTCTGCACGATCTATCCAGATTCTCATCGATGTATCCGGTGAGCCGAGGGCTGGCAGTTTCTTTGCCCAAACAATAAGCCTAGCCATCCAGAGGCAAAGGAAATTTGCTAGTTATGAAAATGTGAATTGTATAATTGAACCTTGTAATTGTCTAGTAAGAAATAGAAAAAGAATTAAACACACATACATATAGTCACACCCCCATCCCCAATGCGGCATGCAGAGCGTAAACGACACGTCTGACAAAGTTTTGAGGGCTTTTAAAATAGATTTGTAGGTATATTGCTGTAGTGACAGGTTGTCAGCCCTCTGATCCCTCTGATCCCTTAGTTGGTTTTTACATCATGCCCGGGAGGAAACGCAGCTGGCACATTCTATGTTTTTCTCTCGCACCCAGTCGAGCATGGAAGTAGTAAACCAATTAAAATATAGCCTTTTGTCAATAAGAGATATAATGTGGCAAAACTAATTTGAAGTTAGTGTTAAAATGGGTTTACCCAGAATGTAGGTATGTTATTAAATAATGTACCAACTTAGGTACAAAGTAAAATAATGAGGAAAATCGATTACCGTTCTAGTTTATGTTAACTTGGAAACCAACATAAGTATTTCTAAGGAAAATGCAGTGGGAAAACTCACTTATATAAGTAATCGGTAAATTTCTGGTTCATACCTTTATGTAAATTGCGGATATTGGCGGCCATTCCGCACGCATTATTCTTAAACTAATCCTTAGCTTTGATTTAAGAACAGGATAGCAAGTGAACACTTGACTTTGACATTCCTAATCTGACGTAAAACGCTTAAAATAAGAACTGAGCATGCTCCCTTATTTAACGTCAAATAAGCAGTCTATAATAGTCGTCAATTAATTCAGATAAGGAATTTTAGGGTCGTAATTATAAATCAATTTCAAGATTGAGAGCATTATTAAGTATAGAATTGACAGGTCATTTTGTACTGGAATAACATTTCTGATACGAACTCAAACTGGCTGTCAATCTTGAGATTACAGAGATTATAATTACGAGCCTTAAAGTCATGTGTGCATTTGCAATCCTGTTCTTATGTCAAAGTTAAGAAAGTGACAGCGCTAGCTTATTAATTAGAATTGGGATTATGTCCCGAGAATCGATGACAATATAGCCTACGCGAGGCGGGCAAGAGATCGTCCCAGGAAAAGATGGCGAGACGAGCTAGACGAGACATACACGCCCAAACTGGTTAGAAGAGGCTCAAGACAGGGAGAAATGGAAGAAGGGGAGTCCCTTTTACCCTGCAGTAGGATATCTCGTCGGGCTGCTAATAAAATTCAATTTGTTAGGGATATCTAGATTCTCTAGAGCCCGATGGTGTAGTGGATAGGGCCGCTGCCTCCTGAGCGGGAGGTCGTGGTTCGAACCCCACCACGTACCAATGTGTTTTTCGGTTTTCGAATTTCATATGTACGTTTATTCGGTGCTTTTTCCGTGCTTCGGAAGGCACGTTAAGCCGTTGGTCCCGGTTAATATCGTTTAATACCGTAGATATTAGTCGTTAAGCCATATCAGAGGCCAGAGCTAAGCATTGGCGGCTTGAAAACTCTGACCTAATCTAGGATTGGGTCTGGTTTCCCTTCTGGGTTGCGGAGGTCAGATGACAGTCGCTCTGTGTAAAAACCAGTACCCTCGTTCAATCCCCTAGATTAGGAAGCCAACCCCGTGAGATACGGGATAAGGCTAGGGAGATGATGATCTAGATTCAAGTTTAGGCCATAAAATGATCGAGATAGAAGGTCCATAATCACTGGAAGAATTTTTCACACACCGAGATTTGAATTTGAACACAGCAAGCTTCTTGATGCCGAATTATGACCGGTTCTTATCTTATACTAGATAGTTTTTTTTTTTTTTTTTTTTTATATATTTGATAGGCAATCATTTGTCCGCCATCTCACGTGATGGTAAGTGATGATGTAGACTATGATGGAGCATGATTGCCTAGAAAATGCCTGTTCACTTTCGCCTTGAAAAGGCCCAGGTTATAACGTTCCGGAAATAGATCCGCAGGCAGGGAGTTCCACACTTTGGCCGTTCGCATTAAAAATGTAGAAGCGTACCGCTTTGTGCGAAAACTTGGAATGTCGACAACATAAGGGTGGAATCCCAACCGGCGTCTCGTACCCCGGAGATGGAATGGGGAGGGGGGTATCAGGTCATGAAGCGATGCTGCACATTCTCCGAAATGTATCCTGTAGAACACAGACAAGCAAGCTACTTTGCGACGATGTTCAAGGCTCTGCAGCTTTTCCTCTACCAGTGACGGGTCGGCGATGAGCTTCTTGGCGCGTTTTTCAATAGAATCCAAGGTTGCCAGTTGGTATTTGGCAGATCCGTCCCAAAGGTGGCAGCAATACTCCATACACGATCGGACTTGAGCTTGGTAGAGCTGTAGTAGCTGTCCCGGTGTGAAGTATCGCCTAACCTTTGAGAGAATACCAAGTTTTTTGGCTGCAGTCGAAGCCAAGGATTCTATATATCGTCCAAAGTTCAGTTCCGACGTAAGGCTCATACCAAGAAGCTCGAGGTGATCGGAAATCGGAACGGATACATTTCGGAAAGTGGGAGCTAGATTGAAGGGACTCAATTTGGTCGAGAATAGACAGGCCTGTGTCTTAGATGCATTAAACTTCACCAGGTTGGCATCACCCCATTCGGAGATTGCCTTAAGTGTTAAATTTAAATGATCTACTACGGTCTCTCGACAAGACTGAATAGCTTCCTTGCTGGACTTTGCACGGGACAAATATCTACCGACAACCGTACTGTCGTCTGCATACCCAAAGGTGTCGGGTGTCAGCATATCGTTGATATGCAGCAGAAATAGAGTTGCGGAAAGTACCGATCCTTGAGGGACCCCGGCATCAATTGCCTGATGAACAGAGGAGCGGCCTTCTAAGACCACCCGTATCGATCGTCCTCTCAAGAAATCTGTGATCCAGGTGCAAAGTCCATCAGGGAGCCCATAAGCGGGAAGCTTGTTAATAAGGCTGCCATGCCAGACCCTGTCAAATGCCTTAGAGATATCCAGAGACACAGCGAGAGCTTCACCGTGTCTCTCGATAGCCTCGCTCCACAAGTGGGTGGCATGCACCAGGAGGTCACCCGTCGACCGCCCACGGCGGAAGCCATACTGTTGGTCGCTGAGGAGATCATTATCCTCCAGGTAAGCCAGGAGCCGATTATTGAGCACAGGCTCCATACTCTTACAGAGTATAGAGGTTACCGATATAGGTCTATAATTGGCAGGGTCCGAACGGCTGCCCTTTTTGGGCACAGGTTGCACGTTTGCAAGCTTCCACGACTGGGGGACTACACCAGTCTGCAGTGAGAGTCGGAACAGACGCGTCAATATCGGAGACAACTCTGGCGCACAGTTACGTAGGACTATTGCAGGGATTCCATCTGGTCCACTTGCTTTATTCACGTCAAGGTTTCGCAGGGTTTTTAGTACCTCTTTTTGGTAAATGCGAATGGCTGGCATAGTACAACCAATATGAGGTAAGCTGGGTGGAACTCTAGCTGCAGTGTCAAGTCGTGAATTTTCAGCAAAAAGGGAAGCAAAGAGGTTTGCTTTTTCTTCTGCAGTGTGAGCAAGTTTAACAAGAATAATCTACAGTCAATCTGTGACTTTACCCGGGGTTGGATTTATAGAAGATAGGATAAAATGACCCACAACTCAACTCAAACGTATGTAGTAAGTTTTGTTTAATTATTAAAATCCAAGTAACTTTGCATAACATGACAACAGTAAAGTAAACACTGCGCATTTATTTCCGTACATACAAAATAACATGTTATTCCCGATTCTGTGTCATTTGTTATTGCACTGATTTGTTTTCGGCGTTAATTATTTAAAATTACCTACAATGCTATCGACTCGACTAATATTATTGGCGTCTCTTTCTGTTGTCTCATGACAGAAAATGACAGGTATAGACTTTTGCAACAACGAATTGGAACCAATGAATGTGACTCATTTGAACAACCACTGGGCATTTTTGTTACAGTTTCATACTAATTGATAACAAATAATGAGGTCGTAGCGAATTGGTTACTGGACTTGTAAGCATTTAATTGAATAATATGCTTGTCTACGAACGCTTTTTTGCAGTGTGTGTGATAGCTGATGTATTAGTGTATTACCCCATCTTTTGCCATGTGCAGTCTTCTTCTTCTTCTTCTTTCGAGTGAGTATCGAGTCTATCGACCCGATGAACCCTGAGTGCAGTAAAAATCCACTAAAGAATATTTCTTTTGAGTGGGCAGCAAAAATTGTAACGAATAAATATAGCATCGTCATAACTAGACGCCTGTGTACGGCTTTCGGAGATGGCTTTTGTAATTTTCTTTAATTAAACCTAATTTTCGCAAATAAATTAACAAAAAAAAAACTTACTGGCTCACTAATGTCATGACCTCATGACTCTGGAAAAAAATACGGGGAACTCCGTGTCCAAATGTAGAGCCAGAATATAATGTTCCTTGTGCACTAAATAGACCTCCCAACCGATTTTCGGTGACGGCGCCCAATATCACAGGTGAATCATCTGCGCGGGACTAGTTTTAGTGTCCAAGTGTTTGCACAGCACACAAATGCACTCTCTACTTCAATCTCTTATTCCGATGGAACCGTCTGACTGAGACGACTAAAGAGAAATCAGGGACTATACGGTGAGTAAGGGACAGTGTCCCGCATACTGATGGGGGTTGCTCAACACCGATGAACAACTTTCACCGGGAACTTTTTTCAGGAAGTGAAAAAAACTATTGGTTTTTCCATACAAAATGTCCATGATCAGACAATTTGTATGGGAAAACCAATTTTTTGTTTTACTTCCTGAAAGAATTCCCTGGTAGAAGATGTTCAGTGTTGTTGACTGAGCAACCCCCATCCATATGCGTGACGCTGTCCCTTACAGTCCGTCTACATGTGCACTAAATACGTAGAAAGTAGGTACATAGTTGCAAAACTCTAGTGACTCCTTTGGACAATGCACTCGATAGAAAAACAACTACAATACAACAGGAAGCCACGAAGCATCACACATACTACATTCAAAGTCCAACAAATGAAAACAAACAGAACATTAGGATTCCAAACACAGAGATACCGACCCTGTACCAGTCACCGACATCGGGGCATTACTCACAAATAAATTCAGGCCTGTATGGGGTAGGCAGAGCATAAACGACCAAAACAAAGGTCGATCCGCCACGTCTGACAAAGTTTTGAGGGTTATTTTAGATAGATTTGTAGTATAACCTGGGCTTACGCCCATCACCTAAATTACAATATACTGAAACTCTCGGAACCCTTAGCTGTTTTTTACAGCATTCCGGGAGGAAATGCAACTTGCGCTTTCTATATTTTTCTCTCGCTCCCATGCCAGCATGGAAGAAACTATAAAACTACTTACTATAAGCGTAGAAAATACATATCGTAACATCGTAAGGGAACCATCAATGCATCTCTGATGCAGCACCGCAGAGCTCACAGGTTCCCTACCCATGCCCAAAGCATAGCCTGATATATTCGAAGGGGGAATGCTGCCTGTATACCCGGAGGTCCCGGGTTCGATTCCCGGCAACACAATGACTTTGTGTTGTTGTTTCTAGTTTTGTTAGGACGTTGCACGCTGATCACCTGATTATTCGAAAAGTAAGATGATCCATGCTGTCGGATGGGCATATAAATAGTCGGTTCTGCGCCTGATTTCTCTCTGGTCGTGTCAGTCAATCTGTCCCATCAGAATAAGAGATTGAAGGAATGGAGAGTGCACTGGTGTGTAGCGCAAACACTTGGGCCCTAAAGAATACTCCTGCGCAGTTGGTTGATCTCTGGAAGATTGGCCGCCATCACCGAAAATCAGTGGAAGGACTATTATTAATGGAAGAGATGTTTCAAAGCTTACTGGCCGCTATCTACCAGATAAGACGGACAATATCTGGTGGAAACGTTTTAGGAGTCATGAAAGGGCTCCTAGGACTTAGATCCCGTGCTAACTGTACGAAGCACAAAGTCCAACTTCATCTTCTTAGCGAGTGGATTCTCGAGTCGAACAACGACCCGATTAACCCTGGTGTCTGAGATTCCAAACCGCCTAGTAGCACAGCTTTTAGGCCTCTGACATGGTTGTGAGTAACGACCACTATCTAAGACAACGACGGCTTAACGTGCCCTCCGAAGCACGGAATCCTTTTTCTTTCGGACAGTCAGGTGATTCTGTCTGCAATGTCCTAACCAAACTGGGGAAACCTTACAAAGTGATAAATTGACAAATATCAACTTTGTGTTCCTCCCTGGGAATCGAACCCAGAACCTCCGCATCGTAAGCCCATGGCTCTGACCATTAGACCACAGAGGCAGTTAAAGTCCAACAAAGCACTGGGAAAATTTATCCTGGGACCGATAACTCTGTACCAGTCAGCGATGTCGGTACGGTAGGCACTGTAAATTAGAGACATTCAACATTGTTCCAGATAATCGCTTCTGATTTGTGACGTAGTGACGCATCTATGTGAATGGTAGATAATCGTGACGTAAAAAAATTACTTCCATGCTGGCCTGGGCGCTAGAGAAAAACATAGAATGTGCCAGCTGCATTTCCTCCCGGGCATGCTGTAAAAACCAGCTAGGCCATCCGAGGGTTTCAGTATATTGTAATTTAGGCGATGGGCTGACAACCTGTCACTACAGCAATATTCCTACAGATCTATCTTGGATGACCCTCTAAACTTTGTCAGACGTGGCGGAACGACCTTTGTTTAGGTCGTTTACGCTCTGCCTACCCCATTAGAGATAAAGGCGTGATTATATGTATGTATGTATGTAAAAAAATTGCTAATAATTTAAAAGGAGAAAAGATATAAAATTTGTAGAGACAGATTTAAAAAATACTTTACAAACATACATATAATCACGCCTTCATCCCTAATGGGGTAAGCAGAGCGTAAACGATTAAAACAAAGGTAGTTCCGCCACGTCTGACAAAGTTTCGAGGGTCATTTAAGATAGATTTGTAAGTATACTGTTGTAGTGACAGGTCGTCCATCGTCTAAATTACAATATAATGATACCCATGGATCCCTTAGCTGGTTTTTACAGCATGCGCGGGAGGACATGTAGCTGGCACATTCTATGTTTTTCTCTCGCTCCCAGGCCAGCATGGAAGTACTTCACAAACAAAAGTAATAAACACATTTCTAAAACATATTTTGATCCTCTCTTTCGCTGAAGGACATCATATCAAACACGCTATTCAGGTCAGTACTATCAGCTAGAGAATTCCAAGTATACATACATACATACATAAAATCACGCCTTTATCCCTTACGGGGTAGGCAGAGCGATAAACGCCTCGTAAAAGGCGCTTTCGCCACGTCTGACAAAAATTGAGGGCAATTTTAGATTGAAAAGTGTATTGCTATAGTGACAGGTTGTCAGCCCATCGCCTAAATTACAATACACTGTAACCCTCGAGTCCCTTTTGCTGACTTCTACAGCATGCCCGGGACGAAGGGCAGCTGGAACATGCTATGTTTTTCTATCTCTCCCAGTCCAAGTCTCAATTCCAAGTATGTATGTCAATATCTGAAGTAACAAAGATAACTCCATACTGGGCTCGATTCTAGATACCACCGGCTAAAACTAAAATCTATCTGTCACTTTCAAAATAATAAATTGAAAAAGGACAGACGATATATTATACTCTATGGTTTTTCACTTTGTCCGCTAGACTTTGACGCGCTTTTGCTCGTTTCCCCAGTATTTCTGTCAATTTTATCCGCCATATCATATGACGGCGCGGATAAAAATGACAGATAACGCACAAAACCACCGACTATAAATCAAAATCCGGAGAGTATAGATATCCTGTTCTTTTCCAATATTTTTAGTCGGAAAGTGACAAATATATTTTAATTTTAGTTTTAGCCGGCAAACCTAGAATCGAGCACACTGCAGTCCTATAGTAGTTGAACTTTGTTTGTAGAAATGTCCACAGAAGACCATGGAAACATCGAGACTTCGAGATCTAGCAAGTTAAGTATTTCTAAAGAAACATAGAGACTTCAAATTAAAAATAATAAAATAAAAGCCTAATTAAAAAGCGCGGCTGGATATCCCTGACGATTTACGAGAACCAGAGCCAGAACACGTTGAATGTGGGTTGAACTTCTACTGATTTTTAAAGGCAGAGTTTTGAAATCTCAAAACATCTCTAAAATTTATGATCATAATCCTAATTAGCAAACCATATAATCAGCCATGAGCCTAGAAACAACTATAAATGACTGTAATTGCTCGCTAGGCAATGAACCTATGACCCCTGGATAAAAGTAGCTCAGGACTTTGATCATTGGACCATTAAGATAGCACCAATCAGCAATAATCTTAATGTCCACGATATTCGACCCAAGATAGATAAATCTTTGGTAATATTAAAAGGCGTTGTATCCCATTAATATTGTAGATAATGATAATAAACTACTGATAAATCAACGACTACTCACTTTACTTTTGTGTGTAGTCGTTGATTTATTTGTCTCTTTACGAGAGTCTTCTTCATGGAGAGTGAAATTCACACACCACCGCCCGCTGTGTGTGATCTCCAGTCGGACACTCTCCATGAAGAATACTCTCATAAAGAGTCAATACGTTCAGATCAATCACCTTCGTTAAACATACAAATGAGTAGTCGTTGATTTATCAGTATGAATAACACTTGTTCGTCGTTTAGTGGTAAAATAGATTAAAAAAACTAAGTGAACGAAGGCGAATGCAGTGCTTCCTTCCAGATGGAAAGATGACCTATGATTTAGCGACCGGCAGGAACTGAATGCGAAGAACCTGATACCATCCCAAGAGTGGGGCCTTTGGAAGTCTTGGACTGACGTTAACTGATGATGATATTTCCTATCACAGTTTCCGGCAAAACAACGCAGTTAACCACGGGGCGGATTTTTTGTCCCAAATAAACAAAACTACGTATCATCATTTCTTTGCCCTTATCCCATTATTTGGGGTCTACGCAGTAATAAACAAACTACGTAAATTCCAGAAAATACGTGGGAGTATAGGGGCAGATCTGATAACGCAACTCAAGCTCAGCACATCTGGTCTGGCATTGACGTTCGTGCTTGGTACGCACTTGTTCCGAGAGACAGACGCCAGAAGTTTGATTTGCGTAGTTTTATTTGTTTAGATAACAATGTTTTGGCGCCGTTTATCAATCTCTCAGCCACCATCATAAATTTAAGAGCTTTGCTCTTGTCGGTGGAGTAATCGCCAACTTTCTTTGGATTCAGTCTTCTCCTTAAGCGTATCGTCCGGAACAAATGCGGCAACGCCCCGACGGAGCCTAGTCTACCGCTGCGCGCCGCTACGCTGAAGACATCTTTGTATGTCTCTCGCCTGCACGAAACTTGCACTGCGCAAGACGTGCTGGACTACATCTTCGCGAGACATAAAGCTGGTATCTTCAAGGATTCGCCGAGACTAGGCGTGTGTGTGGAGGCTCTGAGTCGCGCCACCGGGTGAGCTTCAACTCGTTTGTGGTGCGGGTCCCGACTGCACATCTGGGCGTCTTCACATCGCCGGAGTTTTGGCCGAAAGGAGTAGTGTTCCGCCGTTTCCGTGGGAATACGCGGCGCACAGCTCCTGAGTCAGCATAGTTTTAATAGTGCTATGTTATTTTATTTTAGGTCCTATTTATTTATAGTATTGTTTATTAGATTTAAGTTTATAATGTATAGTATTTTATGTATTGATATGGGCCTCAGTTGCCTCAAATAAAACAATAAATAAATAAATAACGAAACGGAACAAGTTCACAAAGATATTCTTCTGATTCTGAATCCATTTCAGTTGGCACAGTGTCTTCTTATCTGTGATAATAACACGGTTTATTTTTGTTTGCTGTAAAATAACAGTTCCACGATTATCTCAAGTGGCAACATCCTTACAGGTTGTTTTTTTTCTTCAGTTGCCCAATGATTGTAAAATATTGTGTAATAAAAATAATGAAATGTAATATAGGTACATATGTGTGGGGGCTCTGAAGGGGATTATGGGTGTCTGATTTGAAGGCCATTGACCTAGACTGTCTGCGTCTGGCAGACAATCACTGAATTTGCTTTGATTGATGAGACCAGTGAGAGAATCAACGATGAAGAAACAATTTCCAGATATATTGGAGGCCAGCTGCATAGAAAATGATATAAGAAGCAATGTAAGTCCTCAATTCTACTTTCTTCTATGCTGGTCTGGGAGCGAGAGAAAAACATAGTATGTGCCAGCTGCATTTCCTCCCGGTCATGCTGTAAAAACCAGCTAAGGGATCCGAGGGCTTCAGTATATTGCAATTTAGGCGATGGGCTGACAATCTATCACTACAGCCAACAAATCTATATGAAATAACCCGCATAACTTTGTCAAATACGGCGGAACGACCTTTGTTTAGGGCGCTTACGATCTGCCTACCCCATTAGGGATAGAGGCGTGACTATATATGTGTATTTTAAGCTTGATTGATGCGACCGGTGACAGAATCAACGATGAAGCAACAATTTTCAGAAATTGTGAAGGACAGCTGAATGGAAAACGACATAAGAACCAATATAGTTCACTCAATTCTACTACAGTTCTAACAAAACAAACGCCATAACATAAACAATTCGACAAGCTAACTGGAAACCAGAATCCAGTTCAACCGGTCGAGATACGTCACCGCCATCTGACGTTCCAACGTCATCACACGTTGTAATTCCATCGTCATCAGGCGGTCGACGGCTGGCGACGGCCTCATTCATGTTCTGACTCGTCGCTATGTGGAATCAGTAACGTGGCATGTGGCTCTTGCTAACCATACATAATACCTTCAAGTACATACAATAAAGTACCATTCCGTACTGTAAGATTCGTATTGTTGGCTTGTTTAAAAAAAGTCTCTGACCTAAAGGGCTATTTGTACCGGGACGAGCTCGGGTTATCAGATAACAGCTTTTTCAAAGTCTGTAACTTTAATCTTTTTTCAACGGTTTATTATTGCCTCTAATTCAGACCTAAAGTGATTTATTTGAAGATAGAGCAAACTCATACTAGCATTCCCATACACCGACGGAATGGTACACAGTAAGCTATTTGGCATATTGGCAAGCACTGCATTTTGGCGAAGGAAGAAGAGTTGAAAGTCTGGCTGAGCCAACCAATGAAAAATAGTTTCGATTACAAGGTAACAGGATTGAAAGATGATAAAGAATACAGAACCAAGAGCAGTTCCCTTCGGAATTTTCTGTGAATGGATAGTTTCCGAGGCCAGCTGTCTACGTCACACAGAGTTCATTCATATTCAGGCCACAACGGAAAACTGTTGCAATGTGTGGAAGGTCGTTACCACTACGAGTTAATCGTCTACGTGAAATATTCCATGGAAAACGTTACTCTAAAAACCTAATTATTGAAGTACATACAAACATACATAAAATTACGCCTTTATCCCTTACCGGGTAGGCAGAGCGTTAAACGCCTCGTGAAAGGCGCTTCCGCTACGTCTGACAAAAATTGACGGCAATTTTAGTTTGTACTTTGTATTGCTATAGTGACAGGTTGTCAGCCCTTCGCCTAAATTACAATACACTGTAACCCTCAAGTCCCTTTTGCTGACTTCTACAGCATGCCCGGGAGGAAGGGCAGCTGGAACATTCTATGTTTTTCTATCTCTCCCAGTGCAGCATGTTGTAGTACCTATACATAAACGCTTTGCAATATTTACTACTTAAGTGAATTAGATTGCTATACAACAATCAATTTGATAGTTGGACGACAATTAGGATTCATTAATGTCCATTCATATAATCATTCCAATATGTAAACTTGTTATATTAATAAAGGTGTGTGTGTGTTGTCTGTATGGCATATTAACCTCTCTTGGCCCTGGCTAACACAAAAGTTTGCCAAGATGAAGAGGAAACCTTAAAAACATCTGGATACTTAGGCCCGTAATTACACAGAGTACATGAGACTGACAGCTAGATTGAGTTCATAAACCTCATTTCAGTCCAATGTGGCCTGTCAAATCCATGCTTAATATTGCTCTCAATCTTGAGATTGCGCTATAGATACGATCCTTAGGTATGTCATCAATGTACCTCCTAAAGCTTGACATTTTATCTTCTTCAAGAATCAGAATCACATCACACCCCACTATGCAAGTGAAACTTTTTGTGTAAAAAGTAAGATTATGTCAAAACATCATGATGTTAATTCGTTGATTCCTCAAATTCGGTAACTTGGATAAGGAAAGAATTCGTGGGAATCTTTCTACTAACATCATTCACAGATACTCGAGGGCAATGTAACATAGACTGACTGATTCACAAGTTTTTGATGTGACTGGTTAGCATGCATTCATAAAATTTTCTATTTATTGCATGATTCGAGGTTTTCAAGTAAATTGTGATATCCAAATTTTGCTTAACAAATTTATAATTTATTTTTTATTCCATTTTAGAGGTCTAATCACCATGTCAAAGTTGTCAATTTTGTAGTATACCTACGATGTTTTTGATAAATTATACACACACACACACACACACACACACACATAATCACGCCTTTATCCCTAATGGGGTAGGCAGAGCGTAAACGACCTAAACAAAGGTCACTCCGCCACGTCCGACAAAGTTTTGAGGGTTATTTAAGATAAATTTGTAGGTATATTGCTATAGTGACAGGTTGTCAGCCTATCGCCTAAATTGCAATAAAGAAAAACCCTCGGATCCCTTAGCTGATTTTTACAGCATGCCCGGGAAGAAATGCAGCTGGCACATTTTCTCTCGCTCCCAGTCCAGCATGGAAGTAATTAAAAGATAAAATATTAAAAGATAAAATGGTGATGGTAAAAAGACAGACGCAAACAATTCAATTGTCTAGGTAATCATACTAATCATTACACCAATAGAACAAACAACATTGATAACTGAGTGTAATAGCAACAATTTGACGTCAGCAGTTATAAGTGTTCAAATTGTAGATGACAGAATGACACCTGACCTAATTTATCTGTGACAGACTGAGCCTGTGAAAAACTATAAGCTTAAAGAAAGTAAAAATTAAATGGAAGGAATAAAGAAAGGAATAACTAGGGATACGTGGATATACCACAAATTCGCACGAAGCGGTTCGCTTCCACATTCTTAATGCGAACGGCTAAGGAGTGGAACTCCCTGCCGGCGGATCTGTTTCCGGAACAATATAACCTGGGCCTTTTCAAGGCGAGAGTGAATAGGCACTACATAGGTGAGTATGCTTCAACATAGTCCGCATCTTCACTTTCCACCAGGTGAGATGGCGGACAAATGCTCGCCTATACATATTAAAAAAAAAAAAAAAAAAATACGAAACATGAAATGATAATTAATAACAAGAATAATAATAGAAATGAAAGAGCTGAAATTCCTCTATCGTGGAGTCAGGACACGAGACTTGAATTGAAAAGGTGTTTGATAAAAAATGCAACTGCGTTGAACGAATATCATATTAATTTCAAACGCACTTCTAGTTTCCCACCTTAACCACATGTTCATCTAAAATACATACATACATACATATAATCACGCCTTTATCCCTAATAGGATAGGCAGAACGTAAACAACCTAAACAATGGTCGTTCCGTCACGTCTGACAAAGTTATAAGGGCCATTTAAGATAGATTTGTAGGTACATTACTGTAGTGACAGGTTGTCAGCCCATCGCCTAAATTGCAATATACTGAAACCTTTGGATCAATTAGCTGGTTTTAACAGCATGCCCGGGTGGAAATGCAGCTGGCGCATTCTATGTTTTTCATTCGCTCCCAGTCCAGCATGGAAGAAATATCGTCTAAAATAATGAGTTCTTAATTATTTTATTCATATTTATTGAATAAGATCTATCATGTGACATTGTAAACTCATTAGTGTTTCAAAACCCAGAACATTAAAACGATGTTAATATTCTATTAGATATTGGAATCTTTATTAGGTTTTACCTCTTTTTGATGAGGAGAATCTGCGTTTTAACTTTTATAATGAACAAAGTTAAATTCTTTTATAGTCAAATAATTTGATAATGGCATAATATTAGAAAACTACTCCTTTACCCAAAGGTTTCCTGGCAGAAATTACTACCCTAGCAATAAGGCCGCCTAATTATAACTACTCTGTTTCTGTTTCTCTCTGCAATAAAGAATATTTGTATTGTATTGTAATGGGCTCGATTATTAATTTGCCGGCTTAAACTAAAATTAAAATCTATATATCACTTTCAGACTTAAAATATTGAAAAAGGACAGGGGATCTATTTTATTCTCGGGTTTTTGATTTATAGTGGTTTTATGTGGAAACGTGCAAAAGCGCGTCAAAATCTAGCGGACAAAGTGTATAACCTAAGAGTATAAACCGCCAGTCCTTTTAAGATTTTATTATTTTAATTTTACCCGGTGGAATGTAAAATCGAGTCCAATAAGTAGAATTTACAGTTAAAATTGCTATTTGCATGGACAGATTTACCTTTGTAATTTGGCAATCCATACCAAACAAATACATTTTTGGACCCAATACACAAGCCTAAAGCTACTATACGCACTCATGTAAAAGATACTTCCATGCTGGACTGGGAGCGATAGAAAATCATAGAATGTGGAAGCTGCAGATCCGAGGGTTTCACGATATTGTAATTTAGGCGATGGGTTGACAACCTGTCACTACAGCTATATACCTACTAATCTATCTTAAATGACCCTCAAAACTTTATCAGACGTGGTGGAACAACCTTTGTGTAGGTCGTTTACGCTCTGCCTACCCCATAAGGGATAAAGGCGTGATTATATGTATGTATGTATTTCCTCCCGGGCATGCCGTAAAAACCAGCTAAGGGAACCGAGGGTTTTAGTATATTGCAATTTAGGCGATTGGCTGACAACCTATCACTACAACAATATACCTACAAATCTATCTTAAAAAACCCTCAAAACTTTGTCAGTTTAGGTCGTTTACGCACTGCTTACTCCATTAGGGATAAAGGCGTGATTATATGTTTGTATGTATAAAAGATCATATCAACATGGTAAAACCCGTAAAGTTAACCCCCGTCGAACAATGTCCTGAATCATATCCGCTTCCTACTCCGTTTATTTAATTTCAAAAATAGAACACAGTGATGATAACAATATCACATTGTATTTTTTATTACTTCCCTCCCTACCTACCCAGACTTGTTTGAACTGGAAGTCCCATGTCCTTACTCGCCATACAGCGGTTAAACCCCAGGATTATCTCAGACTTGTTATTGAGAGAAAGGATGTTGCTATGCGAACAGGATCAGTCATGTTTGTAAAGGTTGGAAAGAATGCAGAATGTTTCAAGGTGATTAGCCGGGTCCACACCGGACGATCCATCGATCCCGCGATCCGCGATCCAGGATCGCGGAGCGTGGATCGTGGATCGTGTTAGGCCGATCCACTCTTGGAAACTTGCGATCCCAAATATGCGCTCCAAGCGATCCTAAGGCGATCCGTGATTCAGCCAGTCTAACTCTTGTACGATATGGAGTCACACGTACAACGGCGGCGTCTTGCCGTTGCAGCAGTAACTTTTATTTTGCTTAAATGCTTGCGCAAAAAATCACAAAAAAGAAAACGACGGTTTTGGGTGAAACAAATTTACAAAAATCGCTTGGAATCTGGGACTCGGCTGTACGCAGAGTTAGTGTCAGATAAAGGTGAACACAATTTTGCAAGAATGAATGCTAATCAATTTGAGATATTGTGTTCATTATTAAATAACAAGCTAAGAAAGAATGATACAAATTATAGAGATGCCATTACTGTGAAGGAAAGATTATTACTAACATTGAGATTTTTAGCAACTGGAGATTCGTACGTCAGTTTGCAGTATCTGTTCCGCATTTCCAAACAGTCTATATCGATAATTATTCCTGAAGTTTGTGAAGCCATCATTGACCTGTTAAATGATTATGTAAAGGTAAGTAAAACCATACTTTATTACTCAATAAAAAAGTAGTGTATTACAATCATAATTTAAAGAAGTAACATGTTTACAATTATTAATTATTTTTTGAAAACATGATATAGTTAGGTACTTATTTAATTCGGTGGTGACTGTGGAAGTGAATAATCCTGAGGTTTCAGAAACTGGGACTGCGATGAATTGGAGGCTAGATGAGCAGACGGTGATGTCTGTGGAATTGGAGCTGGATAATTTTGAGGTTGTAGAGACTGGGACTGTGATGAACTGGAGGCTAGATGAGCAGACGGTGATGTCTGTGGAATTGGAGCTGGATAATTTTGAGGTTGTAGAGACTGGGACTGTGATGAACTGGAGGCTAGATGAGCAGACGGTGATGTCTGTGGAATTGGAGCTGGATAATTTTGAGGTTGTAGAGACTGGGACTGTGATGAAGTGGATGCTATTGGTGTGCCAGGATATGAATTAGTGTAATATCCATAATTGCTATCCCCATATCTTCCTGTGTCAGCTTGAAAAATAACTTGGCATATAGCATTTTTGACATTAACTAATGTTACTGCATCATATTTCCGCAATTCAGTAGATATATACTGCCCGAAAGCAATGTAAGAATCAGTTTCCGGTTGTGGTGGCTGAGCACATTGTTGCAGAAGTTGGAAAGCCTCTGAAAGAGTTTCATCTGATATGTCATCTGCATTATTAGAAGTAGTTTTCTTTCTTTTTTTTGTTCTTTTGTTTGTTGTTTGGACACTGGATTGTGCATTCTGATCATTCTGCTCTCTACTCTGATCTGTGTGGTGGTTGGCTCTCTCCGGTTGTGTGTCACTAGTAATGTTACTGTTCTCGTTTTCGCTCACTGTAGTATTAACTTCAAGTTCCCCTTCAGTCGTATCAGATTCTACCTGTAACAACAATTATTATTACTATTTACTGCTTATTCTTATTTTCAGCTTTATATTATAATTAAGATCTCCTTTATTTTCAGGTGCCGTCAACTAAAGAAGAATGGCGTACAGTTTCTCAGCAATTCGAGAATAAGTGGAATTTCCCACACGTGATAGGAGCGATGGACGGCAAACACGTCGCTATACAATCGCCTTTTAATAGTGGCAACGACTTTGATAATTACAAATTATTTCCTAGTATTGTTCTTTTTGCATTAGTAGATGCAAATTATAGGTTCCTGTATGTGAATGTTGGGACTAAAGGCAGAATATCAGATGGAGGCGTGTTCAAAAGCACAAATTTATATAAAAAACTTGAAAAAAAAGAGCTAAATATTCCTCCACCGGAGATATTGCAAGTTCCCTATAAAATTGAGGTACCCTATTATATACTAGGTGATAAAGCTTTTCAGCTTAATGATTATACTATGAAACCATACGATGGTACACGGGAAAGGGGTTCTTGTGAAAGAATTTTCAACTACCGACTGTCAAGAGCACGTAGAGTAGTTGAAAACGCGTTTGGAGTACTTAGTTCTGTCTACAGAGTCCTGCGTAAACCTATGCTTTTGGAACCAGAAACTGCGACTAAAGTCGTGCTGGCAACGGTTCATCTATATAACTACTTACGCAGTAATCCTAACTTTATATCGCCAGGAACGTTTGATACAGTACAGGAGAATGGAGATGTAATACCTGGAAGCTGGCGAAATGAACCGCCATCACAATCGCTACAACCGATGGCCGTCGTACCAAGAAGAGCAACAGAAAATGCCACTACAATACGGTCCCACTTAGCAAGACACTTTGTTACAAACCATACAATAGTTTGGCAAAATGAATATCAGTAAACTAATAGCTCACATGTTCCAAT
Organism: Scrobipalpa costella; assembly: GCA_949820665.1. Classification (NCBI taxonomy): domain Eukaryota; kingdom Metazoa; phylum Arthropoda; class Insecta; order Lepidoptera; family Gelechiidae; genus Scrobipalpa; species Scrobipalpa costella. The sequence goes on from OX463318.1 coordinate 15,622,721, forward strand.
GTATCGCGTGTGGTTCCGGGTTCATTTTTATCCGCCATAAAGTCGAAGTCATCATACGCAAACCACTTTGATTTATATGTATCTTGAGCACCTGAAATAAACAAGTTACTCATTAAAATAACCACGTGTATTTCTAACAGCTTAAATGTAAAAAGCGAAATCACGTGAAATCCACAGTAAATATTATGATGTAATTACTTATAATAAAATATATAATTTTAATACCTACAGATAAAAAGTAGCTTTGTTTTCTTACCGGATCCAGTTATACGGCTTTGCTTCTCTCTGTGTTTCTCCCTTCTGTAGCCTCCCGCCAGAGATCGCATTTTTTTCTTTAGGTTCTCGATCGACTTATTCCCCATTTCACGAGAAATCTGACGCCAAGCATCATCTCTAACACCTCTATTGGTGTAATTAGAATCTTTGGGATCCCATAAACATTTAAATTCTTTATAAAGCGATATCAAACGGCGACTTTCTGAGATGTCCATGGCGAGGTGGATCGCGCGAACCAACACAACCGTCCACACCGCGCGCATCACGCAACTGAGGCACCTTTGAGGCTGGCACAAAAACCGACCGTACACGGATCGCGCGAGGTAGGGAGCGCGCGCTCCAATACGTGCGCATGGATCGCGCGCGGCACGTCCACACCGCCTGCATCTTTGGATCGCGCTGCTGCCGCGCGCGATCGGAGCGCGATGGATCGTCCGGTGTGGACCCGGCTATTAAGATAGTAGCTGTTACCATGTTAAAAGAATCGGTCATTATTTTTAAAAGATTAATACAGTTTATCGAGAAAGAGAAGGTCAATGACACTAGTCGGCTTTATATACAAATAATGTTTATTTCTTTCTACAGAATAAATACTACTACGTTAATATATTATATATGTCAAATTTATTTTATCTTCTTGGATAGACATAGCTCTTGAAGACAGTTTATTTTACATACATATAACAACGCCTTTATCCCTAATGGGGTAGGCAGAGCGTAAACGACCTAGACAAAGGTCGTTCCGCCACGTCTGACAAAGTTTTGCAGGGTTATTTAAGATATATTTGTAGGTATATTGCTGTAGTGACAGGTTGTCAGCCTATCGCCTAAATTACAATATACTGAAATCCTCGGATCCCTTAGCTGGTTTTTACAGCATGCCCGAGGGGAAATGCAGCTGGCACATCCATGTATGTTTTTCTCTCGCACCCAGGCCAGAATGGCAGATTTTATATTACTAAGCATTTTATTTTACCTTTTGTTTAAAGTCCATAGTTACTGCAAACGGGTTTTCATTTAACAAGTACCTAAACATGCATTTACCTGTTGGACAAATACATTTAAGAAATTTGATTTGTCAAGACAAAGTCCAACATTTTCTACATCGTTATGTAAACAATACAATGATCACCAAAGACAACCCGTTCAATCCCAAAGAACCGTAGATCACAGTTTAACACATACGAATGAAAGTATGTTAGTAGGACATACTTCTGTAATCTTTAACAAATGTCCTTGTTGGACATGATAACGGATAAAGTGAAAGTCCACGTGGATGTAAATGATGCAACTGATTAAGGATATATGAAATCGGTGATGGATGTAAGACAATTTAAAGTGATGAAAGTTTTACATGTAGATTGAAGCTACAAAATTTAAAACCAATTCGTATTTAACAATTTATTGTACACAAAAAACGTCATAAACACAGGACATAAAAAACAAAGACACTACAGGCACTGCATATTTCAAAAATAATTAATACTATAATATATATATATTTTTTTGTTAAGACTTTTAAACTGGCTTTCCGTCTTTAGCATCTCTGTTGGTTTTCCAAACAAACACAAATGAAATATTTACTATAAGTGAGACTATTTGGTAACACATACATACATATAATCACGTATTTATCTCTAATGAGGTAGGCGGTAAATTGCTGTAGCGACAGGTTGTCAGTCTATCGCCTAAATTGTAATATACAGAAACTCACGGATCCCTTAGCTGATTTTACAGCATGCCCAGGAGGAAATGTAGCTGGCACATTCTACGTTTTTCTCTTGCTTCCAGTCCAGCATGGAAGAAATTTATTTGGTAAAACCCTACACCTATTAGACTGTGCATTGCTTACATTGATACTGGGTTAAGTTTGTAAAATAGATTAGTCTGAGCTATAAATGGCAAAAAAATCTCAAAATATCATAGAACGTCAATAAAACTGACTATAGTTATTTTGATGAATTTTACAAAATCTTCCACACAAATATAATTCGTGATTTGAAACTATTTAATTGGTCAACGAATTCCGTTAAAAACAAAATTATCAAACCAAAATACCAGTGGTTAGCGTATTTCCCAAAGCAGTAAAATAAAACCAAATTAAATTTCACAAAAACGATAAACAAATCGACGGTTTTTTAAAGCAACAAACACAAAACATTGCTAATTGAATTTTAATCTAATGAACCGTCCCATAGAGTCTGTATTGTATAATATATTCAAAGTGAATTAGGTTGTTTTAAAATTCATAAATTCAAACGATTTGATGACGTCGATCGCAAACATGTGCGCGTGCGCTGGCATCCATTTTATATTGACCCTTTTATTTATAGTTTCAAAAGCATTATTGTTAATATCTTTGACGTCTGTGGGATCAAAATAAACTGGTTGCATATTTGTTTGTATCTTTTTATCTGCACCACCATAAGGAATGCTGGTATAATGTCGTCACGAAACTAGACTGTTATGATATAAAATATGATTGTTTATGTTTGCGACTTTATGGTTTCTATTTCTAGCTTAATTGTTATTTTTAGCTTCATTTCTTAGATATTTTTTATGGTCTGACGCACGGTTCTTGTTAATTATATTTACATGAGCCTATATTTAAACAAAAAATGCATAAATTATTTTGTTTGTCTTTTGCTTGAACTTTGGTCGCATTTCATTGAAATATATTATATATTATGTACATAAATCATGCTCTATTTTACTTTGGTATAATTATTTACTGATCATTATGTACAGTCGTTTAGTCTCATTGCATTTAGTTACATCATCTTTGTTATGTTTAATTATTGTGTAATGTCATATGTTTCTGTTGCTATTACAACATTATCTTTTGCCTACTATCTCTCTCTCTTTCCTTGGCAACTGTTATTTTGCTCCTATAATTTATTTGGGTCTGTACGAGTATAATAATTTTATAATCTATAGTAAACTAGCGACCCGCCGCGGCTTCGCACGGAAATTATCAGTGTTTCTCTACTATATTATGCATGTATTATACATATAAACCTGCCTCTTGAATCACTCTATCCATTAAAAGAAACCGCATCAAAATCCATTGCGTAGTTTTAAAGATCTAAGCATTCATAGGGATATAGGGACAGAGAAAGCGACTTTGTTTTATACTATGTAGTGATAAGCGATATGACCCACTTTTTTTGTTGTAGGGTTTTGAGCTTCACTACATATGTTCACTTGGTCATTTAAGAATTTCTATTTCAAAATTCATAGATTTTTTTATCTTAAATTTTTAACGGGGTAATTCATATTTTATGATTGAAAACTGTCTCCGTGGTCTATTGGCTAGTGCCATGGACTCTCGATCCGGAGGTCCTGGGTTCAGTTCCCAGGGGGGAAACACAAAGTTGATATTTGAGAATTTATCACTTTGTGAATATTTCCCCAGTTTGGTTAGGACCTTGCAGGCTGAATCACCTGATTGTCCGAAAAGAAAAAGATTTCGTGCTTCGGAGGGCACGTTAAGCGGTCGGTCCCGGTCGCTGTCCTTGATAGTAGTCGTTACTCAATCCATGTCAGAGGCCTGATAGTTGTGCTACTAGGCGGTTTTAAAACTCTGACACCAGGTTCATAGGGTCGATAGACTCGATACCCACTCGACAGAAGAAAGATTGAAAACCTATCGTGTGGGGTATCCAATGAAAGGGCGTTTTAAGCTGATTCTAAAAATATATTACACTGTTATATTACAGCTAGCTGTTTTGATTAAAATAATAAATCATTATCATTCATTTTTGAAACTTTCAACTTCATTCATGTTTGGACTCTTCCTGGCAAGGAACGGCTGAACGTTTTTCTTTAAACTATACGCTCAATGAATTGCTACATCTTCAAAATTTATGAGAATGAAAAAGAAATTAGGAAATACTAATGCTGATTAATTTTCAAATATTAAAAACAGCAATATTTCCATATAAAATTTGTGTGGATAGAAAAAAAAACTCAGGATGATAAAATACTATGAGTTTTAGTCTAGAAATTCTTAAAATGACCTAGTGCACATATGAGTATGTAGTGAAGCTCAAAACCCTACAACAACAAAACTGGGTAAGTATGGGAGTCTGTTTCCTAGTTCCTGCAGTTATTTTGCTTTATCATCGTTTTAAGTCAATAACATATTAATTACACTGATATGAAAAATAAAAGTTATCGTGAGTCGACTGTTTAAGTTGATTTATTTACATATTATATAACTTTTATCTCAAAATCTTAAACGTGCTGCAGTGGCATAGCGATCAAGACATTTAGGATATTATCATAACATAAGAAATTTGTTTATTTATTTAACTTCCATGCTGGACTGGGAGCGAGAGAAAAACATAGAATGTGCCAGCTGCATTTCCTCGCGGGAATGCTGTAATAACCAGCTAAGAGAACCGAGGGTTTCTGTATATTGAAATTTAGGCGATGGGCTGACAACCACTGAGTCACTACAACAATATACCTACAATTTGACCTTGAATAATCCTCAAAACTATATCAGACGTGGCGGAACGACCTTTTTTTTTTTTAGGTCGCTCTGCCTACCCCATTAGGGATAAAGGCGTGATTATATGTATGTATGAATGTATGTATTTATAGCAAACTTACATTAACAGTCTAAGCCAAACATTTTCCTCATATTTTAGTATAGTTGTAATGATGTTAATAAAATACAGTCATTCTTCTTCTGTCGTTTGGGTATCGCGTCGATCAATGGATGAACCCTGGGGTCAAAAACAAATTCAAAAATGTTAGTGTAGCATCATGTGTTGCCTTACCTTATATAGCCGTTAAGTGTCCCACTACTGGGCAAAGGCCTCTCTCCGTTCCCTATATATAGTAAACAATAATACCCTAATAAGATAAGAATTAAGACGAAATCAAAGTTTAAACTTTTATTAAATAACATTGCGCAATTTATTTCAGCTCCAAAACAAATCTACTATCATCAATAAGCTATATATAACTGATATATAAGGCACAATAGCTCTGTCCGACGATAATTTCAAGATAAAAGTTTATCTAGACGCCAGATTAGATAAAAATATCACTATGACAATATATATTCCAGTTAAAGTAGATTAAAAAGATAACGAAGGACTTAATATTGATAATACTGATACAAAAAGACTTGCCGGTGATCGAAATAAAAATGTGATTCATAAATTTTGGGGTAATCGTTAGTAACGATTTCACTATAAATAATAACAGACTATTCTCCACATCTAAACATACATCGACTTTTATTCAGTAGATATAAATATCTCGAGTAGCAGCTTCCATGCTGGACTGGGAGCGACAGAATAACTTAGAATGTGCCAGCTGCATGTCCTCCCGGGCATGCTGTAAAAACCAGCTAAGGGATTCGAGGGTACATTGTAATTTAGGCGATGGGCTGACAACCTGTCACTACAGCAATATCCAGTTCTATCTTAAACAACCCTCAAAAGTTGTCAGACGTGGCGAAACGACCGTTGTTTGGGTTGTTCACGCTCTGCCTACCCCATTAGGGATAAAGGCGTGATTATATGTATGTATGTTTATCGTTTAGTGTTAAAATATCGTCGTAACAAAACAATAAAATTATAGCACGAATTAAGAAGAAACTGAGCTGCAGAGACTATAGGTAGGCTATTATAGAATTCTTATCTTCAGGAATACTTTACCTATTGATCATGTAAATGCCGGATCAAATTGCAATCATGAACCTTAAGTCCTGGTTAAAGCAGATTACAGATATAATTGTTGACTACATACTGATAATAATGTATACAATACAGATATCGCTGATAAAATACTCAGTCCGGATATACCTAACTAGAATTAGGGATCGAAATAACAAAATGATTCATGATTTGGGGAAAATCATTGTAGTCTATTAATAAACAGTGAATGATAAGGAGTTTATTACTGTAAGTTTATTTGCCTTCCATGCTGGCCTGGGAGCGAGCGAAAAACATAGAATATGCCAGCTGCGTTTCCTCCCGGGCATGCTGTAAAAACCAGCTAAGGGATCCGAGGGTTTCAGTATATTGTAATTTAGGCGATTACAGCAATATGCATACAAATCTATTTTAAATAACCTTCAAAACTTTGTCAGACGTGGCGGAACGACCTTTATTAAGGTCGTTTACGCTCTGCGTACCCCATTAGGGAGAAAGGCGTGATTATATGTATGTATGTTTATTAACTACAACATTACAATAAATAGGTATATAGGTGATGGTCGTAAAATTAAAAAGGTAAAACGTATAATAGGCTAGCTTTCTGCCAGCGGTGTCAGGCACTGCTAAATAAGTTTTTCCGTGGGAATGATGTAGGTACTTTCCCGCGGTAAAAGTAGCCTATGTTACTCAAGGTGAACATAGCTTTCTAAAGGTGAAAGAATTTTCGAAATTGGTCCTGTAATTTTTGAGTTCAGTCGTTACAAACATATTTACACACAAAATTATAAAACTTCACTATATAAGGACGACCACTATGCGGAGATAATGCTTAACAGCTGCTCCTAAAGAGTTGGATTCCGTTCCGAACCAAACAAGCTAAGCTCACAAGAGCGAAGCATGCGCAAACCAACTGTAATGCGGACACTTCAGCACCTGATGAGTCGAAATGAAGACGAAACAGTGGTCAACAGACATCACAAAGGTCAAAGTGCCATTACACTTCTCTATATAAGATTAGTATAGATAAAGAAATAGTTTCACGGCACGAGTAGTCGAATTATTTGAATAAGTAAATACAATACAATTTAATAAAATACAATACCATACAACACATCAATACAAGTATATCTTAAATGACCTTCGAAACTTTGTCAGACGTGGCGGAACGACCTTTGTTTGAGTCGTTGACGCTCTGCCTACCCCATTAGGGATAAAGGCGTGATTATATGTATGTATGTAGTAAATACAAATACAAGTGCAGGAAAGCGATTCTCCGTGTAAGCTCCAAGCAAATTGGCAGCTGTCCTCTTGTATAATTTACGGAGCTAGGTCGACAGCTACTTTCCCATCAGGGCGATTTTGCACTGATTCGAATATTTACTGGTCCAAATTGGCCTTCCTAGTACATGTATGACAGCATGCGCACCCATCCATATCCGTTTTAATTGGAATTTTCACAGACACGATTCAGATACGAACCGAATACGGAGCAATGTAAAATCGCCTACAAGATTCAGATGATGTAGGCTACTCTATTAAATATGTTTTGTTAGAGATTTCATAACAGAGAACGTCCTGCTTTGTTACTGATAATAATTTATCTCTATCCTTACACATGATTTCTGTGACAATGTATGCTGGAAGTTCTGCGCACCCGGTCTTACGCATGCCTTAATATTGCGCTGATAACATGAATAATAACCTTACATCTGATGATACTACACGAGTGATCATGATTAGCAATTTCATGGCATTTATATGTCGCATGATATACGTGCTTCAATGATAAAACGGGCTCAAAGTGATAACCTTTAAAATACTGTCCAATAAAAAGAACATTTTCCATGCTGGACTGGGAGAGATAGAAAAACATAGAATTTTCCATCTGCCCGTCATCCCGGGCATCAAAGTCAAAGTCAAATCATTTATTTCCAAATAGATTCCTAAGAACACTTTTAGAAAGTCACAAGCGAGTCTATTACAAAGAATAAAAATATAATAATTAATATCTGTGTCACAAAATAAAATAAAATAAAACTATATCACAATGAAGAAGAAGCATTAGAAACTCGCACTTTGCGACCTTCCCTTCGTTTTATCTTATTCTTACTTTTGTCCTTCTTTTTGTTCGAAATAGGGTTTGTGACCGCAATGTGTGCCAATTTCTTAGGCTTCACTGAAATATCAGAGCTCCATACATCTTTGTCATTAGTATAGTCATCTAACTTATAATAATAGGCTTTCCAACATAATGTGTTTTTAATAGTATCTTTAAATTGATTTTGTGACAAATTTAATATATGGTCAGGTATTTTGTTATAGTATTGTATTTTTAGACGTAAAAATGTTTTTTTAACTTTAACTAACCTAATCGCTATAGAAGATCATGCTATAGAAGTCAGCAAAAGGGATTTGAGGGTTAAAGTGTATTGTAATTTAGGCGATGGGCTGACAACCTGTCACTACAGCATTACACATCACAATCATACCCAAAAATTTTGACAGACGTGGCAAAAGTGGCTTTCAGGAGGCGTTTTACGGTCTGCCTACCCAGTACGTAACGGATAAAGGCGTGATTTTAAGTATGTATGTAAAAATAATGGTGATAAAGGTTTTGAACGCAATAGAATGATGTCGTGACAACTGTCGCGATGACGAGGCACAAACTGTTAATGTACGCAGAAATTTAGTACCGGATTTCTGTTTGTGTAACAGTTTTACCTTGTCCAACTTTTGTGCACACAGTCCAATGTCAAATGTCAAGTATATACGTCAAGTCACGCATGGTTAGGGTTTTTAGTTCGATAATCAAATAAGATCGTCCACGTATAGAGGAATAAAATCTGAATATCAAAATGAAGTAGGCAGGATTTTAACGTTTATACATACATATAATCACCTTTACTATTATTCCTAAAATTTTGGTATATCTAATCTACGCTTCAAATATAGCAAATATTTTATGAATTATATGAAATGTGAAGTAATATCTATACGTACATAATATAATCACGTCTTTATCCCTAATGGGGTAGGCAGAGCGTAAACGATAAAACGAAACAGTTCCGCCACGTCTGACAAAGTTTTGAGGGTTGTCAGCTCATCGCCTAAATTTCAATATACACCATCCGGATCCCTTAGCTGATTTTTACAGCATGCCCGGGAGGAAATGCAGCTGGCACATTTTATGTTTTTCTCGCGCTCCCAGTTATGAACGGAAGAAATTTTAACGTTTATGCACAGAAAAATAAATAGTACTAGCGTTGTTCAAGAAAATTATGATGAAGACATCGCGATGTAAAAATGTGGAAAATAGTAAATTAAAATGGTATAGTGTGTATTATTTAAATAGTAGGATGCAATTTTATTGTATGTTGATTAATTTTATTACGTACCACTACCAAATGACCACATTTTATAACATTTCGATTACGCGATGGTTTCAGGGTCAAGACAAGACTTCAAGAGGTCATGAGTTTTGTAACATTGCACCATATTATATTTATTTTCAGCTGTATAGATATTATTACTTCCATGCTGGACTGGGAGCGAGAGAAAATTATGGAATGTGCCAATCGACTTTGTTTTATACTATGTAGTGATAACGGGAAAACGGTATGGATAAACAAATAAATTAATATTAACATCTTATTTTCCTCAAGGGTAACCTGCTCGTATGTCCATGGGGAAACATTTTTGTTATCTTTTGTTAATGTGGGTTTTTGCGTAAACTCCATATTTTTCACGTATTTACCTGTCTGAATTTGCTTTCCTAAAATTTTGGTATATCTAATCTACGCTACTAATATAGCAAATATTTTATGAATTATATAAAATGTGAAGTAATACCTATACATACATACATATATATTTAGAGTGTAAACGATCTAAAAAAAGGTCGTTTCGCCACGTCTGACAAAGTTTTGAGGGTTATTTAAGATAGATTTGTAGGTATATTGCTGTAGTGACAGGTTGTCAGCCCATCGCCTAAATTACAATATACAGAAACCCTCGGATCGCTTAGCCGGTTTTTACAGCATGCCCGGGAGGAAATGCAGCTGGCACATTCAATGTTTTCCTCTCGCTCCCAGGCCGGCATGGGACTATAGCTCAGTTTCTTCATCTTCACAAATCTAAGAGCTTTGCTCTTGTCGGTGGAGTAATCGCCAGTTTATACATAACTAAAATTCTTCTGTCTAGTGGGTATCGAGTCTATCGACCTGATGAACCAAGGCCTCCGACATGGTTTGAGTAACGACCACTATCTAAAACAGCGACCGGGACCGACAGTTTAACGTGCCCTCCGGAGCACGAAATCTTTTTCTTTTCGGACAATCAGGTTATTCAGCCTGCAATGTCCTAACCAAACTGGGGAAAACATCACAAAGTGATAAATTCTCAAATATCAACTTTGTGTTTCCCCCCTGGGAATCGAACCCAGAACATCCGGATCGGGAGTCCAGGGCACTAGCCACTAGACCATGGAGGCAGTCAAACTATAATCATCATCTCCTTAGCCTTATCCCGTATCTCACGGTGTCGGCTTCCTAATCTAGGGGATTGAACGACGGTACTGATTTTTACACAGAGCGACTGCCATCTGACCTCCGCAACCCAGAAGGGAAACCAGACCCAATCCTAGATTAGGTCAGAGTTTTCAAGCCGCCAATGCTCAGCACTGGCCTCTGATATGGCTTAACGACTAATATCTACGGTATTAAACGATATTAACCGGGACCAACGGCTTAACGTGCCTTCCGAAGCACGGAAAAAGCGCCGAATAACCGTACATATGAAATTCGAAAACCGAAAAACACATTGGTACGTGGTGGGATTCGAACCACGACCTCCCGCTCAGGAGGCAGCGGCCCTATCCACTACACCATCGGGCTTTATATACCTTAAATAATATCCTGTGTCTATTGATCGCATTCCAGTAAAACTGTAGGCATTCGTCGAAGTGATGTATAACCCAATTACAAGCGCCGCGCCGGTGTCGGTGGAAGCTAAACAACCTTGACCGGCCTTCGGTGTTCGGGGAATTCAGGTCGATACGAAGCAAAGGTTTCTTCCATGCTGTACTGGGAGGGATAGTAAAACATAGAATGTTCCAACTGCTTTTCCTCCCGGGCATGCTGTAGAAGTCAGCAAAAGGGGTTACATGTATACCTATCACTACAGTAATATACCAACAAATCTATCTTAAATAACCCTCAAAACTTTGTCAGACGTGGCGGAACGACCTTTCTTTAGGTCGCTTACGCTCTGCCTACCCCATTAGGGTTAAAGGCGTGATTATATGTATGTATGTACGAAACAACGGTGGCAAAGGCGTGAGGTTGTGGAACATTTGGACTTGAACTCTAGTCCTTGGACCTGGACTCTAGAACTGTCATTCAAAACCAACGATATACTAGGTAAAAGGGCGCTCTCTATACAAAAACGAAACCTTCCGGTAAGAGTGTAGGCATTCCATTCGGCAAAGAGAGTAACAACAAGGCCTAAGCCCGTAATTATAAACAGCACTTGAGACTGACAGCGACTTTGAGTTCGTATCAGAAATGTCATTTCAGTACAATATGGCATCAAATCCATACTTAATATTGCTCTCAATCTTAAGTTCGCTTTATAAATACGTGGCTTAGAGACCTTAACCGAACTGTTTTGTTCGGGGGATTAAGTCGGATCGATACCAGGAAAAGGTGTCAGAGGTTGTAGAACTCTTGAAAAGTCAGCTCTACACAAATTTAGTTGTTGTGGCATACTATTCTACTTCTTTCTAGTTTTTCTAAGTTGAGTAGTCGAGCTGATCACAAAATTATATAACTAGTATAATTAACATGTCGTCCAAGTAAATCATTAGCTTATCCGGATCTTAAAGTAAGTTCTGTAATCCGTAATCATATCATTCAAATTTTGAATTACGGACGCAAAACCCAAATCAACAACAAAACTTGTTATTATTCGTGTTTTCGCAAAACCCAACGCTAAGAAATAATCTCCATAACTGTTGGTTTTCCTCATAAATCAGTAATAACTTAACAGGGTAAAAACAATAACAAATTATTATTTACATTTTAACGTATACATAGACGATGTTTTGATCGGACAGAACGCAGAAAACCACAATAATAATAACCATAATAATTAATGATAACCACAACAAAATATGTACTTCAAGTTAATGATAAATTCTATATGAATTTTAACCGGTATTCGGAAATATTACACCAAATACTAAATCCCTGGAAGGCAAATATATTGAGTTATCAATTTTATTTTGCTTCAAAACAATTCACGAGAATTTTATTATCACGAGTAATTGCTTTACTTCCTCTAATGTTCAGTAAAAAACGAATGCTATTATAAAGTGATTAACTAATTAAGATAATTGTGTCGTGAATGCCGTGATATGTCAATTGGAAAAATGTATTACTATCAATAGGTTGTTATGATTATGATACTAACGATATTGTATTATCTTTGTTTTCCATAATATTGTCATTGGTACCAATTCAAAAGCATGCGGTAAAAGCATTATATTGAAATTTAGGCGACGGACTGACAACCTGTCACTATAGCAATATACCTACAAATCAATCTTAAATAACCCTCAAGACTGTCAGACGTGGCGGAACGACCTTTGTTTAGGTCGTTTACGCTCTGCCTACCCCATTAGGGATAAAGGCGTGATTATATGTATGTACTCGTATGTATGTAAAAATATATGGCCCTGTCTGGTTGACATTTTGAGACACACACACATTCACAGTCAAATGTTCCCTAGGAGTAGTTGTTCAGATTCATAGACCGATTCACAGCATGCAGGGGACATATACCCTTTTTAACATTTTATATATATTGCTTTTTGTTCATACAGTCCTTATTTTCTATTTTACTTCAGACACTTGCAACGCTGACCACTACTTAAGACCGTGACTCATATCAACTTATTTCGTGTGTTATCTTGCCTGGATATACTTAGTGCATGTTTATCACTCAAGTATCGCATGCTTTCCGATTTCATTACTCATTTTATCAAATGTCTTACACAAGCCAATTCACTCATCAGCATATTGAAATTGAAACTAGTTATAGTTTCTGATACATTCTATTGACCCACTTTTCACTTGCAGACGTGACTTTTCTGAACAAAACATTGCTAATGTAGTCAATTTTTCCAAATACATTAGTATCTTCTAAGAACACGGTTCGAGATACGTTGATTTTCTCACGTAGCCTTTAATAGTCGAATTAAGCACCTGCTAACCGAATATTCCAAAAGTCAGTAGATCAGTACATGAAAAGTCATTTAGATAAGAGACACGCCTTCGTAGTATGATTAATAAGAGCGTGCCAAGATCGTTGCCCTGTGTTACTCAACTGCAATTTTATAAACAAAGCGTGATACATAGTATCAAACGCCCCCTAAAGATCAACATGTGCTCGTAAAATTATTTGCTGATTTGTACAAGCATTTCTTCTTATCTTTTATTGTGTGCAATGCGTGTTAGGTAGGTTAGATAGAGTTCATTGTCATCCATCAGACACGAACATTATGCGCAGTTTCTGTATATGTGCTGCGTTCTATTTATTTCAATTTTCTATTCTTTAGATGTTTTGCTGATTATATCTGAGACCATCCACATATTTTTTTTAATTCTGTTTAGTAATTATTTGCTGTCGGGACTTTTATGTTGCATTAAGACTGATAGGCGCAGTGTAGATATGATCATGTAATATTTAATCTGCATATCATGTCTAGACTGTCAGTTTTCATATTAATATAAAAACACGTGCCATAATGCTTTAAATGCGATGTATGAGTTTAGGGATCGTCCCTTCTTTTACAACTAACAAAGCACCCTATTATGTTTATAATCCCCTTTCTTTTGGTACAGTACCTGTTCTGACAGGTAAAGCAGAATTTATTTCACGTGTAATCATGTTAACGGAACTGTAGTAAAAAGACTTACAAAACTATCAACCCGGATCTATAGTGGACTAACAGAAAACCCAATGTTGAAACTGAACTAACTGAAGCCGGATTCACAAACTTTAATTCATTCACTATTACGAAGGCCGCAAAGGGCGAGTACTAACGTCAAACTTCAATGCAATCCAGCATTGCCGCCCCGATGTAGAAATTCCTGCAAGCCACCGGTTTCCTTATCATAATAAAACCCAGCCGGTGCCGGCCGAGCGCATGGGATTTCCAAACGCCTCGGATAAAACCGAACACACACAAACAAAGGCACATAACCTCAACTTTACAAAGACCCCTGATTCCGAAGCAATGTCCCCTCTGAGTCCGTGTTTACTACCTGATTAGCGCGGTACGGAAGGTCTTGGTTAACTGGTGAAAGACTGCTGCACGTTGTAACCTGTCGCGGACTGGACCTTCAGAGAAATGCTGCACACGCAAGCACAAAATACACTGTCTGTGAATATCAGACATTCACACTAGCACAAATTTACAACAGACACAGTTTTCCTCTCGGATTTCCGAGGAATCTCCGCGGACGTCGCACGCACACTGACGCGAGCAGCGCGCGTGCGCCAAGCCTCTATAAAAGCGTTGGCGACGTCATATCGCCACATTCGTTTGGAAACCTTCAAAGCAACTACACGCCAGTTGATATCGCAAAGTTGTGAAATTATTGTGACATAACTTTCGAGGTCGCTCGTGCAACAAGCAACAACCACTCGGATTGCCCATTGGATTTTTGTGAATTTGTGAACTTTTGTGCAAAGTGAAAAGGCGTTTCACTTGTGAAAGAGTGAATTCAGTGACAATCTCGCAAAGTTTCTTGAAGCTTGTGAGAGAACCAGTGAAAATTCCACCCAACCCAAGCCAGGGTCCTACAATTCGTGAACATTTGGAGTTTAAAAGCATAAGAAGCAGGATGTACAACGAAATGGTGCCCGTGAAAACTGAAACTTTCAGCGGCGTTGCTGCTAAAAGGTAAATATCGATACTGTTTACTATCCACATAATGTTGTGCAATTTCAAGATCAAGTCCCTTCCCTTCTTTGCTGTTATAATAATTGATTTTATAATTTTCTTTAGATTAATTTAAAAAATTTGTTCTTTTCGTCAAACCTTCAAAAATCATTCAAAATTGTGGAGTCCACTGATAATTGGTAACTGTTTCTTCATCCTTCATCGGATTTATCTTGAACACTTATTTCTTCAATCCAAACCTTTTAGACAGTTTCTTACCTTTATTTTCCTATTGTTGCAGCCCAGTCAGCCAGTGTATCAGGACTGTGCTCAGACGAGCATGTGTGGAGAAGAGACTGACCATCGGCCTCCTTCCCGCCGTCCAGTACTTGTCTAACAACAGCGATGGCGCCCTCTTCTGTCTAACAACGGAAGCTCCACCTGGAGACAGCGCCACTCACATGCAGGAGGTTCTACTCCAGGCCTTCTGCGTTGAAAACGACATCTATGTCATTAAGGTAATTATCATTATCTTTCTTGTGTAAATTTGCATTACGTTTATCATTGTGTAAATAACTTTAGTCTAGTTCGAGACAGTTTTTAACGCCATCTATGAAAACGCTTAGTCATTATCTCCTACTTGGATTATTTGAGTGGTAACTTCATGCCACTTCTTTGGTTCTAGTTTTACAGTTGTACTTATAAGTTCTCTCTTTTGTCCACAGGTCGATTCAGAGGAAAAGCTCCGCAGAATCCTCGGAAGCAGATCATCATCAGTCGACTTCAGCTGTGTCTTGGTCCACTTTCCGTACACAGACCCGTTTACAGACAGCCAGGAGATTGACTTGACAGCTTTGACAGAAGCCGAGAAGGATTTGGTAGACCACTGCGAAAACTACTGGGGATACGCTCAGGTTCCAGTCATCAAGCTGCCGGAGAAGTGAATGGAAATACGCTCTTTGAAATAAGAAAAGGAAAAAAAATATTCGACCTTTTTGGTCCATGCCGCTGGTCGGCCATTTTGAAATTCAGCTTTGGCGTTTATCGCCATCTAGCGATCATTTTGCCGATCCATTGGTTCCTTTGGAACTTTTGTTGTTTGGGAGAGTTATGTGTATACGTAACGAAATTGTGTTGTATAACGTATTGTAAATGTACATTGTGCTGTACTATATATTAATTGTTTAAGATGTTGATATGATAGCCAAAAATGATACTTGAACATTTGAAAATCATTTCATATAAATGTTGCTCATTTTGACATTTCCAGATTTTCTACTTTGTAATATTGTTAAAATATTTAGTAATTTTGTCTTAGTAAAATGATTAAAAAGGTTGTCCAGAAATTGGTCTTTACTGAAAATTTGCTGTTAGCACAATGTTTAAGAAATGTATTAATTCTAAAGCAATTAAAAAGCAATACCATGAAAATAGTGATAAATTGTAAGAATTGAACTGTTTGTGAAAGAGAGAAGTTTTCATGTGATTTTCTACTTTTGATATTGTTAATGTAAAATGTAAGAGTTTAAATTATGGAGGAGTGAAACATTGAATAAAAAAGTTATTTCATATATGCTATATTTTATTTCATCGTAGCGCCCTTTTAAAATCCCACACACAAAAATAAAAATAATATCTAAACAAATTATAATTTAACAGACAAGACACGAAATATAAAAAAAGCAAATGTATTCATCAATTTGTTTTATTTTCACAAATTCCACAATACAAAGCAAGCAAAATATAAAAATACAATTAATTAAACAAATAAGGACTTCTGAAAGCCAAAATCAAACAACCAGTACACCACTTCAATAAGTTTTACTTATTATTGTTTACTCCGTAGTCCTCTTTGATCAAATCCGCACCTTTTTCGCCAATCATAATCGTAGGTGCATTCGTATTGCCTCTAGGTATATCAGGCATAATAGACGCATCGATCACTCTAAGGCCTTTGACACCATGAACCTTCAAAGTTGGGTCCACCACAGAAGTGTGTTCATTTACACCCATCTTACAAGTGCCTACTGGATGATATCCACTACCGGTGTACGATCTTGCTAAACATTCATAGTAGGCGTCAGTTCCCCAAGTGAAGTTTCTACAAGCTGGCACTTTAGTTCTAACAAATCTCCAATTATTACATTTGAACATATCTGTTTCTTCAAGACTTAGAAGATATCTTACACCTTCTAATATCGTTTTCATATCTTTTTGATTACTGTAGTAGTTAGGAAATATTAATGGATGACCTGTGGGATCGGTTTTGTTAAGGAGTATCTTACCACTGCTTTTGGGCTTTAAAGGCATGACTCGTACCATTAAACTATCGTAATATGCCGTTGGAAATATCTGTGAACTTCTAAAACCGTGAGGGTCTTCAAGAAACTCGTTAAGGTTTACACCTGCTAAGTCATACTTCATATCAGGGGCTGGTAGACTTTCATTTGTTTTTACAATAGCCGTAATAGTTATTGGACCATCATAATGAAGGAAATTAAATGCTTTATCTTTGTAATCGACGACAGCTTTCAAAATATCACCCTTTGTGATATCAGGAGCAGTATCTGCAGAAATAGCGATAGATATAGCATCAAATGTCACATGATCTTGCAAATTTGCTCCAACAGGAAGATCTTTGATCACTTTTATATCTAATTCTTTTAGGTGATCTTTAGGACCTATACCAGACAACATTAGCAGTTTCGGTGAATTAATTGATCCTGCACTTAAAATTATTTCTTTTTTGGCTTTCACGACAAATTCTGTACCATTCTTGACATATATTAGACCATACTGTTTTTTATCATTGTCTATTAGTATCTTAGTGACTTCAGAACCAGTTTTTATTGTTAGATTCTTACGTTTACCTCTGATGGGTTCAATAAAAGCAGAATAAGTAGACGCTCTCTCACCATGATCTGAAGTAGTCTGAGTATTATAGGTTCCCACCTGTTCTTTACCATTGAAGTCGTTATATGGGACACCATTTTCCACAAAAGCTTCTATAGTTATATTGGATGCCAAATCTCTAAAAGGGTAAAAAGAAACGGACTGTGGTCCATTTCGGCCGTGATATTTGGTGCTAAGGCAAGCAATGTTCATGTTGTCTTCAGATTTTTTGAAGTACGGAAGGACCTGCAAGGAATTGAGGCATGTTTTGGTATTGTAAATTAGAATGTGAGGAAAAAGAATGTGTAGGTATTGACATACACATACCTCTTTTAACTGCCTCCGTGGTCTAGTGGCTAGTGCCATGGGCCGATATCCGGAGAATGTATGGTAAAACACAAAGTTGATATTTGAGAATTTATCACTTTGTGAATTTTTCCTCAGTTTGGGTAGGACATTGCAGGCTGAATCACCTGATTGTCCGAAAAGAAAAAGATTTCGTGCTTCGGAGGGCACGTTAAGCCGTCGGTCCTGGTCGCTGTCTTTGATAGTGGTCGTTACACAAAACCATGTCAGAGGCCTGATACTTGTGCTACTAGGCGGTTTAAAAACTCTGACACCAGGGTTCATCGGGTCCATAGACTGGATACCGACTCGACAGAAGAAGAAAAAGACATACCTCTTTATAACTCCAACCTTCATTGCCTTGTGCAGCCCAATCGTCATAATCTAGCTTATTGCCTCTCACATACAACATTGAGTTTATTGTACTGGATCCTCCCATAACTTTCCCTCTAAAACAATAAATACGTATATTTTTTGATAAATAACAACAATAAAGTCTTGTCAGCGAGCAGGACTAAAATATAATTTGAAAGCTTTGATTCCTAGGATTTCTAAAATACGCACATTACACACGTCTTCCAATAAATTATACCGGGGGTAAGGGACAGCGTCCCGAAAACTGATAGGGGTTGCTCAGTCAACGATACTGAGCAACTTTCAGACAGAAATATTTTCAGGAAGTGAAAATAAACATTGGCTCTCCCATTTTTTTTGTTCACTTCCTGAATGAATTTCCTGGTGGAAGTTATTCAGTGTCGTTGACTGAGAAACCCCTATCAGTTTTCGGGACGCTGTCCCTTACACCCCGTATAACAAGCATACACACAAACAAGACGAGATTTCTACAACAATCAGATTAGATACAGCTTGAATCATGGCTATACATAGTTTGTGCCAATTACCGTGGCCAACCACACCGTCCATCCTTCGAAGACAAGCAAGTTTTCCCGTCAGGTTGAGTCTTATACTGCCAGTCCACGTTGGAGCCGTGAAGCACAGCTGCTATTCCTGGGATCAGGCTGACTCGTGGCTGCTCAGGACCTGCTTCAAGGAGGAGAACCTGAAAGAAGTTTTGGATGTGGATCAGGGGACAGCATCATCATCGCCCTAGCCTTATCCCGTAACTTACGGGGTCGGCTACCTAATATAAGGGATTGAACGAGGGTATTGGTTTTTACACAGAGCTACTGCCATCTGACCGCTGACAGGGCTTAACGACTAATACCTACGGTATTAAACGATATTAGCCGGGACCAACGAATTAACGTGCCTTCCGAAGCACGAAAAAAGCGCCGAATAAACGTACATATGAAATTCGAAAACCGAAAAACACATTGGTATGTGGTGGGATTCGAACCACGACCTCCTGCTCAGGAGGCAGCTGCCCTATCCACTACACCATCGGGCTCTCGGGATGTGGATCAGGGGTATCAGGCTTTTATTCTTTTTTGATCTGGCTGACAGGGACGACTGGAAGAAGAAAATGTGCTGCGCCTGCGACTGCGCTAACGACAAATAAATGAGATAAGAGCAAGTGATTAATGATGATGAAGACGATGATCCTATGGCATTATACGACTCGTGGTCGTGGAACCTTATCCACCCCTCAAAGAACTTCTGATATCTCTCTATCTTGCGCAAATACTGGATGAGGCTGATAGATCAAATGCACTGTCAGAAGATGTAAAGCACAGGTTGATCAGCTTACATATTACGGAGTGTAAGGGACAGCGTCCCGCAAACTTCCACCAAGAAATTAATTCGATAAAAAAATTACACCTCGTACAGACAATTTGTATGGAAAAGTCGTTTTTTTTTACTTCCTGATAGAATTTCCTGGTGAAAGTTGTTTAGTGTCGATGGCTATGCTACCCCTATCAGTTTGTGGAACGCTGTTCTTTACACTCCGTATGTTTGTCCTCTAGAGATCCTCACTACTACTTTTGAACAACTTTGAATCAATGATTTCTTCACGCCACTTGATCATGTAGACTTTCTCCACTTACCTTCCAATCCTCGACTTCTGTCAGTCTATTAGCCACGACACAGCCGGCAGATCCTGCCCCAATGATGATAAAGTCATATTCTTCTTCCGAAACCTCCTCATCACTACTGCTACCCTGGTAGATGCTGTTCCCATATAAAGATGCTAAGAGTTGGAGGTACACGTAGCCTATTGTGGAGCAGGCTGTGAAGTGGGAGTTGGTACAAGATGATGTCAAATTTCGAGGTTGCCAAGTCATGCTGAAATGTATTGAGGTTATTTTTTGAAACAGTTTCTAGAGTTTGAAACAGTGTCTAGAGCCTTCCAAGGCACGTGAAGACTGAAACGGTTAAGCGAATTTGTCTACAATGTATCTTTGAATAGTAGGTTAAAGATTAGTATTTGGAGAAGGGTGCTGTAATTTTCACATACAATTCAGTGTTTGAGGAAAATTAATTAAATAATACATACTTATATGTTTTTTTTTCAACTATAGTACATAATAATTAATTTGCAACGATTACAATGATAAATCATAACCAGTTTAGTGAGTTTATTCGAATGAAAGTGGGTTTCCACTGCAAAGATGTATTAATTAATACCACAGAATATATAATAGTACTACATACATGAATACTATCCAATTTATTTTACCTTTAATATTCAATTCAAATGACGTTTTTTTTAAATCGTTACACAGATATTTTTGATGTTTCTTTACTAAAAAAGCGACTTTTTTTGCCTGTATAAAACTCAAACTATTTTCTAAAAGTCTATTTACTTCATTTAACTTATGGTTGTATTGTAGGTACTTATCGGTCCATGGTTTATGTCTTTGATAAATAGGCCTGCTATGTTTACCTACGTTCAGAGCCGTTTTAAACTATGCTGAGGACCCCCGGCACAGAAGAAATTTGAGGCCCTTTTTAAGTAAATAAAAAGCGTGCTATACTACTGAACTACATACATACATATAAAAATTATATAATCATCATCATCTCCCTAGCCCCATCCCGCATCGCACGGGGTCGGCTTCCCAATCTAGGGGATTGAACGAGGGTACTGGTTTTAACACAGAGCGACTGCCATCTGACCTCCGCAACCCAGAAGGGAAATCAGACCCAATCCCTAGATAAGGTCAGAGTTTTCAAACCGCCAATGCCCAGCACTGGCCTCTGATATGGCTTTATGACTAATATCTACGGTATTAAACGATATTAATCGAAACCAACGGCTTAACGTGCCTTCCGAAGCAGGGAAAAACACCGAATAAACATACATATAAAAAAATATATAATACTAGCGACCCGCCCCGGCTTCGCGCGGAAATTATCAGTGTTTCTCTACTATATTATGCATGTATTATACATATAAACCTGCCTGTTGAATCACTCTATCCATTAAAAGGTACCGCATCAAAATCCGTTGCGTAGTTTTAAAGATTTATGCATAGATAGGGACATAGGGACAGAGAAAGCGACTTTGTTTTATACTATGTGTTGATAGAAATAAATACATATTTTTTTGTCTGTTTTGAAAATAAGCCAAGCACCAAAATATATCCTAGCACAGACCCCTTCATATCCTTATATTATAATGTAGTAAGAACGTCATGTAAGAATGTCATCTGTTAATAATTAAATAAATAAAATCTCTTTATCAGGTGTGACAACTACTAAGTTGCGTGAGTTGTAATTTCACCATTTGGAGTTTGATGTGATTGGCACCCTGAGCGAACCATGTCAGCCATTCGGGGCCTCTCTGAAATGGGGCCATTTGATAAAGACTGAGTACGATTCGTTTGCGCACAAAATCACAAAAACTTTGACTAACTAAAATCGTTGCTTTTTATTTTCTATCATGTGAGAACGAAAAGGGACGGCTACTACTTTAGTCAAGATTTAGTTCTTCTGGACTGGGAGCGAGAGAAAAACATAGAATGTGCCAGCTGCATTTCCTCCCGGGCATGCTGTAAAAAACAGCTAAGGGATCTGAGGGTTTCAGCATATTGCAATTTAGGCGACGGGCTGACAACCTGTCACTACAGCAATATACGTACAAATGTATCTTAAATAACCCTCAAAACTTTGTCAGACGTGGCGGAACGACCTTAGTTTAGGTACCAGTATAGTATTATATTATCTGTGGTTTTAGGTCGTTTACGCTACCCCATTAGGGCATAAAGGCGTGACTATATGTATGTATGTGTCCTCAAAGAATCGGTACCAGTGATACTTCTGATGATAAGATAAGTAGTTTTATTTTGTGTTACTTGCAGGATCGTAGTTGGATCATTATCACATTTCCCATTTAGGAAGTACCTAATAGTGACGAAGTACTCGTAAAAAGAAGTCAAGTGTTTTCTAGCTACTTTTAAATCGATAAATTATTTAGATTACTTACCAACTATTCTACTATCACCACGGAGATTATCACACTGTATTTCATTCAACCAACACCGTAACGTAATGCCATGGAGGCAATGCATGGACGAATATAATAGTTAACTACTACCGTAAAAATAATATAGGTAGGTACCTATTATTTCGATTTCGTACCTACTCGCACAAGAAAAAGTTAAAATAAAAAAACCTACCATTCAAAATTGATAGAATATTGTAGATGAGTTTAGCGTTATTATATTATGCCGTTCATAATCAGTATACCCCGTAAGAAATTTAGTTCTACGATGAATGTACTAAAATAGACGGAATACACTATTTCGCACCTCCCACCATCGCCTCCGTGGCGCAATTGGTTAGCGCGTTCGGCTGTTAACCGAAAGGTTGGTGGTTCAAGCCCACCCGGGGGCGTCTATTTTTATATTTTTTTTTCTTTCTGAATTTTCATTCTTTTGTTTCTTTTAAGTTTTTTTTAAATCAATTCTTAAATTTTACTACAAATAATTTGCACTGATGTAGTATTTTTTTAAAGATTAGTTAAAGTTTCTACTTATCAATATTTCGTTAAAATTAAATACGTTATTCGAAAATAGAACAGTTGCGATAACAACGATATAACCATAACTTCACTGTTTTATTATCATTACGATGACGTCATCACATAGCTAAGACTGTTAGTGATGTTAAATTTTGACATTGCAGGCAGTGGGGATATAGCTCAGTGGTAGAGCATTCGACTGCAGATCGAGAGGTCCCCGGTTCAAACCCGGGTGTCCCCTAAATCCTCTTTTGGTGATTATTCATTATTATTTTTTTCTCTTTGTGTTGAAATATTTTTTTGCACAGACAGGATTTGTTTCTTTGCCTAATTTCTTCTAATTCTTCCCCTCAACATACGAGAAAGGACTTACTGACTAATCCAGTGGGTTTTTCGAGTGGACTCTTTTAGGAGTCACAAATACAAATACACTTTCTATCATTAAACTTTTCTTATTATAGATAGGCAAGTAGTTGTTAGAGAAAATACTACTTCTATACTTATGCCATTTATTTATTTATTACAATACAAGCTTACAGATTACTCCAAACCGCTTATACGTTAATTTTAGAGCTAACTACTGACTAACTTAACTTTTTAGATATAAGTACGTTCTAGAATATTATGATATGACATCTAAAAGGAGTAAATCTGGTCACTGACAGGGATGAATGGAAAAAGGGAACGTAGGTACTGCGCTGACTCCAAATAAACAAACGAATGACGATGATTCAAGTTCTATGAATCAATAAACTTGGATAGACTTTGTAGTCTTCATTCTTAAAATCAACACTGAAGTCTTTGGTGATGTGAAGGTACCTACGGGGTGTAAGGGACAGCGTGCAAACTGATAGCGGATGCTCAGTCAACGACACTGAACAACTCAATCAGCAGGAAGTTAAAAAATAAATGGTTTTCCATACAAATTGTCTGATTGAGGTGGGCATTTTGTAAGGGAAGTTTATTTTATTTTTCATCTCCTGAAAGTAATTCCCGGTGATAGTTGTTCAGTTTCGTTGACTGAGCAACCCATGTCAGTTTGCAGGGCGCTGTCCCTTACACCCGGTATAATGCGACCACGATTACTGTTTAGCAAGGCTATGAGCACTGTTGGCTTACTTTTTGTCTACGCATTATGTCTTTCGTTACGTTTTGGGGTAGGATGGGATCTACCTCCTAGTGGTCCACCCCGGGCAAAGGCAACACAGGCTTATCTGTGAATAAGTCCGGCTGAACGATCCCAACAAAGCGGTTTTAGGCTTAGCCTGGCTCGCGACCGACTCACCGGCGCCAAACAGCTTGCTGTGTTCCGTCGTAGCGTGAGATTACCAGTGCCATAACAGGCATCGTCAAGAGCAAACCCATTTCTCATTAAAAAAACACTTAACACTGGATAAGGGTAGGCATTCAACAACAGTGAAGTATGCAACTCGTGTAGAGAAACCGAAGTCTCCAGTGCGCATTATAAGCCTGCAGGCGTCGATATGAGAAACTAAAATCTGTCTATGATTATACTTCTTCTTAGCGAGTGGATTTTGGAGTCAAACGACCCGATGAACCATGGTGTCAGAGTAATACTGACAGCGTTTGAAGCAATGCTAGCTATTAGTGGCGATGTGACTGGTGAACAGATGTGGCGATGTTTATTCAGGCGGACAAATCGAGATCTACAAAATAATGGTTACGATTTGACATTTTATTTGACTACAGCGCCGCTGACAACTGAACGAAAACCCCGCTCGATCTGTGTTGATCAAGTCTTACTAAGACATAATCGTCTGACAGGAGATCAAGTGAACTCAACAGTGAGTGTTGTTATGTCTAACTAACTAGGTACCTAACTAACAACCTTAAATCAGAAATATAGTTCTACGAGTAATATATAACTATATTTGATCTAAGCTAGTTACTATTATTTCCAACCATGTCAGAGGCCTGATAGTTGTACTACTAGGCGGTTTAAAAAACTCTGACACTAGGGTTCATCGGGTCGATAGACTCGATACCCACTCGACAGAAAAAGAAGACTGTTATTTCCTCAATGATTTAAAGTGACCATTACCTAATCTATGGATTTACAGAGAAAATTAATATTTCTTCCATGCTGGACAGGGAGCGAGAGAAAAACATAGAATGTGCCAGCTGCATTTCCTCCCGGGCATGCTGTAAAAACCAGCTAAGAGATTCGAGGGTTTCAGTATATTGCAATTTAGGCGATGGGCTGAGAACCTGTCACTAGAGCAATATACCTACAAATGTATCTTAAATAACCCTCAAAACTTTCTCAGACGTTGCGAAACGATCTTTGTTTTGGTAGTTTAAGCTCTGCCTACCCCATTAGGGATAAAGGCGTGATGAAATGTATGTATATATGAATATTTTCTCCTAGTAGGGTTCAATTTAACATCTAAAACTATCAATGAAGAATTATAACTTTCGAAATGAATGAAACAAATGAAGGAGACACAGTGTAATACGAGTACCTACATAACGTAAGTATTTATTCATGCAATGTATTGAGCCACGTTTCTCGTTTCTGTGACCGCTAAGCGACGATTTATCGATAATAGCTTCTAATACAAGTAAACCTTTGGCATAAAACTTTACTATTTCTATTCCTACAACTTTTAATCGTGATTCAAATAGGACTTTTAGCACTCTGCGTTACTACGGAGATCAGTGAACAAATGACCATCAAAGAAAACACAATTGTTTCTCAATTACTTCCTACGGCAGAAAGAACGCGAGGCTTGGCAGAAACTACATAGAATGTTTTTGATTGGATTTAATTTACATCAAACAGACAGATCAATTCAGTCTTAGACTACGGTAGTACAATTATATATTCGTTGTTTTTTTATATATATATTATTAGCGACCCGCCCCAGCTTCGCACGGAAATCATCAGTGTTTCTCTGCTATATTCTGCATGTATTATACATATAAACCTTCCTCTTGAATCACTCTATCCATTAAAAGAAACCGCATCAAAATCCGTTGCGTAGTTTTAAAGATCTAAGCATACATAGGAATATAGGGACAGAGAAAGCGACTTTGTTTTATACTATGTAGTGATTTATTTGGTTCACTTTTATGGGCTGACAAACTGTCACTACAGCAATATACCTACAAATATACCATAAATACCCTCAATACCTTGTCAGACGTGGCGGAGCGACCTTTGTTTGGGGAACAATAGGGATTTGATTTGATTTGATTTGATAAAGGCGTGATTATGTTTTTTATGTCACTTTCATACAAAATACAAACATGATAAAACTAGCTTAGCAATAAAATGAGTAACACAAACAAAAGCTCACCTAATTGATACTGGCTTTTAAGATTGTACAATATATTCCTTATTCATAATAATATATTCTTTGGTTAAACATTTACTTATTTATTACATAACAGTAACAACCAACATCATTAGACAACTAGCAGATGGAGTTATTCTATGATCTTGATAGGAAAACGTTTTTCCTAGTGATTTCTATAACAAAATTACAAAAGATTTGTGCAATAAGGTACGGACAGTGAGTCAATGAATTTTGTACATACTATCGACCATATATATTAGCCCTAAAATCCTTCCAAAGTACGCGGTCGGTAATTTCGCGACCGAGATGCAATGCAGTCGTGGCCGAGTGGTTAAGGCGTCTGACTCGAAATCAGATTCCCTCTGGGAGCGTAGGTACGTATCCTACCGGCTGCGAATATTTTGCAGTCGCTTTGGGATTTTTGCATGCTTATTTTGTTTGACATACTTTGATTTTTACCCATGGCTAGTTTTTGGGGATAGCTTTCTAGTTCCTCTCTTTTATAACTATTTGGTAAAGAAACTTTCGGAAGGATTCAGAGAACTTCGTACTTTCAGACCCTACACCTTTTTAAACTGGTTTTCAATCTCAAATTTAAAAATAACTATTATGAGTAAAGATCTACAAATAACAAACCATACGTATCATATTTTATTTTATCTCAATAGTTTTATCATGTTACGTCATTTAATAATTAGCATCAAAGTTTGGTTTGTTGACTTTTCCCATGTTAGATAACTATTCCCCTACGCCATACATTAGATTAGACAGAACCAATAAAAACATATAGGCCCGTATCGATAAACAGTACTTGAGACTGACAGCTAGTTTGAGTTCGTTTCAGAAATTTCATTTCAGTACAATGTGGCCTGTCAAATCCATAATTGCTGTCAACTCGAGATCGCTTTATAATTACGAGCCATAATGTCTCAACAGATTGTCTTCTAAGGCATAACTTAAAAGCAGATGAGAGGAAAGAGGGTTTCAGATGGATTAGCTGATAAGGATCATTTTTAGGTATTATCTGGAAATATCCTCAAACGTAGCCATGACGAAGCTGCAAACCCCTAAGAGATAAAATACACACGTGACTTTACATAATGATCACCTACTAATGTTATTCTCTAAGTATATATTGCATTGTTCCTTAGTTCACTTCCATGCTGGTCTGGGAGCGAGAGAAAAACATAGAATGTACCAGCTGCATTTCCTCCCGGCATGCTGTAAAATCCAGCTAAGGGATTCGAGGGTTTCAGTATATTGTCATTTAGGCGATGGGCTGACAACCTGTCACTACAGCAATATACCTAGAATTCTATCTTAAATAACCCTCAAAACTTTGTCAGACGTGGCGGGACGACCTTTGTTTGGGTCGTTTGCACTCTGCCTACCCCATTAGGGATAAAAGCGTGATTATATGTATGTATGTATGTATGTTCCTTAGTAACAAAACCATAATGACCTTGAAATCGTAATCATTGCATGATGTATTGCAATGAAATATTTCTTTTAATAAAAAGCATCCTTTATTTGATTTTCTTGCCGGATATATATATACGTATAAAAATCATTATTTTAGGTATCTGCAGATTTATTTAGGTAGAAGATTATTTTTTTATTTCCATTAGTTGGTGTTCAGTTCTGCAGACACACAGTACATCGAGTTTGAAGGTATCATCCTCTTTAATCAAACGGCTTTTAATTCGAAACCTGCGCAAATCTACAATAATTCGCTTTTGATTTATTTATTTTATCTTCGCCTTGCAGTGGGACACCACAGGCTCTTAAATAATAAATAATCTTTGACCATCTAAAAGCTAAACTCATACTTATATTTTTATGCGAGATGTAAGGGACAGGGTCACAGATTAGATAATAGTTACTACGTAAGCAACAGTAGTTACTATGACAGCTTCCCGTAAACTGATAGGGGTACTGTTGCTCAGACAACGAAACTGAACAACTATCAGCAGGATCCTTTTTTGGATTTCCATACAAATTGTCTGATCGAGGTGGTCATTTTGTATGGGAAGATCTAATTATTTTCTCGTCTCCTGAAAGAATTTACTGGAGAAAGTTTTTCAATTTCGTTGACAGTTTGTGGGATGCTGTCCCTTAAACCCGGTATGTAATGCTATTTCAGTTCTAAACCCAACAGCAAAAACTTCCATCGATTCTCAAAATGCATCAGCCAATATGGCAGCCTCTAAACTTAACCGCCGCATGTCCACCCGACGCCCAGCTGGGAGCATGTTCCAACTTCGGTTACTTATTCCTAAACCTGCTCGTCAACCTGTACGGTAGTGCGAAGGAGACGCAGGGGAGGACTAATGAGGAGAAGGGAGAAGGAGGAGAGTACGATTTCATAATTGTTGGTGCCGGAGCTGCTGGATGTGTTATTGCTAATAGACTTACGGAGATTGAGGATTGGAAGGTAAGTCTATATATATATATATATATATATATCCCTTACGGGGTAGGCAGAGCGTTTAACGCCTCGTAAAAGGCGCTTTCGCCACGACTGACAAAAACTGAGGGCAATTTTAGATTGTAATATGTATTGCTATAGTGACAGGTTGTCAGCCCATCGCCTAAATTACAATACACTGTAACCCTCGAGTCCCTTTTGCTGACTTCAACAGCATGCCCGGGAGGAAGGACAGCTGGAACATTCTATGTTTTTCTATCTCTCCCAGTCCAGCATGGAAGAAGAAGGTAAGTCTCCTGTTAATAAAATGATAATAAAATCTTCTTCTGTCGAGTGGGTGTCGAGTCTATCGACCCGATGAACCCTGGTGTCAGAGTTTGTAAACCGCCTAGTAGCACAACTATCAGGCCTCTGACATGGTTTGAGTAACGACCACTATCAAAGACAGTGACCGGGACCGACGGCTTAACGTGTTTTATAATAATAAAATAAAAAGTAGAGTACAATTACTAGCTAATTAATTACCTAGGATAGACAATGCGTATGGCACGATATGCAATCTGATTTTATTTGAATGTAACTTATATTAGAAAAGTTGTGAACCAGAAAGATGAGACTTATTTATGAAAAACATTGAAAATAGTAATAATAAAGTACTCCTATAAGTAATTTATTCCATGCTGGACTGGGAGTGATAGAAAAACATAGAAAGTGTCAGCTGCATTTCCTCCCGGGAATGCTGTAAAAACCAGCTAAAGGCGATCCAAGGGTTTCAGTATATTGCAATTTAGGCCATGGGCTGACAACCTGTCACTACAACAATGTACCTGCAAATATATCTTAAATAACCCTCAAAGCTTTGTCAGACATGGCGGAACAACCTTGGTTTAGGCTGTTTACGCTCTGCCTACCCCATTAGGGATAAAGGCGTGATTATATGTATGCACATCAGTCATCCATTCTGAACAATAATACTGTATTTTTATGCCATCGTAATATTATACAGATAGTAATATTATTATTATGCGCGTTATATCCGCTTCTCGACATCAAATCTCACTTCAGTAGGTCTGCTGTAAGAGATTTCTTCATAAAAATAAGCAGTGCCTGTTTATTTAATTATTTAACAAACTATTGAATACAAACACATCATAAAAAAGGACATACAAAACAAAGACATAACATAACAGGCACTGCTTATTTCTAAAAAGAAATTTCTTACGGCAGACCTACAGAAGCGATAATTTTTAATGATACGCGGATAAAACGTGCAGAAAACTGTTGTGTCTTTTTTCTTTGTGTTTGTGATTATACATAGATATAATCACGCCTTTATCCCTAATGGGGTAGGCAGAGCGTAAACGACCTAACAAAGGTCGTTCCGCCAAGTTTGACAAAGTTTTGAGGGTTATATAAGATAGATTAGAGAGGCGCAGGTTTTGAGTGTCAGAAGGCTGTATATACTTAAGTGCACCCTATATACTCACAAACGTGTTTTAAACTCGGATGACTACCAGAGACTGTTGCGGCGTCGAGTCTTCAAGATTGATAGCTACCAAGTGAAAACATCCTTTGCTCGTAGACATATAAATTTTCTAGCCCCTTTTATTTACAATAATATAATTCGTTTGTATGACTTCAGGAATAACAATCTCCGTGAGACAAAAGTACACTTAATTAAGTTATTGTTGACTTGGACTTACAGATACTCCGAAGATTTCCTTAAAATTGTTGAGTAACATCAGGAAACTTTCTTGACCAAAGTTAAATCTTATATGTAAAGTTATTTATTTTTGTTTTTAATTATAATTTTGTAGTAATTAATATTTCCAATGCCTTGTTTATTGTAATTGAATATAAATATATATATTTTTTTCTTTTATTATTATTATTTTTTTGAGTATGATTATGAAATAGAGTTTATGATTTGTTGATATTTTAATAAAATTTAATTAATTAATGAATTAAAAATGTTTTATGTGATTTAAATTGTTTTATGTTATGAAATTATTTTAAACTTAATTGATTATATACTTCTGCATGCTATTTATTTTAATGTTTTAAGTTTTACACCCGCGATACAGGCCTAGCCTAGTGCGTGGTGTATTGTAACCGGAATGTTGGCTGCAATCTAAAACTAATTGAATGTGATGTTAGTGTTTGTATGTAGCCTGATAAGTTTTTTTTTATGAATACAAAAAAAAAAAAAAAAAGATTTGTAGGTACATTGCTGTAGTGACAGGTTGTCAGCCTATCGCCTAAATTGAAATATAAAGAAACCCTTGGATCTTTTTTCTTTGTGTTTGTGTTCTTCTTCTGTCGAGTGGGTAACGAGTCTATCGACCCGATGAGTCCTAGTGTCAGAGTATGATATGATATGTGTTTGTGTTTATTCATGTCTTTTATTCAAATTCATCTGTCAATTCATCAATTTAACTGCCTCCGTGGTCTAGTGGCTAGTGCCATGGACTCCTGATCCGGAGGTCCTGGGTTCGATTCCCAGGGGGGAAACACAAAAGTTGATATTTGAAAATTTATTACTTTGTGAATTTTTCCCCAGTTTGGTTAGGACATTGCAGGCTGAATCACCTGATTGTCCGAAAAAGAAAAAGATTTCGTGCTTCGGAGGGCACGTTAAGCCGTCGGTCCCGGTCGCTGTCTTTGATAGTGGTCGTTATTCAAACCATGTCAGAGGCCTGATAGTTGTGCTACTAGGCGGTTTCAAAACTCTGACACCAGGGTTCATCGGGTCGATAGACTCGATACCCACTCGACAAAAGAAAGAATTCAAATTCAAATTCGTTTATTGTATATAAATTTATTGTGTACAATAAATTGTTAAATAAATAATAATAAATCCTGCCACCCAGGTCCTTCTCCTGGAAGCCGGTCCGGAGCAACCTGACGTGACCCTGGTGCCAGCGTTCTCCACAGCGCTGATCGGCTCCAACGTGGACTGGCAGTACTCCACCGAGCCCAACGGGAAGAGCTGCTTAGCGTCACCCGGTGGAAAATGCATCTGGCCAAGGTGACGCATTTTGACGTGACAACGTCTTATAATAAAGCTGCACGCACGAAAAATCATGACTCATGCGGCGTTACCTCGCTCTGAGGCGTCCCATTTAAGGCTTGAAGTGCAAGCGAGAGAGCGGAACGAGCGACAAGGAGGCACAATCGGTCTCCGCGTTCGACAGCGTTCGACATCTGTCTCCATCAGTATTTTCTTATGAAGTTGTCACGTTCAACTATCGTCAGTAAACCGACTTTACAGACAACCGATTTTTTTAGCTTAGATTAACCCCGATCCGAGGATTTCAGTATATTGCAATTTAGGCGATGGGCTGACAACCTGTCACTACAGCAATATGCTACAAATCTATCTTAAATAACCCTCAAAAACTTTGTCCGATGTGGTGTATCGACCTTTGTTCAGGTCGTTATCGCTCTGCCTACCCCATTAGGGATAAAGGCGTGATTATATGTATGTATTAACCCCGATGAATCCTGGTGTTAGAGTTTTAAAACCGCCTAGTAGCACAGCTATTAGGCCTCTGACATGGTTTGAGTAACGTCCACTATCAAAGACAGCGACCGGGACCGACGGCTTAACGTGCCCTTTGAAGCACGGACTCTATTTTTATTTTCGTGATTAAGCCGGCTGGGAAAAACCTCACAAAGTGATAAATTGACAAATATCAACTTTGTGTTTCCCCTGGGAATTGAACCCAGGACCTCCGGATCGTAAGCCTATGGCTCTAACCACTAGACCACGGGTCGTTGTTCTTTGACAGTGGTCGTTACTCAAACCATGTTAGAGGCCTAATAGCTGTGCTACTAGGCGGTTGGAAAATCTCTGACACCAGGGTTCTTCGGGTCGTCGTTCGACTCGAGAATCCACCCGCTAATGAGAAGCTTAGATTAGACTTACCCCGTGAGTCCCCGTGTAATTCCTGTCATCACTACATAGTATAAAACAAAGTCGCTTTCTCTGTCCCTATATCCCTATGTATGCATAAATCTTTATAACTACGCAACGGATTTTGATGCAGTTTCTTTTAATGAATAGAGTGATTCAAAAGGAAGGTTTCGGGGCGGGTCGCTAGTAAGTAATATAACAGAAGACTAATCAACCTCTAAACGACCTGAGGAACTTAACTTTACTCCCGCCCTCATCAATCAAAAAATCATAATTCACTGTGAACACAATCAATCGAAAATCCCGTAAATCAGATTGAGGTTAAAGCAATCTTCTTCTTCTTCTGTCGAGTGGGTATCGAGTCTATCGACACGATGAACCCTGGTGTCAGAGTTTTAAAACCACCTAGTAGCACAACTATCAGGCCTCACAGACATGGTTTGAGTAACGACCACTATCAAAGACAGCGACCGGGACCGACGGCTTAACGTGCCCTCCTAAGCACGAAATCTTTTTCTTTTTCGGACAATCAGGTGATTCAGCCTGCAATGTCCTACACAAACTGGGGAAAAATTCACAAAGTGATAAATTCTCAAATATCAACTTTGTGTTTCCCCCCTGGGAATCGAACCCACGACCTCCGGATCAGGAGTCCATGGCACTAGCCACTAGACCACGGAGGCAGTTAAAGCAATGAAGGTCATTTAGAACCTCATAAAGTTGCAAGTTATAGTTCGTTGTAGTTATAGATAGAAAAATTGCGAAAAACGTAGTAGGTAGTATAAGACCCTGGTAGAGTTACATTGCATTAGATATATTTAATTATCACATGAATTAAAGGGTTTCTTCCTTTTGGACTGGGAGCGAGAGAAAAACATAATGTGCCAGCTGCATTTCCTCCCGGGCATGCTGTAAAAACCAGCAAAGGTATCCGAGGGTTTTAGTATATTGCAATTTAGGCGATGGGTTGACAACTTGGTTGACAACCTCTCACTACAACAATATAGCTGCAAATCTATCTTAAATAACCCCCGAAACTTTGTCAGACGTGGCGGAACGACCTTTGTTCATGTTGTTTACGCTCTGTCTACCCCATTAGGGATAAAGTCGTGATTATATGTATGTATGTATTAAAGGGTAATTGATCCTACAATTGTGTTGGTTACAGAGGCAAGACTTTGGGTGGATCGTCCTCAATAAACTCCATGGCATACGTCAGAGGAAATAGACTGGATTACGACAATTGGGCTGCCATGGGCAACGAAGGGTGGAGTTACAACGATGTAAGTATAAAAGGTGGCCATAAGGCCTAACTGGCGCCCCAACCTGTAAAAAAAAACATAATTCACTAAAAACGCAGTGAATCGAAAAACTGGTCCAGCAGACACAAGTAATAGTAATTAAGATAATTTAGATCCTTATAAATGAGCGATTCATACTTCGTTGTGGTATCAGAAAGAAAAATTGCGAAGAACAGCCACAAACGGTAATTTTTCTTCTTGTTAGTACAACGAACTAAGAAACGCTAATTTATAAAAAAATATCTTTATAAATAGTTATAAAGATAATTTTGAACCTTATAAATTAGCGTTTCTTAGTTCGAACTTGAATCTGTCGGACAGGGATTTTCGATTCATTGTGTCTATAGTGAGTTATGATTCATTTACTGATGCGCCACTTTGCTTCTATGGTCTTAAAAGGAACAGAAATATAATATTGTTTTGATTACAGGTGCTGCCGTTCTTTATAAAGACTGAACTAAATATAAACGTAGAACGACTGGACAGGAAATACCACGGAGTGTTCGGTCTACAAACTGTGCAAAGATTTCCGTACATTGATATGGCTTCAGTCGCAATGACACAGGCATTCAATGAAGGAGGCTTGCCTATACTAGACTTTAATGGTGCACACCAAACTGGAACATTGCAAGCGCAAACTACGTCTTACGACGGTGAAAGACAATCTACAAACACCGCGTATATTAAACCCATTAGAGACATACGTAAGAACTTAGTCATCAAAACGAATTCGGAAGCATTTCAAATAATTATTGATGAACAGAAAAGGGCTTGTGGAATCAAGTATGCAAGGAACGGAAAAGTTCACACAGCTAAAGCAAGAAAAGAGGTTATTATAAGCGGTGGAGTTATCAACTCTCCTAAATTGCTACTACTTTCTGGCATAGGACCACGAGATGAGTTGGAAAAATTGAATATTCCTGTTATACAAGATTTACATGTTGGAGACAACCTGCAAGATCATGTCTCGTTCAGTGGTATCGCTATAGCCCTCTCTAACGAAACAGTCACGACTGTAAGTCAACAAGAAATAATTAGATTAACCAGAGAATTCAAGAATTTGAAGCTAAAGGGAGGGCCGTTATCAGGTAATGGGCCAGTGAGCACGGTAGCTTTCCTCAAATCAGAACCAAACCTTCCAGCCCCTGATGTTCAGTTTGAAGTCGATAATATAAACTGGCAGGAGTTTACCAGGGAGCCCGTCCTGTCTTATTCGCTGGCGATATTCCCAACTGCTTTCTACGACGGTGCCATACCGAGACCGATGAATTTAGTCCCTAAAAGCAGAGGGAAGCTTGTTCTTGACCCTAAGGACCCTCTTGGAAAGCCATTGATTCAGCCTAACTACTTTGGCGATCCAACTGACCTAATACCACTAATCAGAGGAACAAGATTCTTGATCAGCTTAGAAAACACTCCTGCCTTCAAAGACAATGGCTTTAAGTTTGTAAAAACTCCTCTACCAGCTTGCAAGCATCTACCTTGGGGCACAGACGAGTACACAGTATGTTTGGCAACTCAGTATACATCAACACCTTATCATCCTGTGGGTACATGCAAGATGGGTCCTAAATGGGACAAAACAGCTGTGGTAGACCCAAAATTGAGGGTATATGGGATATCCCGATTGAGGGTCATAGATTCCTCAATCATGCCTGTAGTTCCTCGTGGAAACCTGAACGGTCCTTCTATCATGATTGGTGAGAGAGGAGTACAGTTTGTTTTAGACGAGTGGCTCAATGAAAAAGAGCTTTATATAAATTCGTTATAGTTGTGCAAATACCAGAAAACGAATTCTAACGAGTATTGATGGCGTATTTTTGTATGTAATAGGGGAACATTAGGCACTAACCTAGTTTAATTTTTTATTATCATTAAAAAGATGTGTAAGCTGGATTGAAGAAATGTCCTTTGACAAAGAAGCTGCAAAAGAACGGATGGATAACATTAAAATGTCCACTGTGATATGTTGACTCATGAAAATAAAGCTTGTTCTGTTAACTGTTATTTTTAATATCATACATACATACATATAATCACGCCTTTATCCCTAATGGGGTAGGCAGAGCGTATACGACCTAAACAAAGATCGTTCCGCCACGTCTGACAAAGTTTTGAAGGTCATTAAAGATAGATTAAGATTTGTAGGTATATTGCTGTAGTGACAGGTTGTCAGCCTATCGCCTAAATTGCGATATACAGAAACCCTCGGTTCCTTTAGCTGGTTTTTACAGCATGCTCTGGAGGAAATGCAGCTGGCACATTCTATGTTTTTCCCTCGCTCCCAGTCCAGCATGCAGTTTTTAATATCACTTTATTTTTAGTCCTAAATTGAGATCTGAAAAGCAGTAATTAAAACTAGAGTTTAAACACAACAAACCAAATTATATCTGGTTTGTTTTCCTTAGATCCCAAATCGATTAAAATTTGATTTTATTACAATGTTCTATGATGATTAATTGAACAGAACTTCCTTCCTATTTTGTTAGATTACTATGAAATTGCAGCTCAAACAAGGGAGATCGGTCTTTAAATACTAATTATCGGAACTTGGCCTACTTGCAAGGAAAGAGATTTTCAGTAGTTTCAGTGTGGCGTTCTTTGCAACACCACACTGATATTAATTTAAAAAAACGGGGGGAGAGTAAGTAAGTATTAAGTTTTTACGGTATATTTACAAGTATTGTACTATTTATTGGACCTATTTTAAATTCGGATTGTGTCACATTATATATAATGACATAGGAATTAGGAATATAACAATTTTATAAAGGTAAGTAAATTCTTCTTCTGTCGAGTGGGTATCGAGTCTATCAACCCGATGAACCCTGGTGTCAGAGTTTTAAAACCGCCTAGTAGCACAACTATCAGGCCTCTGACATGGTTTGAGTAACGACCACTATCAAAGACAGCGACCGGGACCGACGGCTTAACGTGCCCTCCGAAGCACGAAATCTTTTTCTTTTCGGACAATCAGGTGATTCAGCCTGTAATATCCTAACCAAACTGGGGAAAAAATCACAAAGTGATAAATTCTCAAATATCAACTTTGTGTTTCCCCCCTGGGAATCGAACCCGGGACCTCCGGATCGGGAGTTCATGGCACTAGCCACTAGACCACAGAGGAGGTAAGTAAATTTAAAACCTATTTTTGACCGATCACGCCTTCTCTAACATAGATGAGAAGTCGCTACTGATTCTGTGTTATATATCTTTTACTTTATTTTTTGTTACGCATGGCTAAGCTATGTTTGGATTCCTGAATCTCTCAACTATACTTTTTTCTATACATGTTCATATAAGCGTCAGAATAACAATTAATATATTATTCCCTTCACCTATCCCCAAAGGTTTTCAAGATGCTGTGGCAGCCCCTAAACCTGACTGCCCTATGCCCCGAGCACACTCAGCTGACCGCCTGCACCTACTTCGGCTACCTCTATCTGAACCTCCTAGTCAAACTCTACGGAGGATCGAGGGAGAAGAAGAAGATTGTTCAGGAGAAGGAGGGAGGAGAGTTTGACTTCATTGTAGTTGGCGCTGGAGCGGCAGGATGTGTTGTTGCTAATAGACTAACGGAGATCGACGAATGGAAGGCAAGTAGAGCAAATCATACATTTTTCATTTGCCAGAATAGCATCATCTACCTAGCCTTATTCCATATCTCACGGGGTCGGGTATCTAATCTAGAGGATTGAACGAGGGTACTGGTATTTACACAGAGCGACTGCCATCTGACCTTCGCAACCCAGAAGGGAAACCAGACCCAAGCCGCCAATGCTTAGCACTGGCCTCTGATATGGCTTAACGACTAATATTTACGGTATCAAACGATATAAACCGGGACCAAAGGCTTAACGTGCCTTCCGAAGCACGGAAAAAGCGTTGTATAAACGTACATATGAAATTCAAAAACCGAAAAACACATTGGTACGTGGTGGGATTCAAACCACGACCTCCCTGCTCAGGAGGCAGCGGCCCTATCCACTACACCATCGGACTATTTTTTTTTTTTTTGCAGAATAGCATCACCCCTTATCTTCCTTTGGGTGTTGTAAAAATCAAGGGTAGGTTTCCCTAGCATCATGCCATCTCTTCCAGAGGTTGTGGTGAAAGTCGATATTATGGAACAGGCAGCAGCGATTCCTGTAGATACA
Source organism: Scrobipalpa costella (assembly GCA_949820665.1). NCBI lineage: Eukaryota > Metazoa > Arthropoda > Insecta > Lepidoptera > Gelechiidae > Scrobipalpa > Scrobipalpa costella. The sequence continues at coordinate 15,660,899 of OX463318.1, forward strand.
AGATATTGTATTGCGTGGTCAATCGTGATTAGTATGGCAAACGTATATCCTACATTAAAGATGACTGGAGTTACTGATTGACTGGCTGACTACGTTCTACATGGACAAATGAGAATTGGACGCATACGTCCTTCTTTAGACTAAAGTGGTTGGCCTGCGTTGGATTAAAGACCCTTTTCAAGTTTAACCTGGATTTCACCAGGTTCTTCTCCTGGAAGCTGGTCCGGAGCAACCAGACGTGACGCTGGTGCCAGCATTCTCCACGGCGCTGTTAGGATCCAACATCGACTGGAAATATCAGACTGAGCCTAATGGAAAGAGCTGTTTGGCTAGGCCTGGACAACGATGCGACTGGCCGAGGTAAACACAAACTTGGTTTAGTAAAAAGATACTTAACCCGTCTTTGGCTTGTATAACTCTAAATTCGATAAAATGCTAGGGAAATGATGGGTATCACAAAGACAAAGGCAATTTCATAAAATTTCATCTAACATTTTTTCTTTGAACCAATTTGTAAATGTTGAAAACCATTTCCAAAGATCATTTGAGAGAAAAAATACATTGGTAGCATACCGTTCGCCTTAAACAATTTATCAAATACTATAAATCAAACTTCTTCTCAGTTTTCCAAGAAATCATGAACAGGCTTTTACTCTCACAGAGGGAAGACCATGGGTGGATCTAGTTCGATAAACTCCATGGCGTACATCCGAGGCAACAAACTTGATTACGACAATTGGGCTGCCATGGGGAACGAAGGATGGAGTTATAAAGATGTAAGTATAGAGGACAGGATGTTGAAAACTCAAGAAAACTAAAACAAAGACATACATACATATAATCACGCCTTTATCCCTTTTCCCTTCTTCCATGCTAGCCTAGGAACGAGAGAAAAACATACAATGTGCCAGCTGCATTTCCTCCCGGGCATGTTGTAAAAATCAGCTAAGGGATCTGGGAGTTTCAGTATATTGTAATTTAGGCGATGGGCTGACAACCTGTCACTACACTACAGCAATATACCTACAAATCTATCTTAAACATCCCTCAAAACTTTCTCAGACTAGCCGGAACGACATTTGTTTAGGTCGTTTACGCTCTGCCTATCCCATTAGGGATAACATACATTTTATTTCATCGTTATCCCAGAAATGAAGCTGGCACATTCTATGTTTTTTTTTTACTCCCAGGCCAGCATGAAAGCAAAAAATATTAAAATAATGCTAATTTACTTTCAGGTGCTACCTTTCTTCATCAAATCCGAAAACAACTTGAACATAGAAAGGCTCAATAGAAAATACCACGGAGTGCATGGAGAACAGACTGTAGCAAGATATCCGTACATTGATCAACCTTCAGTCATGCTGACTGAAGCATTTAACGAAGGAGGCTTGCCCATACTTGACTACAACGGTGAAAAACAACAAGGCACTATGCAAGCACAAGCTGTGTCTGATGATGGAGAAAGAGTATCAACTAATAACGCTTTCATAGAACCTATAAGGCATAAACGGAAGAACTTAGTCGTGAAACCTGATTCAGAAGCAGTTCAAATACTATTCGACAAACATAAAAGGGCGTACGGAATCAAATATGTAAGGAACGGTAAGATACATACAGCTACAGCGAAAAAAGACATAATTATTAGCAGTGGAGCTATCAACAGTCCAAAACTGCTGTTACTATCTGGTATAGGACCGAAGGAACAGTTAGAACATTTGCATATTCCCGTAATACAGGATTTACCTGTTGGAGAGAACCTTCATGACCACGTCACGTTCAATGGTATAGTTGTAGCTCTTCCCAACAAAACTGCTACGACAGTCAGCCAAGAAGAAATAATAGAATACGTCAAAGAATTCAAGCATTTGAAGTACAAGAGAGGTCCGCTATCAGGCAATGGTCCAGTGAACTCTGTATCCTTCATCAAAACGGATCCAAACCTACCAGCTCCTGATATCCAGTTCCAAGTTGATGATGTTAACTGGAAGGAATATTTTAGAGAACCAATAGCGGCTGAGAAACTACCAATCTTCCCGACTGCTTTCTACGACGCTGTTATACCAAGAACAATGAATTTAGTGCCTAAAAGCAGAGGGAAGCTAGTCCTTAACCCTAAGAATCCTCTTGGGAAGCCATTGATGCAACCTAACTACTTCGGCGACCCACGGGATTTGATACCGATTATCAAAGGAGTAAGGTTCTTGATCAGCTTAGAAGACACTTACGCTTTCAAATCTAGAGGCGCCAAATTCGTCAAAATACCTCTAGAAGCTTGCAAAAATTACGAATGGGGTACAGATGAATACACAGAATGTTTAGCAAGGTCTTATACTTCAACGCCATACCATCCAGTAGGCACTTGCAAGATGGGTCCTAAATGGGACAAGACAGCTGTGGTAGACCCAAGATTAAGGGTTTATGGGATCGCCGGGTTAAGGGTCATAGATTCCTCGATTATGCCGGTGGTTCCTCGTGGAAATACGAATGCTCCTTCTATCATGGTCGGCGAGAGAGGAGTAGAATTAGTCAAAGAAGATTGGCTGCACAATTATTTAAAGCATTAGACAGGGTTAATGTTTTGCTTTTGCAGTCATACTCGTTTTATGTTTCCTCTAAAATACTCTAAATAAAAACTTTTTGAATTATATTCTTATTTTAATGTCAAGCTTTCCCTTCCACGACCACGAATGAAATTGTTTACTAGGAATAGGAGATATTTACATAAACTGTCTTTGGGATCTGTTGCATATTATTTTTTACGTTTTCTATCACATAATTTTTTACAGCATTAGAAAAATTCTGAGCTACGTCCGCTGACCTAGACTCTCAGTCGAAAGAGTGATTCGCTATTGAGTAATACCTACGTCCTACACCAAACAATTCTTGAATTATCCGATACATCGGCAAATATTTATTGTAGGCTTGCTGTTAGTATTTCCTTTCATTATTGCACGCGAGGAAACGACGGCCTTCACGTTTTATAATTAATTTCTTCAGTATACATACATACAAAACATTTCAAAATTAGAGTGAACAGGCATCTTCTGGGTGAGCTCGCACCATCGTCGACTCCGTCTCAGTCGTTCCCGACCAAGACTGGAGAGAAGAGTAAAAACCCATTTTTAATAAAAAAAAAAAAACAAAAATATACATATAATCACGCCCTCATCCCCAATGGGGTAGGCAGAGCGTAAACGACTTAAACAAAGGTCGTTCCGCCACGTCTAACAAAGTTTTGAGGGTTATATATATATATATATTACTAACGACCCACCCCGGCTTCGCACGGAAATTATCAGTGTTTCTCGACTATATTATGCATGTATTATACATATAAACCTTCCTCTTGAATCACTCTACCCACTAAAAGAATGTGCATCAAAATCCGTAGGGATATATAGGGACAGAAAAAGCGACTTTGTTTTATACTATGTAGTGATGATTCAGTATAGTATTTCCAATATATTCCAATAGGTATACCAGTCGACTAGGTTTACTTCTAGTTCACCTTCATGCCTGCCTGTCTCAAATAATATGTTGTCTATTTCGGCTGCGGCATATGTGCATGTGTGAAGGTCAAGTGTAGGCAGATAGAAAATGTTTATTATAAAACATAAGTAAGTGGTGTCGAATTTCTTGTAAAAATAATTATTACCACATGATTCAGTCACAGATAATATAATACTATACTAGTACAGATGCCTAATGTCATACAATAAAACTGGTCCGCCATAAGTCGGGCCGTGTGGCGGGCCGCAAGATTTTAGTACAATCTGACGCAACGGTGGTGCCGTGACAGACCACGGCGGGAAGTGTTCGGTCATAATATTTTGCCGTGATCACAGATGGCCCCACGTAGGTACAATGCACGTTCGAAGTACGTAATTTTCTACTAGACTACTAGATGGCGGTAAGAGAGAAGTTAACGCTGCGCCAGAGCACAGATAATAGCAGTTTTAATTTGTAATTTGTAAGAGATTGAATAATTAAACTTATCTTATGTACTGTCAGCAAAGGCTATTGCAGGGCAGGGCCGTTCGAAACGGATGAGGTTGTTTCAGGAAATTATGTATGAATTTTAATGTGGTTTAGTATATTTATTGCAGTATGTGAATCGTGCAAATAAGCGAGATTTTATTAAAGTTTATCAATAATTTCCTGAAATGATCTCTTTCGTTTGGAGCGGGCCTGACCAGATGTCTCCTCTGCTGACTACGTACACTCTACAGCCATATTAGGTGCTATCATTTATACATACATACATACATAATATCACGCCTTTATCCCTAACGGGGTAGGCAGAGCGTAAAAAACCTAAACAAAGGTCGTTTCGCCACGTCTGACCAAGTCATTTATAAATTTAATAAACTGCTTTACACGATTGTTATTTTTACTTTTTTTCACCTGGCCTCCCTCTTCTCCTTCCACTTATCACTATTTTGAGCCTCTATTTTTATTTATCAAGATGGTTCTTATTAATAGAATAGAAATCGGCCTCAAATACACTTTAAAAGTAATAAATTGAACAGTAGTATGACAGTAAAATATTTACCTTAAAAAGTAAAAGAAAGAAAAACTTATACTAAATAAATGTTTCTAACAAAAAGGAAATTGTATTTTCAATCAGCGATCAGACTCGATCCGGACAATCACAGCGCTGAAACCCGACCAACTAACCAACGCGCCATCCCGCCGGTGAACTGAATTGCGAATAAAAGCTACCCATGAAGTTGTTATGGTTCATCAATGAGTATATTTTTTTTTATAGTAACGTAAACAACAAGTAGAATATCGACATAATTAGCAGGAAAATATATATATGATTTCTTCATTAATTCGTTTAGGAGAAATAAGATCTAAAAAACATACATATAAGTATGTAATTTTTACAAATTTCGGAATCAACGGAGCAGATTCGCATTTGCCCATTCATACGTTGACCGGCAACGTTGCGCGCGGGCCCGCACTGAATGGCAACGACGCCACTTGCGGAGCCAACGCTGCACAGTGGGTCAGAAATTGAGATTCATAGAATAAGGAATAAACCAAGTTTCAGAATTTTGCTTACAACTTTCAGAAGACAATCTATGGGTAAACTTAATAAAATTAACGACAAGTATCTCAAAGCAACTAAAACTTAAACTTAAGTATGTTTCATTAGGTTAATTTTAATTTAATAAAAATATATTTATCACTAGGGATAGAGGCGAGACTATATGTATGTATGTATATTTATCACTATTAACATAAATATCTTTGACATTTTAGGAAAGGTGTTACCAAGCAAGGTTTAAGAATCGATATGATTTGTTTTAGACAGCTGGCAATCATGTCTTTTCATTACAGCTACAATTTACTCGAAATATGTTTTAATTAAAATATGTATTCTTTTAAAGATTGTTAAATAATTAATAATATAAAAATAGCTCTTATAGATAGTGAGAAAAAAAAAGTAAGTTAATCTAATATTTATATTCTTTATGTTAGTTAAATCTAGTCTACGCCGAATCGTGGCCATGTCAATGTTTTGTACATACAAACATCATGCCTTTGTTCTTAATGAGGTAGGCAGATCGTAAACGACCTAAACAAAGGTCGTTCCGCCACGTCGGACAAAGTTTTGAGGGTTATCTAAGACAGGTTGTCAGCCTATCGCCTAAATTGTAATATACAGAAACCCTCGGATCCCTTAGCTGTTTTTTTTCCCGGGAGGAAATACATCTGGCACATTCTATGTTTTTCTCTCGCTTACAGGCCAGCATGGAAGAAGATTGTGAATGATTTGTTGTTGGTAAATTAAACAAATATAGAAACAGTTTTCCTGCTGATCGTAAGAAAAATACATACTATTCATACTCCATACTAATATTATAAAATCCGAAAGTAGCTCCGTCTATCTGTTTGTTTGTTGTTCTTTCACGCCTTAAATTCTGAACGCATTTTGATGAAATGTGGTGGCATGGTGATAGATGAAACGGACAAAGGCCATTTTTTACCGTAGGATAAGATCTTATTCCCTCGGGAAATATTTTCACACGGTATTTAGGGTATAGGGCAGCACTTTATGTATCGATTGACTATGACCATGACATTATAACGCTATGGCTGATAACCAGTGATCGGAATTGGTAGAGTATATTTACCTAAACTTCTAAGAACAGAAGCGGATAATGGAGACTTCCTTACTACGTAAACTTTTTGCGGGACATCTTGCGGGACATCACATAAGTAAGCAAGAAATATACTTTGCACCATGGTTTTTTATTCTATGGACAAATACAAGCTAAAAATATACTTGGTGATATTTGGCTACAGTGTCACATTGCCTAGATATTTTGAATTAAAGATTTTCTTACTTTATAGCTATAAAACTGCTGTGTGTAGGAAAAAAAATATTCAGGAAAAAATTACGCAAATTATGTGCTCTATAATTTCTCCATAGGTGTCAACATCGTACGAGCTACAGAAACCAAGATATTTATGAAAAGTTGTTTTATTTTTACATTTGACCTTGAATAGCTTATATTCCTGGTTGGTTTTTTTAAGGCAGCATTTCGTACGCCGAAATAAATCTGTGAAAAGTCCTGGGTTCGATTAAGATAAACCGATGCTTTTAATAAGTTCCCCTTAGTCAAACATTGATAACAACGCCGTAAAGAGTATGATATAAAACACACAAAGTAATTTTAATTGTTAGAAGGCTTGCACTGATAGTAATATGCTTTTAAATAAGTGCTGTTTATTCACAAATATACAACAACTTCGTAAACAAAGCGATTAAATAGAACTACACAAAAAAGCTCAAAAGGCTTGCACTAATTATTTTTACCTGAAAAGTGATTCCAGGTTAAAAAAACACTAAAAAACACGAGCTGTAAATGAATGGAATTTGTTTCCGAATTTCGAACCGTCAACTTTGCAAGATAAAATCCAATGCAAATAAAGCAAGTCATAAAATAATCGAACAATAGGAAATGGGGCTTGAATTTATGCATTTCTGTATTATATGTGACTATACGCCACATAATAGAACTAGTAGAGAAATAGTAGGCCCTTTTTGACAGGTTATCTATGGCCAAACGACCAAATCGCAATCTTTAGATCAATGTGTCTTGGTAATAAAATATTTTGTTTTATATTTGTTTCATGTTCAAACGTCACACGGTTGATCGTACGCCAGCCAACTTGAACCAAATCTCAGTTAAATATCGGCAAAATATTTAGTATGCCAGATACAATCATACCTCTTTCGAAATATGAATTTTGTTTTTTGTAGTTTTTAATGATAAAAATTAAATTTGTTTTTTGTTACTTAAGGTACAAATGAAAGAACCAATAAAAATTAAAATAAAGCTTATTTTTATTAAAGTAGACAATTATTCATGTAATGCAGTCCAAAAAACCTGATCACGTAAGGTACATCGTAAACGCGATTAATTTTACTTAAAAATAATATATTTTATATGTCGTCAATATCTTCGTCTTCAGTGACAGAATCTGAAGATACTGTCGAAATATTGCTTTCTTGCAGGGAATTGAAGTAGATGACCATTATTTTTTCTATATTTTCCGGTTTAAGTCTATTCCTTTTTACACTTAATATCCACTAATAGGTGAAAAAGGACCTTTCAACATCTACAGATGTAAGAGCAGCATATTTAAAAAATACTTCGTCATCTACTTCGATTCCCTTTACAATTTTTTCACTTATTGTCCTAATAAAATCGTAGTCCGGAATTATGTTTAAAACTTTTTCAAATTTATTGTGAATTATCTGATTTGTTGACCAGCTTAAAACATAACTAACATCGTCCATAATATGAAAACTGTCAGATATCGTTTAAATGGTTTTTCGTAAATATCTTGGTTTCTATAACTCCAACGATGTTGACACCTATAAAGAAATTATAGAGCACAAACTACGCGATATTTTTTTCCCTTAACATTTTTTCCTACACACAGCCGTTTTAAAGCTATAAAGTAAGAGAATCTTTGATTCAAAATATCTAGGCAATGTGACACTGTAGCCGAAAATCACCAAGTATATTTTTAGCTTGTATTTGTCCATAGAATTAAATGCCATGGTTCAAAGTATATTTCTAGCTTACTTATGTGATGTCCCGCAAGATGTCCCGAAAAAGTTTTAGTAGTAAGGAAGTCTCCATTTTCCTCTCTTCTTTTTAGAAGTTTAGGTAAATATACTCTACCTATTCCGATCACTGCTGATAACATTTCCTCCTAGCCGAATTTCCTCCCGGGCATGCTGGAAAAACCAGCTGAGCAATCCGAGGGTTTCAGTATATTGCAATTCAGGCGATGAGCTGGCAACCTGTCACTACACAAAACTGCCTAAAAATTAAAATCTATCCTTAAATAACCCTCAAAACTTTGTTAGACATGGCGGAACGACCTTTGTTTAGGTCGTTTACGCTTTGCATACCCCATTAGGCGTGATAAAGTCGTGATTATATATGTGTATATATGTATGAGTGACATAGCAACAGGCTAACCGTTAACGCAGAGAAATACTTTATTTCCGCGAGAAAATTCATTTAATCGCGGGTGAAAACGCGGGGCGGAAAGCAAGTGAGTTTTATAAATATGATACAATATTCATACTTTAAATTTTGTTTTATTGTTTTTTTCATAATTCAATGTGCGAGGGTTTCTAAAAGTAAATTCATAACACATAACCGGCAACCGCTCGATGTAGGTATATTAATTTCATCTGTGGATCGATAATTGTACCAGTGACATCTATTGGTGAATGGTTGGTACTACCTGTATGTGTTTAGGGTTTGAGCGAAAGTCGAAAAACTTCATATCCTTGACACTCCTGTGTGGGTGTCGCTAGAGTAGCCGCTGCAAAGAAACTTTTAATCCAAAACTTTAAAAAAATGAGCATATTGTACGATTTTTAATGCTCAGGGTAATCAGAATTATTTATTAAACAATATATTTGCTGGCTTTAGAAACAAAAAACTTGCTTTATGTGAACTTTTATTTAGAATGACTTGCCCGTCTTACCCGTAGCGCCATCTGCTGATATTTTTTAGAAGCTATTTACTGTTCTTCGGAGTGAGACCCCATGATTCAGTTAAGAAATTCGAGGTCAAAGTAGAGAGCCATGTTTTATATTCTATCAATTCAACTTCACCGTCATCTCCCGTATGGTCTAGTGGCTAGGATACCTGGCTTTCACCCAGGAGGCTCGGGTTCGATTCCCGGTACGGGAAAGTACCTTTTTGATACTTTTCCCTTTTCCTTATTGCCTGCTTGGCATTCTTTTTGGTTTTTATTTTTATCTGATTACAGATTTTTTGATGATGTCGCAAATCACTACATATTATAAAACAAAGTCGCTTTTTCTGTCCCTATATCGATATGTATGCATACACTTTTAAAACTACGCAACGGATTTTGATGGATAGAGTGATTCAAGAGGAAGGTTTATAAGAATAAAACATGCATAATATTATAAGTAGAGAAACACTGATAATTTCCGTGCGAAGCCGGGGCGGGTCGCTAGTATCTTATAAAATTGAAAAAAAAAATGAGGCTTCAGAAAAGCGTTAGCCTAGCCAGAATTGATACCATTGCCATTTTTGTTGAATAAAAATATTATTGACAAAATTGACACAGCTACAAAATCGATATTTATGGTGTTAAAAAAGCAAGAAAACGAACAAAAAGTATTGTCAGAAGTGGGATTCGAACCCACGCCCTCAGAGAGGACCAGAACAGCTCATACCCGAGTAACGGGCAAGGTGATACCTTGAGTCTGGCGCCTTAGACCGCTCGGCCATCCTGACAGATGATGATGATGTCGAAATAGTCGTTTACTTCCATTAAACTCCATTTTCATGTAATTTTATTTAAAAAATTGTTACGTATTAAAAATACATTGTTTTACACGTCTAGCAAATTATATTATTTCTATTGTTGTTAAATGAAACAAAAATAATATTTTGCAATTTTACCGTTCATCTGCCATCTAGCAGCTATAACCGGAACTACTTAAGGAATACAACCAGCATGACAATGATATACTTAACCTATTCTACTACAGATGGCGCTGCCATAAAAGTTCTGCCACTCGATAAGAGATGGTGCTGTTAAAAAAAAAATGTTGCATATCTTATCACAAAGTACAGTGAATACAAATAATTAAAATCATACCTATTTTTTATTATCAGTAGGTAACCCAATATTATAGAAATATTTGCAACTTTCACTGTACAGCCAATCCTTGTTTCTTGATTTCTCATATACTTATTTTTTATCCATCACCGTCTTTCACAATAAAATCTAGCAGGTTTGTAAAATAACCTATAATAATTTTACTCAATTTTTATTTATTATACAGAAAAGATGTGTGGTGTCTGCCAGCATACCCTGTCCCTTAGAGCCGCTGGGTTTGAGTCACGTCAACGGGAAAAGGCCGGACGTGCTTAATTGCTGTCCTGTTCTTATGACAAACTTAAGAAATGACAGCGCTAGCTAAGAATTAGAATAAGGATTATGTTGCGAGAATCAACACTAATATCACCGGATGCTAAAAATAGATTTCTTGTTTAAATTGGTATCTTTATAAGTACTTTGTAAATTATAGAGATGTTTACATACTGATTAGGTAGTTATTAAATTTAACTTAAATTTCTTACAGTTTATTTACATCTAGGGAAAAGTTTGATCAAGCACAAACATAACACCGCACTTACTCCAAATGTTAGTTTAAATGTTAACAATTAAAATGATACACAATATTGTCAACAATATTTAATCTAGAATTAAACAATCATCTTACTCTACAACTCCACCATTTAAAGCATCATTTAAAATAGAACTTTTATTTTTCTTCAATTCATTGTTGATAAAGTTTCTTCTTTCCGCTCTGTTCTGCATAGTTTTGTCGCCCATCTTCTTCTCAGCCAGCCCTTTGGTAAAACTGTAGATTACTGTCGTAGAATCGCCCTCTATGAAAGCTAAGTTTATTATAGGGCCAGTTTCAATAGTGCACAAATTTTCTTGAAGTAAATTAATTCTCTCCATACTTATGTCTTCACTGGTAGGATGAGGTACGTAAATATTCATTTTGTCGTTCTTACTGGGTCGTGCGACGATGTATAGAGTGTCTACGTCTTTATTATAGCAGTATTCAGTATCATACATAAGTTTTTCGTCGACCAAGTGGATATATAAATGGTAGGCCAAGGAAATCTTTAACTCAGACTTGCAGCCAAGTGAAAGCATGTCTTCCTTGATTTTTGCTTCGATATCCATGCGTGTATTCAATATTTTTTGCACTTTTTATGAATATAAACTGTTTTGTTTGTAAACAAAATCAATGCACCGGAGATAACCTCAAACTTAAACAGTCACATTTCTTTTTTATTTATCCCATGCGAGAGAGGCAAATGGAAAATAATCTATGCAGCCAAGTTTAGTGTCCAAACAAATAGCCACTAGAATAGAAAGGTAATGGTAAATTAGTTAATTACCAAACCTAGTATTTCATTGTATTATTATCAGTTAGCTAAAACTTTTTTAGAAACATGATCCTCAAAACTTTGACAGAAGTGGCGGAACGACCTATGTTTAGATTAGGCTCTGCTTACCCCATTAGGGACAAAGAAATTATTATATATATGTACGTGGGACACTCAGAAAGTTTTGCGACACTAAAAAAAATTGTTCTACAGGTACATATATTTTTATTAAATCTTTTCAAAGTACTCTCCACCAGCCTCTATACAAAGATTCATGCGTCTGAACCAGTTTTCAAAACACTTTTTCCAGTCCGCCGTAGACACCTCGTTTACAGCCTGCTCGAACGCAGCCAGCGCATCTTCCGGCGACGAAAATTGTATCCCCTTGAGCTGATTTTTTATTTTTGGAAATAAAAAGAAGTCACACGGTGCTAGATCAGGGCTGTAAGGAGGGTGACCCAGGAGTTTGACTGGTGTGCTGTCCAGGAAGTCCCTCGTTTTAAGCGCGGTGTGTGCAGGCGCATTGTCGTGGTGGAGCAGTAGTCCGCGGAGCCCTGTGTTTGGTCGCTTGTTGCTCACAACAGAAAAAACTTCTGGTAAACATTTGGTAGTATACTATTCGGCGTTAATGCTTCTTTGATCTCGTAAGGGAATTGAGGCCAAGTGGCCAGTCAAATTAAAAAAGCTGGCGATCAAAATCTTCCCCCCGCTTCGAGATCGCTTCACTTTGGTAGGCGTTGGTTCATTTTGAAACACTCAAACTATCGACTGGCGCTTGATTTCTGGATCGTATTGATAAATCCAGGACTCATCACCTGTTACGATGTCGTAAACACGCCGAGACGAGCCTGCTTCAAATTTGTTCAGCATATCACGGCACCATTCCACCCGGGCCTGCTTCTGAGCGTCGGTGAGGTAGTGCGGCACCCAGCGCGATACTATCCTCCTCACGCGAAGATGCCCTTGTAGAATCTCGTGAACGCTTCCCGATCCAATCTTTAATATGTGCTGAATCTCCTGATATGTAATTCGCCTATTATCTTGGATTAAATTTTTCACTGCTAGCACGTATTCTTCCGTAATAGCCGTCAAAGGGCGACCGCTTCTTTCATCATCCCCCAAGGTTGGTCGACCGCGCCTAAATTCGTTATACCAACGATACACGGTTGCCTTGGAGAGGCTTTCATCCATAAATGCCATTTGAAGTCTATCGAACGATTCATCCGGTTTCAGGCGACACTTGAAATCGTAAAAAATCATAGCTCTAAAATGTTCCCGGCGCAGATACATTTTTCAGTAAGACACGATACTTTGAATTGGCTCGCAAAAAATGTGGAGGGAAATTTTGAAAATGGAACACACATATTTTTACTTACAAGTAATCATATTTTCAAAAAAGATTCTCACCGGCCAGTCTGCCATATATAAAAACTATTTATCGCAATACTTTCTGAGTGGCCTGGTATGTATGTCGAATCTTCGATTAATATAATACAAATGAAATATTGTTTACCTTTATTCTAGTAGCAATTTTAAAATACCATAGAGGGAACATACTTCCATGCTGGACTTACTTCCATGCTGGACTGGGAGCGAGAGAAAAACATCGAATGTGCCAGCTGCATTTCCTTCCGGGCATGCTGTAGAAACCAACTAAGGAATCCGAGGGTTTCTGTATATTGCAATTTAGGCGACAGGCTGACAACCTGTCACTACAGCAATGTACCTACGAATCTATTTTAAACAGCCCTCAAAACTTTGTCAGACGTGGCGAAACGACCTTTGTTTTGGTCGTTTCCGCTCTGCCTACCCCATTAGGGATAAAAGCGTGATTATATGTATGTATGTAGAGGGGACATGAAATATTGAGGTAAGGCTTTTTAAATAAAACATTGAAAGTTGTAAACGAGTTATGTAAGAGGTTAACTCCATTAATAGACGCTCGCTCTGTCAGCTGCCATTATCATGGCATTCCTTATATTTAAATTTCCTAAAATAAGTATATCGTCAGCGTTTGTTATACATTTATGTTCGTTAATCTGTTGGATTAGATGTCGTAAAATAAAAATGCAGCAAATAATTTTGGTTTTTTTATTTTCTGTTTAATACAAGTTACATTTTAGATACCTCGTAATTGGTAAATATCCACATTTTCAAAATAAAAGCAATTGGAGTACAAGTTTTGGGTGGGGTAGAGGTTTTATCTAAAAATTAAAATGTTTGGAAATGCCCTACGAATGGTAGACGGAGATGGTAAACATTTATATGGATAAAAGATAAAGAGTAAATAAATATATTAGTAATATTACGTACAAATTATTGGTTATAATTTCAGTCGAAATAATTATTTTACAAAAAAGTATAAAAACTTAAAGGACGATTAATATTCTAATTTATTAATAATAATATAATACAAGTGTAGAACTCTAGGTCGTGGCCACAAACCTAAAATGTTCATTACAATACCCTAATCTAATTGTTACAAAGAAATGTTTTGGTGAAATGGAGTAAAGAGAAGTAACAATTTACAAAATTTCACCATCTAGGCTTAATAAATAAAGTTTTATTATAGTTGACTCAAATACTGCTGTAGATTTGATTATTTGAGACACCTATCATAATTCATAACTTAATCATTTTTTGTCCTCACTCATATAATCTCATTCACTATTTGAACACAAGTCTTTAGCACCTTTTGTATTATTTATAATGAAGTCGAGTTTATAAAATATCTTTTTTCGTTTTGATACATTTTCCTCTAAAGCAAATTTCGGTTTCGTGTGATATTTCCGTGGACATTGAGGTGCTAACAACATTGCTTGCATCCATGAAGCTTGATACGGAAGATGTTTCTACTTTCACCGATTTATCTGTTGTTTCTGTAGCTTTTTCATCGGCATTATCTCTATGCTTAACCCTTTTCAGTTCAAAATGAGGAACAGTTGTATCTACATGCTTTTCATCATCTGGTACGTCAGTAATCTCTTCGGGGAAGTATGTGGTCTCAGTGGTAGGTTGTCTAGGTTTCGTTTGTTCCGTAGTGACTTGTACGTCTTCATCTTTCTCTGAAGCTTCTGTTTTCTCTCCGTTATATTTCTCAGAATGTTCTTCATCTTCAGAAGTTATACCGAAGAGGTAGTCCATAATGCTGAATCCATCTGATCTGTGAATGGTAGTAGTTGTAGGTTCAGTTTGAGTGCTGTATAGATTGTCAAGGGTCGGATCTGGAGCACCGGTTCCTAAATCTACTTCACTAGGGCTTGAACTAGCTTGTGTTGGAGTTTCTTTAATTAACGTTGGTTCAGTAGACGAAACTTCAGTTACATTTTCTTCTTTCTCTGTCACATTTTTCGAAACTACTGTCTTATTGATCTTAGGAATATCAACAGTCGGTAAAACGTCTTCCTCATCTGCTACAGTGTCAAATATCTCCTTTAGGAATTGGTAGTTGGCTGGTTTGTAAGTGGTCACTTTATGTTTGTCATCGGAGCGAGTTTTCTCATGAGTAGCTTTGTTCTGAGTGACGGTTTGTCCCAGTCTGTTGACGGTGTTGGTGTAGTACTGGGACTCGGCGACTTCAATGGACTCGGTGGTGACGGGGCGGACTTTGACCTTCTTCCAGAAGCCACGACGACCCTTCTGCTCCTTCTCATCCTGAAAAAAGAAAAGTTCATTTAAAAAAGTAGTTCCATAAGTGAGAATAAGTACAGTCCTCTCACCGATTTTCGGTAAGATGGCCAATCTCCCAGAGATCGGCCAACTAAACAGGACTATTTTTTAGTGCCTAAACTATAAAAATATTCTAGCTAATAATAATCTTGTTAAAATTAAAGTAAGATATTTACCGCTTTATGAGTGGATTCTTCAACTGTTGTTTGAGCAGTAGTGGCTTCACGCTCCTCCAATGTGGTCGTCTTGTAGTTGTCTCCAGAAGTAATTATTCTCTCAGGAGGAATCTCTCCAATTTCCCCTCCCTTGTGCTTTTGAACGTTCGTAGTATATTCATTCTCATCTTGCTCTTCCAAGCTCTTCATTACTTCTTCTAACATAGTTTCGAAAGTAGACATACCATCACCCGAGTCGCTTTTGGTTGTTTTGCTCTGTTCTACTAAAGCTTCTAGCGTAGGAGGGATGTCAGGAACCTTCTTGTTGTTTCTGTTATTAGTGGCTGGTGTAACAGTTAGTAAAATGTCATCGTAATCGTCATTCTTCGCTGTGATTATGTCTAGTTCAGCATCAGTTCGGGCTGTTGTTGCTTTCTTCTCGTCAGATATTTCGTTAGGGTTGTAAGGTTTGAACGAATCAGTCGAGAATTTAGGAGACCATTGTTCATTTTCTGGTTCAACGTATTTCGGTCTATTGATTGAGTAGTTGGAGTCTTGGTCTTCGGAGTCTTCAGGTTCTGGTTTCTTGTTGTATCTTTCAGAAAGTCTGGGTCTTGTGTATCTGCTGTAGGTTCTCACAGTGGTGGTTGATGGTTCAGTTTGGATGTCAGACTTTTCTGTGGTCGCTTTCTCTGTTGTTGGGCGACGTCCTCTGAAACGGTTTTTGTTAGTTTCATAAGTTCTCTTGGTGCTAGTCGAGGCTTCTGTAGAGGAGGTTGTGTAAGTTGGTCGCCGTCTGCGGAAGATTCCACGAACTGTGGTTGTGTCCTGTTGCCTGGAAGCAGTTGAAGCCGTAGATTCTGTCGTAGCCTCTGGTCGGTAAACGGGATGTCTATGTTCCTGTTCTGGTCTGGAGTGAACCGGTTTAGTTTTCAAATCTGCTTCGATTTCTTCAATCCTCATTGTAGTTCTACGTCTGTCGAAAGCTGGTCTATAAGTTACGGCTTGTGCTGGCCTTCTGGTTTTGGTTTTAGTAGATTCCGTGCTAGATGCTTGGTGGTACTGCCTGATGACTCCTGGACGAACTCTCACGCGGTTGTAAGATGGAGTGGTCTGCACAACATTGGCTTCAGTTTCCTCTTCAGCAGTTGTCTCATGGCTCTGTACTCTAGTGATTTCATATTCTGGAGATGTGGTGACTTCTTCTGATATCGGTTTAGAAGAAAGATCGCTGATAGAGTAACTTGACGGACTTTGTTCAGTAACAGATACGGAAGGTTCGGTTACTTCAGGTTTTAGTGACGGGGTGGTTTGTCTTGCGTAGATATCTTCTTCCTTCTCCGCTGATTCATCATATTGTGAGTAAGCTTCAACAGGTGCATTGCTGCTTCTAGATTGGTAAGCATAGTCTTCGCGTGAGGCGGGTTGCCTTGTAGCGTATGTTTCGGGTTGTACCTCAGGCCTTGTTGTATATTCCTCTTTCGACGCAGAGTTTGGTACTTGTTGACTTACAGAAGCTCTGTCATAGCTGTACGCATTTTCCGTGTCGTAGACTTCAGTTGCGGGTTCTGTCAAGAATTTGGTAGAAGAGATTTTCGGTACAGGCTCAGTGATAGCTTCGATATCAACGGTGCTGGAGCGTTCCATCAAAGTGACAGGATAGTTTTGGTGAAGGACGTCTCTTTGGTAGGCAAGGTCTTGTTCTTTACTGTTGCCGTTTTTCGACTTTCCGTAATAGTCATCACTCTCCGTCGGTTTGAATTGAACACGGCCCCGTGTTCTACCCCTAGAGTACTTGGTGGTGCTCTCGTTGGAGTCGACAGGTTTCCTCGTGGCTCGTTCGGTGGTGATCTTATTGGGCTCGTATCTGGTGCGAGACGGCAAAGGTCGACGCTCTCTCAGAGGCCTGCGAGTGACCACAGTCCTAGTGGTAGATTCATTGGAGTCTGCCTTAGGAGTGGTGTATCGAGGACGTCCTCTTGTCCTGACTGGAGATTTCCTGGTAGTCGTAGTAGTTGGAGTTGTAGTTGGGCTGGTCTGTTTCTCAGTTTCATATGTGTCATACTGGTAGTAAGGTGACTTGGTGGAGCTGTCAGTCTCTTGTAGCTGTTGACCATAGCTACCGTTGTCACCGTTGTCTATTGGCACCGACTGAGTCTCATAATTTGTGTTGTACTCAACAGTTGGGTTGGCACTTTGAACTGTTTGAGTGTTATCTTGTGGACTTGACTGGCTGTATGAATTTTGGCTGTAATTTACAGGTTCAGTTTGTTGGGTGTTTGCGTAATCATTGGCTTGGTTGACTTGGTATCTTGAATTGGGTACTTCCGATTCGTAATGAATTTCTGGTGAGTAGTTCTGTAAGTAGTTCGGTGAGGATTGCTGGTAAGTCTTTTCGGTCACAGGTTCGATAGGTTTGTGAGTGGTACTTGGAGTAGGAGTAGGACTAGAAGATAAGGACTGCTGCGGCTCCTGAGGCAGTTGAAGGTCTTGCTGTGGTTGATACGGTTGTGGGGGAGGAGAAGGCTGAGAGATCTTGGAATCTGGGGTTGCGTAGTTCTCGTCAAAGAGGTTGTGGTAGTCCAGAGGAGTGCTGAAGTGGAACGCTTGGTTGATAGAATACGGGTTGTGAGTTTCTAGCAACTGGCTCGGGTACGTCGAAGCTTTCGGTGTTGTTGAAGAGACGGTAGTCCTTTGAGTTGTTGGTTCTGTTTGTTTGACAATGTTGAATGCTTGCACGGGCTCTTTCGTTTGGCTCTTGTAGGTTTCGCGTGAATCATACTCAGGGACAGGAGCGGCATTGTATTGGTCCTGGTAGTTGCTCAAGAAATACGATCCAGGTTGTTTTCCAGAATTCACGAAGCTGGCTTGGGGTTCTTTAGGTGGTCGAACTGTGCTTACAGTTTGAGGTTCGAACGAGTAGTAGTTAGATTTGTGGGCCAGAGGAGCGTTGGTTTTCGGCGCAGCTGTTGTGAAGAAACTGACAGATGGCTTTTGCGTACCGCGACTGACTGGTTTTTGTTCCTGTTGGACGTATGATAGTTTTTGCTCTTTTTGTTGTACGTACGACTGAGGCGATGTTGTGTAAGAGTTCGGAATCACATCAGCAGCTGGTGTCGGTGCATTGGAGGAGGTATCTTTAATTTGGGAGTTGATGACAACTGATCCAACGTGAGGAGAAGGGAAGGGGATTTTAGCGAAACCTTGCGGAGTGTTGTAGCTGAGAGGGGCAACAAAGAACGGCAACTGACGAAGTTTCTTGTCACTGTGATCAATGTTGGACAAGTAAGGCAGCTCGAACTTAACGAACTTCTCTGGAGGAGTCAGGTTTGATGGTCCGATGAAGACTTTGGGAGCAGTGAGGGGGTTAACTGAGTCTAGCACAGCAACGGATTCAGCGTTCTTTAGGGATGAAAGCACGTCTCCGACTTTGACTTGAGATCCTTTCTTAGCTTCCTGCGTCAAGAAGATAGCAAGCGGTGGCTGATGTGGCTTCAATTTCTTCGGTTTCGGAGTCGTTGGCAGCGAAGTTGGGAACGGCGTAGAAATCGTCGAGAATTTCGGCACTTGATCAAACTCCTTGTATGAGTTTAGATTTGTGAAGAATTCTTGGTTGTAGTTGTCGATAGGCTGCGATATGGGTCTTTGGAAGTCTGCGGCGAAGGTCTGTTTGGGTGGAGCTTGAGCGGATTGAGCGGAGCTAGCAGGACCAGGTCTTTGGTTTTGGGTATAGGAGTTCGAGTTGAAGATTTGTCCAGACGTCAAAGGACTTCTGAAGTTGAATTGTCCCTTATTCAGCGATTCTAACGGAACGTATAGCAACTGCACCTCCTCCCTTTCAGATTTAGCTTTAGGGGGCATCATTTCTGTCTTAGGCACTTTAGCACTTTCAAAACTGTCGTACTTGAGTTTCTGCAACGATTGAGGTTTCTTTAATATCTGTCCATCATGCTCCACGCGATAGCCATCAACGTATTTTGGAGATTCAATTTTCTTTGGCGCCTGGTTTATGAAAGGCTTCACTTGCTGTACTGGCGCTAAATTCGACTTTGGGAAGGCGACTGGGTTGGAGATCATAGGCGCTTGAGGTCTTGGCTTCGGCTGAGCGACGGAACCAAAATCGAATTGCGGTCCAACGAATGCTTGGTTCAACGGGTTGAAGTTGGGTTGGGCCAGACCGAATCTTAAGCCTTGACTGAAACCCTGGTCGCTTAAGTAGTTCTGCGGCGCAGACGGCACTGCCGGAACAGACTGGAGGTACAACTGTCTGTTAGCAGC
Source organism: Scrobipalpa costella (assembly GCA_949820665.1). Classification (NCBI taxonomy): domain Eukaryota; kingdom Metazoa; phylum Arthropoda; class Insecta; order Lepidoptera; family Gelechiidae; genus Scrobipalpa; species Scrobipalpa costella. The sequence continues at coordinate 15,680,493 of OX463318.1, forward strand.
GGAGTTGAAGTAAGTCCTTCCGGGGAAGTCTTGGCTGAATCCTGTAGGTCTTTGAAAGCCTGGGAATACTGGCTCAGCGAGGATCCTGGGTTCGGCGACGGCTTGTCTTTTAATCTGTGGTAGTCTGAGGCGTTCTCTTTCAACTGGCGCTGGACCGGGCAGCGGGACCCAGTCGCTAAGGTCTGATGTGTAGGAGCTGATTTGTCTGGACCATCTCCCTTGGTTACTGGCTGCTGCCGTCACAGCGACCAGGGCGAGGACGCAAGCCAAGCGCGCCATCTGGAAGTAATGAAAGATGGTGACGTTAATAATAGTGTCAAATTTCTTTATGATTATGAAGAAGCTAAAGAATTCAGACTCATTAGATAATTGGATAAATTAAATGTGAGAGTAAAATGTTCCATGTAGTTTTTGCCGTGTTTATCTGTGCTTACTTAAATGATAAGATGATATCCTTTGAAAGGATCTTTTAATAAAAAAAAGATAATGACAAAGGACTTAAATCTGTCTTTTTCAGAATATTTGTAATCGTAATCGAAAGAAGGAAGTTACAAATGTTCCTATACCTACACAAGTTGACACATATAAAACAATAGCCATGTAGAGTGAATGTAGTGCTTTGGCCATTATGCACGATGATGGTAAAAAAGCCAACTCTTCAGTAGTTGTGCAATCTATTGTGTGAATTGGTGAAGATGCGCGTCTCACACTCACCATTTACATAGTTTTTGTTAAACGGTTCATGATCTAGTTCAGACTCTTTTTAGATTGAGGTGTTACATAAAGATAATTGTTGGATTGAAGAGCTTGGATCTTATTTAAGATTAAGTATAGATAAATCTTTGATAGAAGCTAAAATGCTTCTAGGCTGGACTGGGAGCGATAGATAAATATAGAATGTTCCAGCTGCCCTTCCTCCCGGGCATGCTGTAGAAGTCAGCAAAATTGATTAGAGGATTACGGTGTATTATAATTTAGGCGATTTACAACCTGCCACAATTGCCCTCAATTTTTGTCAGACGTAGTGTGGCCTTTTACTAGGCGTTTTACGCTCTGCCTACCCCGGTATGAAGGCGCAAACATAAATGTATGTTAGAAGCTAAAAGTTCAGCGCTTTTGGGGTACTTACAACTTAAACTATACTTTGCCAATACTTGCAGTAGGAACATCCTAAACTAAGCAAAGCAACAGAATAATAAAAAGAACCTTGACGGTCCAAGTTTCTAATGCCCAGTGTCACCCTCACTTTTTTCTAAAATCCTCTGGGTGTTCCATAAACCCCATAGACTTTTGATGTTTTCATGACTACTTTGTATTAGTCCTTTAAAAACCATCAATCCTTCTTTATATTACACAACTCAATTTAGCTAAGCATTTGTTTACAGATCTCTCGTTTGGAATAAGCGATGGTTGTGGTTGTAAGAGCTAGGCTATATCTATCTATACTGTTGTTTGTCATCATTATGCTAACACTTTCTTCCACTTAGCATGCGTTTAGAGATACGCTGTTCAAGTACAGGCGGGTAGGAAAATGCTTGTTTTATTTTTTGAATAGGTTAGATGTTTCACGTTCTCCCAACTGCCAGTGGGTTAGCTAGAAGATCTCTTCATAGTGATAAGTTCGCCCTAGCGCCGCTCAGAAAGGTATGCCTTTCTGTAAACTTAATTTCTTGTGTTTTAATGCAATAAAGAATATAATTAATTTAATTTCACTCAGTGTAAAAAACACTTTAAAAGGGTCGATTATGTGATTTAAAAAAAATATAAGGACTATACATACGTTTCTGAAAATTCTTTCTTAAAACAGTAGATATTGAAATACCTAATAGTTTTAGATCAAGCTTGTGATCACAGCTGGCTGTGTTGTAAACTAGGTCTACAGATAATTAAATAATAACCTGACTAATATTCGATCCAGAATTTTTATTTGATTAGGTGTCAGTTAAAGTACATATCTACCAAAATTTTATTTCTACATAAAATTATTACATAAAATGTTCTTGCCATTCCATGTTGTCATTAATATTTTTTTATTTATTTATATAAACGTTCTTTCATGGTTGCCCGCCTTCGTTGTACTTTAGTTTTTATTTAATTTGTTCTAATTTCCTGTTGTTTTGTTTTATATACAATAAAGAAAATATCTATCTATCCGTCTTTCTCTTCCATATTATCATTTACAAAAGTAACTTCATTAACATCTCTCTTACTGTCCTTCCATGATGTGTTTCACTCAAATGTTAATTCCATTATAAGTTCATTACCATCTCTTGCCTCGTCTGTACCGATGGTGTGACATAATGTTGGGTTTGTCAAAAGCCTTCGTCGAGTCGTCCACACTTGGTTTGTTTGCGGACCACTCTTACTTCCTTTAGCAGGTCTTTGACTATCATCGTGACTGTTCTGTTATGTTTCAATATTTAGAAGCCTTGAAATATTTTAGCAGCTACTTTGTCTTTTGTAACTGTTACCCAAAACAAGCTTTGATCTTTTAATATTTCTTTGAACTATCTTTTAGAATCTCTGCAATCAAAGTTTGTTTTGAAATATCTACTCTTTTATCTCATTTTTATCGGTTAAAGTTTGTGCTAAGATATAGATCTAAAGTTGTTAGTTTTACTTGATGACCCAAATCTAAAACTAAGTCAAGATTTCCTATTACTTCGTGACTAAAGCTCTGCTCCAGTTTTCCCCATCTATAATATCTCTATTGCACATATGAGTAGTAATTCTCGTAGTTTTAACTCTATAAGATTGCCCATACATTTCCTATCTCTCCTAAACCTGGTCACGTACCAAGATGAACGTTTATGTAATACCGTTACATATTATGTGACTTACTGCTTGTTTTAAATACTCTTTGTACTAGATTTTCTTACACTATGTCCGTAACGGTGTGATGTAAGAAATCTTCCCTTTTGAAGACCTCATTAGCATGTGTATGAGAATTTTCTGGTAAAAGTGAACTATGAATATTGGTTCTGTTGTTTTGCTTTGCTTTCATCTGAGTTTCTTAGCTAAGGTACAAGGTTTGATACACAAACTTAAATCAAGAAGTGTGGATGGATTTGACATCATATTTGATACGTTTTGTAAGATCATATCTTTTCGATCATCAAGTTTGTTTTAGTTTCAAGTGATGAAATCAAGTTGTATATTGAAATGTATTGAAGTTAGATTTTTTTGTAGGACTGTTCCTGTGTAATATTTCTTTGTTTATAGAACTCTGATGCGTTATTGTAAAATAGTCGACATAATGATGATAATGTGCCTATACTATTTCCAAATCCGATTTAGAATAATGGTAAACAAAGTTTCATGTCCTTTAATCGAAAATCTTGTTTCAAAAATAAGTATTGGCTATTAGATATGACAACATTATGAAATACTAGTTTTAGTAATTTAACTAATTTGCCAACATGCATCATTTATTTTTGAAATGTGTTTTTGCATAAACAGACATGAAACTTTGTTTACCTTTATTCTAAATCTAAGTTGGAAACACTATAAAACAAATTTCATGTAGATTTGCTGTCTAAACTTCGTGTACAACGATTTTTTTAAATTAAAAACACAAATCTCTCAAAATTACAATGATGATGTCCCAGACAACAGTAATATTACAATTTCTACTTTCATTCGCTGAATTAAAGCAGGAAATAATGATAAGAAACTATTACTTTTTACGACAAATTACTATTATTAGATCTAGCGTGTGGTCTAATTCATAAGACGAAGGCTCTAAGCACACGTAAAAACAGATGAGGAAAAATACACTAAGACCAATTTAACATATCTAATGCCTTCGAAATTGAAATTCACTTTTGATAATGCAGCCATCAAAGAAAATTTTGTTTCCAAAACCTTCTGTCTTATTTAAATTTTATGGCAATGCGTGTTTGTTTGCTCTTGACAGCAATCTCAGCCAGAAGATGACCCAGACTGATTCGTCGATTGAGCAAACTACGCCAAAAACACAAGAGACACGGGTATTTCCACATATAGTAACAAGTAGGCAAGTAAACACGTAGGTAATAGGTAAGCTGTTTTGTGACTAACTTCGGTGGATAAGTGGCCGCAAATTATCTATAGGTCGTTTAGCCGGATTTTAGACAGTGTTTAGACAAGCATGTGATAAGAAATAGATTATGATGGAAATCTCCCGTTATTTATTTATCGTGTGGCATTATTTGCTGCTAGGTTCAGAGGACAGGTGCAGCAGGCGAATATGTTACACTCTTGCCAGCACCAGGGGTCACCTGTAGGGCTTTTGAGGTAGTTCCTACAGACGTGGAGGAACATCGACCCATAGGTCCCGGTTACTGTTTTTAATAGTGGTCGTTGTAACGACCGGGATTGACGGCTTTATGTGCCCTCTGAGGCACAGAATCCGTTTTCTTCCACACAATCAGGTGGATTCAGCCTGCATTGTCCTAACCATACAAACATACATATAATCACGCCTCTTTCCCGGAGGGGTAGGCAGAAACCACATCTTTCCACTTGCTACGACCCTTGCATACTTTTTTCGCTTCATCCACATTCATTAATCTTTTCATACATGCTCGTCGGTTTAGGGTACTCTTGACCTGACCTTTCTTTAGGACGTCCCCGATTTGATCCAAGTACGTGCGTCGAGGCCTTCCCCTTCCAACATTTCCATCCACACTCGCCATATATATCTGTTTGGTCAACCTGCTTTCACTCATTCTTTCAACATGGCCAAACCATTTAAGCATTCCCTACCTGTCACTATATCTTCTTTCACACCACAACGTTCCCTAATCACAAAGCTCACAAAGTGATAATTACATAAATATCAACCTTGTCCCCCCACCCCTGGGAATCGCACCCAGGACCTCCGGATCGTGACCCTATGGCTCTGACCATTATCCCAGGCAGGCAATCTCCCGTCCCTTGCACCACACTGCCGCAGCAGGTAAATTGAGCTTGACGCGACACTCGTCACCCGACACTCGACTCGCCCATTGACTCGCCACACTTGCCCAGTCGCACGTGCCGTACCGAACACAGCGCGACGCGACATGGCTTTACATGAATAGAATATAATACAATTCATTTGCACAAAAAATAGTACAATTAGATAGTAAATTTCACATTCGTCTCACATATTTCTACCTTGGTAAGGCATGCAATTTTTTATCAATTATGTATGTAGGTAATTGTAATAATACTATATTATGTAATAACTTATAACTAACAATGCTAACAACAACAGGAAAATTAAACTATGAATGAATGGGTGGGGGGGGCGCTGCATTGTACGGACAACTGCCTCCGTGGTCTAGTGATCTTAGCCATCCCGGTCCTGAATTCGATTCCCAGGGGAGACACACAAAGTTGATATCTGTCAGATTTCCCCAGTGTGGTTAGGACAATTGCAGACTGAATTAAGAAAAAAATATACGTGCTTCGGAGGGCTTCGTCGGTCTTGGATAGTGGACGTTACATAAACTATGTCAAAGGCCTATTAACTGTGCTATTAGAGGTTTTAAAAAATCTGACACCAGGGTTTTCCTGTCGATCGATTTAACACCCACATGAAAAGAAGAATATTGTACGGAGAACTGTCGGAAAAGGTGTTAGCAGCGTAAATTTCTTTTTCGCTACTTTCATTTAAACCCTTGCCGTACCGAATACAACGTGTAATGGCTTTGTTGAGGCGTGGCCGGTAGATTACATCTAATGTAAGCTTTGGAAGAGGATTCTTGGGCAAGAGTAAACCAGTTTTGCTAGGCGACATCAGTCCACTTCTGCTTTCGGGTTTTTGTTGTGTAGGACGTAGTGTGTTGTCAGAATTGTGGACAAGTTGACATGAAATATCTGCATTTGCAAAATCTCAAGGCAACACAATGCTAACAACTTTCTCTGAAGAAAATCTAGTTATCTCTGAAGAAAATCTAGTTATCTCTGAAGTAAATAAATAGGAAGGTAATAGGTATCTCTCTCTCCTTTTTTAATGGTTTTGCTCTTGACTTCAGTCTAGGACGGGAGCGACTGAGACGATAGACAGAAGATACCTGTTCACTCCTTCTTGGAAGTGTTGGTGGTTGATTGCATTCGGAAACACAGACGCAGGTAGTGAGTTCCACTCTTTTGCCGTGAGCATTATGAATGAGTTTTGGTTTGGTTATCTGGGTAAGGACAAGCAACTTTTTACCAAAGGATAATACAAATTTTTCAGTCATTTATTGAAAACTCTACTTCAAAACTGGCAAAAGCAAGCAATTTAATATTTTAATGAGCTTTTTCTACCTTTAGTACATTATACGGCGTCTTGAAAACTCTGACCTAATCTAGGATTGGGTCTGGTTTCCCTTCTGGGTTGCGGAGATCAGATGGCAGTCGCTTTGTGTAAAAACCAGTACCCTCGTTCTATCCCGTAGATTAGGTAGCCGTCCCCGTGAAATACGGGATACGGCTAGGGAGATGATGAGTAAATAACATGCGCATATCAATGTTTTCAACGCACCAGCATTCTCCACCTTGACTTTGTAAAATGATACTCCTCTAGTACATCCTACATAGCCTCAGTACCGGTAATTGCAAATGGCTGCCCAGTGCCCCTTCACACCGACCGGAACTCAGTCATATAAATACTATCACTTACTGCAGTGGTGTTCAAAGTTTCCAGGAGATGTAAGCATACCAGGTGTAAGGGACAACGTCCCGACTAAACAATTATCAGCAGGAATTCTTCAGGAAGTGAAAAATAATTACCTTCCCATACAAAATTACCACCTCAATCAGACAATTTGTATGAAACAAAAAAATTTCGCTTCCTGAAAAATAAAAAACCTGCTGATAGTTGTTCAGTTTCTTTGACTACCAACCCCTATCAATTTTCGGGACGCGGTTCCTTACACCTCGTATAATCACGCCTTTATCCCTAATGGGTTAGGCAGAGCTTAAACGACCTAAACATAGGTCGAACCGCTACGTCTGTCAAAGTTTTGAAGGTTATTTAAGATAGATACTGCTGTAGTGACAATATGTCAGCCCATCGCCTACATTACAATATACTGAAACCCTCGGATCCCTTAGCTGGTTTTTACAACATGCCCGGGAGTAAATGCAGCTGGCACATTCGATATTTTTATCTCGCTCCCAGGCCAGCATGAAAGAAGAGATCTTAGCAGACAAACATAAATGAGGGGGGTTGTTAAGTCAATGAACGATCTGAAGGATCCAGGTGGCATAGTTTTTAGAGTGTTGTTTCATGATTGTTAATGTAGACATCGAGATGGATAGTTTAACGTACTCTCCAAAGCAAGGTATCGTTTTTCTTGACAATCAGGTGATACAGTCTGCATCGTGCTAATCATACTGGGAAAATCTCACAGTGATTTGATACGTAATACTTATGTGGGAATCAAACGCACAACCTCCAATTATAGACTCAATGGTTCAGAGCCCTAGACCACAGATGCAGTTTATCCGATTACGTTTAGAGTTTAGACTGATATCTCTGATCTGCCTCCGTGGTCCAGGTCAGAGCCATGTGCATACGATTCGGAGGTCCTGGGTTCGATTCCCAGAGGGAAAACAAGGTTGATAATTGTCAGTTTATCACTTTGTGGGGTTTTGCCCAGTTTGGTTAGGATATTGCAGGCAGAAAAAAAAACCGTGCTTCGGAGAGCACGTTAAACAGTCGGTCCTGGTAGCTGTCTTTGATAGTGGCCTTACTCAAAACCATGTCAGAGATCTAACAGCTGTGCTACTAGGCAGTTTGAAAACTCTGATACCAAGGTTCATCGGGTCGTTGTTCGACTCGAGAATCCACTCGCAAAGAAGAAGAATACTGATATGAGCGAAATATCAGTTCACTCAACACTTTGAGGAAGACTGATAGAAATACTATCACTTACTAAAACTAGACCTCAAGTGGGCCAGCGAGTAGAAGGTACGAGTTGCGGTGAAAATTTGCATAAATTCCTAACTACATCTAGCCAGTTGAGAAAATTAAACGTGTCCTAAAGAACACGGACGTCCGCCGATAAATATTCTGAGAAATCTGAACCGTCAAAAAAGCTCCCACTACGTGTTTAGGCGAAGGGCGTTAGCCAGCGACCTAAACAATGGTCGTTCTACAATTCGGGGGGGGAAGAGCTTCGACTAGATGTAAATATAAACTAATGGTGTAAATATTATTAGATTTAATTTTTAATAAATAAATTACTTGTTCTACCACTTCTTTCTGAATAATACATACAAACATACATATAATCACGCCTTCATCCCTAATGGGGTAGGCAGAGCGTAAACGACCAAAACAAAGGTCGTTCCGCCACTTTGACAAAGTTTGTAGTGACAGGTTCTCAGACCATCGCCTAAATTTTAATATACTGCTGTGACTGAAACCCTTGGATCCCTTAGCTGGTTTTTACAGTATGCTCGGGAGGAAATGGCACATTCAGTGTTTTTCCAGCGTGAAAGACTGAATTTTCCGAATAAATTTAGGGGTTATTTCAGATAGATGTGTATTATTTATTGCTGGTTGTAGGAACAGGATGTCGTCGGCCCAATGCCTTAATTGCAATATATTGAAACCCTCAAATCTCTAAGCTGATTTTTACAACGTGTCCGAGAGGAGATGCACCTGATAATTATATTCTGTTTTGTTTAGCTCGCGTTATCATCCCTCTGGCCTTATCCTGTATCACACGAGGTTGGCTACCTAATCTAGGGGATTAAACGAGGTTACTGGTTTTTACACAGAGCGACTGCCATCTGACCTCCGCACCCACAAGGGAAACTAGACCCTATCCTAGATTAGGCTTTTGCCGGGTTAGTGGCCAACCCAGCTGTCAATTTTCAAGCCGCCAATGCTAAGCTATGGCCTCTGACATGGCCTAACTAATATCTACGATATTACGAACGGCTTAATGTGCCTTCCGAAGCAAGTGGTGTCATAAATCTTCCTCTACTTCCCCGATCTATATCTTCTTCGCGACTTCCTCTATAACATTCCTATCCAGCAATCTCGTATCTTTCTATGACGGAGCTTTCCCTAGCTATTATTACTATCACTGCAAATACTTTCACTCGCAAACAACAACATTAGCGAAGAAAATGGCGAGTACAGAGATATTGTCTTTATTTGCTTTGGAATTGACTTTAATGTACCTACTAGTATTCCTTACATGCTGGCCTGTGAGCGAGAGAAAAAACATAGAATGTGCCAGCTGCATTTCCTCCCGGGCATGCTGTAAGAACCAGCTTAACTGCAATATACCTTAGTATATTGTAATTTAGGCGATGGGCTGACAACCTTTCACTACAGCAATATACCTACTTAGAAATCTATCTTAAATAACCCTCAACACTTTGTCAAACATGGCGGAACGACCTTTGTTTAGGTCGTTTACGCTCTGCCTAACCCATTGGGGATAAAGGCGTGATTATATGTTTTTGTTTGTTTGTTTATGTACTCTCATTATCAGAGAAACATGTCCATAAGCTAATTTTTGCTTGGCATAGGCCAAAGCTTACTTCCTTACTGGACTGGGAGTGACAGACATACATAGAATGTACCAGCTGCTTTGCTTCTCCTCCCAGACAATAAACCACCTAAAGGATTCAAGGGTTTAAATGCATTGTAATTTAGTCGAAGAGCTGGCAACCTATCACTACAGTAATATACAGACAGATCTATCTAAAATAACAAATTAGGTATAAAAGTGATGGGCTGACAACCTGTCACTATAGCAACATACCTACAAATCTATCTTAAATAACCCTCAAAACTTTGTCAGGCGTGGCGGAACGACCTTTGTCTAGGTCGTTTACGCTCTGCCTACCCCATTAGGGATAAAGGCGTGACTATGTGTATGTGTGTGTAGGTATAAAGGCGTCATTGTATGTTTGTGTGTTGAGCTTGACTCAGTTCCATGTCGAAAATCGAGACAGGTCAAAAATGCGACAATAGTACACACAACTTTATTCGTGAATATCGTTTTATTAATTGCAGTTTACAACGAATCAAAATAACTCTCAAATTATGATCAGACGTGGTAGTAAAATCTTTTATTTGGCGTTTGACGCTCTGCTTACTCCGTACTTCATAAAGGTTAGATTTTATTTATCACGTTGTTATTTACTTATATTCTCCTTACATAAACTTCATGTCATCAACCAATTAGCTATTATAAACATTCACAAGGTACCGCAAGGCTGTGTAATAGAACCGCTGCTTCTAATAATGGGCGTCGGATGGTCGCACGCATCGCTGAAATCCAAAACGCATCGATGGCATGTTGACAATGCCGATATAGTCGATGTATTGAAGAGATTTTTGTCTGGTTAGTGAACCGGGAATCGCATGTTTTTGTAATGATTAAAGACAATTATGTTGCCTTAAAAATACTCTCCGTATTGACTGACTATTTGACTTTAATACTCCTTCCATGCTGGACTGGGAGCGAAAGAAAAACATAGAATGTGCCAGCTGCATTTCCTCCCGGGCATGCTGTAAAAACCAGCTAAGGGATCCGAGGGTTTCAGTATATTGCAATTTAGGCACCTGTCACTACAGCAATTTAACCTGTCACTACAGCAATATACCTACAAATCTATCTAAAACACTTGACGTGGCGGTACGACCTTTGTTTAGGTCCTTTACGCTCTGCCACCCCATTAAGGATGAAGGCGTGATTATATGTATATTCCTTATCATCAATACTGTTAAAGACAGCAACCAAAGTAGCTGATTCTTCAATTGAATATTTATGCCTTTGTCTACCATCCCATATTTGTTGTTGCCATTCTTTTCTATTATGTATCCACTTTTATCTTTCCAACAGTCACAATAGCCATCAACCTGTCCTTTTATTGTTGCTACTCCATCGTATTTGGGGCTTTGTAAAATTTCGCTTCTACCTATAATATTCATAAAATGTCTGATGTTTCATTAATTTATTAAGAGTAACATACTAACGTAGAATTTATCTATGTAGCAATGAATCATCACGCTCAGCTGAGCAAGTAGACTTTATGAGATTCATTCATCATTTGAATGCTTGAGATCTTTATTTATTTAGTAATTTTGAGTTAGTCAGTGAATTTTAATTTTGTGTAATTTTATGAAACGTATAGTTATGACGTGTAATTACTGTGTAATTGTATAATATTAATACCATTAAGAATATTTATGTAGATTATAATTAATAAAGATAAATTACCTAGGTTAGTGTAATGCTTCCATTCTGGACTGTGAGTGAAAAAAAAACATAGAACGTGCCAGCTGTATTTCCTCCCGAGCATGCAGCAATATACGTACAAATCTATCTTAAATAACCCTCATAACTTTGTCAGACGTGGCGTAACAACCTTAGATTAGGTAGTTTACGCTCTGCCTACCCCATTAGGGATAAAGGCGTGATTATATGTAACGCTTTTCGGAGTTCTAATTTTTTATTGCATTTGTAATCGGGTAAGAAATAATATATTAACTAAAATATTTATTTGCATTAAATTTATTGGTTTATTAGGTGTTCGTATGAACAGGTTATCTTGTTACTTGATATGGATTCATCCCTAACACTTTATTTGAATCCCTTAACTTCTTACAAAACCCATGGGAAATGTTTCGGTGTAGTATGGGACTATCTACGATGTAAGATTGTTGTAAGCTTGCTTGCTAGGAGTGTAGTGTCTTCTACACATGCTTCATTATCAACATTGTCTTGGTTAACTATATGACCTTGACAAGAGTCAAGAGGTTCTTTCTATTGATTCTATCTCCTCTCTTCACTCTACTATTTTCTACCCTTCCTCTTCTCCTTTTTTTATCTACAGCTAGTATGATACTATCTATCCTATATGACACATGTGAGTAATCAGCAGTGTATATTTTCGCTGCATATCAACTGGCCATGCGCGGGTGCGCAAGTGAGCCGCTGACCGGGGTTGCGTGTAGAGGAACGCAACTTGGTGCATTTTATTGCCAACGTTCGGTTTTACGTAATTTCTTTTATATTTTTAAACTAGATTTTTGATTTGTGATCTGGAATTTAGAATTTCTGGGCTACATATTTGGTGTACGTGTTATGAGGCTAAGCCGTCGGTCCCGGTCGTTATCAAAAACCATGTCAGGTTTGAAACCTCTAACACCAGGGTTCATTGAGTCGTTGTTCGACACGAGAAGACACTCGCTAAGAAGAAGGCGATGATATTGTCTCGGTAGATTTGTGTAAAATTAAACTAAATGATCTTTAAACATTGATGCTCGGCCTTCCCCGCAAGAAGTACAGGCTTAACTTTATAATGTCCAATTTAACCACAGGTTTACCATCTAGGACGAATCCAAAAACGTACTAATGCTCAAATTAGGTTTAAAATTGCTTCTCAAACTAGTTAGGCCTAGAAAATTGGCTGAATCTGGTTAGACGTCCTAAGTGTATTTGCAGCCTAGATCGCCTAGAATGCGCTGAGGCAGGGGTAGTGAACATTTGAGTTAGAATTTTACGAAAATCTACCGGGTGTAAGGGACAGCTTCCCGCAAACTGATAGGGGTTACTCAGTCAACAATACTGAACAACTATCAGCAGGTTTTTTTTCAGGAAGTGATATAAAATGGGATTTTCCATACAAAATGTTCACCTCAATAAGACAATTTGTTCATCATCATCTTAATAAAACCATTTTTTTTTCTTTCTGAACGGACGCCGTCCATTTACACCTGGTATATTTGCAGCCATTAAAAGTACTGTGCCCGGTACCAGTGAGCCTTCCTTTAATTTGGGATTATCAGAAGCAATTTTTATTGATAAGGAATGTTGCTGCCCATTTGCTGGATTTTGACGCTTTTCAAGACACGAGAAGTTTATTTCTACAACGATATATAAATATCTATAATCCCTAATGGGTAGGCGGAGCGTAAACAACCTAAACAAAGGCCGTTTCGTCACGTCTGACAAAGTTTTGAGGGTTATTTGAGATATATTGTAGGTATATTTCTTCCATGCTGGACTGGGAGAGATAGAAAAACATAGAATGTTCCAGCTGCCCTTCCTCCCGGGCATGCTGTAGAAGTCAGCAAAAGGGACTCGAGGGTTACAGTGTATTTTAATTTAGGCGATGGGCTGACAACCTGTCACTAAAGCAATACACATTACAATCTAAAATTGCCCTCAATTTTTGTCAGACGTGGCGAAAGCGCCTTTTACGAGGAGTTTGACGCTCTGCCTACCCCGTAAGGGATAAAGGCTTGATTTTATGTATGTTATGTATGTATGTATATTTCTGTAGTGACAGGTTCTCAGCCCATCGCATGATTGTAATATACAGAGACCCTCGGATCCCTTAGCTGGTTTCTACAGCTTGCCCGGAAGGAAATGCAGCTGGCACATTTCTCTCGCTCCTAGTCCAGCATGGAAAAAATACAACGATACCTGTCAGTAACCATGCCATTTACCAACACAACTACCCAATAACCTCAGTCAATGACTTGAGCACCCCTGCCTGCAATCATCGTGGTTGCAACACAATAGAACATACATACAATCACGCCTTTATCTCTAAAGGAGTGGGCAAGCGTCAATGACCTAAACATAGGTTAATACTCAATCGTTTTCAGGGTTATACTTATTACAGATCACCTAAGGAAGATCATGTAAGGAAGTTACAATACTATACATACACTCATCATCATCAGATCTAGGGAGATCCCTAGGCTTATCCCGTATCTCACAGGTCGGCTACCTAATCTAGGTGACTGCCATATGACCTCCGCAACCCAGAAGGGAAACCAGACCCAATCCTAGATTAGGTCAGAGTTCTCAAGCCGCCAATGCTTAGCACTGGCCTCTGACATGGCTTAACGACTAATATCTACGGTATTAAACGACCAACGGCTTAACGTGCCTTCTGAAGCACGGAAAAATCACTGAATAAACGTACATATGAAATCCTATCCACTACACCATCGAGCTCTTTTAATACACTGACACCCTCGAATCAATTTGCTGTATTTTTACAGTATTGAGAAGAAGCAGCTGCAAAATTATATGTTTTTCTATCGCTGCCAATCCAATAAGTTGGAAATATACGTATAAATGTTATTTTATTAAACGACCTGTCTATCTCCTCTAACTACTTCTTCGCCAAATAGTTCCATGCTGGACTGGGAGCGAGAGTAAACAGTATGCGCCAGCTGCATTTCCTCCCGGGCATGCTGTAAAAACCATCTAAGGAATCCGAGGGTTTCAGTATATTGTAATTTAGGCGATGGGCTGACAACCTGTCACTACAGCAATATACCTACAAAACTATCTTAAATAACCCTCAAAACTTTGTCAGACGTGGCGGAGTTACGCTTTGCCTACCCCATTAGGGATAAAGGCGTGATTATATGTATGTATGATTTTTAGGTATATTGCTGTAGTGACAGGTTGTCAGCCCATCGCCAACCTTGAAATATGCTGAAACCCTCGAATCCCTTAGCTGGTTATTACAGCATGCCCGGGAGGAAATGCAGCTGGCACTATCTATGTTTTTCTCTTACTCCCAGACCAGCAGAGAATAGAATCTAATAGGCTAGCTATATATCATATATCTGTAACTACAACCAACTATCAATAACCACAGCTAGACCACCTCTGCCTGCAATCGGCATGGTTGCAACACAATAGTCAGTTTGCAAGAGCGGACGGACAGACGGACCTTTGTCCGTTTGCTAATTGGTTTGTGAAAGCTCTCTGGACTGGTCAGTGCCATCAGTTACCTAGTACTAATACATACCTACACATACATACATAAATCACGCCTTTATCCCTTACGGGGTAGGCAGAGCGTTTAACGCCTCGTAAAAGGCGCTTTCGCCACGTCTGACAAAAATTGAGGACAATTTTAGATTGTAATATGTATTGCTTTAGTGACAGGTTGTCAGCCCATCGCCTAAATTACAATACACTATAACCCTCGAGTCCGTTTTGCTGACTTCAACAGCATGCCCAGGAGGAAGGGCAGCTGGAACATTCTATGTTTTTCTATCTCTCCCAGTCCAGCATGGAAGAATACATACCTATACCTAAGTAGTACTAGTAGGCAAGTATTTGTAGTGAGCATTCACTTTGCGTTAGGCTGTTTCATCTAGGTGTTGGTAACACTAAGACCCGTATTTATAATCAGCTCTCAAGAGCGACGTTAAGTTCGTATCAGAAATGTAATTTTAGTACAAAACGGCCTGTCAAATCCATACTTAATATTGCTCTCAATCTTGAGATAGCAAATATCAGACCAAGTTAAAATCTTCCATGCTGGACTGGTAGCGGTAGTAACACATAGAATGTGCCAGGTTCTTCCTCTAGCTTACTTTATAAATCAGCAAAAGGAAACGAGGATATACATATCAATTTAAAAGTTCACTCCATGTTTAAAAGACGTGGCGGAAACGCTTTCAATTCGGTATTTTACGTTCTGCCTACCCCGTAGGGAGTAAAGGCGTGACTTTATGTACGAATGTATGCAACAGACACTAGAGAAAACTTCTTCAGTCGTGTGGGTGTAGAGTCTATCGATCCGATGAACCCTGGTGCCAGAGTTTTTAAACCGCCTAATACACAGCCAATAGGCCTCTGACATGGTTTGTGTGACAACCACTATCACATAGAGCGACCGGGACCGATGGCTTAACGTGCCCTTCGAAGCACGGATTCCTTTTTCTTCCAGTCAATAATCAGGTGATTCAGCTTGCATTAACCGAACTGGAAAAAACCTCACAAAGTAATAAATTGACAAATATCAACTTTGTCGCCCCCTTGGAAATCGAACCCAGCACCTCCGGATCGGGGGCTCTGACCACTAGACCACGCAGGCAGTTAGTAGAGAAAGCAAGTAAACACTAGCGTCACCCGAGCCCGCTTCCTATGTGCACAATGTTCTGAAACACGATATGGTACGACAAACAGACGCACAATCTTACTTTGTATCGGTGGATGTTTAACTGCCTCCGTGGTCTAGTGGCTAGTGCCATGGACTCCTGATCCGGAGGTCCTGGGTTCGATTCCCAAGGGGTAATCACAAAGTTGATATTTGAGAATTTATCACTTTGTGAATTTTTCCCCAGCTTGGTTACGACATTGCAGGCTGAATCACCTGATTGTCCGAAAAAGAAAAAGATTTCGTGCTTCGGAGGGCACGTTAAGCCGTCGGTCCCGGTCGCTGTCTTTGATAGTGGTCGTTACTCAAACCATGTCAGAGGCCTGATGGTTGTGCTACTAGGCGGTTTAAAAACTCTGACACCAGGGTTCATCGGGTCGATAGACTCGATACCCACTCGACAGAAGAAGAAGAAGTGGATGTTTGTTGCGTTTCCGCATCTTGGGCAAAGCAAGCCACTTGATTGACATCAATTGAATCATCATTATATCATCATCATCATCTTATAATCACGCCTTTATCCCTGATGGGGTAGGCAGAGAGTAAATGACCTAAACAAAGGTCGTTCCGCCACGTCTGACAAAGTTTTGAGGGTTATTTTTTAGGTATATTGCTGTAGTGAAGTCAATTGAATAAGGTACAAAAAATATTTTCTTTCATGCTGGACTAGGAGCGAGATAAAAACATAGAATGGACCAGCTGAATTTTCTCCCGGGCATGTTGTAAAAACCAACTAAGCGATCTGAGGGTTTCAATATATTGCAATTAAGGTGATGGGCGGCTGACAACCTGTGTCACTACAGCAATAAACATACATATATATCTTAAATAACTCTCAAAATATTGTCACACGTGGCGGAACGACCTTTACGCTCTTTTTTACGCTCTGACTTCCCTATTAGGAATAAAGGCGTGATTATAGGTATGTATGTAAAGAAATCAAAATCACAAGAATCCTGATTCGCCACTAACTACTCACTATAATTTTCCGTTCTAGATCTTATAACTATTAACATAATTTACCATCTGTCCGTATGTCACGTATTGCCCTACCAAGGACTCAAACCCGGACCATACTTTCCATTGCCTAGGTAACTACTTACTATACCACCTAGGTTATTATCTAGTCGTGACTACCTGTTGCCTGAAGGTTTAGTTTAGTCTAGATTGAATCTAATACCTAGATATTGAAGTTAATTGTAAGTGTGGTTAAATAAACCGCTATATTTTAATTATATTTTTAATAGCAAGGTAGCAGTTTATATGTTACATGAGAAATTATCTGTGAAATGTTGGCATAAATATATTAATTTGTTGTACACAAGTAACATGAAAATAGCAAGTCATTTTAAAAGTTCAAAACCCAACTGCGTAGAATACAAAGCGAGCTTTAAAACTTAAACGATTGTTCAAACTGGAAAATGATAGAACAAAACTCGAATTGATTTTCAAATATCTATTCAATGATACCCCACTCGGAATAGTTCGTTGACTCAATTTTTATTGCAAAATGGTGTCTGATTGTCGCCTTATTTATTTTTGGATATTTTTTTACAGTTTATTCAAGTTATGAGATCAATCTTTATAATTACTAACAGTCTGTCAAATTGTAATAACTTGTATACCGGGTGTAAGGGACAGCGTCCCGCAAACTGGTAAGGGTTGCTCAGCCAACGACACTGAACCACTATCAGCAGGATTTTTACACCGGGTATTTTTATATTTGGTATGTTTCTTTTATACGTAGATGATTTTATCAGTGCATTCCTAATCTGACTGTCTTGTAAAAGTCTCGAATACGATACGAGTCGGTCAGATGAAAAAAAAAACTGTAAAAATAAGCTGACAGGTACACCTGTTGTGTTGTCATTGTCTTTCCCCCCTCGAGTGGACCTCGGAGGGGTCAGGTCTTTTAGTGTGTTTATCTCTTGACTAGTCCAAACAAAAATCCGATGTCAAACTTCCTGCTTCCAACATTTCCATACAGATTCATTTGCCAATTTATTATAGAGAAAGCAACAAAAAAAACATACGGACGAATTGAGAAACTCCTCTGTTTTGAAGTCAGCTAAAAATGCTCTATGCCATAGATCAGTTTCATACAAGGAATTTGTTTCATACAATTTTGCGCGTAAGATATGATATAACAGAAGTTTGTCATAGCTAGGATGTGGTTATAAACCGTCGTGAAGTGAATTGATCTAGTTCTAATAACGGCTAAACGTGCCTTCCGATGCAAGGAAACCTTTTGTTATTACAGACAATCAGATGATGCAGCCATTATTATCCTAACTAAACAGAGGAAAATATCAAAATGATATTTTTTTAAATATCGCCTTTGTGTTGTGTTGCCCCAGTGGAAATCCTCCGGATCGAGAGCCCATGGCTCAAACGACTAGACCACGCAGGCCCTTACAGGATGTGGTTATAAGCCGCCGTGAAATGAGTTGATCTACTGTTGTATAATAACAGGTTGGTGTAGTAACAGTTACGCCAGTTCCCATGATATTAGAATCACTTGCCCTTTACCGGGTAACAAGTGATGATAATGATACATTTTTCCGTTGATTCTATTTAGCTTCCACTTTAGTGCTACGCGTGGTACTATTAGGCATGTTGGCTGGGTGGCTAAAACAAATCAATACGTTTATACAACCCGAGAGCCCGATGGTGTAGTGGATAGGGCCGCTGCCTCCTGGGCACCTTGGCGGCTAGAAATCTCTGACCTAATCTAGGATGGGGTCTGGTTTCCGTTCTGGGTTGCGGAGGTCAGATGGCAGTCGCTCTGTGTAAAAACCAGTACCCTCGATCAATCCCCTAGATTAGGTAGCCGACCCCGTGTGATACGGGATAAAGGCTAGGGAGATGATGATGACGTTTATACAACTGATGGCTAAAAATAATGTGGATCTCATTCGACATCATCACCATTCCCTTGCCCTTATCCCATTACTTGGGGTCGGCGCAGTATGTTTTCTTCTTCCATTCATCCCTGTCAGCCGTCAGTTCGACATTAACACATGTTTTCAACATATCATCTTTCATACAGTCCATCCATCTTTTCTTTGGTCGTCCATCTCCTAATGTGGATCTCATTCATCATTGAAAAAAATGCACATTTAGATTTAATAATTAAGTTAAACATATAGAATTTGATTTGTATAGTCAATATTTACTGGCGAGTGACGTCGATACCGTTCCGATCCAAACAAGCTGAGCTCACAAGAGCAAAACACTTGCAAGCCAACTGTAATGCGGTCACTTCGGCATCTGATACATACATACATATAATCCAGTCTTTATCCCTAATGGGGTCGGCAGAGAGTAAACGACCTAAACAAAGGTCGTTCCGCCACGTCTGACAAAGTTTTAAGGGGTTATTTAAGATGAATTTGTACGAATATTGCTGTAGTGACAGGTTGTCAGCCCTTCGCCTAAATTACAATATACTAAAACCATGCCCTGGAGGATATGCAGCTGGTACATTCTATGTTTTTCTCTCACTCCCAGTCCAGCATCTGATGAGTCGAAATAAAGACGTGGTCAATAAAGAACCGATGTGTTTCGTGTTCATGTTCGTGACATTCATCCCTGAAGGGCCATAAGGCCTTTCACGCTGAACTTATAGCTACTATTATTTACATAAATAAATTACTAATAGCTAAAATGTCCTTCTACAGATTTGCAAGCTCCCTTTACCTCAATGTTGATTCAAAAGACAAACTGTAGCGAATTCTAGTTGCTTGTTGATGTTATACTTGTACTATACCAGTAGCATTCATATTTCGAAACCCATCCAGTGCTACCAGGTGCTATTTACTCTTCTAATCCCACTTCTTCTTCTGTCGAGTGGGTATCGAGTCTATCGACCCGATGAACCCTGGTGTCAGAGTTTTTTAAATCGCCTAGTAGCACAACTATCAGGCCTCTGACATGGTTTGAGTAACGACCACTATCAAAGACAGCGACCGGGACCGACGGCTTAACGTGCCCTCCGAAGCACGAAATCTTTATCTTTTTCGGACAATCAGGTGATTTAGCCTGAAATGTCCTAACCAAACTGGGGAAAAATACACAAAGTGATAAATTTTCAAATATCAACTTTGTGTTTCCCCCCTGGGAATCGAACCCAGGACCTCCGGATCGGGAGTCCATGGCACTAGCCACTAGACCACGGAGGCAGTTAAACATCCACCGATACAAAGTAAGATTGTTCGTCTGTTTGTCGTATAATATAATCCCACTGACATTTGTTTATCAAATACAGCAACCGGGACCGACGGCTTAACGTGCCCTGCGAAGCAGAATCCTTTCCTATTTCGGAGAATTAGGTGATACAGCCTGCAATGTTCTAACCAAATTGGGGAAAATCTCATAAAGTGATAATTTTACAAATACTTTGTGTGTGTCCCTGGGGATCGAACCCAGGACCTCCAGATCGGGATCCCATGGTTCACCACGGAGGTAGTTAAAGGCAGAGGCACTTTTACCTAGCCTATGTCGAAACTGTTACTTCCATGCTGGACTGGAAGCGAGAGAAAAACATAGAATGTGCCAGCTGCATTTCTTCCCGGGCATGCTGTAAAAACCAGCTAAGGGATTCGAGGGTTTTTCTTTATTGCAATTTAGGCGATAGGCTGACAACCTGTCACTATAGCAATATACCTACAAATTTATCTTAAATAACCCTCAAAACTTTGTTGGACGTGGCGGAGTGACCTTTGTTTAGGTCGTTTACGCTCTGCGTACCCCATTAGGGATAAAGGCGTGATTATGTATATGTATATATGTATGTCGAAACTCAGTGCCACCTACCAGGTGCTATTTACTCGTATAATCCCACTGACATTTGCTTCACATCTCTTCACATCCATCATCTGAACAGATGTAGATAGCATTGTGGCTGTCGTCATTAGTATAGAATAGAACTACTGCGCAAATATTGTGCAAGCGCACCTTAGGATCATTCTGTAGCTACTGCCTACGCTTTATGTTACTGTAATGAGGTTGTTCAACGCTTTTTTTAACAACATGATCACCCTCATAGCCCCCACTAGGATTCCCTGTATTGGGATGCAATGGATATACAACAGAAACAACCACAAAGAACACCCAGAAACAGACATTTAAATTCATCATTAAAATGTCTGTATATCGTCTTTATCTTTATCTGCCCCGGCCGGGAATCGAACCCGGGACCTACTGCGTAGCAGTAGCTAGGCTGCGCGGGCCGTCTCAAGAAATAACGTTAGGGTCAGCTCATACCGAGAAGCGACGCAGCGCCGGCGCAACGCTGCTGCAAGATGCATTTCGTTGTACCACGAACGAAGTGTCAGACTGCACACTTTTAAGTTTTGATCAATGAAATGTCTATCTTTTTGATAATTAAATAAAGATAAAAGAGGGCTTTTGAGATCTGACATCTGGTCTAGGTTGGTAAATTGCCTCTCTGCCAAAATAGGAGTAGGTACTGTAGGCAGACAATGTTTAAAGGGCCATGGCACCATAATAAATACTAAGGCGCCTACAGCCTGTTTCAAGGCAACTTGAATTATTTGCTTTGGCAAATCGTTAACTCTCTATTCATAAAGACTTGCCCTGACTATAAGTACTGTTATTTTGAGCATTTAGAATTTATTAGTGCATTTTGTCATTTGATATTAAGCCGTAATAGCTGTGTTTATTATCTGATAATTTAAGGGTCATAAAGCAGCTGCCAAAACAAACAGCGATTTTAAGTTGACATTTGATATCTAAATGTCAATTTTAGTAGTAAAACATTTAAACTATATGTCAAACGCAATCTTGACATGATTTTCAAATCAAGTATTGTAGGTTCTGTAGTTCGGGACCAAATTGACCTTACTTATAACCAAAATGGAACTAACCTGAACCAAATCAATAAAAATAATAGTCCTCCTAATGATTTTCGGTAACGGCGGCTAATCTCCCAGAGATCGGCCAACTGCACGAGACTAGGTTTTAGTGCCCAAATGTTTGAGCTACACACAGATGCACTCTCTCTATTCTTTCAGTCTCTTACTCTTGGACAGATTGACTGACACGACCAGAGACAATCAGGCGCAGGACCGATTATTAACATGTCCATCCGACAGCATGGACTTTTACTTCTCAGACAATTAGGTGATCAGCCTGCAATGTCCTATCCAAACTAGAAACAACAACACAAAGTCATTGTACACCGCCGGGAATAGAACTCGGGGCCTCCGGTTCGAGAGCCCATGGCTCAGACCGCTAGAGCACGGAGGCAGTTGAACCAAATTAAACAAAAACTAACAAATTCTACTTCACATAGCTTAAAATAACTTACTCTTCACGCGTCCACTTATGTAATCAAACTTGTTATTTACCTGCAAAAAAGAACATACTTATTAGTCCATTTTACAGTGATTAGCGATGCACTGACCGAGAATCAAACCTGCACTAAAGCTCGCTGAACCGCAGCGTGTAGCTGGTGATTTAACAAGTGGGTATGTGGTTTGATAATGACTAAGAATTGTGAAGGAACTTGAATGTATCTAGACCGAACACTAATTTCTAGGTTAATATGTATATAAACAATGTTAATACGATTATGGTTGTGATATGTACACTTTTGTCATAATAACGGGTATTGTAGAATATTATAAAAAAACAAAATTCGTTCATTATTTTACGAAGCGTGAGAATATATAAACAGGCTGAATATAAGACTAAGACACAATATTAATAAACGCAAGGGTGGTCTTATTGCTGAGAGCGATCTCTACCAGACAACTTTTGCGTAGAACAGATTTGAAAATTTTAGAATTTCCACAATCAAATTCTGAGTTATCTTTTTCTTCTATGCTGGACTGAGAGAGATAGAAAAACATAGAATGTTCCAGCTGCCCTTCCTCCCGGGCATGCTGTAGAAGTCAGCAAAAGGGACTCGAGGGTTACAGTGTATTGTAATTTAGGCGATGGGCTGGCAACCTGTCTATATCAATACAAATTACAATCTAAAATTGCCCTTAATTTTTGTCAGACGTGACGGAAGCGCCTTTTGCCTACCCCGTAAGGGATGAAGGCGTGACTATATGTATGTATGTATGTTATCTTTTTGAATATTTTAAATTTTTGGGTGTTTCTTTAAATAATACCTATGGAAATATCATACCTTCTTTTTGAATTATAGTTTACTGACAAAATCAAACCAATTACTCAGCACAAACTGATAAATCCATCAATGGCCGAGACTTCGTCCGATCTACCGGCTTCGCAGACCACATCCCGTGCGTCTACCCAAGCGTGCTGATTCTTGTCCACAACTAGAGCGTTGTAAGTCTTTCACGCGACCACTACACCATACAAACGATTCTACACTCTATAGTTTTAATACCAAAGACTATATTTATACAGCACCTCAGATAAGTAACGCACATAAAGTTGTGCCAAAGAAAAATTCTCAGTTTAGTTGCAAGGTTCAAACTTGGGATACAATGTGGGAATTTCGGTGTGTAGGTTCGTACTAAATGCGGTTTCCGTAAGTTGAAAAGAAAATTTCTGATTGCAGTTGCAACAGGAAGTAGTGTAGATAGATATTTTGAAGAAAACGAATCAGTTGTGCTATATTTTAACTGATACGTAAATTAGGAAATACAAACTGTAACTACAACATGTAACAGAAAGGGTATATGCACCGGAAAGGATATGATCCAGCCATGAAACTGAACAATCTTCCCAAAGGAACAAATGTCAAAATAAGAAAAATAAAGTTTTACTTTCGCTGCGCCTACGTCATAGTCTAACCTACCAACTCCACATAATGTTAGTCCTTCTAAGATATGGTAATTATTATAAATTGTTTTAATAATAAATTGTTGTATAATATTAAATAAATGTTGGTACTTGAGCGCTACGTTATCTTTCCTTCGTTTTAAGAAGTCAATTTTCAAAGCATTACTTTCAACTTAATGTTAATCGTTAGGGTAATATAATTTAAATTGATTATCGATTTCACGTCTATAATATTTGTCTTTGATTGAAACTTAATCCAGATTAAGTGGAACAATTTCATAATACGCCTCTCACTCGTAAAATATGAACTTTATGCTAAATGAAAGTTGAATACTGAGCCTTATGCTAAACTCCCATTTGTCAAGTATGTAATTAAAAATAAATGATGTACTGAATCACTACATAGTATAAAACAAAGTCGCTTTCTCTGTCCCTATATCCCTATGTATGCATATACCTTTAAAACTACGCAACTGATTTTAATGCAGTTTCTTTTAATGGATAGGGTGATTCAAGAGGAAAGTTTATATGTATAATACATGCATAATATAGTAGAGAAACATTGATTATTTCCGTGCGAAGCCGGGGCAGGTCGCTAGTACATAATAAATTAAAGTGTAAATTGGTCATAGATAATTCAATTGTAATAAGTGGAAATTATGTCACGAATTGAAACTAATTAATTATGCTTGTCGGTGTGGCGACAAATATCCACTACATTGTTATTTTTTTTAGCTTTTGATATGTCTGTGAATGCTCTATAGGTACTTAATCGACTCTATCGCGGTTACCTCTAATTAACTTAACCCTAGATAAAATCAAACCCGTCGCAAAAAAAAACTGAATGTACAGTGGCACATCAGCTAAGGTACCAAGTAATTATAATCGGCACGGAAGAAATTAAAGCAACATAACGCTTTCCTTATTAAGACAACGTCGTAATCACTGTACCAGATTTAAACACTCTCTTTATGGGTGTAGATAGAATATTACGTTTGAGCTTTTATATGCAGAAATGTGGAAACAAAATGTGTTATCTTTTTCCTGGTTCTAGGGAAAATAAAAGTACATACATATAATATACATACATATAATCACGTCTTTATCCCTAATGCGGTAAGCAGAGCGTAAACGACCTAAACAAAGGTCGTTCCGCCACGTCTCACAAAGATTTGAGGGTTATTTAAGGTAAATTTGTAGGTATATTGCTGAAATACAGGTTGAAAGCCCATCGTCTGAATTGCAATATACAGAAACCTTCGGATCCCTTAGCTGGTTTTTACAGCTCTGCTTCTGTCGCTCCCAGTCCAGCTTGAAAGAGAAAAGACAAGTATCTATATTTAATCAAGAATTAACTGTTGTTAATATTTTTGATTTTAAATATTTCACACTTGTTGCGTTTATTGATACATCAAAATAGCATAATAATAATAATAAAGATGGATACTAGTCTTAAAAACTTTAACAAAATATAATCACTACATAGTATAAAACAAAGTCGCTTTCTCTGTCCCTATATCCCTATGTATGCTTAGATCTTTAAAACTACGCAACGGATTTTGATGCGGTTTCTTTCAATGGATAGAGTGATTCAAGAGGAAGGTTTATATGTATAATTCATGCATAATATAGTAGAGAAACACTGATGATTTCCGTGGGAAGTCGGGGCGGGTCGCTAGTAAAGATATAAGGCATGAGATTTTATTAAGTGTTCTATTATTATTTCGACCACGATGAAACGAAATACTACGTGGGAAACCTATGCTAAGATATATGACTTATTTAATTTCATATAATAAAAAAAAAAACATAAAATGTAATTAAAACGATACGTGGAAAGTTCCAAGCTTCCTTATAATATATGAGCAGGAAGTTAGAAATAAGAAATGCTTTTATAGAGCCAGCACATGAGAACCAGTAGCGAAGCATAACGCGCATGGTGCAAGGGAAATGACAGGAAGAGTGGCCTGGTCTGGTTACAACTGGATTGGACTGGATTAAACTGGTGTGTATGACATATACATGACAGATAGGTTTACATAATTGTAGGTGTTATGAAATTATAGGTTCAGTGTGCGATAGCGAAGTTAATATAAAAATGGTATTAAAGATATTAATCATATTAATCATATTAGATATATTATGTATTTGTTTATTATAAGATATATATCAGTATATTTTATTGAAATATAAATTAAACAGTATGTAAATATTGTCTAAGTATTATATATGTAGGAATATGCACTATCCCGCTTTCTGCTTTAACAATTTCTATACCCAGAGGTTGCCTGGTAGAAATTGCTGCTTTAGCAATAAGGCCGCCTATATTGTACTGTCACGTTTGTTCCTTTTTTATTTCTGTTGTATGTGTTTCTTTGTGCAATAAAGAATATTGTATTGTACTACTAAGTACTATTGTACTTCATCGACAATCTATAACTTTCTATGAACCTGAAAATATTTATATTCGTCTATAGCGGAATGGTGTAAAATCTGTATTTATAGGATCCTGTATATGTTTATAATATTAGCATACATATTAAAGTGTGATATTTAAATTGGTACATGCACTAGAGCCACACCCATGGCAAATGTTATGTGATGTGTTATGTTACAACTATAAGCTATCATAAGACATACCTGGATAGAAATTATGGGCAGGGCATGTGAGTTTATGTTGTCAGTACTGTGTGTTTTGATACGGAAATATATTATTGCTATAATATATTTCATGTTAAGATAGTTCCGGCTATCATTTTCTTTTATACTGATGGCTCTGAAGTTAGTTTTAAGAAATCTTCATTCATACATAAGTAAAGAGAAAAATAAGATACATGTAGAAAAGAGAGTGGGCCGTGTATCATACATACATATAACCACGCCTTAATCCCTAATGGGGTAGGCAGAGCGAAAAGGACCTAAACAAAGACCTTTTCACCACGTCTGACAAGTTTTGAGGGTTATTACAAATGATTATGATGTATATTGCTATAGTGACAGGTTGTCACTATTACACCCTCGCATCACTTAGCTGACTTTAACAACGTGCCCAGGGGAAGATGCGGATGGCACATTCTATGTTTTTTTATCGGTCCCAGTCCAGCATGGAAGATTTAAAAATGCTAGCTATTGAAATACAAAAAGAAAACAAAATTTTCAACCGAAGACTGGATTCGAACCTGCGTCATTGGGATACCGTCCCAATCCCAACGCAACAGCCAACTAAGCCACTGATGCCTTTGTTATGAGCGGTGAAATTAATGACGTCATGAGTGGACGCTAAGAAATAAAATCTGACTTTAAGTGCAAAAATAGATAAAGAAGAAAAGAAATGAAGTCGAGCTTATTAAAAGTCCATTACAATAACCATCAAAACTATCTTAGCGAAAACTACTAAACCAGAACAATAAACGAAACTATATAGGGCTGTTCTAAGTTTAGTATTAGCACTTCCACTCACTGATACTAATCTAGGTAATCTAGATCCAACGCAGGCCAAAGAAGAAATAGATTCAACGAAAGCGCTTTTACCGGGAGGAAAGTGGTCTTTAATGTTTATCTAAATATGTATGTCTGTGTGTCTCTAATGCCCACCTTGCTCGACCAGTTTACGAAGACACCTGGTCACCTACATCGTTGTTTGAGGACAGGTTTCTGCTGTCAGTGGTTGTTGTGGAAACTTGACCAGTGTCCGAAGACACCTGGTGTCGTACATTGTTGTACGAAGACAGGTTTCCGTTGTAAGTGGTAGTAGAACCGGTTGTAGTGGATGTCTTCCGAAGGCCGTACCATCTGTTATGGCTAAATCCTGTCGCTTTCATAGGATGTTACTCTATGGGGCGACGAAATTGAAATTTGTTCATTGAAATATTTTCCTTTTTGATCTATAGCAACAAACAACGCTTCCAATTAGATAATTATTTTCTTCCCGAGAATGCCATAGAGCTTTTTTGAGTTGTTAAGATGAACTTGAAGTGAATTAATATAAAACAAGCATCTTAGGCTCGTATTTATAAAGCGATCTCAATATTGAGAGCAATATTAAGTTTGGATTTGACAAGTCGGTGCGAACTCAAACTTGCTGTTACTCTTGAGAGCTAATTATAAATACGAGTCTTAGTGTCCCTATCCTATTTAATATCTGATATCTCAGATTGATACATATGCTACAGTTTCTAAATCGATTCATTTTCTCGTTTATAAATTGTTAGGACTTTTTATATTATTTTCTTATCAGGAAAGCTATTTTTTGGTCAATGAATATGACTAGTCGCTATCTCGATTTGGGCCTTTCATATTCCGTTGTACTATATTTTTTAAATATCAAGATTTAAGGTATATCATTGAATTTTAAGATTTATTATCCTTCCAAATAAGGAGTCGTGGGATACTTTTAACATTACATAATTTACGAAAGTGCCCGTCAATGGGGGAAAGTAGGCATTTATCAACTCGGTGACGAAATATCGGTGAAGTCATAATATTGTAAAACGCAGTGAAGAATGAAATTTTGACGAAGAAAAGTATGACGAAATGATACTTTAGTTATGAATGAAAATTAAGTGTTATTTCGATGCTGATGATAATGTATATTTTGACAAAATGACGCTATCAATGACTTAAATTACATTGACACAAGTAAAAAAATAACTTCCGTATTTTAATTAAATTAACATATATACATATCTAAAATCACGCCTTTATCCCTAATGGGGTAGGCAGAGCGTAAACGACCTAAACACAGGTCGTTCCGCCTCGTCTGACAAAGTTTTGAAGGTTTTTTAAGTTAGATTTGTAGGTATATTGCTGTAGTGACAGGTTGTCAGCCCATCGCCTATATTGCAATATACTGAAACTCTCGGATCCCTTAGCTGGTTTTTACAGCATCCCCGGGAGGAAAGTCAGGTGGCACACTCTATGTTTTTCTCTCGCTCCCAGTCCAGCATGGAAGAATGAAATTAAGTATAGTAATAGACCACTTACGTAAGCAAAAGTAAAGTTTAGCCTTGTTATTAGCTATATTCTATTAAAATAACAAACAGTCATGGGAAGACCCAATTCTATTCTAAACCAAAACTAATCTTCATTGCATCACTCCACACAACGTAGCAAATGAAATGAACTATTATAACATCCATGACATAACACCATTTACCGTACTTAAAACTAACGACCTCTAAAAGTCAAGTTCATAGTCAAAAAGCCGACAAACAAAAATGCATTTTTAAAGATGGCGGCGTTAATAAAATAAAGAGACCGTGTAATGACCGGCGTAGACCGAACTTAGACTCATCCATCATAATGTCAAAAGGTCATTCACATTAGAATAGAGGTTTTGTACAAACTTGATGTTGTAATGTTACAATGCGTCAAGTATTTTCTAAAGAGATGATGAGTCGTCAGTTTTATAGATAAGGTAGAAATTGAGAAGCTCAATTCAAAGTTCTTAGTCCCAGATCGCATTACGTCAATCAAGAATAGGAAAATTAATTCTCTGATTTCAGACTAGGTATATTTTGACTTTTTGAAAAAATCTTAGGGTGAACACGCACATTAGAAATATATTTATAGATGGATCAAAAATAACAAAATACAACCTAGACATTTTGATCATTCTTATAGACTCCAATTGTAAAATTTCATACATACATACATACATACATAAAATCACGCCTTTATCCCTTACGGGGTAGGCAGAGCGTAAAACGCCTCCTAAGAGGCGCTTTCGCCACGTCTGACATAAATTGGGGGCAATTTTAGATTGTAATGTGTATTGCTGTAGTGACAGGTTGTCAGCCCATCGCCTAAATTACAATACACTGTAACCCTCGAATCCCTTTTGCTGACTTATACAGCATGCCCGGGAGGAAGGGCAACTGGAACATTCTATGTTTTTCTTTCTCTCCCAGTCCAGTATGGAAGATTTCGGAAACTTATTTTAGACAGTTTATTTTAACTAAACTAAACTTTAGATTCCAATTTGTACAATATTAATAATTCCTAAGACCTTGCCACCTGTCGTGCGATTTTTAAGGACAACCGGTGAATGACTAATACCAATAACGGACATTTATAACTGGGCCAATAATAGACATGGTTACTGCCCTTTTCAATGATCAAGAGATTACGGTCTGATAATAGGTCACGATTACTGTATCACTGCGTGTTTATAGTTAAACGTAAACAATAAAGTTTGCCATTAACTTTGGTTTTTTGTTATTTATAATAGTTAGTTAATTTTGCCTTGGAATGTTAGATTACTTGCGTTGATAATACCAAATCAAAATACATTTCAAAATATAACGTTTATTTTGCTGTCATACGAGAGTTTAAGGTTACGTCTATGCCTCAAGACACGTACAGAAAGAAGCAGCTGGTGCATCTATTATTTTAATTGCTTCTAGTCTTACATGGAATAATTCAAACAATGAATTCAAGCACATTCTTTACTATCAACCGGATCTTTCTGACCAAGACGTTGTTTAAGATATGCATCTAATCATACCATCTTTACCGTTTCTACCAATTTCAAGTGTTATGACAACGGAACTTTCCAAAAATTGACAAAAAAAAGTGAAAAGTCCCACCATTGCGTCAGAGTCCTCTCCATAATACATGATTATTTGGTTATGGTATGTCGCAGCCGTCAGACCAGTTCGGCGTTTCGGCGAAAGTGAAAACGACCGCGCCTCGAAAAGTGAGGTTTATTTATTGACCGCAACATCCATTCATAATGTAAAGAAATTTCTGAATAATGTTGCGTAGAGAAATGGTCTTGACCTTTCTTCGAATGCATACTATTTTTGCAAATAAAATTAGAATAGAGTTTTACGGAGACGCAAGGGCCTTTGTCGTACTCGACAATGACCACAATCAATATGACAAATTGTATGGGAAGGAGACGCCATTTTTTATTTCTCAGAAGAATTATTTAGTGAAAGTTGTTTAGTTTCAGTGCTTGAGTAACCAATTTCAGTTTTCGGTACAATTTTATTATATTTTAATTAAAACTCTTATTATAATTCGTTGGTATACTATTCAGTATCACGTTGTAATATTTTTCGAGGGATTACTTAAAAGACGAATTTTAAAGTAAATACACAAACAACTTAAATAAATCTTACGTGTGAAGAATTGGACCAACTTATTATTTATGAGCAAATGGCACTAATCCAATTATTAGCATTTATTTGCATATCATTCAGCAATTTGATGGTGACAAATACAAATCCATAGCGTCTCTAAAAGCGAACTTTCCATACTTTCTAGCCTAATTATTCTTAATCCAATTGGAGAAGAAAGCGAGATTGACAAAGTTTCGTTAGATAGAAGCATGAAAAAAATAGTGCCTATTCTGATTTCGACACATACCTACATACATACATATAATCACGCCTTTATCCCTGATGTGGTAGGCAGAGCGTAAACGACTTTAACAAACCGCCACGTCTGACAAAGTTTTGGAGGTTATTTAATATAGATTTGTAGGCATATAGCCGAATGCATGCGAAGAATTCAGCATGCCCGGGAGGAAATGCAGCTGGCACATTCCATGTTTTTCTATCGCTTCCAGTC
Source organism: Scrobipalpa costella (assembly GCA_949820665.1). NCBI lineage: Eukaryota > Metazoa > Arthropoda > Insecta > Lepidoptera > Gelechiidae > Scrobipalpa > Scrobipalpa costella. The sequence goes on from OX463318.1 coordinate 15,711,747, forward strand.
CAGCATGGAAGAACAGATCTAATTTATTACAAACATATAGGTTGTTGTCAGCCCATCGCCTAAATTATATTATACTGAAACCCTCTTTCCTCCTTAGCTATTTTTTGAGTCAGCATAAAGTCGTGTTTACAACAGAATCGTCATCACTGTTTCTTTAGCTAGAAGAATGTAAACAATATAGAAAGCGGGTAGCCCATTGGTTTAAGACCATGCAGTACTACGGGGGTATTAGAGCGAAACTATAGGTGAAAATAAATTATGGAATTTGTTATGGCTGTACATTTTCTGCTTAGAAATTTATTGGATTGTTTCTTCCATGCTGAACTGGGAGCGAAAGAAAAACATAAAATGTGCCAGCTGCATTTCCTCCCGGGCATGCTGTAAAAACCAGCTAAGGGATCCGAGGGTCTCAGTATATTGCAATTTAGGCGATGGGCTGACGACCTGTCACTACAGCGATGTACCTACAAATCTATCTTAAATGACCCTCATAACTTTGTCAGACGTGACGGAACGACCTTTGTTTAGGTTGTTTGCATTCTGCCTCCCCATTAGGGATAAAGGCGTGACTATATGTATGTATGTATGTATGCAAATTTATTGGAAGAACTTTATCTTTCATATGTTAAGTTTTATCTATTAGGTTAGGTTAGGTTTTGTATAAGTTTGAGAAAATTATAACTAGTAATCCCTAAATACTGAACTAATCAATCAATGATTTACAAATTACTGAACAAAAGTGTGATCAAATTGCACTTCCGTAACGAAACTGATAACTCAATAACGCACAATCAAATAATTTTGCATGAGAATGATAAATATATATTTAATTGCGCTAACCATAACCATACATAACATTACCTAACATTGAACTTCGACACACATTTCTATTGAATAAAAAATACAATACTATGATTATAAAATAAACCAAAGATCAATAAAAATGTCAATGAACTTGCAAAAATTCCATTTCCCTACATCCGCCGGAACTTGTCAAAGAATTTCGAATATCACCAAAATGCTCGGTGTTATGCAAAGTCATTTTGTATTCATTTGAATAAAGTTACCATAAAAACTGGATGACAGTAAAGAACAGCTGATTTGGATGGTAAAATTAATGTTTTGCTGTGAATATGGATTTAGAAAAGCGTGAGAAAGGTTTGGTTTGATGATTAAATAAAGAAATTGATTTGATTATCCGGTCAAGGAACTTATGTCCTCTACGAGTTTTGTGTATTAACATTACTGTAGCAAATATTTTTTATATAATATAAAGCAGTGTTTTACTTCTTGCGTGGGCGATGATGGTGGATGAAACTGCATTCCGGAAATTAGTTTTTTTCCCGTGGTAAAAAGTAGACCGCTAAAAGTTTACTTTCTTGACAGAAATATTAAAATCTGTCTAGTAGAGTTAGTACGTAACAAATAAAAAGTTTTTCTTTAATATTATACAAGGAATAAATATTAATATTATTTTTATTAATTAAAGCTTTATTCTGTATTTTAATCCAAATTAATGTGCTTGCTTCATATTTGCCCTAGTTCCAACATAAACTACCAAAAACACTGAATAAATTAAAAACAATTTAATTTGAAATCAGAATAGAATTCGATTTCGAATTCGGAATCGTACGTCAGGGGCAAGGTCAAAGTTGACGCGTAGAAATTGACTGAGGCGTTGAAATTGAAAGTGAGAGCAGTGACCCTGACCAGTGGCGAATTAATGGAATTTATATGATTTTACTCGTCGATATGTGAGAAAGATGTGCCTGTATTCCCTTGAAGCCAATGGCACATTATGAAAATGAAATGAAATGAAAACATTTATTTGCAGACACACGGTTAAATTACAGTGTAGATAAAATCACAAGATATATAGTACAGGCGAGGTGCACCAACAATTGGTATGCAAATATTCAATAATAATTAAAGAAGTTATATTTATAAAGTTAGTTTTTCTAGTTCATTAATAAAAATGACAAATTTAAAATGAGTATGAGTTTAGTATAACTAAAAACGTGGAAGAATGAAGGAAGAAGAGGGGCGCCTTTGCCCAGCAGTGGGACGGTTTAGGCTAGACAAGATAAATAACAGAATTTTATATAATGAAAAGTTAGACAGTTTTTCCAGTTCTGAAAGTGAATAAAAAGTGGTCATCTAAGATACCGGGTGTAAGGGACAGCGTCCCACAAACTGATAAGGGTTGCTCAGTCAACGAAACCGAACAACTTTCACCAAGAAATTCTTTCAGGAGATGAAAAAAGAAATGACCTTCCCATACAAAATGACCACCTCGATATGACAATTTGTATGGAAAAACATTTAATTTTTAATTTACTTCCTGAAAAAAAACAGCCTGATAGTCTAACAGTTGCACTCCGTATAATGAAAAGGTAGACAGTTTTTCTTGTTCTGAAAGTGAATAAAAAGTGGTCATCCAAGATATATGTAATTTACATTCTCTTGGCAACAACTCTTTCATCCTCTTTTTGTTGTACTACGAGTGTGTATCGTAGGTAAAGAGAAAAATAAGATATGTGTAGAAAAGAGAGTGGGCCGTGTATCATACATACATACATATAACCACGCCTTTATCCCTAATTAGGTAGGCAGAGCGTAAACGACCTAAACAAAGATCGTTCCGCCACGTCTTGTCAGACTTGTCAGTTTTAAAGGTTATTTAGATTGATTTGAAGGTATATTGCTATAGCGACAGGTTGTCAGCTCATCGCCTGAAGTACAATATACTGAAACCCTCAGATCCCTTAGCTGGTTTTTACAGCATGCCCGGGTGTAAATGCAGATCAGCTGTGTTTTTCTTTCGCTCCCAGGCCAGCATGGAAGAAGTATCATGGTGTAACTAAAAAGGCTACTATATACTACTTAGTCATCTTTTAAAGTAAGATAGAGTAAAAATATTAAAATTTAATTAAAATAATGTAGAATAAAAGTGAAAATCAGAAGGTCAGGAGCACATTCTATCAATTGTAAGTAAAATGAAGTGAAAACAGTTCCAAAGCATTATGTTTCAAGCGAGTTTCAATTGTGTGTGGTTTTTGTGGTTCGTGGTTCCTTCTTGTTGTATTCTTGCCTCGGGATAGTCGAAAGTTAATACTAAAAGTAATAGTTTTAAAGAGAGAAGTTTATACGAGAGAGTATCCACTAAATATGCAAGTTTTGACTATACTACATACATACATACCGGGTGTAAGGGACAGCGTCCCGCAAACTGAAAGGGGTTGTTCAGGCAACAAAACTGAACAACTATCACTGGGAAACTCTTTCAGAAGATAAAAAAATATTTACCTTCCCATACAAAATTACCACCCCGATCAGATAATTTGTACGGAAAACCAAATTTTTATTTACACTTCCTGAAAATAAAATCTTGGTGATAGTTGTTCAGTTTAGTTGACTGAGTAACCCCTATCACTTTCCGGGTCCTTACACCCGGTATAAGATTTAACAGTAGTATTATTTTATTAGTAGTTATGAAATTGTGTACGTTTTATCCGCGTATCATTAAAAATTTGCACTTCTGTAAGTCTGCTGTAAGAAATTTCTGCCTGTCATGTTTTTGTTTTTTTATGTCCTGTTTTTATGATGTTTTTGTGTTTAATAAATTGTTAAATAAAATACTAAGGTCGTATTTATGAAGCGACATCAAACTTGAGAGCAATATTAAGTATGGATTTGACAGGCTAGTTTTTACTGAAATGACATTTCTGATACGAACTCAAACTCGCTGTCACTCTTGAAAGCTGATTACAAATACGACCCTAAATATGCATATTTTGCCTATACTTACTTCTCAAAAGTTCCTAGGTTAACACTTTTGATTAGTGACAGAAATAGGCAAGGAAGTAGTGCTTCTCCCAGACGGATTTTGCACAAAACAAAATGAAAATGAGCATAGTATAGTCATAGTCCTCCTAACTACAACACAACAGATACAACATTTATAAATGTTAGTTAATAATTAGTTAACGATTAGTTAGAGAGCCCGATGGTGCAGTGGGAGAGCCCGATGGTGCAGTGGGAGAGCCCGATGGTGCAGTGGGAGAGCCCGATGGTGCAGTGGGAGAGCCCGATGGTGCAGTGGGAGAGCCCGATGGTGCAGTGGGAGAGCCCGATGGTGCAGTGGGAGAGCCCGATGGTGCAGTGGGAGAGCCCGATGGTGCAGTGGGAGAGCCCGATGGTGCAGTGGGAGAGCCCGATGGTGCAGTGGGAGAGCCCGATGGTGCAGTGGGAGAGCCCGATGGTGCAGTGGGAGAGCCCGATGGTGCAGTGGGAGAGCCCGATGGTGCAGTGGGAGAGCCCGATGGTGTAGTAGATAGGGCCGCTGCCTCCTGAGCGGGAGGTCATGGTTCAAATCCCACCACGTACCAATGTGTATTTCGGTTTTCGAATTTCATATGTACGTTTATTCGGTGCTTTTTCCGTGCTTCGGAAGGCACGTTAAGCCGTTGGTCCCGGTTAATATCGTTTAATACCGTAGATATTAGTCGTTAAGCCATATCAGAGGCCAGTGCTAAGCATTGGCGGCTTGAAAACTCTGACCTAATCTAGGATTCGGTCGGGTTTCCCTTCCGGGTGGCGGAGGTCAGATGGCAGTCGCTCTGTGTAAAAACCAGTACCCTCGTTCAATCCCCTAGATTAGGAAGCCGACCCCGTGAGATACGGGATAAGGCTAGGGAGATGATGAGTTAATAATTAGTTAAGCTCTAGTCTATAGTTTGTTGTAAATTTATTGTATTTTTGTTTTTGTCATTTAACTGTATACATTTACTTTTTTGTTATGGTATGTCGTGTTGGAAATGAAATAAAGGTTTTATCTATCTAACTATCTAACTGCTTTTTTCAGCCTGGAAGTCGCACCTCCTCGTCAAGAGCCCAAGGCTCAGACAACTAAACCACGGAGGCACGATTTAAAAGCTATTTAAAAGTAAAAGTAAGTACAGATAACAACCGCTACAATTAATATCTCTAGTTTAGTTTCACCGACGGAACTATCAATTTGTATAACTGATTGATTTAGTTCCGAGCGATGAAAGGTCAAGAGCGGAATGTTGTTCGTTTTTTTATTTGAGAAGTCTGTTTGGTTACGTAAGTTAAGCATTGCTTCTGATTACATACATTGCTTCCATGCTGGACTGGGAGCGAGAGAAAAACATAGAATGTGCCAGCTGCATTTCCTCCCGGGTATGCTGTAGAAACCAGCTAAGGGATCCGAGGGTTGCAGTATATTGTAATTTAGGCGACGAGCTGACAACCTGTCACTACAGCAATATACCTACAAATCTAGCTTAGATAGCCCTCAAAACTTTGTCTGACGTAGCGTAACGCCCTATGTTTAGGTTGTTCACGTTCTACCTACCCCATTAGGGATAAAGGCGTGATTATATGTATGTATGTATACAGAAAGTCATGTTTACAACCTTGGCGGGGTTTGCAGAGCGTCAAAGACAGTTTGCGCTAACTCTGAGGGATTTGATGGGTTTTGATTGTAAATTCATCGTCCTCTTTGCAAAATTATCAAGCCTTTGGGTACGTAAAATTTGGTTATTAAATTAGTTGTGCATTGTTAAATTATTTCAAAATATGACATTAGAAAAAATATTACACAGAAAATCAAGAAATAAATGAAATCAATAATAATAAAAGGTTACTACTGAAGAGCCCGATGGTGTAGTGGGTAGGGCCGGTGCCTTCTGAGCGGGAGGTCGTGGTTCGAATCGCACCACGTACCAATGTGTATTTCGATTTTCGAATTTCATATGTACGGTTATTCGGTGCTTTTTCGGTGCTTCGGAAGGCACGTTAAGCCGTTGGTCCCGTTAATATCGTTTAATAGCTAGATATTACTCGTTAAGCCATATCAGAGGCCAGTGCTAAGCATTGGCGGCTTAAAAATTCTGACCTAATCTAGGATTGGGTTTGGTTTCCTTTCTGGGTTGCGGAGGTCAGATGGCAGTCGCTCTCTCAGTACTCTCGTTTAATCACTTAGGTTAGGTAGCCGCCCCCTGAGATACGGGATAAGGGAGATGATGTTACTACTCCAGGTTAATAGGGAGGTAGGTAAGGTCATAAAATACTCATTTAATTACCTGTGTAACTTTTAACCTTTAGATTGTACTACATTTATGTTCAATAGAAAGTAACAGTAATACAAAAGTGACCCTTAACACACCGAGACTAATTCTATTATTAAACGCACTGTTTATAGAATAAATTGATTTGCTATGATCGGAGAGAAAAGTGAGGTTGGATGGTTTATTAGCTACTATTGTTGTGAAGTTATGAAGTGAAATGTTTATACGTTCAATGATTTGTTTGTAGGCCAATGGTACTTAACTGCCTCCGTGGTCTATGGCTAGTGCCATGGACTGTCGATCCGGTGGTCCTGGGTTCGATTCCCAGTGGGGAAACACAAAGTTGATATTTGAGAATTTATCACTTTGTGAATTTTTCTCCAGCTTGGTTAGGACATTGCAGGCTGAATCACCTGATTGTCCGAAAAGAAAAAGATTTCGTGCTTCCGTCGGTCCCGGTCGCTGTCTTTGATAGTGGTCGTTACTCAAACCATGACAGAGACCTCATAGTGGTGCTACTAGGCGGTTTAAAAACTCTGATCCCAGGGTTCATCGGGTCGATAGACTCGATACCCACTCGACAGAAGAAGAAGGCCAACGGTACTGAGATAGTGTCCACGATAAAGCTAACTAACCCAAAAGTCTTTAAAGCAATGTTGCTCACAAAGGTAAGCTTATCTCTATAAAGAGATTTCTTCCAGCCAAACTGCAAAACTGTATATGAGACAAAAAAGCATACGTGTACAAGACTGTACACGCAATAAAAAAATATATTTTTTTTAGTAAATTTGTGATATAACTAAACTTACGATTAAACTTCTGTTAGTCTGACCTTGAACTCCATAGACTAAACAAAAATATTCCCACGATGTTATTAACAAAGTATTGTTACTAAGTATTACAACAATGTATTTAATATTACATGTATAATAAACTTTCGTATTACTATGGTCAAAGTGAATACAATAAAGGAAATGTTTAAATGAATCACTGGAACGTGGGAAAATCAATGAATGGGTCATTTATAAAAAATATAAGAAAATATAGTAGCAATAAGGCCGCCTATATTGTACTGTCACGTTTGTTCCTTTTTATTTCTGTTGTATATGTTAGATTGTGCAATAAATAATTTTGTATTGTATGGGATTTTACTATCAATTGTTAGTTTAGACGTTTAAACATCCGACTTATTATCCGTATGTTTTGTTATCAATTAGGTTTTGAATAAATAATAATAGGGTATCAACGGCTAAAAAGTGGAACTCTCTGCCTACGGATTTATATCCGGAACGCTTTAACCTGGGCCTTTTCAAGGCGAGAGTGAACAGGCATGATCTAGGCAATCATGCTCCATCATAGTCTGAATCATCTCTTCTCATCAGGTGCGATGGCAGACAAATGATTGCCTATCAACTATAAAAAACAGATTCCGTAAAAAATTGTAACATGTCACTTAAATGAGATACATACATACATACATATAATCACGCCTTTATCCCTAATGGGGTAGGCAGAGCGTAAACGACCCAAACAAAGGTCGTTCCGCCACGTCTGACAAAGTTTTGAGGGTTATTTAAGATAGATTTGTAAGTATATTGCTGTAGTGACAGGTTGTCAGCCCATCGCCTAAATTACAATATAATGAAACCCTCAGATCCCTTAGCTGGTTTTTACAGCATGCCCGGGAGGAAATGCAGATGGCACATTCTATGTATTTCTCTCGCTCCCAGGCCAGCATGGAAGAACTTTAAATGAGATACATACTTATATTACTTACTATTTCTGACATTTTACTTTTGCCTTCAGTTATTCATTCAGTATTAATAACAAAATTCTTGTAATAACTTAATTTCTTTTCGCTATCAGAAAACAGCATTTTGATTTGTATTTATTTATCTTTGAGACACTGCGATATTTTTGTTAAACAACTTTATCGTAGCAAATGGAAGGATGTGATCTCTGCCTACCCCTCCGGGAAAGAGGCGTGACGTTATGTAACTTTATTTGTACTGTGGGACCAATGAAAACATAGAAATTATGCGTGACCAAATGGCACCAACAATTATGACCAACTACAACTAATGAAATCAGTACTTAAATATGACTAAAATCGGCTTTTAACAAGAGCTTTTAAGTAATTTTCATTTCAATTCTACACCACTTTCACTCTCATTTAGTTCGGACCGGAGATGTGTAGAACCGGTCGCTTTCTCCTTTGTCCATTCATTTCATTCGTTTTTCGTTCACCGGTCAGCGAGTTCCGGTCATTCACCGGTCGTTTCGGTCAATGCTTGTGAAGTAACTAAATGTTTATCTTTTTATTATATTTTTGAGGCTCCATTGAGTAAGGTCACAGTAGGAATGAAGAGCAGTATAATGTCTTTAAACCGACGTCTTGTACAGACTGCTAACCTTACTCTCGCACGGATTCGGAAAACCTCTAGATGCACTGAGTCTGTACAAAACAAGCTGATGCGAGGGTTTATCGGGTGTCACGTCACCCGACTATCCAGTGACAACAAGCGACAACAACAACAGTGGTCAACAAACGAAGAACCGATACGTTTAATTTTCTCTCACAGTCTTCTCAAAGGCCAAAGTGCCTTTACATACATACATATAATCACGCCTTTATCCCTAATGGGATAGGCAAAGCGTAAACAATCTAAACAAAGGACATCCACCACGTCTGATAAAGTTTTGAGAGTTATTTAAGATAGATTTTTAGGTATATTGCTGTAGTGACGGGTTGTCGGCCCATCAATTACAATATACTGAAACCCTCAGATCCCTTAGCTGATTTTTACAGCATGCCCGTGAGGAAAAGCAGCTGGCACATTCTATGTTTTTCCCTCGCTCCCAGTCCAGCATCGAAGCAAGCAACTGGTGTTTCATTTAAACTGTGGCATAGTTTCTGTCACGACGATAGGTACCTGTTTAGTGAGAGAAGAATCGTGACAAACAAAGATCAAAACAAATACCGATCACGTAATAAGATCATGAGATCCAATTATGTGATTGGGTGGATAGATTCTTCCATGCTGGACTGGGAGCGAGAGAAAAATAGAATGTGCCAGCTGGATTTCCTCCCGGGCATGCTGTAAAAACCAGCTGAGGGATTCGAGGGTTTCAGTAATTGTAATTTAGGCGATGGGCTGACCTACCTACAAATCTATCTTAAATAACCCTCAAATCTTTGTCGGACGTGGCGGAACGACCCTTGTCTAGGTCGTTTACGCTCTGCCTACCCCATTAGGGATAAAGGCGTGATTATATGTATGTATGTGGATAAATTTGGTTATAATATCCAAAGGGATTCGAGGGTTTTAGTGTATTTCCATATAGGCGATAAGCTGACACCCTCATTACAGCAATATACGTGATATGGTATTTGAAATAGTCCTCAAAACTTGTCAGACGTGGCGGAACGACCTATGTTTAGGTCGTTGACGCTCTGCCTACCCCAATAGGGATAAATACCGGCTCAGTAAAAATGTTGTCACATCATCTATCTTTGAGGGGCAGTTTATTGTTGGATTGAGGTTACGAGTCAATAACATTGTTTTTTTATTACTCTCGATCTAGACTCTTACTCTTATCTTCTCGACTGTACCTCGGTCTTCTCAAAATTCTTCACATATTTGCTGCGTCTTTCACTGCCAATAGCCTATCATTGTTCAGTACTGACCTACTAACAGCTAATGGACCGACGTCCGTAGAGAAAACAACATCCACAGGTTTCTAACCAAACCCATTACAATTTTACATGCTGCAAAATAGAGTAAAGAAGTGCATGATGAGTTTTTACGCTGTGTCATTTAGATCGTTAGTCTACTCAAGTGTGTGTAATATATTTTGCTGTGATCGTCTAAATGAGATCTTGCTTTGTTTTGCGTAGGTATATACATACATATAATCACGCCTTTATCCTTAATAGGGTAGGCGGAGCGAAATCGATCTAAACAAAGGTTGTTCCGCCACGTCTGACAAAGTTTCGAGGGTTATTTAAGATAGATTTATAGATATAGGCGTTGGTATATGTGTGAAACAAATTTGAATAGCCACTAAGGTTTTTGGCATAATTTTGGTATGTTGAATATAAAAAAGAAAGATTATTGAGGCCACTGACGATACCGATACAATCGACAGATAATACCAGGTGTAAGGGACAGCGTCCCGCAAACTTATTACTCAGGAAATTTACCAAGAAGTGAAAAAAAAATGGCTTTTGCATACAAAATGTTCATCTCGATCAGGCAATTTGTATAGAAAAGCATTTTTTTTCTCGCGGCAAATGATGATACCTATGCCAATTGACATACATACATACATAAAGTCACGCCTCTTTCCCGGAGGGGTAGGCAGAGATCACATCCTTCCATTTGCTACAATCCTTGCAAACTTCTTTCGCTTCATCTACATTCATCAATCTTTTCATGCACGCTCGTCGGTTTAGGGTACTCCTGACCTGACCTTTCCCTAGAACGTCCCCGATTTGATCGCCAATTGACAGATCATATAAAAAGTATTCTTTGCTAAAATCTCGAAAATGAAATTTTGTCTAGCCATTAACAGGCACTTATCTTATCTAGCCATTAGTTTCCCACAAAATGAGATTACTTATAAGTGCAAAAAGAAATATAAAAAATATTATCTATTTTATTTTTTTAAGGCAAAAGGTTTAGCTTCAAGCTCCTAAACTTAAATATTCCTGCTTTTATTCCAATTGCCCGGTTCGCCTTGTACCTACACATAACTTAAGCTTGCTTAACGCTAACTTACCTAACTTAGCGTAAATAACGACAATTTAGGCCTAACTTAGCGTAAATAATGGTAACTTGCTTCAAGAACTTAAATGACTTCCGGTGACTAATATGTAGGATGATTATATTAATGCATGACAAATATAATGTCGCAGGATTATGACGAAATCAGTTTTTTTATCAAAAAACTAGGATTTGTTCAAGACCCGGACTTTCACAAAATACTGGTCATAATCTATGGAAAAGTCCAGGATTTTGTCAAAATCCGGGTTTTGACTTTAAAAAAGAACTGGTATTTTGAATAATTAGTCAATTTTGGTTAGGTAAAATGAAAATTTATAACAAAAAAAAATATTATCTAATATTAAATTTATCAAATATTTTTTTCTTACATACATACATACATATAATCACGCCTTTATCCCTAGCGGGGTAGGCAGAGCGTAAACGACCTAAGCAAAGGTCGCGCCGCCACGTTTGATAAAGTTTTGAGGGTTATTTAAGTTAGATTTGTAGGTATTTTGCTATAGTGACAGGTTGTCAGCCCATCGCCTAAATTACAATATATTGAAACCCTCAGATCCCTTAGCTGGTTTTTACAGCATGCCCGGGATGATATGCAGCTGGCACATTCTATGTTTTTCTTTCTCTCCCAGGCCAGCATGGAAGTAAAAATATTTTTTTTCTTAAAATCAAAAAAATATTGATAAAACCCGGACTTTGACAAAATCCTAGACTTTTTACTGAAATATGGTCAGTGCTTTGTCAAAGTCCAGGTTTTAATCAAAATCCTAGTTTTTTTAAATCATAAAACTGTTTTCATCATAATCCTACGACAGACACATACATTTCTTTCTCTCTGTCTAACCCATATGTTGTGCGAGAATTTCAAACGTTTTTGTGCTAAATTGCAATTCAAGAATAAAATTTTATGCACGTAGTATGTATGTTGCCATCCATTATGTTTAAAAATAATTGCATCCAATTAAATACCTAAGGGCCTCTTAAGCAATTCCAAACAAAACCACCATGACGAAAACTACAATTAAACTTACAACTGACTACGCCTCTCTGACATACATATTATTCATACAAATCCATACATACGAGTGTATGGAACGCTACTGCCATACATTCGCAACTTGCAAGGCCAGTGCGGTTACCTCCTACGCAATGTAAAGTGTGGTTTGACTCAGAGCTTTGACGCAGAGTATGGGTTTTGTAGATAAAAAAAAATTCACGACGAATTGAAAACCTTCTCCATTTTTTTTTGAAGTAGGTTAAAAATAGATTGATTTTGTGTTGCATAGTAAGCATTTCTAAGATAATGTTTGCTTGTTGTACATTGTTGTTAGATATTTTGGGAATAATAGCGAATTTCAGTCTAATCTAGAGTCAAGGGCATTTTATCATCACCTGTATTAATCTTCTGCTAGATATAGGACTCATCTATAGCACGCCACTCAGCTCGGTATTCATTTCAACCTTTCTTACCCAATCCAAGATCATTAAGGTGCTAGAATTGGAGAAGTGTTTTTGGATAAAGATAAATCTAGTGGCCCTTGGGCGAAAAATTCTTATTAATAAATAAATGTTAAGTGAAGCTGTCTGGTAAGTTTTTTCTTCTATTACCACGTAAATATCATGACTAAATCAAGATTATTAATGCAAACATAACTAAATGAACTTGGACATGCTATAAAATATCACTTGGAGTAGCATTTTGAAACATTACGTAGGTATAACATGATTTATTTAGGTACAAAACTTAGCGCCTACAATTCTTGAGACGCAATAAAAGGGAAGAGTGCGCATTATGTCATTGGTTGGAAAGGGACAACTGTGCTGTCATCTCTTCGCGTCAAGTCCAAGAATATTTGCTATAAATCAACGATCATGCTTAGTTTTACAATATCTCCCACCGAACTGCAAAGTCTTTGAAGAGGTATAACTTCCCACCCACGATGAAGATAGCAAAGACGCATTCAGTGATACGGTATCGCACAACGATTTTGAAACTGACTGTACTTTTGATCGCATCTAAGATCGTCTAGGGAATAAAGACACCTCCTTCCTTATATAACAGTATTGGCAAATAGGTCTTTGTAATGTGGTTCTATATCGTATGGTAGGTTTAAGATCTGATTGTCTTTAAATGCTTCTGTTGAAAACTTAGGTTAAGCAAGCTTCTCTCGTTTAGGTAATGGTTGAAGATGTATGTGAATCAGAGCGTTTTTGTGTTTCGAAAGGGATGTTTTGGTCAGTGGTTAATGTACAATTCGAGAAAAGTAAAATATTAAATGTTTCAATTGAAAACTTTAAGGATTTTACCTTCACAGTTAAAAGCCTAATATATGAGAAGAAATAAAGACTTAAATGGAATGACCATCTTTGGAACCGAAGTTCCATAAGTATTTCTCCCGAAAAATCTTATAAATTTGCGATTCGTAGTTCGTTGTAGTAACAGGAAGAAAAAGTTTCTTCCTGTTATTACAACGAACTATGAATCGCTAATTTATATGGTTCTAAATTATCTTAATTACTATTATTTGAATTCGGACCAGTTTTTCGATTCGTTGCGTTTTTTAGTTAATTATGTTTTTTTTACTGATGGGGGTGCCACTTAGGTTCTATCGCCACCTTAGGGGGTTCAATGAACCGAGGATTTCCAAAGAATTATTAATTAAATTTTTGCATGTATTTTTTCTTCCATTCCGGACTGGGAGCGAGAGAAAAACATATAGTATGCCAGCTGCATTTCCTCCCGGGCATGCTGTTTTCATTTTCGAGATTTTAGAAAAGAATACCTTTTGTATGATCTGTCAATTGGCATAGGTATCATCAATTGCCACGAGAAATAAAATTGCTTTACCATACAAATTGTCTGATCGAGATATTTTTTTTTAATGCAAAACCCTTTTTTTTTCACTTCCTGAGAAAAAATCCTGGGTACTCATAAGTTTGCGGGACGCTGTCCTTTACACTTATTATCTGTCGATTGCATAGGTATCGTCAGTGGCCTCAAGAATCTTTCTTTTTTATATTCAACATACCAAAATTATCCCAAAAATAGTATTGGATATTCAAATTGGTTTCACTCATATACCAACGCCTATACCTTTAAATACATACATACATATAATCACGCCTTTATCCCTAATGGGGTAGGCAGAGCGTAAACGACCTAAACAAAGGTCGTCCCGCCACGTCTGACAAAGTTTTGAGGGTTATTTAAGATAGAATTCTAGGTATATTGCTGTAGTGACAGGTTGTCAGCCCATCGCCTAAATTACAATATACTGAAACCCTCGGATCCCTTAGCTGGATTTTACAGCATGCCCGGGAGGAAATGCAGCTGGCACATTCTATGTTTTTCTCTCGCTCCCAGACCAGCATGGAAGTTCTCGCTCCCAGACCAGCATGGAAGTTTCTCGCTCCCAGACCAGCATGGAAGTTTACATACCTATAAATCTATCTTAAATAGCCCTCAAAACTTTGTCAGATGTGACGAAACGACGATTGTTTAGATAGTTTACGCTCTGCTAACCCCATTAGGGATAAAGGCGTGATTATATGTTTGTATGTTCTTAAATGCGTTGGTGATGTCAACGGTAGCCACGCAACATTTCCTCTGGTATTTTACCTAATAAGGCTATACAAAGTGGACCAGTAATAGAAAAGCTTTTTATGAATCTAGCTCCAGCGATGTGCACGATTTGGTAAACCACTGATTCACAGGATCGGCCTAGAAGGTAGACCGGTCGGACGTGGAACAATATTTCACAACCAGACATTATTGGATTAGCCGGTGTAAGTTCTACCATAGCAACATACCAATAGCATTTATTTAGAGCACTGACTAACACAGATACAACTGTAGTTAAAAAACATATTTTTTTCCTATTTTGACTTCTGTTTTTCAATAAGTTGTTCAGTTTTGTGGCTAAAATCGCCACTTTAAAACGATTAGTATCGTAAACCATTTTTTTAAACTTCCTATTTTTATCTAACTACCTATCGGTTATCGCTTTACCTAGTTTATAAATAAAGGGATTGAGTATATCTGACTTAATATTACGTCTATAGGAAATATTCTGGCTAGATCTAGTCAAGTTTGGTCACAGTTCTACATATTTGGGGTTGTCCCAAACCTGTCTAACTGCAACCATAATCAGGCAGGCTTGCTCCTCAATATGACGAAATATTGTACAAAAATGCGGTTATAAAGTAGGTAATTGCTAACTACATGTTAGGTAGGGTTATGTGAGTTATGAGGTGCGACGGAATTGGTCATAGTTATTGAACATGAAGTCCCGTGTCAACAATTCGATTTATTTTTGCCAACGTCTTTATTTAAGTCTGTGTCGTCATCACCAAATTTTAAAATTAAAGTTACTATGACTTACTATTCCTTAACTAATTCTTAGCTAGCGCTGTCAGTTTCCTAACTTAGACAAAAGAACAAGATGCAAATTTACACATGAGTTTAACATTCCTAATCTGACGTAAGACGCTTTAAATAAGAACTGAGCATAGAGCATGCTCCCTTATTTATCGTCAAATAAGCAGTCTTATGTCAGATTAGGAATGTCAAAGTCATGTGTTTATTTGCTATTCTGTTCTTATGTAAAACTAAAGAAAGTAAAAGCACTAGCTAAGAATTAGAATTAGGATTGTGTCGCAAGAATCGATTCCATATGTACTTAAAAAAACTTACAATGTCAAGTATTTTTGTGTAAACTGCTGAAGGATTTCCGGATTCTGTTGACATACCTGAAAGAAGAAAAACACAATTAGTAATTTATTTAAATATTTGTTTCTTTAAAGAGCCCAATGGTGTAGTGGATAGGGCCGCTGCCTCCTGAGCTGGGAGGTCGTGGTTCGAATCCCACCACGTACCAATGTGTTTTTCGGTTTTCGAATTTTATATGTACGTTTATTCGGTGCTTTTTCCGTGCTTCGGAAGGCACGTCAAGCCGTTGGTCCCGGTTAATATCGTTTAATACCGTAGATTAATAGTCTTTAAGCCATATCAGAGGCCAGTGCTAAGCATTGGCGGCTTGAAAATTCTGACCTAATCTAGGATTGAGCCTGGTTTCCCTTCTAGGTTGCGGAGTTCAGATGGCAGTCGCTCTGTGTAAAAACCAGTACCCTCGTTCAATCCCCTAGAATAGGAATCCGAACCCGTGAGATACGGGATAAGGCTAGGGAGATGATGAGATTTGTTTATTTAAATTCCCAATACCGACATGTTACATGTAAAATAATCAATTTTAGTACACAAAATTATCTTTAAGACGCAATTTTCATTGTTAATCTTTTGTTTGCGTTAAATTTAAATCTCATGTGGGTGGTTGAAAGTCAACCTTCAGTAATTATAATTAACGTGTGGGTTTAAAGTTGTCTAATTAAGTTGCATTTGTTTAATTGCATAATGTAATTGAATCATGTTAATGGTTGTTGACATTGATACCAATCAGCTGTTTGTTAGTAGGTGTAATTTTTTTGTATGATTTAATTATAATTTTAGAAGTTTCACTTAAGAGTCTTTAAGGTGACGATACTCAAGTGGCGCCTCC
Source organism: Scrobipalpa costella (assembly GCA_949820665.1). Lineage (NCBI taxonomy): Eukaryota > Metazoa > Arthropoda > Insecta > Lepidoptera > Gelechiidae > Scrobipalpa > Scrobipalpa costella. The sequence continues at coordinate 15,728,181 of OX463318.1, forward strand.
AACAGTAAAAAAAATATCATAACTCAATAACACAATGAATCGGAAATCCGGTACAACAGACTCAAGTAATAAATAGAGATAATTTAGAACTTTATAAATTAGCGATTCATAGTTCGTTGTAGTAACAGGTAGAAAAATTGCAAATATGCCACTTAACTTTCATAGTCACCTTAAGAGACTAAGCTATTTAACTGAAGAAGAATGATCTTATTTTTTGACTTAAGAGGTATATTTAAGCAATTTTACTGAAGAAGGTTTTTAGGTTAAAGTAGAAAGGACAAATGGTCATAAAGTAAAACTAAGGTTTAAAGTAGATAACAAATAGGCATTGAAAAGTTTGTGGCCTCTTTGCCAAGTAGCATTTAAAGCATAGTTTTATTACCTACAAGTTTTGCTCAATCGCACTGGCCACAATTCGTCGTAAACAAGATTTAACTAAAATAAAATCATACGTCCGTCTTTTCCCGCCTTGAGCGATCAGAAAAAGCAGTGTAGACCTGTGGAGACGGACTTATTTAATTCTGTCACTTCAAAAATCTATGGATAATGACGTCAAAAGGGTCCCGACTAAAATAATTGGGAACGTTGAAACGAGTTCTTTAAAAAAATTAAATAAAATATCTTTATTTCAGACAGTTGCACCTACACAAAAGAATACAAACAAACAAACCAAGCAAGGTAGTCTTTTATATAATTTTAAATTATATCAAAATATTGAAAATTATATTTTGTTAGCTATAGGTTTTTACATATTTATAAATACATACATACATACTATCACACCTGTATCCCTAATGGGGTAGGCAGAGCGTGAACAACCCAAACAAAGGTCGTTCCGCCACGTCTGACAAGTTTTGAGGGTTGTTTCAAATAGAACTGGATATTGCTGTAGTGACAGGTTGTCAGCCCATCGCCTAAATTACAATATACCCTCGAATCCCTTAGCTGGTTTTTACAGCATGCCCGCGGAGGAGATGCAGCTGGCACATTCTACGTTCTTCTGTCGATCCCAGTCCAGCATGGAAGCTACATATTTATACAGAGCAATTAAGCATACTTCTAGATGCACAGATCTTTTATTTATTTATGCAGTTGCAATTACAAGAGATTATTTATTTATTTGTTCAAAAACTAGGTAGTTATTCGTTAAATTTACTTAGTGTGTTAATTAGACAGGTTTGTGACAGGATTATAATAAGTTCATTTTTTAACACGCGTGCTCGTAAATGATCTCTTATTTCACATATATCTCCTTGCAAATATGTTATAAAACGTCGTATGACATACGTGCGCTTTGCTAATTACAGCCTCTGCTTCCTTGTAGCCTTCGTCTACGGCTCGGGCAAGCAATATCGCCTCGGCTGTGATTTTCAACTTACCGCAACTTATATCATAACGTACTATTATCTATCCTTTTCTGTTCACTCAAGACGGAGAGTGAGAGGAATAAACTAAAACAAGTTCAGTTGTGCCTGGTAAAGAATCGGCAGCATTGTCAAGAAAACCTATAATGTTATACTGGATTGTTTTGCTATACAAAAGACATCAACGCATTCACATGAAAAAAAAAATTTTTTTTTTCATGGTTTAAAGAAGAAGAATACTTAAAATCAATTTTCTAAGAGTGATAGGTACATGCATACATACATAATATCACGCCTTTATCCCTAACGGGGTAGGCGTAGGCAGAGTGGTAGGTAACCCCTTCCATTTAGTAAGTTTTTTTTATATATTGGAAATGGGTTCAAATAAAAATGACATAGACAAGGTAGGCCTTAATAGAAATACATAAAAACTTTTCATAATTTCCTTGTGCAGTTTATCGCAATTTATTAGGACATTTCTTCCATGCTGGCCTGGGAGAAACACAGAATATACCAGCTGCATTTCCTCCCGGGCATGCTGTAAAAACCAGCTAAGGGATCCGAGGGTTTAAGTATATTGTTATTTAGGCGGTGGGCTGACAACCTGTTACTACAGCAATATACCTACAAATATATCTTAAATAACCCTCACAACTTGTCAGACATGGCGGAACGACGTCTGTTTGGATCGATGACGCTCTGCCTACCCCATCAGGGATATAGGCGTGATAGTATGTATGTATATGTATTAGGACAAACAATTATAGCATATTTTTCTTTTTTAAAACGTTTTGTTTGAGCTTAGGTAAAAGTATAACATCTTTCTTAAACAATGGTAGGCGGTACCAGGAAGCCATGGTAACTTAAGAGGTTGTCGTCTCGTAATTACCTATATGCCGATAAAGAATAATGGCTCTATTATTACTTAGTAAATTAGTCCACATACAAGATTTAGATCTTGTGTGGGAGAGGCGGTACTTACTAAGTTAAGGTGGATTAGCTTATAATGCAGTTAGTAAAGTTTGTCGTTAAGTGGACATTTAATACATACATATACATATAATCACGCCTTTATCCTTAATGGGGTAGGCAAAGCGTTAGCAACATAAACAAAGGTCTGATAAAGTTTTGAGGGTTATTTAAGATAGATTTGTAGGTATATTACTGTAGTGACAGGTTGTCAGCCCATGTCCTAAATTGCAATATACAGAAACCCTCAGATCCCTTAGCTGGTTTTTACAGCATGCCCGGGGGGAACTGCAGCTGGCACATTTTATGTTTTTCTCTCGCTCCCAGTCCAGCATGGAAGAAAGACCTATATACCGATAAAGAATAATGAGTCTATTTTTACTTAGTACAAATTAGTCCAGATACAAGATTAAGATCTTGTGTGGGAGAGGCGGTACTTATTAAGGTAAGCTGGATTAACTTAGAATGTAGAATTATCGTCAAATTTTCTTTTAATTACGGGGTGTAAGGGACAGTGTTCCACAAACTGATAGAGGTCGCTCAGTCAGCGACACTGAACAACTTTCGACTCTTTCAGGAAGTAGAAAGAAAAATGGACTTTCCATATAAATTGTCTGATTGAGGTGGATTTTATTTTCATTACCTGACAAAAAATCCTGGTGATGGTTGTTCAGTTTCGTTGACTGAGCAACCCCAATTAGTTTGCTAAACGCTGTACCTTACACCCGGTATAGTTAATAACAAACTCCTCAGTCATTTAATTGTTAGGATAAGGAAGAAGCTTTCCACACATTCTCCGTAACATTTAATCAATTTGATGTAATCGATAAAGGAAACGAATTACTAGTTCATTACTAATCCAATGCTCCTTACTGCTTCCCATCAAAGCAATAGATTAGTTCACACAAGAAAGCGACGCGACGCAGCGCGGCGCGCACTTTTTAAAGACCGTAATACAATATTGAACGGTATTTGCTTTGCCTTTTGAGGATATGCTATATATATATATATGTAAACGACCTAAACAAAGGTTGCTCCGCCACGTCTGTATGTTTTGAGGGTTATTTTATGATAGATTTGTAGGACATATTTTGCGGACATGCCAATGAAAAATGTACCCGAGATGATGAGACCAAAGAGTAAATAATTGTGACATCAGGTAGGTCATAACTGTATGTTTTATAAAATGGCGGGGCCGCGGGAACAATAATATCATATCTTTAAAATGTATTTTGTTAGTGGCTATTATTTTAAACTATCGATGTTATGACTCGTTAATATGTTTTTTCTGTATTATAAAATATGCAATTTTCAGAATAGCACAAATATTGTTTTGAACTTCAACTCATGCTTGAATATTGTAATTCGCGATACCACCTCTAGTGACTACATAATTCCTCTATGGCTCATGACATTTCGCGCGGTGTCGCGCGGTGCAGTGCAGCCGGTCACTTCGTGGTCCAACGAGATGCATCTTCAAGCGGCTTTGCGCCGCGTTGCTTCGCGTCGCTTTCCGGTGTGAATTGACTCTTAATTCATTACTATTTTACTGTTCCTTACTGCTTCCCATCAAAGCGATTAATTCAATCGTTTCCTATTTTATACGTTGAAGGAAATTGCATACAACATCACGTTCTGCTAATTTGTTTTTTTTTAATGCTTATTAGGACACGATAATAAAACTAGTGTACAAAGCATTAATTACTAACGTAACTAGTGTTTTCGAAAAAAAAACGATATTAAAAAGTGAAGTGTTTTGTGTAGTTGCTAATTAATTAAATTGATTTGTACTAACACGGCAAAGGGTTAAATTAACAACAGCTTATTTTGGTCATACCAACAATAAAGTTAACCAACTGTAGGATATTTCACAAACAAACTCTTTAAGGCCAAACAAATGAATATTCAGTAGTCTTTTTAACGGTTCAGTGATTGAATTAAATAACTGTTACATATTCATTGTTATGATTAGCTTGGACTAATTATTCAGCGTAAATTGCACGTGTGGTTGTGGTCGTTTCACAGACCATGTCAGAGACTTATTAGACGATTTATTAATTCATACCTCGTTTGTCAACTCTATCATAGAAGAAGAATTACATGTGTTAAATGTAATTAAAATGTTATATTGAACTCAATTTGTCTAAAGGTAAAAAGATGTTTTTAACATTCTAGTTAGTCCATGTTGAAGCTTGATGAATGCAAATAAACATTTGAGTATTAAGTATTTCCAAATGTTAAATTGTAGATATACGTTACACATTTACAAAATATACTTGATATATTTTTGAAACTATAATACTAAAAAATAATATTACATAATGCACTTCAAAGATGTATGGTCTAACACAGAAAAAACAAAACCAATAATAGGTATGTATACCCAAAGTAATGCATACCACGGCCAAACCTTGCAGCCAAACCACTATGCACACAGAATTGCGAAGCCCACATTGTATTTAAATCATTATACATACAACACCGTACACCTACTTGCTGTTGTTTGTATAGCTCTAGACCGGTTGAAGTTTGAGATAGGATCTTATATGTGTGAGGCTGTATTTCGGATGTGGTTTGAATTGAAGGAAGAGGCCACGATTTGAGTCATTGTACTTCCAAGCTGGAATTAACATACTTTTAAGCTAGACTCGGAGAAAAAAAAAACCCTAACAGTTTTTTGCACTCATAGTACTATTTTATTTCTGAAAATATAAAAAATAACAAATGAAAACACGACGAGTCATAAATAGCAGATCACTTATTCGTGGCTCGGGACATGTCTGTTGTAGCTTAGCGGTTAAGAGTGTTGGGCCGGTTTTCTAAAGACGCGGGTTCAAATCCCGTCAGCATTCGAATTTTTAATTTGTTATTTCTAATATTTTTTATTAAAAAAAATGTCGGACTCGTAACTACTGTCGTTCTTCCCCGGATTAAATATAAAGCCATGGTTAAAGTAAAAATAAAGTTCCGGCGGATTGCTATTTCGGCGTTGGGCAACAACCCATCAGGAATGACATACCAGAGCATCACTTCAAAAATGTCCTTATTTTTTCACGCGTTTCTCACACGGTTTATATTATTCTGTTGACGCTCTACCTAACTCGCAAGTGATTTAGGCGTGATGTTACACATTTATTCTCTATCACCCTGTATCTAGCTGCTTTTGTTTGAAACCCTAGACTGGTCGCAGTGTGAGATAGGATCGTTTGAGGTTGTATTTCGGACGCGATAGTCGAGGTGAAGTATTGTGGAGATTGAATAGCAGGAAGGGTTCGAGATTTGAGTAATTGTACATCCTTCACAGAATGCGTTAGATGTAACATCAAAAGCTAGCTCTTTAAAACTAAGATTTAATCTATGAATTCTATGAAATAGATAAGAACATAAAATGTGCCAGCTGTAATTTCTCCCGGGCATGCTGTAAAAATCAGCTAAGGGATCCGAAAGATTCAGTAGTTATGTTACAATTTAGGCGATGAGCGGACGACCTGTCGTTTACGCCCTGCCTACCCCGTTAGGGATATAGGCGTGATTATTTTGAATGTATGTATGATATTAACTCTATTTGCATTACTCATTCTATCACCAATATAAACAAATACACCCAAAAACCTTTACGCAGTCTAAAAATAAAAACTAAACTCATACGTTCTTGTTTTCAAAACAATTACAAATAATCGAATGAAAGTTCACCGCGTTATCACGTAGTAAGAGTAACTTGAATAGTTAATTAAAGTTTCCAGCTATTTGTATGCAAAGAATGAAGTAAGGAACCCTACGAGTTAATTGAACGAAACAATGCTTTAAAGAACTTGTTGTGTAGTGTCATTCGGTCTTTCGCTTTCGGCAGAGATGTTTGACATTTTTAATTGTTACCATTTAAATAAATACCTCCGTGGTCTAGTGGCTAGTGCCATGGACTCCCGACCCGGAGGTCCTAGGAGCAATTCCCCGGGGGGAAACACAAAGGTGATATTTGAGAATTTATCACTTTGTGATTTTTTCCCCAGTTTGGTTAGGACATTGCAGGCTAAATCACCTGATTGTCCGAAAAGAAAAAGATTTCGTGCTTCGGAGGGCACGTTAAGCCGACAGTGGTCGTTACTCAAACCATGTCAGAGGCCAAGAGGATAGTTGTGCTACTAGGCGGTTTTAAAACTCTGACACCAGGGTTCATCGAGATCGATAGACGCGATATCCACTCGACAGTAGAAGACCATTTAAATAAGAGCAAAAACTAAACTTTACCTACAGATTGCATTGTTTTTACAAACAAAAAAAAAACTCTTTAAAACAGACCAGTGTAATGATGGAGAAACATCATACATACATACTTATAATCACGCTTTTATCCCTAATGGAGTAGGCAGAGCGTAAACGACCTAAACAAAGGTCGTTACGCCACGTCTGACAAAGTTTTGACAGCTATATATTGCCGTAGTTACACGTTGTCAGCCTATCACCATCCATCCATATAATCACGCCTTTATCCCTAATGGGGTAGGCAGAGCGTAAACGACCCAAACAAAGGTCGTTCCGCCACGTCTGACAAAGTTTTGAGGGTTATTCAAGATAGATTTGTAAGTATATTGCTGTAGTGACAGGTTGTCAGCCCATCGCCTAAATTACAATATACTGAAACCCTCGGATCCCTTAGCTGTTTTTTACAGCATGCCCGGGAGGAAATGCAGCTGAAACATGTTTTTCTCTCACTCTCAGTCCAGCATAGAATTATCATAATAATAAAAAAAAATGATTAAAAAAGAAAAATGAAAAAAGCAAACTAATTTATTCAGATCATGCTGTCTCATTATCATACTTATTTCTTTTGTGTTTTGTTTAATATCTTATTATATAAGATAGATAACAAAGGCAAACTGCGCTTGACATGATTAATACAAATTAAAACTTGTAAATAAGTGTAACACGGATGTTAATTAGTTTATGATGAGAATTATTACAAGAATGAATGTTGTAATTCATAGTTTTTGAGTTGCTGGGAATAAAGTAAAATAGTTCGTTAATGTGGAAATATAGAGGTACTATAGTATAGTATACGTAACAGCCTCCGTAGTCTAGTCGTCAGAGCCATGGGCTTAAGATCCGGAGGTCCTGGGTTTGATACCCAGGGGGAACACAAAGTTGATATATATCAATTTATCACTTTGTAATGTTTTCCCCAGTTTGGTTAGGACATTGCAGGCTGAATCACCTCATTGATAAAAAAGTAAAAGGATTCAGTGCTTTGGAGGGCACGTTAAGCTGTCGGATCCGGTCGGTGTCTTTGATAGTGGTCGTTACTCAAACCATGTCAGAGGCCTATTAGGTGTGCTACTACGCGGTTTGAAAACTCTGACACCAGGGTTCTCTGGGTCGTAGTTCGACTCGAGAATGTTAAGAAGAAGAATGATTTAATAAAATTCCCACACATCACATCTGTAATGTGATAAAACTTGGATATACGACTAACAAGGTCCGGAATTCCGATTCCAATTAAAAACACATTTAATCTCACCTGTCGATAATAAATCAAAATGAAACCATCTATTACATCAATTACATCTAATAACAACTCAATCGAGGCTCAAAAACCTGCACTCCAAACCGTGACGCAATATTAAAAATAAACCTTGCGGCGGCCATCTTTCTTTTTATTTTTTTCCAGCGCCACTTTCGCTGGAACCGGTTCAGTTAACTTTCTTCGGCAGGTTCGGTATACGTTCAGTTCTTTTGTTTCGAGTAGTGATGTAAGCTGGATAATGTTACTACAACCTGCAGGTGTACCAACATACGTATAAAATCACGCCTTTATCCCTAATGGGATAGGCAGAGCGTAAAAGACCGAAACAAAGATCATTCCGCCACGACTGACATAGTTTTGAGGGTTATTTAAGATTGATTTGTAGGTATATTGTGACAGGTTGTCAGCCCATCGCCTAAATTGCAATATACTGAAACCCTCGGATCCCTAAGCTGGTTTTTACAGCATGCCCGGGAGGAAATGCATCTGGCACATTCTATGGCCAGCATGGAAGAATTCTATTCTATGTTGTTTTTTTTCATAAACCACTTGTAGTTACTTGTTTCACAACAATATTTATATTCTTCGGTTGTATTTATGTTAAAAGGTAAAGTTGTATTATATTTTAACTATGGGAAACTAGGTAAATAACTGTTTCCACATAAGACTTTTTAAGACAAAAACACAAGTTATATTAGTAATTAATGCTTTTCATACAAGTTTTATTATCGTGTCCTAATAAGCATTAAGAAAGGAAAACAATACATACCGGGATGGAATGCAGCTGGCAAATGCTATGTTTTTGTCTCGCTCCCAGTACTGTTCCGTAGAAAAAGTCAATTGTGTAAAAAAAATTGCAGTCATAATTTAGTATTAAATTCGATGCAATCGCAGTTAATTTGCTGTATTTTATTGCATTTATATCTTTGAATTCCATTTCCTAGTAAAACGTTCAATAGTCTATTAATTTTATCATTGCGACAAATTCGCCATGCAAATTAGCTTTTCCGCAATATTACCAGTTCCAACGGTAAAAATAAATGTCATTTGATAGGTGGTGGGCGCAGTGTAAGGCCCGTAATTATAAAGAGTACTTGAGACTGACAGCTAATTTGAATTCATATCAGAAACGTAATTTCAGTACAATGTGGCCTGTCCAATCCATACTATATATATTGCTCTCAATCTCGAGATTGCTTTATAAATACGAGCATCACACTTTATGTGTCATTTGCATGACATCAATTTAATATGAAAATCACTGGGTGAAATGGGTAACTTTGTAGTAAAATACATTTGCGAGGGTTGAATCTTTGATAAACAATAAACTAACTTATCAAATGATTGAATAGACAGAAATACATTAAAATGTAATGCATTAATTAATAATTCATTAACAATCTCTCAGTGACCGCCCAACTGCGCAGGACTAGTTTTTAGTGCCCAAGTGTTTGCGCTACACACAGGTGCACTCTCTATTCCTTCTATCTCATTCTGATGGGACAGATTGACTGACACGACCAGAGAGAAATCAGGCGCAGGACCGGCTCTTCACATGGATCTTCTTACTTTTTTGACAATCAGGTGATCAGCCTGCAAAGTCCTAACCAAACTAGAAACCACAACACAAAGTTATTGTCCCTCGCCGGTATTCGAACCCGGTACCTACGGGTCAAAAGCCGATGGCTTAGACCGCACGTAGGCAGTTAATAATGTAGATACTTGATTGAACCCACGACCCACATTAATCCACACCGCTGCTCGAACCAACTAATAACAATTAGTAACAGATCACTGGTCTCTATACATTGCGTGCTTCACACCTGCGCGTGCGCATCTAGTTTACTAGGTTACTGATACATTGCGCGCGAACTATGACGACACACTAAACGCTTTAGTATGCAATTGCCAAATATGTTGGATAATATGCGTGCAGTTATGAATGTTACAGTTTTAGTTTTTTTGATATTATTTTTTGGACAATGCTACCACGTACCATTGTGATTTTCGGTTTTCGAATTTCATATGTACGTTTATTCGGCGCTTTTCCGTGCTTCGGAAGGCACGTTAAGCCGTTGGTCCCGGTTAATATCGTTTAATACCGTAGATATTATTCGTTAAGCCATATCAGAGGCCAGTGCTAAGCATTGGCGGCTTCAAAACTCTGACCTAATCTAGGATTGGTTCTGGTTTTCCTTCTGGGTTACGGAGGTCAGATAGCAGTCGCTCTGTGTAAAAACCGGTACCCTCGTTCAATCCCCTTGATTAGGTAGCCGATCCCATGAGATACGGGATAAGGCTAGGGAGATGTTGATGATATTGGGACAATGCTATCGATTTGTAGACCTGGTCTGTCCTTGGAAGACATGTCCAGCAGCTTCACGTCGAGGAGATGAACATGTTGCGATGGATGTGCGGCGTTACGAGATTAGATCGCATTCGTAACAAGCACAAAAACCAGCTTAGGGATCCGAGGGTTTCAGAATATTGCAATTTAGGCGATGGGCTGACAACCTGTCACTACAGCAATATACCTACAATTCCATCTTAAATAACCCTCAAAACTTTGTCAGACGTGGTGGAACGACCTGTGTTGAGGTCGTTTACGCTCTGCCTACCCCATTAGGGATAAAGGCGTGATTATATGTATGTATGTTAAATACTTGTTAAAAGAAGTAGAGCAATTTAACCTCAACTCAACACGATTGTCGACCAATATGTCATTTAAATTTTAAACATCAGCAGGTTCTAGTGGAAAGCCTGCGGTTGTGGTCATGTGACTGCAAGGCCTCTGGCATGGTTCGTGTAACGACCATCATAAACTGCGCGACCGGGACAGCTATCCGAAGAATCTCGTAGATAATCAAACGATTCATCCTTTATTGTCCTAGCCTAACCAATTTGGAAACAATAACCAAACTAACAACACCAATTTTATACTGTCCCTCGTGGGAATCGAACTTTCGACCTCTACATCGACAACCCAAGGCTTTAACAATTAGAAGCAGTTAGTGTTATTTACTATGCAGTTGCGTTATATGGCTATTGCATAGTATATCCTCTCTTTTAGCGAGTGGGTTTTCGTGTCGAACCGATGAACCCTGGTGTCAGAGTTTTGAAACCGCCTTTTAGCACAGCACTAGGCCACTGACATGGTTATCAAAGACAGCGACTGGGACCGACGGCTTAACGTGCTCTCCGTATCACGGAACCCTTTTTCAAGGTGAATCAGCCTGCAATGTTGTAACCAGTTTGGTTAAAAAGTTTGGAAACCTGACAAAGTGATAAATTGGCAAATATCAACTTAGTGTTCCCCCTGGGAATCGAACCCAGGACCTCCGGATCGCGGGCCCATGACTCTGGCCACTAGACCACGGAGGCAGTTAACTATTCTTATGTTTATTGTACTTTTCCCCATTATAATAAAAAACATTTATAAATCTGTTCCGATATGCTAAGCAGCGCTAATCAGAAGTTCCGGGTTTCACTCGCTAGTGCTAATAGAGTTAGTGACTTTCCCCGCCCGAGAGATGGCGTTGATGCAGATGACAATCGTATACGTAATACATACATACATATAGTCACGCCTTTATCCCTAATGGGGTAGGCAGAGCGTAAACGACTTAAACAAATATCGTTCCGCCACGTCTGACAAAGTTTCGAGGGTTATTTAAGATAGATTTGTACGTATATTGCTGTAGTCACAGGTTGTCAGCCCATTGCTTTAATTACAATATACTGAAACCCTCGGATGTCTTAGCTGGTTTCTACAGCATACCCGGGAGAAAATGCAGCTGGCACATTCTATGTTTTTCTCTCGCTCCCAGGCCAGCATGGAAGAAACCTTATTAATGAACTAGAATATTTTTAAATGTTGCAATTGCACGCCAAAAACTAATTTCTTAGATGTATATTTTTGTAGAATTTTCCATTGTTTTTTTTGAGAGAAATAAACTATAATAATAATCTTAAAAACAACCATCCGCCGGGAGGAATCACATTTATCTTGGAAAAGTCTAGCTGAACGAGGGCCTATGCAAGGCTTCGCAAGATTGTGTATTGCAGATAGAAAAATTGATCAATAAAATATGAAGATATGACGACATAAACGATTTTTATCAATAGGGTAAAAAATTAAATGGTTTTCCGTACAAATTCTATCGAGGTCTCGAGCTGATGTGGTCATTTTGTATGGGAAGGTCAAATTTTATTTTTCTCTCCTGATAGAATTTCCCAGTGAAAGTTGTTCAGTTTCGTTGACTGAGCAACCCCTACCAGTTTGCGGGACACTGTCCCTTGCACCCGGTATACCGTTGTAACTAAACTCTACATGTAAAGTGTCGTAATTGTAATACGAACCTGACATAGCTACCTCAGATTGTAACCTGACGTTACGTCTGCTGAACAGGTGACAGGTGAGGATTACACACTTGACAGGTAGGCTACTTATCGGACATACGGAGTGTAAGGGACAGCGACTCACAAACTGATAGGGATTGCTCATTTAACGACACTGAACAACTTCCACCAGGCTTTCTTTTCAGAAAGTGAAAAAATCAAATGTCTTTTCCATACAAAATGTTCACCTCGTTCAGACAATTTGGAAGGAAAAGCTTATTTTTTTACTTCCTGAAAAAAATCTTGGTAGAAGTTGTTAATTGTCGTTGACATAGCAACCCATACAAGTTTGCAGGACGCTGTCCCTTACACCCGGTATTATGTTATGGTCTATCAAATCATCAGTTCCTACTTTCATTCTTTATTGTACATGCATGATACGAACAATCCCCGAATTCACTCATTGGCCGGAAAAAGGGACATTTCGCGAATTGACTAATCCAAAACGCACAATGCCCGGCCTTTTATTTCGGTGATAACGCGTAACATACACACAAAAAACTTAACTAAACTGAAACTCGAAATAGTTTATATCGAATAGTTGTCTTTCAGTTTAATGCCGCAAGTACATTCACAACACGCACACGCACAACACAACATTCATACACAAACACACCCGTACACAAATGTAAGCTTAATTTTTAAATTCTAGTTTTAGTTTCTACGTTTTATTATACCCTGGAAGAGCGGTGCCTCCTAGCACAGGTTTTATTAAACCTAAAAGGAGGCTCCGGCCACTGTTAATCTATGTTTAAACTTATCTTAAACAAATTATTATGTATTTTTTTTATTAGTTTACCACGTGAGACTTTTGGACATGATCTTTCCCCAATTTTGGATTGTTAGCCATGCTCACCACACTTAGTAAGAGGATAAACTGGTACAGTGGATAATATCATATTTATATGAGTAAATGCTATCTTTACCTTCGGTTTATTACTTAGATTTTTTTTTGGAAAAATGTAGAGAGAAGGGCTGACTAGATGTCGTGAAATCAAGCTGATATGGAAGAGAACGATCTCACACTAGTGGAGGCTGAAGAGGCAAAGTAGAGAAGAAAAAGTTGGAAGACAGACAGAGGCAGAAGAAGAAGAAGATGCTAAACATTCTAACCCGACTTCACACGATACACCATGGTATCAAAACAAACTCTCTTCTAAAACTGAAACCAAAACAATCATAAAAAAGAAAATTCACAAAAATCACTTAATAGTCACACACACACACACAACAAATCTCATTATCTCGTGACATGTCGTGTATAATTCACACTTGGTGATAAAACTATAAAAGCGACCGCGCCCTTGAACCTCGGCCCGGCATTGAAAGTGTCGGTGCCTCACGACTGCGCCAGTGATTCGCGGATATTTGGGATATTGATGTCTACGAGCTTTCATCAAGTAACTTATAAATTATAATACATACATAAACATAAAAACGCCTTTATCCCAAATGGGGTAGGCAGAGCGTAAACTACCTAAACAAAGGTCGTTCCGCCACGTCTGACAAAGTTTTGAGGGTTATTTAGGATGGATTTGTACGTATATTGCTGTAGTGGCAGGTTGTCAGCCTATCGCCTAAATTGCAATATTCTGATCCCTTAGCTGGTTTTTACAGCATGCTCGGGAGGAAATGCAGCTGGCACATTCTATGTTTTTCTCTCATTCCCAGTCCAGCATGGAAGTTCTATAAATTATAATACAGTGCGTAAATGTACAATCTTCTATGCTGGACTGGCAGCGAGAGAAAAACATAGAATGTGCCAGCTGCATTTCCTCCCGGGCATGCCGTAAAAACCAGGGTTACCGAGGGTTTCAGTATAATGCAATTTAGGCAAAGGTCTAACAACCTGTCACTACAGCAAAATAGGTACAAATCTATCTTAAATAACCCTCAAACCTTTGTCAGATCTTGCGGAACGACCTTTGTTTGAGTCGTTTACGCTCTGACTACCCCATTACTGATAAAGGCGTGATTATATGTATGTATCTACGCTGTATATTAAGTATGTAATATTATACTGTTTTGCAAAGTTAATAAGGGCTTAGCAAAGTTTGTAAACAAGACGTTTTTAATGTCAAATTTCAAAATACCTTTTTTCCCATGACACCTATAATAGTTTCTTCATCAAATACATCATCGCCATCAACTTCAAACATTCCAAAGCCTTTCATCAAACAAAGAATATCATTAATTTCCTACATTGCATCAATCAAAACTTTCTCTGAAACATTAGTTAAATAGTCAGCAATTAAATAATAGCCGGTATTCTTATTAGCAAATGCCAAATGTGATAATTACTACTCATTTACTATTGCCGTTGCGTCAGTTATACTATTAATGTTAGTATGTATTTGATACTACGAGTTGAGTAATAGTATCATAATATCGTATGACATTTATTGCGTTTCTTCGTTGGATTTTACGTTTATGATCCTCGAAATGGGTGACCAATAAAATTTTTGGCTTAGGTTTTTAACCGACTGTCCTGTTATAGTCGCCAAAATTTCATAAAAATTTGCGTTTGCTGTTTTTCATATTTGTCATGTTATTTTATATAAATCTAGCTAGTCTTTAAATAGTTAACTTTGTGTAACTACCATAAATGGCTTAACCTACGGGCTTAACATCACTTACCAGAACAGTAGAATTCATTGTCCTAATCTGACATTGCTCCCCGTAAAAACTGAAAATTTGATCTACAAACATTGAACTATCGAAAACCCAAGGTATGATTTTATGATGCCTACGGAAAGATATGGGGTGATGCTATTTTCAGTCAGCACCACACAGACAGTTCTCCCATGCTGACCTGGGCGCGAGAGTAACACATAGAATGTGCCAGCTGCATTTCCTCCCGGTTACGCTGTAAAAACCAGCTAAGGGATGCGGGGGTGTCAGTATATTATAATTTAGGCGATGGGCTGACAACCCGTTACTACAGCAATATACCTACAAATCTATCTGAAATAACCGTCAAAACTTTGTCAGACGTGGCGGAACAACCGTTGTTTAGGTCGTTCACGCTCTGCCAATCCCGTTAGGGATAAAGGCGTGATTATATGTAAGTACTATTACTTCCATGCTGGACTGGGAGAGATAGAAAAACATAGCATGTTCCAGCTGCCCTTCCTCCCGGACATGCTGTAGAAGTCAGCAAAAGGGATTCGAGGGTTACAGTGTATTGTAATTTAGGCGATGGGCTGACAACCTGTCACTTCAGCAATATACCTACAAATCTATCTTAAATAACCGTCAAAACTTTGTCAGACGTGGCGGAACAACCTTAGTTTAGGTCGTTCACGCTCTGCCAATCCCGTTAGTGATAAAGGCGTGATTATATGTAAGTATGTACCACTCAGACATCGTATGCCTAGTCTTATAAACATTGAAAGTGCCGCTAAACTTTCATTTCAGTTTAATATATTTTGTATTTTATAACTCAATGAAGTGAAATGGCCTAAAATTCAGTATAATTAAAAGTAATATCTGCACAGATGGGAATTGGAGCTAAAATTCTAGACAACGACCATTTCATATTGACCTCTTACTGCATACATTGTTGCAACAGCTTAAGTGTCAGCTTAAAATAGTACGTACCGTATAATAACCAGTTTGGAAAGACCTCTGATTGTAAAGTGATTGTATGTGGGAATAGGTTTATGTTAATTTGTTATTAAGTGCGTTATTAGAGCGTCTTTAAAGAAAACCAAGCATTCTTAGAGATTTTAGTCGCTGGATTCTAGAGCAGGAATATTTAACCGGAAACGCTAAGAAAAAAGGTGTTGTGTTCTTCTTAGGATATAAAAAAATGCGAAATATTTTCTATATACTATTTAAACAATTATGTTGTTTAAAGGGGAAAGTTATTTAATTTCATGGGTAGTTTCATACGCTTAGTTCGATCAGCAAATAATTATTAATTACACTCAGTGTTTTGTTTTACACATTTAAATTTTCTTTTAAAAGTCTGTCTTATTGTTGTTTTTACTTAATTAGGCATATCAAATAAATAGGATTAAATTATTATGAATAATATTTATTGGGTTTCATGTTTCGTCTTTTGTCATGCAATAAGCAAGTTTAGAAACTTAAGGTTTGTGTAAAAAAAGATAAAAAATGTCTACAAATAATACGCAACTGTAACTTAATTTACACTTCATTATTAATATATTATATATTTTTTTATAACATACCTTATTAATTCGAATATCACTTCAAAACCCGCAACCACGATCCTTTTTGAACGTCTTTCACAAAAAAATCCTTTTAAAAAATTTTACTCAACAAAAAAAAAGTCTCAAAATTTCACACATTTTCCATATTGGAAACCATTTTGCACAAGTTAAGTTACACTTAAGACAAGTTATACTTAAGTATTAGTTAAGTAAGACGTGTGTTCGGTTTGCCGTCGACCACTGCACTGAGCTAACGAAGTCAGTATGGGCTTGAGAGAGAGGGCTTAACTTGACTGTCACCTGATAGGCCAGGGATGGACTTGGTGAAGCTAAAATTGCTTTAGATTAAGAGGAATTTTGGTGATGGTTGCTTCTGATTTTGTTATAGGCGTGTTGACTGGGTGGCTAACAGAATCAAAACGGTTATACTTAAAAAAACATCAAAATGCACATTTAAATGCACAGTTCAAATAATTACACAAAAATTTAATAATTAAGTTAAAAATAATTATACCGGGTATAATCCCTTACAAGTTTTGAGGGTTATTCCAGATAGATCTGTATATCGCTATAGTGCTAAATTACAATACTGAAACCCTCGCATTCTTTAGCTGATTTTAACAGCATACCCGGGAGGAGATGCAGCTGGCACATTCTATGTTTTTCTATCACTCTCAGTCCAGCATGGAATACAATTTAATATTTAATACGGGGTGTGAGCTGACTGATCAACCCCTATCAGTTTGCGGGACGCTGTCCCTTACACCTTGTATTATGTAGAAAGATAAGATTGTTCCTTTTACAGTATAGGAACAATATTTCTAGTTTGGCAAGAACAATGCAGGCTGAATCACTCGATCTGACAAGTAATATGATTCCTTGCTTTGGAAGGCACGTTAACTTACACGGTATTGGTAGTAATACCATGTAAAAATCCTACATATTATTTTTGAATACTCTATCATTAATTAGAGTTTATCGGGTAGGTAATGAATCTGAATTTCTTCGGGTAATTTTAATAATATATATAAATATATATAATCACGCCTTTATCCCTAATGGGGTAGGCAGAGCGTAAACCACCTAAACAGAGGTCGTTCGCCACGTCTGACAAAGTTTTGAGGGTTTTTTAAAGATAGATTTGTAGCTATATTGCTGTAGTGATAGATTGTCAGCCCATCGCCTAAACTGCAATATACAGAAACCCTCGGATCCCTTAGCTGGTTTTTACAGCATGCCTGGGTCCCCCCAGCTATAACGCAGCTGGCACGTTCTATGTTTATCTCTCGCTCCCAGTTCAGCATGGAAGTATCTTTCTGGTACAGCAATATCGATCTTAAATAACCCTCAAAACTTTGTCAGACGTGGCGGAACGACCTTTGATTAGGTCGTTCACGCTCTGCCTACCCCATTAGGGATAAAGGCGTGATTATATGTATGTATGTATGTATGTAAAAGCTCCTTCGTAACTCTATCATCTGAATTCGTCCCTGTCCCGGTCGGCATCTCTATAAAAATAGAGACTTATTTTTTACTTCATAATCAACTTTTTCCCATTGATTTTTTGTCGTTGCCCAAAAAGTATATGTTTGTCCTTCTACGGGCGAGATATTTGATACGGATGTTGTAAAGGAGATTATAAACAAATTAGGAGTGTTGATCCAATGGTTATACCCGAGGTAACGATATATTAGGGGGGGGGGAGGGGTAGAATAGAGGGGGGATCATTATTTTTAAGATTTAAATTTAAGATTTTAGAGTGTTTTAATCTATATTACTTTTTTAGTGTTGATTGAATTTTAATTTTGAATCGTTAATTAATGTATTATTTGAAAATTTATTTACTGTAACTATGAAGCAATTTTATTATTATAACCATTTAAAGTCTTTTCAATACTTTGTTTGTTATCGATACCAACGTGTTTTGCGGCCCATAAACATATTTTTCTTTGCATTTTACCAGAGGTTCAAATTTCGGAACCGCATAAAATAACCTTGTTACAAAAATATTTTGCGGTTGACTCTTTTTGAAGTTGTGAAGAAAAAGCAGTTTATGGGTCGCAAAACAAGTTGGTATCGATAACTCAGCGCTAAATAAATAGAGTATAGACCCAGTAAGCAAATGAAACATAAACTCGTTCGCAACTCTTGACTTTACGGTACATCAACATGAACCGAAAAACCAATAGTACATACATGACTCACGCCTTTATCAAAAAACGTTTTATCCCTTTATCCCTGATGGGGTTGGCAGAGCGTCAACAACCCAAACAAAGGTGGTTCCGTCACGTCTGACAAGTTTTGAGGGTTTGTTTAAGATAGATCTGTATATTGCTGCAGTGTCAGATTGTAAGCCTATCGCCTAAATTACTAAAACCCAGATTCCTTAGCTGGTTTTTACAGCATGCCTGGGAGAAGTAGTAGCTGGCACATTCTACGTTTATGTATCACTCGCAGTCCAGCTTCCAGAAGAAAAAACCACTAGATTAGAAGAATATCCCCAAAATTATTTATTGCTACTTCGACGCTCTGACGTACCCGTAAGGAATAGAGGCGTGATCTTATATCACTCCGGAAGACCAGTCACTACCGGTCACCCATCCTCAACCGCACCATCGCAACTTGCATCATATTCCCAGAAATTAGAAGTAAGACGTTACATAGATATGGGTAATAGTGTAATGTACCTATGGGAAAATGGATAAGGTGCAATGTCCACCAACTAAATATATACGAATCTATATAGTCCTCCCACCGATTTTCGGTAATGGTGGCCAATCTCCCGGAGATTAGCCAACTGCGCAGGACTTGTTTTTAGTGCCCAAGTGTTTGCGCTACACACAGGTGCACTCTATATTCCTTCAATCTCTTATTCTGATGGGACAGATTGACTGACACGACCAGAGAGAAATCAGGCGCAGGACCGACTATTTACATGCCCATCCGACAGCATGGATCAACTTACTTTTCGGACAATCAGGTGATCAGCCTGCAATGTCCTAACCAAACTAGAAACAACAACACAAAGTCATTGTCCCCCGCCGGGAATCGAACCCGGGACCTCCGGGTCGAGAGCCCATGGCTCAGACCGCTAGACCACGGAGTCAGTTCTATATGTATACTTCTATAGTAATATCTACACTAATCTTTATCTAAACTATATACTGGGCTCGATTCTAGATTTGCCGGCTAAAACTAAAATTAATATCTATTTGTCACATTCAGACTAAAAACATTGGAAAAGGACAAGAGATCTATACTCTCCGGTTTTTGATTTATAGTCGGTGGTTTTATGCGTTTTCTGTCATTTTTATGCAAATAAAATTGACAGAAATACTGAGGAAACGTGCAAAAGCGCGTCAAAATCTAGTGGACAAAGTGTAAAACCATAAAGTAAGTAAATCACCTGTCCTTTTTCAATTTTATTATTTCGAAAGTGACAGATTGATTTTAGATTTAGCCGTTGGTATCCAGAATCGATCAGTATCTATATCTATACTAATCTAATAAAAAGAATCGATTTGTTTTTTGTGTGTTTTGTTTGTATCGAATAAACTCAAAAACTTATGGACCGATTTCAAAAATTCGTCCACCATTAGAAAGCTACGTTCACCATGAGTAACATAGGCAAATTTTTACTGCGGGAAAATATCAGATTTCCACGGGAAAACTCATTAAAAGTGAAGCAAAATGAGCACCATTTGCTGTGCTATATATGACCAAACGAAGAAGACTATAGATGAACCCTGGTAGTGTCACACTTTTTAAACTGCTCTGGCATGGTTTAAGTAACGATCACTATCAAAACTGCGACGCCACAGCCAGGTTAACGTGCCTTCCGAAGCTATGAAGTCTTATCGCTTCGCAGTGGATGCAAACCTAAGCTGCAGGTACACTGGTCAATTTTCACAGCGATATGTGGTGTGATACTTCCAAGCTGGGCTGGGAGCGAGAGAAAAACATAGAATGTGCCAGCTGCATTTCCTCCCGGGCATGCTGTAAGAACCAGCTAAGGGATCTGAGGGTTTCAGTATATTGCAATTTAGGCGATGGGCTGACAACCTGTCACTACAGCGATATACTTACAAATCCATCTTGAAAAGCCCTCAAAACTTTGTCAGACGTGGCGGAACGACCTTTGTTTAGGTCGTTTACGCTCTGCCTACCCCATTAGGGATAAAGGCGTGATTATATGTATGTATGATATGTGGTGATGTAAGAGCGCAGGCTAACAGGGCGTGGCGAAGAAAGTGTGGCCTTAATGCTGTCTCCGTGGTCTAGTGGTCTGAGCCATGGCCACAGAATATATAATAGTACTACATACAGAATGGACATTCACCTCCCTGCCCCAGTCCGATATACGTCACACTCCGCGCTGGATTGTGGGCCACATTGAGCGTTCGCTTAGCGGGTATGGCGCGCGCATGTTTCCCAGTGTAACGGAAATAGTAAAGTTTTGTGTTCCAAAAATGGTTTGGTACTGTTCCGTGTACCGATGTCTTTCTATCACAAGATATGACTCCAATAGGAACTTTTTTAGATTCCACAGTGTTGAGAGACGGTAAGTAAATTCATACAAAATATGCAACCTAAGCTATTCTAACAATTCAGTTACAGTGAGCTACGAGTACTTTAAAACGTTGGTTTAATCAAGAACCAGATTAATCAATTGATGATTATGACCAGTATAACAAAAATTGTCAACCCTTATAACACGCACACAAACGCAGGCATTTCTTCCATGCTGGCCTGGGAGCGAGAGAAAAACATAGAATGTGCCAGCTGCATTTCCTCCCGGGTATGCTGTAAAAACCAGCTAAGGGATCCGAGGGTTTCAGTATATTGTAATTTAGCCGATGGGCTGACAACACTACAGCAATATACTTACAAATCTATCTTAAATACCCTCAAAACTTTGTCAGACGTGGCGGAACGACCTTTGTTTGGGTCGTTTACGCTCTGCCTACCCCATTAGGGATAAAGGCGTGATTATATGTATGTATGTTTATACGCAGGCCAAATGCAACATGCCGTCTGTCGATGTGTGACTAAAATGACATGGTAGTTAAGAGTGTCCGAGCTGTGCCATGGGTTCACGACCCGGAGGTCGTGGTTTCGATTCCCGGCAATGACTTTGTGTTGTTTCTAGTTTCGTTCCGACATTACAGGCTGATATCCATGCTGTCGAATGGGCATGTAGGTAAATAGTCGGTCCTGCGCCTGATTTCTCTCTGCTCGTGTCAGTCAATCTGTTCATCAGAATAAGAGATTGAAGGAATAGAGAGTGCACCTGTGTGTAGCGCAAACACTTGGGCACTAAAAACTAGTCCTGCGCAGTTTCCGATTTTTTGGAGATTGGCCGCCATCACCGGAAATAGGTGGGAGGAATATTATTAGTATCACATCATGTTGGTTTGGTAAGTAAAGCACCTTTAGGCCTTCGACTTAAACAACTCGATGAACCCTGGTGTCAGGAGTTTTAAACCACCTAATCGCATCGCTAGTTAGTCTCTGACATGGTTTGTGTGACGACCACTTTTAAAACCAGCGACTGGCACCGTCGAGGGCGGCTTAACATACCTTTCGAAGCACAATTCTTTTTGTACAGACTAGCAGGTGATTCATACATACATACATACATATAATCACGCCTTTATCCCTAATGAGGTAGGCAGAACGTAAACGGTGATTCAAACTGGGCAAAATCTCACAAAGCGATTTTACAAATATCAAGTTTTTGGTTTCCCCTGGGAATCGAACCCAGGACCTCCGTATGGCTTGATTTTAGGTGATGCAAGAGCACCGGCCGGCGAACAGGGCGTGGCGAAGAAAGTGCGGGCTACTACATCAAGTTGGTAAGTGAAATACCTTTAGTAGGTGGGTAATGATAACCTTTACCATACGATACGAGTATAAGAAGTCAAGAACCTTTGTAACTCAGTTCCACCATATTGGCACAGAATATATAATAGTACTACATACTATTGGTCAAGCGAATACTCGCTCTGCATAGAAATACAACAAGAGAATTGCGGATAATGGTAGGATAACTAGGTCTATGGGGAAGGCAGTTTCTTTCGTGCTGGCCTGGTAGCGAAAGAAAACATAGAATGTGCCAGCTGCATTTCCTCCCGGGTATGCTGTAAAAACCAGCTAAGGGATCCGAGGGTTTAGGCGATGGGCTGACATCCTGTCGCTTCAGCAATATACCTACAAATCTATCTTAAAGAACGTTCAAAACTTTGTCAGACGTGGCGGAAAGACCTTTGTTTAGGTCGTTTACGCTCTGCCTACCCCATAATTACGGATAAAGGCATGATTATATGTACGTGTGTACTGTGTATGTTAACACGAGTAAGTATGAATAATTCATTCACAAAATGAATCTACAAAACTACATTTAATTAGCTTATTATGAATAGCAAGGTACTCTCTAAATAGGCAATTTATAAATTATAATGAACGTATTGCCCAATATAATACCATTGCAAATAAATTACAACATTATATTATAAACCTCGTCTATTACAACACGAACAAACTTTCATTGCCGGAAGCTAGCGTCTAACTAGAAAGGGTTTAAGTACCTTCTGTTCTGCCTACACAGTGTGGTCTAAGCGTCTTGGTCTCTCGGTGATGATATTGTGGGTTCAATACTAGGTAGGAAACAGCGAATTTGTGTAAAAAATGTTGTTTTTAGGGTTCCGTACCCTATACGTGTACGGAAACCCACCCTATAAAGGCTGAATCATCTGATTGTCCAAAAAGAAAAAGATGTTGTGCTTCGGAGGGCACGTTAAGCTGTCGGTCCCGATCGCTGTCTTTGATAGTGTTTGTTACTTAAAACCATGTCAAAGGCCTGATTATTGTGCTACCAGGCGGTTTAAAAACTCTGACACCAGGGTTTAACTGCCTCCGTGGTCTAGTGGCTAGTGCCATGGGCTCCCGATCCGGAGGTCCTGGGTTCGATTCCCAGGGGGTAAAACACAAAGTTGATATTTGAGAATTTATCACTTTGTGAATTTTTCCCCAGTTTGGGTAGGACATTGCAGACTGAATCACCTGATTGTCCGAAAAGAAAAAGATTTCGTGCTTCGGAGGGCACGTTAAGCCGTCGGTCCCGGTCGCTGTCTTTGATAGTGGTCGTTACACAAAAACCATGTCAGAGGCCTGATAGTTGTGCTACTAGGCGGTTTAAAAACTCTGACACCAGAGTTCATCGGGTTCATCGACTTGATACCCACTCGACAGAAGAAGAAGAAGATCGGGTCGATAGACCCTGCTGATTTCTTCCATGCTGGTCTGGGAGCGAGAGAAAAACATAGAATGTGCCAGCTGCATTTCCTCCCGAGCATGCTGTAAAAACCAGCTAAGGGATCTGAGGGTTTCAGTATATTGTATTTTAGGCGATGGGCTGACAACCTATCCCTACAGCAATATACGTACAAATATATCTTAAATAACCCTCAAAACTTTGTCAAACGTGGCGGAACGACCTTTGTTTAGGTCGTTTACGCTCTGCCTACCCCATTAGGCCATAGATACTGTAGTAACAGGTTGTCAGCCCATCGCCTAAATTACAATATACTGGAACCCTCAGATCCCTAAACTGAACTGATCTCGTCACCAGGCTGTATCTTATGAACCGTGATAGCTAGACAATTTAAATTTTCAATGACGGTGTATTTCTGTTGCTGCTATAGCAATAAATACTTAAAAATAGAATTAAAGAAATATTTAAGGAGGTCTACCCTACAATAAACGTGTTTATTTGCATTTTCTTGCTCGATATTAAAAATGGCAACACGTAAACGCTTGAAATATTCACAGAACATTGAGTTGAACATTGAAAATTAATAATTAAAGTAAAATAAAATAATGTTGTTATTAAAAACACTTGTACTTGTTTCACTTAATATAATTTTAATTTAATCCTACCGGTTTCGCTAACTTATAGCATCATCAGGGATTTTATACACATCATACGCAACACATAAAACCTTTTAAATAAACTGTTCATATTTAGCGAACGAAGTGAACATTATAAATATGGAGTTTCACCAAGTGCCGACAATCGCAAGTATAAAATAAAATAAATATTTACTATCAAAAACGTGTTTTCTTTGCCGGTTTTTACTTATTAATAATAATGGTGATATATTAATAACGGTGATTGGTAACAAATGGTTAGTGTCTAATATTGTAGATAATGGTAAAGCTGGAAACCGTATTAAAGCTGTACCCGAGGGTTTCAGTATATTGCAATTTAGGCGATGGGCTGACAACCTGTCACTACAGCAATATACGTACAAATCCATCTTGAATAACCCTCAAAACTTTGTCAGACGTGGCGGAACGACCTTTGTTTAGGTCGTTTACGCTCTGCCTACCCCATTAGGGATAAAGGCGTGATTATATGTATGTATGTATGTAAACCGTATTTCAAGAAGCATCAATTACTTACTCTGCCTTGCATACACATTCTAGAAGTAGGTACGTTCGTCAGCAAGAATTTGCATCTTTTTTGATTCTGAATGTTATGCTACGTTAATTTAAGTTTTTTGTGATAAATATGAATTTGGTGATATGGATATGGATCTTTGGTCTGGAATAAACGATTTTATTATTATTATTTAAACAAGTTAAAGATATTCATAACCGTAATGTACGACGCAAACATGATCTCGCGTCATTACCAAGTAGGATGGAGATGTATATTCAAAGCCCGTTTCATAGATTCATAAAAATTTACAATAAAATATCCACAATCATAAAGTCTGAGGAGAAGGATACTATGTTCAAAAATCGACTAAAGCAATTGTTATTAAAAATGAATTATTATTCTGTAGGTGAATTTATACTTCCATGCTGGCCTGGGAGCGAGAGAAAAACATAGAATGTGCCAGCTGCATTTCCTCCCGGGCATGCTGTAAGATCCAGCTAAGGGATCCGAGGGTTTCAGTATATTGTAATTTAGGCGATGGGCTGACAACCTGTCACTACAGCAAAATACCTAGAATCCTATCTTAAATAACCCTCAAAACTATGTCAGACGTGGCGGAACGACCTTTGTTTAGGTCGTTTACGCTCTGCCTACCCCATTAGGGATAAAGGCGTGATTATATGTATGTATGTATGAATTTATGAAGGAGAAATTTTAATATTTAAGCTATTATTATTCTAATGGATTTCATATTTTAAAATTATTATTGTATCTATTATACTTTTGACATTTAAATTAATCATATACTGAAACATTAATTTGTAGGAATTCGCATATGATATTTTAATTGAAATGAAATTGTTATAGTATAAATTAGTCATTTTTGTGAATTTGATATTTGAAACCATTAATCGAATTTTACTTTTAGTTTTAAAATGATTTAGTATTATAAGAATTTAAAGTTTCTTTAATTCATAATGTATTTTGAATTAAAGCATTAAATAAAATAATTTTAAGAAAGCATGTAATTGAAGTACTAAGCCCTCTGGCGCAATATTGCGATGCCCTGACAGGGTGTCACATCTAATTTAAACTACCATCTAATTTTCTCTTTATTTAAGACTGTACAATATTATTTGTGACATACATGCTGGTCTGGGACCGAGAGAAAAACATAGAATGTGTCAGCTGTATTTCCTCCCGGGGATGCTGTGCAAACCAGCTAAGGGATCCAAGGGTTTCAGTATAATGCAATTAGGCGATGGGCTGACAACCTGTCACTACACTACAGCAATATACCTACAAATCTATCTTAAATAACCCTCAAAAACGTTGTCAGACGTGGCGGAACGACCTTTGTTTAGGTAGTTTACGATCTGCCTACCCTATTAGGGATAAAGGCGTGATTATTTGTATGTATAATGGTACGGAACCCTTCGTGCGCGAGTCCGACTCGCACTTGGCCGTTTTTTTTTCTGGGTTGCTAAATCGTGTAACATTCCGATGAAAATGCCCTTCTTCTTCAATCAACCCGATGAACCTTGGTGTCACAGTTTTTAAACCGCCTAATAGCACGCCCTACTTAAAAATGCCCTACAAACTTAATACAGGCGGAATCAACGCCAATCCACTTAAAGTGAAAGTTGAACCCTGGTGTCAGAGATATCAAACCGTTTGAATGATTTGACAATTTTAACTTTTACTAACTATGAATCGCGAATTTATAAGGTTCTAAATTATCTCATTACAAAATTTTACATGAGTCTGTTGGACCAGTTTTACGATTCAGTGCGTTTTTAGTTAATGTCCTTTTTTCTGATGGGGACGCCATTTAGACCCTATCGCTATCTTATAGCTACCTTAAAGCCATGCCTTCTCTATAACTCAACACAGGCTTGACTATACCGGGTGTAAGGGACAGCGTCCCGCAAACTAATAGGAATTGCTCATTCAACGATACTGAACAACTTCCACCGAGAAATTCTTTCAGGAAGCGAAAATTAAAATTGGCTTTTCCATACAAAATGTCCACCTTGATCGGACAATTTGTATGGAAAAACTATATATTTTTTCACATCCTGAAAAAATATCCTGGTGATAGTTGTTCAGTTTTTTTGATTGAGCCACCCCTATCAGTTTGCGGAACGCTGACCCTTACACCCAGTATTAGGTACGTTACAGAAGAAAAAGTTCTAAAGTATATTGCAATTTAGGCGACGGGCTGACAACCAGTCACTACAGCAATATACCTACATTATCTTAAATAACCTTCAAATCTTTGTCAGACGTGGCGGAACGACCTTTGTTTAGGTCGTTTACGCTCTGCCTACCCCATCAGGGATAAAGGCGTGATTATATGTATGTATGTATGTAGATACACTTTGCAACAATCATCATATATACTAGTGAGTGTAGAATTTGTCTACAGAATTTCTTGCTCGATATTAAAAATGGTAACACGTAAACTCTTGAAATATTCACAGAACATTGAGTTGAACATTGGAAATTAATAATTAAAGTAAAATAAAATAAATATTTATTTATCAAACACGTGATTTCTTTGCCGGTTTTTTGCTTTTTATTAATAACGGTGATTGGTAACAAATGGTTAAAATATAGTGTCTAATATTGTATAGATAATGGTACATGCTGGTCTGGGAGCGAGAGAAAAACATAGAATGTGTCAGCTGTATTTCCTCCCGGGGATGCTGTACAAACCAGCTAAGGGATCCAAGGGTCTCAGTATAATGCAATTAGGCGATGGGCTGACAACCTGTCACTACACTACAGCAACATACCTACAAATCTATCTTAAATAACCTTCAAATCTTTGTCAGACGTGGCGGAACGACCTTTGTTTAGGTCGTTTACGCTCTGCCTACCCCATTAGGGATAAAGGCGTGATTATATGTAATTTGCTATAATCATCATATATGATAGTGGAATAGTATTTGTGTGGCCTGCATTCGTTCAGTGAAGCAATAAGCTAGTTTCCTTATACATACATACATATGATCACGCCTTTATCCCCAATAGGGTAGACAGAGCGAAAACGACCAAAAGAAAAAGGTCGATCCGCCACGTCTGACAAGTTTTGAGGGCAATGTTAGACTGAAATGTGTATCGCTATAGTGTACCTAGTGTACCCTCGGAAACCTTAACTGGTTTTTACAGCTTGCCCGGGAGGAGATGCAGCTGGCACATTCTAGGTTTTTCTATCACTCTCAGTCCAGCATGGAAGCAAGTTTCCTTATACGGGGTGTAGGGGACAGCGTCCCGCAAACTAATAGCACTGTACAGCTTCCACCAGGAAAGTCTTTCAGAAAGTGAAGAAAAAATGGTGTTTCCATACAAATTGTCTGATCGAGGTGGACAATTTGTACGGAAAAGCGTTTTTCTCTTCACTTCCTGAAAGAATTTCTTTGTGGAAGTTGTTCAGTATCGTTGTCTGAGCAACTCCTATCAGCATGCGGGACGCTGTCCCTTACACCCGGTATGTGGAGAATGCTATCGATTCAAGGAGGGAACGACTGAAGTAAATCTTGACTAAAAATAATGCCTTTCTGTTCTCTCACGATACAAAATAACAGGAAAAGACTTGTATTAGTTAAGTCGTGATTTTTGCAATTACGAATTGCTACCAATACATGCAATTTACATGGTTTATTATATGAATGAAAAGAAAACTATTTAACACCTCCGTATGTATTTGCATAGCAGCATGTTACTAGAACGAATTATGAATCGCTAATTTTGTAAGGTTCAAAATTATCTTCATTACTAAGTATTACTTGAGTCTGTTGGACCGGATTTTTGATTTACTGTATATATAGTGAGTTATAATTTTTATAACTGATGGGGGCGCCACAAGGCTCTATGAAAGTCTAGAAGTTAGGAGAATCCAGTCAGGAATAGAATATTCCTGGTGTTTGTTTTTCTGTAGTGAAGGACTGGAAAATTTGTAATGTAGAAGCATCGTAACTGGTCACACCTAGGAAAGTTTTGTCAAGGTTGTTACGAAATAAATTCAGACTAATTTAAAGCCTACTAGCGCCATCTGTTATCTAATAGATGAACGTAATATTTAGACTGCCATCTACTGTCAAGT
Source organism: Scrobipalpa costella (assembly GCA_949820665.1). Classification (NCBI taxonomy): domain Eukaryota; kingdom Metazoa; phylum Arthropoda; class Insecta; order Lepidoptera; family Gelechiidae; genus Scrobipalpa; species Scrobipalpa costella. Next base: position 15,757,162 of record OX463318.1, read on the forward strand.
AGCAGAACTTATTTTGAGTAGAACTAATAACTACACAACAGATGGCGCTTCTAACAAAATAAAATGTTTCATCACAAGCATTTCACAGGTGTTAGTTAGAAAATTTAGTTACAAAATCTAAATTAAATATATAATAAATTATAAAAAAAATTAAGAACTAGGCCTGCCAGAAATAAATTCAAGACTTAAATTCTAAGGAGTATTATGAGGCTTTGTTCTAACATTCTGTGACAATATCATTGATACTTTCAAATTTAACATCTGCACATATATCTGACAAGAGTTTATATCTCACTTTTCTATGGTTATTACTGGAACTTCGCAAGAGAGCAAATTAATGCAAGCCACAGAAGATGCGGTAAGAGTCGCCGACTACTGGGCTGGAGAAATTTTAGATGGGGTTTGTTTGACTTGCTATTGACTTAAGGGGCTTCCCTGGGCTAAGTGGCGCCCTCATCAGTCAAAAAATCATAATTAACTGAAAACAAAATTAATCGAAAATCCGGTAGATCAGATTGAGGTTAAAGCAATAAAGGTCATTTGGAACTTCATAAAGTTGCAACTTATAGATCGTTGCAGTTACAGATAGAAAATTTGCGAAAAACGGCCACTTTTAGCACTTTTACTATCTGTAACTGAAGTGAACACTGAATTATTAATTTATAATGCTTAAAAAAAACTTCAGTACCCATACTTTAATCTGATTTACCGGATTTTCGATTAATTGCGTTTTCGGTGAGCAATGATTTTTTGACTGATGAGGGCGCTGGCGGGCACCGGGGATCCCTTTAATAGAAGAAGATTACTGGAACTTCAAATGGCGGATTTTCTAGACTTGTACCATTTAAAGCTTTTATTTCATACTACAACAAAGTCAGGAATCTAATTTGTTTTGCTTTCACTTGAATCTACTGTAGCAACTTTAATAAAATGTCTTTCATATTCTCTGCAAATACATCTATGTGTTTTTCTTACAGTATTTCATCTTGTCTACGACTTGGAACCTTATGGCTGCTTGACTCAAAAGGGTAAAGGCGTTCTAGCCAATTCCAGGCTTTTGCTCTTTTCTTCCAGGCAATCAGGTGACTTGACCTGCATTGTCCTAAACAAGTGATAAATAGACAAATATATATTTACCTATTTCACAAACTACGTATATTTATGGACATTTTGGAGTTGTAATTAGGTCGGTAGAATGTGTGATTATTCCTTTGATCAAACTTACTAAGCTCTTGCTATCTCTTCCATGCTAGCCTGCGAGCGAGAGAAAAACATAGAATGTGCCAGCTGCATTTACTCCCAGGAATGCTGTGAAAACCAGCTAAGGGATCAGAGGGTTTCAGTGCATTGTACTGGTCGAAATTAATATAAAAACGATTAAACAATCGACACGACAAGAAGAAATGTATTGTAATTTAGACAATGGGCTTACAACCTGTCACTAGAGCAATATACAAACAAATCTTTAAATAACTTTGTCAAACCTGGCAAAATGACCTTTGTTTAGGTGGTTTACACTCTGCCTACCCCATTAGGGATAAAGGCGTGATTATATGTATGTATGTAACTTATTAAGAACAGGTTCTGCCTTTGTTACCTACCTACACAAAACTTTCTGAAATCATACAAAAGCTCAACGAATTGGGCAACTAAGCGGCTTGAAATCTTGACTCCAGGGTTCAAAATATACAGACCACTATTCTAACTAAGTATTTATTGAAATACTCACTAGTTCTGTTGAAACTTTGAGCAATTAGTTGCTAAATACTGACTTTCAGCAAAGTATCGCCGAAACTCATATCCACGGGGTTGTACAAAGCAGGCTGTTCCGACACCGTTTCGTTAAAATGGCTGGTTTCCTCAGGTGTAAATTCCATTATACTATTCATTATAAATTCACTTATATTAATCATTTATCACTGTTTATCACTGCCGTTTGCATTTCCCGGTAAAATCGAAACATAATAAATCAAATGTCATTTCTTTTCTTGTCAAATTCTGCACGTTGAGTAAATATCGCTATCTCTTTTTGTCTTAAACAGTGTGCGTTAAGAAAGAGTGAGGAGGTACGTGCATACCCGTCAAGTAGGGTCGGTAAAACAGGTACAGTATTGTTCGGATTAGGTAGTACGGCAAAAGGTCACACAATGGAGCTGTTTGAATATTTGACTACTCCATAATAGATGGCGCTGTACAGATCTGTCAAGCTATTCATAGATAGATGGCGCTAATAATAAAATTAAGATTTTAACTATTCCAAAATATTACAACAGTCTAATCCAGTCTCTATAGCAATTACCAAACAAAATATTGACGTAAACTTAAAATTCGTCATACTAGTACGTACATACTGCATACATAGGAATCGGTACATAATCGTAGTTTTTTTCGCTTCTACCTAATTTTTGAGGGGAACACTTTGCATACAGGTAGTATATTTTCTCTCTCTTGTGTCTTTTCTGTGCAATAAAGTATATTCGTATCGTATCTTCTTATTATATTTAGGTGCCAGCCCTTTATGATATTGCAATACATCTAAACCTCGGCCCTTCTATTGGCTTGTAGCTGTAGCTGCTTCGGAGGGCACGTTAAGCCGTTGGCCCCGGTCACTAACTTTGACAGTGTTCGCTACAAAAACTAAGTCAGAGGTATATTAGCTGTGCTATTAGGCGGTTTAACAAATCTGATACCATGGATCATCGAGCAGAGCGTCGATTTAAAACTCACTCGACAAGCAGAAAAAGATAGAGGCTGTTGGTGCATTCTATATTTTAATGGGAGGTAAATAAAATTAAACAATTTACTGAACATTGTCTATGTATTTATGTATGTATACTTACTGCTAACATACATTTACTAAAATCGGCTATACATACATGGAGCGAGCGAAACTTCAGTTTTTTTATTATAAGTTAATAATAATAGTTGTTTTTTGTTTCACTAAAAAACTTCACTCAGTCCTTTACTTAACACAGACTTAAAGTTAAGTGAATTTTGGCGCATTTATAAATTATAATATAAAATATATTTTATTTAATATTGCATTTTAACACTACTTTAATGGGCGTTACAAAAAGTTAACTGAATTAAATATAGTGTAGCATAATTTCAAATTTCACTTCATTAAAATAACTGTCAATAAAAAAAAATACATCCATATAATCACACCTTTATACCTTACCCATAGGGTAGGCAGAGCGTAAACGACCTAAACAAAGGTATATTCTGTGTTTTTCTTTCGCTCCCAGTCCAGCATGGATGTAAAAATTAAAATAAAATGTTTATCAATAATCAGATTTTTATCATTTTCGTAACACCCTAAATTTGTAAAATATCGGACTTAATCTATTTTGCTAAACATATTCTGTAAATGCTCCATTTGACCAAAAATGAAAGAATACTGACACTTTGGTTTCACTGTACATATGAAAATATACAAACTTAAAATTATTGTTACATTAACATTATAAAGAAATTACCCAAAAACTGTAGGAAAAAATAAAAAACAGTAGCAATAAAACGATCTTGCTTAGACAAATTAACGGACGGAAATAACTTACTATTTGAAAAAAGACCACCTTATATAAATTATTGTTACATTATGTTAAACAGAAGCCCCGAATTCGCTGATTGGCCGGAAAAGGGACATACATACATACATATAATCACGCCTTTATTCCTAATCGAGTAGGCAGAGCGTAAACGACGTAAACAAAGGTCGTTCCGCCACGTCTGACAAAGTTTTGAGGGGTATTTAAGGTAGAGCTTTATGAGCTGTATAGCTGTAGTGACAGGTTGTCAGACTATCGCCTAAATTGCAATATACAGACACTCTCGGATCCCTGAGCTGGTTTTCACAGCATGCCCGGGAGGAAATGCAGCTGGCACATTCTATGGTTTTCTCTCGCTCCCAGTCCAGCATGGAAGTAAAAAAAGGGACAATTCGCGAAATGTCCTTTTATTTCGGCCAATGAGCGAATTCGGGGATTATGCGTAACACAGACATAATAATACTATAGAGGAAAATATTTCTTTAAACTTAAAATAAATAGGAACTTTCAACCACTCATTTGTTAGTGATTCTGTGGCTGGTAGTTTCTATGATTTTCATATTCTAATAATTAATTATACGTCGTACACACTCACGTACACGTCAATAAAGAGAAACATTTTTGCGATATTCTTTACATACGAGTATGTTATACTTTTTTACGCAAAATGATTGATCTATTTTTTTTTACTTCTGAAGAATATAATTAATTATTGATCTTGTGTTTCACAGAACTTCATAAAATAGAGCAAGAAAGAGTTCACAAGACATCAGACATAAATAGTACCAGTTTCGCTCGTCATTTATTTATTTATTCGATACAGAGCAATTTTTGACATTCGTCATAATAATTACTTTTTCAGAAATATTTGAGGCTTTGTATAATTAAATCACATTCCAAAATTTGCTGCAGGCATTTAACACAGTTTTCGTTTGGCAAAGTAACTAAGCAGGAAAAATAAACTCAAAAGGTTCACAAAAAAATATAAAACAGTATTTTTATTATATTCTACAACAAGTATTAAATCTAAATGTATTCAAACTGGAATGTTCTGGAATGTTATCTACTTATTCGATTACCACATTCTTCGTAAACATCAATTTTAATCGCTAATTTATATTTAATAATAATAATATAACTTAAAGATTAAATAGCTTCAATTGTAAACTATGTACTCAAATTATTATTATTATTTATTATTGTACCAACGCGTATACATATTTTCAATTACAGCTCAATATTAAATACATTTTTCTTTCACAATGTTCTCGATTATTTAATACCGGGTGTAAGGGACAGCGTCCCGCAAACTGATAGAGTTTGCTCTGCCAACGATACTAAACAAATTCCATTGAAAAATTCTGTTAGGAAGTGAATTTGGCATTTCCATACAAAATCAATCAAACAATTTGTATGGAAAAGTCATTTTTTTTCACTTACTGAAAGAATTTCCTGATGGAAGTTGTTTAGTCGTTGACTGAGCAACCTCTATCAGTTTGCGGGGAGCTGTCCCTTACACCTGGTATGTGTCCATCCTTCACTATACCGTCCGTATACTTAGTTTACTTAGGAAAATATTGTAGGAAAGAATCCCCAAAACACAAAGTCAATTTTTCACATAATAGTGCCACACTCATGGACACCAATACAAACGAGTGCCCTTGTTCGTTCCCCTAGATTAGGAAGCATACCCCGTGAGATACGGGATAAGGCCAGGGGGATGATGACAAATTGACACCAATAAAAATAAATCATAGAATCTGTCTGTGACGTCCGCTTAACTAGGATCCAACCAAAAACATACTTCTTATAAAATCCTATTTATTGGACATTATCCCTAACGGATGTGGGTAGATCCAAGAAAGAAAAAGATAAACCCACCCTCAGATGTAAAAATGAAGATTCACTGAAGAAAATATCATGTCCGTTTTCTCCAAAATCTAGTTCAGCAAAATGTTACATCTACGTAACCAAACATCGCGTAAACCCCTTAATTTATGAAGGGCTAGGCCCGTATTTCTAATCCCCACTTGAGATTGACAGCCCGTTTGAATTCGTATCAGAAATGTCATTGTCAGTACACGGGGTCAAGGGCATAAAATAATTTGAAGTGTCTAGTCCAGGTATTTTCCCCCCACATTAGCGCACCTGAGTTGCATGTAAGGAGCCATGGGGGATCCTCCCCCGGGGGGTCAGTACACGGGGCTGTGGGCGTCGTAGTTCAGCTGAAGGTATGGAGGAATGGCCGCAGACAGCTCTGAGGCGCGACGCCGGAGCGCTGCGATGCTGTGACCGCGCCAGACCTCTTCCTCAACACCTTCGTTGCCATTGCCTGGTGAGAGGAATCATGGGTTTAGCTTCGTCGTCATACATTACTTACGAGGTGTAAGGGACAGCGTCCCGCAAACTGATAGGGACAGCTCTGTTAATGTTACTGAAAAAGTTCCATCAGGTTTTATTTTTCTGGAAGCGAAATAGGAAAATGTGTTTTACGTACAAAATGTTCACCTCGATCGGAAAATTTGTATGGAATAGCCAAGTTTTTCTTCACTACCTGAAAAAAGTTCCGGGTGGAAGATGTTCAGTGTCATCGACTGAACAGTGAGCAACCCGTATCAGCTTGCGGGACGCTGTCACTTACAGTCGGTTCATACGATCACGCCCTGTTTCCCTAATAACAGAGCAAACACGACCTAAACAAAGGTCGTTCCGTCACGTCTGACAAGTTTTGAGAGTTATTACCGATGATTATGCATAGTGCCGGGTTGTCAGCTCATCGCCTAAATAGCAATACACTGAAACCTTCGGATCCCTTAGCTGGTTTTTACAGCATGCCCGGGAAAAGACGCAGCTGGCACATTAATTTTCTTTCTATCACTCTTAGTCCAACATGGAAGTAGGCCTCTCCTGAGGATCTTCATGATTATCAAACGAGCGCAGGTGGTCGGTCATTCTAGTTGTGGCTTTTGAAGAAGAAGAAGAAGACGACCTTTACTTGACAATGTATATTGTGTTGATCGTCACGATTGGGACATAGACATATTTCACGGACAGTTTAATGAGGTTTCCTCAGCAAAAGATGGCGTGGCGATCTAAAGTCCTATCGGAGAGAATGATGGGGGTTTGCACACTTTGGACTGCAGTGGATTCTAAAAGACTGTTATAGTAATCAGCTTTGTTAAGACTGTTACTCGAGAGTCACATCACATATCATCATTCTTCCATGCTGGACTGGGAGCGAGAGAAAAAACATAGAATGTGCCAGCTGCATTTCCTCCCGGGCACGCTGTAAAAATCAGCTAAGGGTAACGAGGGTTTCAGTATATTGCAATTTAGGCGATAGGCCGACAACCTGTCACTACAGCAATATACCTACAAATATATCTGAAATGACCTTCAAAACTTTGCCAGACGTGGCGGATCGGCCTATGTTTAACGCTCTGCCCACCCCATTAGGGATAAAGGCGTGACTATATGTATTATATGTATGCACATCACATAGCTGGCAATGACTTTGTGTTGTTGTTTCTGGTTAGGTAAGCACATTGCAGGCTGCTTGATCACCTGATTGTCCAAAAAGTAAGATGATCCATGCAGTCGGGTGGGCATGTAAATAGTCGGTCCTGCGCCTGATTTATCTCTGGTCATGTCAGTCAATCTGTCCCATCAGAATAAGATATTGAAGGAATATAGTGCACCTGTGAGCGCAAACACTTGGCCACTAGTCCTGCGCAGTTGGCCGATGTCTGGGAGATAGGCCGCCATCACCGAAAATCGGTAGGAGGAATATTATTATTATATTACATACCTGAGGCAGTAGGTGAGGCGTTGTTATTAGCGCAGTGTCCCATGTGCGGCGGAGTGGGGGATCCCTCTAATGGCCCTCCGCCCTGCTGACCGCCGCCGATGTTGTTGCAGTAAGACATCATCGTGTCTCCTGGAACAAGGCATTCGTTGTTGAAGGTAGTTGCTATTTTATTTCCACTGCGGACCCATACCAATCACACTACCCCTGGTGGTATGGTGGTTCTATGCTCTTCTGTACACCTGAAGAATGGTGGACTTGAAAATAGCAACAACTTTTGCCACTTTTGTAATTATATTACTACCTGTCCTGTTTGTTATTTTATTCTTGATAGTGTGTTTCTTGAGAGCCCGATGGTGTAGTGGATAGGACCGCTGCCTCCTGAGCGGGAGGTCGTGGTTCGAATCCCACCACGTACCAATGTGATTTTCGGTTTTCGAATTTCATATGTACGTTTATTCGGCGCTTTTTCCGTGCTTCGGAAGGCACGTTAAGCCGTTGGTCCCGGTTAATATCGTTTAATACCGTAGATATTAGTCGTTAAGCCATTTCAGAGGCCAGTGCTAAGCATTGGCGGCTTGAAAACTCTGACCTAATCTAGGATTGGGTCTGGTTTCCCTTCTGGGTTGCGGAGGTCAGATGGCAGTCGCTCTGTGTAAAAACCAGTACCCTCGTTCAATCCCCTAGATTAGGTAGCCGACCCCGTAAGATACGGGATAAGGCTAGGGAGATGATGATGAGTGTGTTTTTATTTTCTGTAATGTGTTTTGTGAAAATAAAGTAATTTGTAATTGTATTTGTTGGCAGAAAAACCACTGATTGTCGGTAGTGAAAGCAAAACAGCACTTTTAGGCCACTGACTTACTTATAAATCCTCGTAAGTTAGTTAATAGAGAATCTAACAAAGAGTCTGTTTTCTAAACCACTGAATCTTATCAGTTTCTACTATATAGGTGTAAGGGACAGCGTCCCGCAAACTAATAGTGGTAGCTCAGTCAACGAAACTGAAAAAAGCGATTATCAGGTTTCTGTTTTCAGGTAGTGAAAAGAAATGGGGTTTTCCATACAAAATGCTCACCTCGATCAGACAATTTATATGGAAATGCGAATTATATTTTTTTCGCTTCCTGAAAAAAAATCCGGCTGATAGTTGTTCAGTGTCGGTGACTGAGCAACCCCTATCAATTTGCGGGATGCTGTCCCTTACACCTGGTATATGAAATAGTGATTTGGAAAGTTGAATATTCAATAAGACCTTCTTTAACGCCTCCACTCAGACGAAAAGAGGAATTTATGGAAAAGACATCTCTATCCTCATGGCCTAACTTACCAAGAGTGCTAAGGGTAAGCCTAGCTCTGTCTCTAATCTTTGATCTTCGGTCTTGTCTAGACTAGACCAGTGGTCATCGAGACATCTCGTAGTAGTCTCTGCTCTAGGAAATACGTGATTCTATCATGTGTAAGGGACACCGTCCCGCAAACTTATCAGTTAGGCAACGACACTGAACAACTATCAGCAAGATTTTTTTTAAAAAGAAAAAGAAATGCTTTTCCATACAAATTGTCTGATCGAGATGAACATTTTGTATTGAAATGCCTTTTTTTTCTTATCTACCTTAAAAGAATTTCTTAGTGGAAGTTATTCCGGGTGGTTGACTGAGCAACCTCTATCAGTTTGCGGGACGCTGTCCCTTACACCCGGAATCATTTGCTGCCTTACTCACCAAGTGAATTCAGAGGATAATGCGGCTGATACGGCTGTCCTGAAGACACGGAACTGATGGGCAGAGCGGGGTTCAGGTCTGCCGCTAACTGCGGGAGGCCTCCCGGACCAAACCCGCCCATGCTGATGTTGCCTTGCGATAGTTGGCCAAGACCTGGAACGAATTGAGGAATGCTTGAGTACATACATATATATAATAACGCCTTTATTCCTAAAGGGGTAGGCCTAAACGGCCTAAACAAAGGTCGTTCAGATCTCTAAGCTGGTTTTTACAGCATCCTCGGTAGGGAATGCAGCTAGCACTTTTTATGTTTTTCTCTTACTCCCAGTCCAGCATGGAAGAAGGCATGGTTGAATGGCAGTTCGGAAGAAGATACGGTGCAAGAATGATCCAATCAATTCTTGCAGGTGTAACCTGTTTAATGACATGACTAGAATATCTGGAGCAATTTATGGCAGCTGATAAAAATCTGGGTTTGTTAACGGTTACCCTTCACAATCAATCCACTTTGGTTATGCAGTACAGACCACTGAAGGCAGGCGGCCGTGTGGGAGCCAACAACTTTCAACTAAGTACCAGGATAAAATCAAACGTGAGAGCTCACCAGCAGGGCCGTTCTCCAAAACACGCCAGGAAGGGAGCCATATACCGAGTCCATAAATATAAAAGTACTACGATACAATAAAACGAAGGAGCTTTCGGCTTACCTGCAGGCATAGACCAGGCCTGTCTTCAAACACGCCAGGAGCTGCATTTTTGAACAACTCGAATCGAATTCGTATAACAAATAGTATAGAAATTGTAAGCGAAAGTTACTCTTTCGTATGCGCATTAGAGTTCGAGTGATTCAAAACTACGTCTCCAGGTCTTCAAACATCGCCACCGATGAGGGGTAAGCTCTATACAAAAAGTACTAGGATATAAGGGAACACTAGAGCTTACCTGCAGGTATAGACCAAGGCCGGTCTCCGAAGACACCAGGACTGCAAACATCGCCACCGAAGGGGGGTAAGCCGCATGAGGGGAGCGTAGAGCTTACAAAAAGTACCAGGATATAATAGAACATAAGAACTTACCTGCAGGCATAGACCAAGGCCGGTCCCCGAAGACACCAGGACTGCAAACATCGCCACCGAAGGGGGGTAAGCCGTGTGAGGGGAGCAGGGAACCAGGAGATCTGAAGACGTTCGTGCTCTTCTTACGCTTCTTCCATTTCGCTCGGCGGTTTTGGAACCATACCTGAGGATGGAACAAATATACTTTTTTATTTGAATTGTTATTTGTAATCGAAATTTAAATTTAAAGCGTCAGAGTTTATCGGGTCGTTCGTCGAATTTGCTTCACAAGCAACAGAATAAATGGTTAAGTCTGTTTTGGACAACACTTTGAAGACCTAAAATTGTGTTAATAACAAACTAAACTAATTCCTTGGGTTCTGTATGGAGAGTCCAGAGGAAGATATTTGCCCAGAAGGTAACAAAACAGGATAAAAAAACACACAATCACACTCATGGCTCCCACTAGGATTCCCTGTAAAGGAGTGCCATGAACATACACAGACACAACCACAAATAACACCCAGACTCAGAAACAGACATTAAGGCTCGTATTTATAAAGCGATTTCAAGATTGGAGCAATATTAAGTTTGGATTTGACAGGCTATTTTGTACTGAAATAACATTTCTGATACAAACTCAAACCCGCTGTCACTCTTGAAAGTTGATTATAATTACGGGCCTTCAACTAATCATTCAAATGTCTGCTTCGGCCGAGAATCGAACCCGGGACCCTCGTATAGCAGGCAGGTACACTGCAAACTAGGCTGCGCGGGTCCTCTAAAAAATGTGGATGTACAATTTTCTATACCATAGAACTCCAACGCAACAGTTGGTATTCAAGATTGAACTTTGAAATCATATCGTCCAAATATAGAAACACCTTGCGTTCCTCCGCCTATCTCCCCAAGGACCTTCGTTGACCATTTATCTCCATAACTCCATCCCCTCCATAATCTGGAGGATCGTTCCCAGATCGCGCGTCATTTGTCAAACGGCTGATATTGATAGCTAATGCGGGGATCAGATCGTGATCTTTATATATTGATATTTACCGCGTTTTGACGGGTAAGGTGCGATGTTTGGGGGTTTACATGATGAAAAACAAAAATATACCATTAGACCGTTGACTGACGAGTAACTTTCGCATGCGATTTTCATACAATTTATCATGCGAATGTCAGTCTTTCGTATGCGAGCGAATTCGTTTCGAGTGGTTCAGAAATACGGCTCCTGATTTTATACGATAAGTTCGATTGCACAAAAAAAAACATTTGAATGATTTTCGCCAGGTAATTCTTTCAGAATGTAAAAAAAATAATTTGGCTTTTCCCTCCAAATTGTCTGATCGAGGTGGACATTTTGTATGGAAAAGCCAATTTGTTTTTCACTTCCTGAAAGAATTTCCATATTGTTCAATGAGCGTCGTTGAATGAGCAACCAATGACTGATTGAGAACGCTGTCCCTTACACCCGGTATTGTTCAATATCTTGCATAGGCTTGAAGCAAGACAGAATATGCCAGCTGCTTCTCTTCCCGGATTGCAGTACACAATCGCATCTAAAATATCCTCATTTGTTAAACATGGCGATTATCGGCGTTGACGCTCTACCTACCCTTTAAAAAGCAAAGACGTGATTTTATGTGCCTACCTAGTATGTATTTACCTTTTTCTCATACATAATGTCGCAAGCAATAAACAAAAACGGGTAAACACGGAAAACTCCGCCTGAGCAGCGACCGCTCGCTGACACTCAATAAATTATGTCTTCTTGCCACTGACAGTTTCCAAATGAGTACAACCGTCCTCTTCTCACCTCGGATATCTCTTTCCCGCACGCGTCGCGGTGAATATTTGATGCGTCGGTCTTTTTGCGATGTACCCAGGTTTTTGTTTGCGTTGGAAAGTGGTGAAATGTGTTTTTGCGTTTTTTGTTTGTGAGTTTGTTTCGTCTGTGACGTGAGTGACGCAGGCAGGTAGTGATTTTGTTTTAAAGTTTTCCATTAGCGCGTTTTAAAATGCTGGTATTTTTGGTGAAAATCCTTGAATAATTCGTAATTCATAGCTTTATTTTTTAATAGTTTAAAATCATTTCATGCTATTGCTAAAGCGATGAAAAACATGGAGTGTGTTCGAGGGCTTTTGGCGAATTGTCGATGGGCTAAAAACCCATCAATGGACTCGATTCTAGATTTGACGGCTAAAACTAAAATTAAAATATATTTGTCACTTTCAGACTCAAAACATTGGAAAAGGACAGGAGATCTATTCTCTCCGGTTTTTGATTTATAGTCGGTGGTTTTATGCGTTAACTACTATTTTTATTTGCCGCCATATGATATGGCGGATAAAATTTACAGAAATTCTGGGGAAACGTGCAAAACGCATCAAAATCGAGCGGACAAAGTGTAAAACTATAGAATATAAATCGCAGGTCCATTTTCAATGTATTATTGTGAAAGTGACAGATAGATTTTAATATTAGTTTGAGCCGGTGGTATCTAGAATCGAGCTTTATACAATTTTATCGAAACGTTCACCTCCCTTCACTACTTCTGACGTTACAGAACTCTAACGTAGAGAAAACACTAAATATAACTTCTTCTTTATGCAACTTCGAGATATGTTTGCAGCTAGAAGTTTTATCTAAAGCTGTTATACATACAACTAATTTATAACTTAAAGGCACAAAACCAGCTTCTTCTGTCGTGTAGGTATTGAGTCGATCGAACCGATGAACCCTGGTTTCAGAGCACAGCTACTATTAGCTGCGCTATTAGGCGGGTAGGAGGCCTATGCCTCTGACATGGTTTGTGTAACGACCACTATCAATGACAGCGACCAGGACAGAAGGTTTAACGTGCCCTCCGAAGCACGATTTTTTTTTCCTTTTCGGACAGTCAGGGAGGCCAAACTGGGAAAAACCTCCCAAAGTGAAAAATTCTCAAATATAAACTTTGTGTTTCCCCCTGGGAATCGAACCCAGGACCTCCGGATCGGGAGTCCATGCCACTAGCCACTAGACCACGGAGGCAGCAAAAACCAGCTGCAAAGCGTATACAGCAGAAGTTGACTGATGATCCTAGATTACAGCAAATCGTCGGGGATTACCCCACAGATCCACCGGTATATTGATTCTGTCGGGACTTCCCCGGGGAATGTTGCCCGCACGGATTGCGTTGTGGGCGATTAACTATACGTGAGTTTTATAAATAGCAAAATAATATTTTTTTGCTGGACACAATACTATACCAGTTTTTTAGGGACAGCGTCCGCCAACTGATAGGGGTTGCTCTGTTAACGACACTGAACAACTTTCAGAAAATCTTATCTTAAATAACCCTCAAAATTTTGTCAGACGTGGCGGAATGACCTTTGTTTAGGTCGTTTACGCTCTGCCTACCCCATTAGGGATAAAGGCGTGATTATATGTATGTATGTATGTATGTAACAACTTTCACCAGGAAATACTTTCAGGAACTGAAAAAATATATTGGCTTTTTCATACAAAATGACAACCTGGATCCGACTCTTTGTAAGGAAAAGCTTTTTTTTTTACTTCCTGAAAGAATTTCCTCGTGGAATTTATTCAGCGTGGTTGACAAATCAGCCCCTATCAGTTCGCGGCACACTGTCCCTTACACCCATTATGTAAAAGAATATATTCGAGTTCGTAGGGTTGTATAGTGCCAATTGTAGGTACTACTTTTCTGTTTATGCAATTTGTAATTTCTGTGTTTTTGTGCAATAAAGTATATTGTATTGTTGTGAGTTATGCTTTTAACGGTCGTTTTATTGCAGAAACTCGAAATCCCAATTTTTTGTGATGAGTCAGTCTATTTCTAAAGGTGCAATGTATTATTTTAGGTTATTTTTTTGCTACGATCATTCCTACCTCCAAACAGTGTTCGCACACTCCCCTCTCGAGGCCTTCGTGAACAGCGCTACTGCACAGGTAGCAACAGTTAGCTCCATCTTGTTTGAGGAGAATATTAGTACGAACTGCGTGTATGGTCCAAGGCCCAAGATCACGCGGCAGACATTAATTAAAATTGCAAGACAAACGTAATCTTTAATTTTAAGATTGATGTCGAACTAACACAAAATGTCATGAGAATAGTTGTGCTACTAGGCGGTTTAACAACTCTGACACCAGGATGCATCGGGTCCATAGACTCGATACCCACTCGACAGAAGAAGAATATTGAGAATCAATTTGAAATAAACAGTATTTCTTTTTTGTTGACTAAAGAAGCGCTGGCTTAACGTCATAAAAGCGGACATAAAGGGGATCTCCGGTGCACGCCAGCGCCCTCATCAGTTAAAAAGTCATTACCCACTGAAAACGCAATTAATCGAGAATCCGGTAAATCACATTGTATTATAGGTACTGAAGTTATAGATTAATAATTCAGTGTTAACTGTAGATACAGATAGCAAAAGTGCTAAAAGTGGTAATTGTTTGCTACACAATCAACTGTACGTTGCAACTTTATGAGAGGTTCTAAATGACTTTCATTGCTTTAACCTCAATCTGATCCACCAGATTTTCGATTGATTGTGTTTTCAGTGAATTATGTTTTTTTGATTGATGAGGGCGCCACATAGCCCAGGTGACTCCCTTAAATGCCGAAGTGCAGTAGAAAAAGCGCATTATAATGCATCCTACTGTTCAACTCGGCATAGTGATAATAGTCCTCCCAGCCGATTATCGGTGACGGCGACCAATCTCCCAGAGATCAGCCAACTGCGAGGGACTAGTTTTTAGTGCCCAAGTGTTTGAGCAACACAAAAGTGCACTCTCTATTCCTTAAATCTCTTATTCTGATTAGACAGATAGACTGACACGCTTAGAGAGAAATCAGGCGCCGGACCGACTATTCACATGCCTATCCGACAGCATGAATCATCTTACTTTTCGGTCAGCCTGCAATGTCCTTACCAAGCTAGAAACATCATCACAAACTCATTGTCCCCCGCCTGGAATTGAACCCGGGACCTTCGGGTCAGGCACAGTGCCAAGTTGAGGGACGGTTTAATTAAACGCTCCCTCTTATGCCTCACACCACTTCGAAGCGTTTGCACGCGCCCGCTAGCGCACGATGAGCAAACACAACTAGCGATAGTTGCGCTAACTCATCCCTCACGACTCGGAGAGCTCGGTGACGACACACTCCTGTTATACATACATTCAGTCACGCCTGTGTCACTTTAGGGGTATGCAGAGAATCACGACCTTTCGCCACTTCAGTTTCGATGGTAATTTTCAACAGAAATAACTGTTTTATGTTTGCTGTAGCGAGTTTATCAGCCTCAATAAACCCTCGCCTCCTTCAGTTCTACGAGTAAACAGCTTCCACAGTAAATGTTTGTTTCTATGAGTGGCAGCGAGTTTAAGTTCGTATCACAAATGTCATTTCAGTACAAACTGGCCTGTCAAATCCATACCTAATATTGCTCTCAAGTTCGACACCGCTTCATAGGTAATAATGTTAAAAATAGTATCTTCAAAGTGGAAACTACCATGCCATTTACCCGACTGTCAAGGAAGGGTTATGTTTTTCGCGCGTATCTTGTATGTATGTATGTACTGATATTTCTTTATAACCTCGTATCTCCGAAACGGCTGGATGGAATTCGACAATTAGGGTATCGTTCGATTAATCTCAAGCACTCGAATGTTCTTAGATAGATGTAATTTGTCAAAATTCAAAATGGCGGATTTTGGGCGCTAAATTGTAAGTCTTCGGTTATCATTTTTTCGACTACACCTATCGACTGGGGTATCTAAATAAAACTATATAAAAGGACATAATAAAAATTAGAATGATAAATATCTTAACGGTTTTTAGAACAATTAATGCATTGAAACATGTTTTTATAGGTACTACAGTCGGATTGCTTGAATTATTTTTTAAAATACATACATACATATAAATCACGCCTTTATCCCTAATGGGGTAGGCAGAGCGTAAACCGCCACATCTGACAAAGTTTTGAGGGTTATTTCAGATAGATTTGTAGGTATATTGCTGTAGTGACAGGTTGTCAGCCCATCGCCTAAATAACAATATACTGGATCATCAGCTTCACTTAGCTGTTTTTTACAGCATGCACGTAGGAAATGCAGCTGGAACATTCTATCTCGATCACAGTCCAGCATGGAAGAATCGCAGCAAAGAATTTCTAAAATCGTTTTCAAATAAAGCTAAACACCCAAATTGCGTATCCCCCCATCTGTCCCGACGCCTACAGAACACCAGTCTGTTATTCGGCCGTCTGTATGCCGGTCACACACCAGCTATAAATATCAATTTGGCAGTAAAGGGCGATCATCGCAACGTGGTTGGATGGGCTATAGCGTTTGTAGCTATGAAATTGCCCTTGGAATAGAGGTAGGGAATAAAACTATAGACTTTTCAGGAGTTTCCAAATAAAGCTAAACACCCAAATAGCGTAACCTGAGAGCCCAATGGTGTAGTGGATAGGGCCGCTGCCTCCTGAGCGGGAGGTCGTGGTTCAAATCCCACTACCACGTGTTTTACGGTTTTAGAATTTCATATGTATGTTTATTCAGCGCTTTTGCCGTTCTTCGGAAGGCACGTTTAGCTTACGTTCCCGGTTAATATCGTTTAATTTGAGTGTAGGCATTAAAAGCTCTGACCAAATCTAGGAATGAGTCTGGTTCCCTTTCAGGGTTGCGGAGGTCAGATGGCAGTCGCTCTGTGTAAAAAGCAGTACCCTCGTTCAATCACCTAGATTAAGTAGCCGACACCGTGACAAACGGGATAAGGGTAGGGAGATGATGATGACCCAAATAGCGTAACCCCCATCTGTCCCGGCACTCAATGTACACCAGACTTAGGCCCGTATTAATAAACAGCAATTGAGACTGGATGAGCCTGGCACAGGACCGTGAGGATTGGCGTAATAGAGAAGAGGCCTATACCCTGCAGTGGATGGATGGATGTGGGCTGAGGATGATGATGTTGAAGATGACAGTGAGTTAGAGTTCGTATCAGATATGTCATTCAAGTATAAAACGGCCTGTCAAAACTATACTTAATATTGCTCTCAGTTTTGAGATCGTTTTATAAATACGAGCCTAAAATTCGGTCGTCAGAATGTCTGTCGCAGCGAGGCTATAAATATCAATTTGGCGGTAATCGCAACGTTGTTGGATGTAGCCATGAAAAGAGCTCTTGGAAAAATTGGCTATGAATGAAAATTATTGAGTTTGAATATCATAGTTTGAAAAACAATTGTTCAAGACGACTTGTAAGTTTTGAAATTTATATGATAGAGTGATTCAAGAGCAAGGTACGAGTATGTATAATACATGCATAATATAGTCGAGAAACACTGCTGATTTCCGTGCGAAACCGGGGCGGGTCGCTAGTTTTATAGAATAATTTGAGTGCTGAATATAGACCAATTTGGCCCTCAAACGTTTCTATATCTTCAACACCGACAACTAAGCGCGACTTTTTATCAAAAAACGATTGTTAAAATTGAATATTTCTCGGGATTTTATATGTACTTGACGTATCTTTCAAATAGGTAACCAATATTTTTACTAACTGGTCGATAAAAAAGAACTAGTTATTAGGAAATGCTTGCCTGAATCGATGTGGTAGCGTTATTGAACTGAAACAATAGCAAAAATATCTGTGGGATTAGTTGTTTGGTAAAACTGGATACCTAACATTGCTCTCAATCTTGAGATTTCCTTATAAATACGAGTCTTAGATTAGGTAAGTCCTTTGCCGAGCAGTGGGATATACACGTATATGTCTAGTACAAAAATAGTAGAATTTGAATGTCTCTCATTTTATTTGGATTATATTCATTTTAGGGGGCGAACTGTGGTGCGACGGTGGCGACATCAATTTTAAATTAATTGTATCCAAAATACAAACATTTTCATTAATATCATTATGTTGTTATTTATTAATTTTCATGAATTTAAAATAATTATGACTTATTTGCTTCTTGTAATTTCGCTAAAATTAATTCCATTTAAAATAAAATTAATTGCAATTATTGTAACTAATACTACATTATCATAATCAGTATCATATTGTACACCTAACCAGGTAGCTGTAATGGACCTATTATTTAATTATTCCACCTTGTTAAACCTATGGCTAAGCAATAAATTATTTGAATTTGAATATTTTACGATTAGCGGGAATGGCAAGTACGAGTAGTTCTGTATTTTATAGCACACAATATTATATTTACTATTTAGATCTAAACGTGGCCATTTTTAGCACATTTGTAACACAAAGCTTACATGCTTAGTTTGAAATTTGGTATTATGGTTTATAAAATGGAGAATTACTTGGCATTCCCGCTAATCGTAAAATATTCATGAAAATTATTGTATTTACATCTGTGTTCTCTTTCCACCTTAAGTTGTGTGTCATAAAGCACATAAAATACCTGCTTATGGTTTATCGACCGATCCCAAGTGGCAAATTAATATAAAAAATAAGTTCGATCGAGCCGTGACAAGTGGATAATGCAGTAAAAGGCAATGATATTTTAAGAAATATACGTTACGTTCATACTGCACGCACATTTTAATTGTTCCGCGACACATATACATACATATTTATAACATTGCATATCTAAACAAAAGCTGAGTGCGACACAAAATAGGCAAACCGTAAGAGTGAAACAGATAGCTATTTGTAATCAGTGCAGCCTTGAATGTAATTTAACTTTTTTTCTTACTTCGCAGCTCGACTGCATAAAATGATCACAATTAGGACCATTGACGGCACGAGTTTGCGCGTTGGTCACGTATCTACCTATATATAATATCATTAAGTAAAAGGTAATTCAAAGAAAAATCTATTTCTATCTACTAAGTAATTAATATAGCTTACTTAATAGTTATAATGAGGTTATTTTTCAATAGTATAACTTAATTACTAAAACTAATCTATGGATTTTATTAATTTAATTTGGAGTATTCATATGTAAGCTATCGTGGCTTGTATTTATGTACCTCATCTGCACTCTTAATTAAAGAACATGCTATCAGTTTCGAGAAAAACAATAATTTACAAATTGTCCCTTTACTTAAAAGTACTACTTCCATGCTGGACTGGGAGCGAGAGAAAAACATAGAATAGAAGCTGCATTTCCTCCCGGGCATGCTGTAAAAACCAGCTAAGGGATCCGAGAGTTTCTGTACTCGTACATACATACATACATATAATCACGCTTTTACCCCTAATGGGGTAGGCAGAGCACAAACGACCTAAACAAAGGTCGTTCCACCATGTCTGACAAAGTTTTGGGGGTACTAAAAGGAGGAAATGCAGCTTGCACATTCTATGTTTTTCTTCCGAAGCAACAAAAACTCTGTACTCGTATATTGCAATTTAGGCGATAGGCTGACAACCTGTCACTATAGCAATATACCTACAAATCTATCTTAAATTACCCTCAAAACTTCATCAGACGTGGCAGAACGATGTTTCTTTAGGTACCCCATTAGGGATAAAGGCGTGATTCTACGTATGTATGTTTGTATTAAAAGGACTTTCAGAATTGCAATTTTAAAAAGCAACTATTAAAAAGAATTTCATCGGAAGGTTTTAAGAAATTTAATTCAGAAGTAGGTACCCTGCAATGCAATACCTGCAACCCACAGTAAGTAGCTCGCGGGTACATGGTGCGGGCCCCGCTCGATACAGCACCGCGCATGCGCGTGAAGCAACGCTAGTGAGGGGGTCATGTCGATAAATATATCGATTTTTATTATACTGAGCGTAAGGGACAGCGTCCCGCAAACTGATAGGGGTTGCTCAGTCAACAAAACTGAACGAAAATCAAAAAAATCTTTGTAAATTAAACGTTTACTGACGGTTTGATAGATGAAATTAATTGTTTATTTATACTTCAATTAACAGTTCAGTCTTCTCCTAATTTGTGAAATAATTATTTTACAAAATGGTTAATCGCCACATTTCTACTTTATTATTTTATGTGGGTTGTCTTAATCGAAGTAACGTTGACATGAGTTTTGTCTTGAGTTTTATTTTGACTACTTGGCGGTTCCGCCTGCTCCCAAATGAGTTTTCCCGCAAAAATATGGTATTTTCAGGAAATGCTGTATTCAGGATAATATATATCGTATCATCCAGTCAAATTTCGATTGTTGTTCCTAGATTAACATTCCTTGGTATTTACGGCTCGTATTTATAAAGCGATTTCAAAATTGAGAGCAATATTAAGTATGGATATGACAAGCCATTTTGTACAGAAATGATATTTCTGAAACGAACTCAATCTGGCTCTCAATCTCAAGTGCGGATTATAAATACGGGCTAGATAAATTTATTTATTTATTTCTTCCATGCTGGACTGGGAGCGAGAGCAATACATAGAATGTGCCAGCTGCATTTCCTCCCGGGCATTCTGTAAAAACCAGCTAAGGGATTCGAGGGTTTCAGTGTATTGCAAATTACGCGATGGGCTGACAACCTGTCACTACAGCAATATACCTACAAATATATCTTAAATAACCCTCAAAACTTTGCCAGACGTGGCGGGTCGACCTTCGTTTAGGTCGTATACGCTCTGCCTACCCCATTAGGGATAAAGGCGTGACTATATGCATGTGTGTATTAATTTATTATCGATATCTTCCACAAGCAAGATGACGTCACCTCACTACTGTCCCGCCCTCTTCCTGCTTCCGGCGGCTTATGTGTTTTACGGAACTCATGTTATATCGCTTTATGTGCTTTTTATTTTTATTTATATTACATTTTGTGTCTTATTTAACTGAACCTCGTTCTTAAGTAGGTAAATGAGAGTATATTAATATTTTTAAGAGTAGTTACCAGTTTGCGAAAATTATTTTTGACAATGATTTTTATGACAAAAGTTCTAAAATCATTGTGTTTGTACAGTAAAAATAATTTAACTTACATGATGATTTTTGAAAAATAATACTTTTTTTAGGATGTTGACAGATGCTGATTTTATTTAACACACGCGTTTTAACCTGTTAGTAAGTCAAACCTAATGATGAAAATGAAATAAGAACTAAGATGGAGGAACTCAATATTTCAACCGAAGTAATTTTCGTGTTCTTATTAAATAGTTTACATACATACATATAATCACACCTTTATCCCTAATGGGGTAGGCAGGGCGTAAACGACCCAAACAAAGGTCGTTCCGCCACGTCTGACAAAGTTTTGAGGGTTATTTAAGATAGATTTGTAAGTATATTGCTGTAGTGACAGGTTGTCAGCCCATCGCCTAAATTACAATATACTGAAACCCTCGGATCCCTTAGCTGGTTTTTACAGCATACCCGGGAGGAAATGCAGCTGGCACATTCTATGTTTTTCTCTCGCTCCCAGGCCAGTATGGAAGAATTAAATAGTTTAGCAAATTGAAGAAAATTAAATCGTTAAAACCAATTCCAAACCAAACTAATAAAAGAATTGAAGAAAACTCGTCACTCTTTTTCTTAAAAGACGTCAAAATGTCTCTACAAAGTCTGAAACGAGTATCAAATGAAAAATTAATAAAACTCCGTTCCTTAAGAACCGGGAACTTTATAATCCATTTTCCGACTTCAGGACAAAGGCTTGCTTTAATTAGTGCGAGCAGGACAGCTGATTACTATTCCTGCGGGTCGGAAAGAAACGGCGAATGTCAGTTGGATTAAATCGTCCGCCTTATTGTTTTGCGCACTTCCGTTTGTTTCGTCTTATTGTTTAAGTTTGAGGCGGAATTAGGTTTTATTGCTAAGATTATTGCGGAAGGCGCATTTAGGAGACTTTGTTGTCTGTAAGATGTTTTATAATGACATTTTTCATTTACTGTACAGTAAGGCAAGGTTTTAAATCAATGAATGAATTAAATGAATGAACTAACAATGTATTTTGACAGTTCTCCATATAATGTACCTTGTTATATACCTTGTTGTACATTACTTAGGTTACATGTAGTCTTATTTTGTGGCATTATCATTAGTAGCAAATAATATTAGTTTGCAAGATTGATAAGGGTTCAAAAAAATAAAATTACAAAATAATTATTGTCATCATTCGATTTTTCATTATATTTTTTCATATTCTATAACTTGAGTGGTGAAAATACTTTGTTGTATGTTAAAAAATATAAGTATGATAAAACTTAATTATATTATTTACTAGCGACCGACCCCGGCTTCGCACGGAAATCATCAGTGTTTCTCTACTATATTCTGCATGTATTATACATATAAACCTTCCTCTTGAATCACTCTATCCATTAAGAAAAGATTAAAAGAGCACTTCTTATCTGAACAATTTTGATGTATGTATTTATGTAGTTTATTCGTATATGTATGTATCAATCAATTGTTTAGTATATATGTATGTTTATTTAAGATAGTAATATACGGTAGTTATGTAAGTATTTTTATTTTATAATTTTTTGTTTTACTAGTCTCTGTTAATGTTGCATTTTCTTGTCCCCTCAAAATTATTCACTTTCTCTTACTACCATTGGGTTGGCTGGAAGAGATCTCTTCATAGAGATAAGTTCGCCCTTGCACACTATATTTGTAAATTACATTTCTTTTATGTTTATGCATTATAGTATATATATATAAAAGAAACCGCATCAAAATCCATTTCGTAGTTTTAAAGATCTAAACATACATAGGGATATAGGGACAGAGAAAGCGACTTTGTTTTATACTATGTAGTGATAAGTAAAAATACTTGAGCAGGAACATTTCATCATTGTCTTCAACTAAGTGAATTGACCAGATTGTTCTCTACTCATCAGACAATGCCACCATCGCTCCTATGTCACTGCTAAAGCAACATCACACCGCCCCTACATTTTTACTCCATCCCTCTGAGGCCGTCGCGCGTCGGACAGATACACGTAAAGAGAATTAACTCTCCCTAGGGAACAGCTCTGGTGTTGTTCTGACTCCCTGGTACTTTTGGTACATCTGGCATATTTGGTTGCGTTTGGTTTTTACGGTTCATTGACTTCTTCTGACTTTGAACTTGAGTTAGTTTTCTGGGTTAAATAAAAAAAAGTTTAATATTAAAAAGGGTACGTGTTTTCTTCTTAAAAGTAAACTTTATTATTCGATAAAAAGTAGTTTAAATTATTAGTTAAAAGTTAAGATATTTCCATACATGTATACATATTCACAATTTTATCCCTAATGAGGTAGGCAGAGCGTAAACAACCTAAACAAAGGACATCCGCCACGTCTGACAATGTTTTGAGGATTATTTAAGATATATTTGTAGGTAAATTGCTGTACTGTCAGGTTATCAACCCGTCGCGTCGCCTAAATTGCAATATACTAAAACCCTCGGATCCCTTAGCTGTTTTATACAGCATGCCCGGAAGGAAATGCAGCTGACACATTCAAAGTTTTTCTTTCGCTTTCGATCCAGCATGGAAGCGACAAAAAGATATTTCTAATTGAATATTATTACAAATGAGAAACACACATTCCGGCGACTCAAGCTGCAGAAACTGGCAGCTCTAAGTGTGATTCTTTTTGTGTTTTTGTATCGAAATAAAGTGGAAATAAGTGTTTGGAATGAAGAGGAACCACAATTACTTTCCATCCTGGACAAAATTCAAACCAACGTCTTGCTATAATATGTAAACAATATAAATTGTGCAGTACCTTATTAAAAGCCAGTAAAGTCTGTAATCCGTCAACACCATCCCAGGCTGCATATTGCTTTTTAAACCTTACGGGGAGCATCAACAAACTTAAAAGAAACCCTATCACAATGTCTGAGTCTACTGGTGTCTACAGTAGGTATATTTGGAAAGAAAAGTTGCTGGCACATTCTACCTTATTAAAAGCCAGTAAAGACGCTACAATCCCTCTAATCCGGCACCAGGGGTCACACCTAATTACACCACCCCGACTGCATATTGCCTTTTAAATCGTGCAGGCTAGGGATGTGATGTGTGTAAGTGTTCCATTTAAATATTAAGAAAAAAAATACGTGTGGTTTCATATGGGATGGGTTGGGTTAGTTTAGGTTAGGCTAGGACTTGCCCTTTTCTCGGCGAGGGTGTCATAAAAGACGACTAAAAATATTCAGAGTCAATTCTCCAATCATTCAACGTATTCAATAATTTTAGATTACAGGTCAGGGCGAACAAAAAAATGCTTGCAAAAATCACGACTTAACTAATAGAAATACGTACCTGTCATTTACGGTCACGGGAGAACAGAAACTGACGCCTATAATTTTATTCAGGAATTACATAAATTGTGCGCTCTACAAATTGATAGTAATGGCTGTCTAGGTCTAGGTATTGTGAAAGCGGGCATGGAAGATAGCGAGATTTCATCAGCTGATGCCGAAGTACGGACAAAACTGAGTGGATCAAGCTGTAAAGTGGATGTCAGTTATGTAGTTTACTCTCATTCCCCTAGTGTCAGGCAGCAGTGGCACCAGTACTCGTTGGAGGCCAAAGAAATAGATTCTGGAAGGGCTCATTTCTATGACTAGCTTCGCTTCATATTC
Source organism: Scrobipalpa costella (assembly GCA_949820665.1). Taxonomy (NCBI): domain Eukaryota; kingdom Metazoa; phylum Arthropoda; class Insecta; order Lepidoptera; family Gelechiidae; genus Scrobipalpa; species Scrobipalpa costella. The sequence goes on from OX463318.1 coordinate 15,781,840, forward strand.
TGCGGCGTGGAAGGCAAGAGGGCAACCTTCACATAAAAAATCCCTAAAACTATGAAGATGAACAATGCAGGGAGAGTTGTTGTTCACTTCATTGTATTCAACCGACAAGAGCTAGCATTAATGATGATGAGCTAATATATTCGTATTTGCCATTATAGTAGAACCTATCAGCCACAGCTTCTTCCATGCTGGACTGGGAGAGATAGAAAAACATAGAATGTTCCAGCTGCCCTTCTTCCCGGGCATGCTGTAGAAGTCTGCAAAAGGGAATCTTGGGTTACAGTGTATTGTAATTTAGGCGATGGGCTGAGTACCTGTCACTATAGCAATACAAATCATTACAATCTAAAATTTGCCCTCAATTTTTGTCAGACGTGGCGAAAGCGCCTGTTATGAGGCGTTTTACGTTTATACGTTTTTACGTTTACGTTACGTTGTGATTTTATGTTTTTTTTTATGCACCAGCCACATCACTATCACACATTGAGTCCAAACCGAGCCGTGTAAATCAAGGCGCGCCGGGGGGCGGCTAGTGTTATATTATTAACGGATTATGACGCTCAATTACTATGCGGGGAGTTTAATGTGATTTTTTCGGGTACCGTGATTGTGTTTATTTAATTGCAAGTTTGTTTGTAAAATTTTATGTATTTTTTTTATTTGCAGTATAATGGTGATGATGAAATGCTATTACAGTTTTTAAGTATGAAACCACATACTTTGATGTTCAGTCCCTATTTTAATATTAAAATACATATTTTATGAAAACAAAAAAAACTTATCCACCTGAAAAAAAATCGACGTGGTTTTTAATAAGTCGTTATAGGTATTTAACATAAGTACTAGATCATCTAATCATGTCATGTAAATAACTAACTATGTAATAAATAAAAATAACCGCCAAATTAAAAGCTCACCCAAGACATCTAATATTGTTCAGTATTTTCAAAATCGTTCAAAACGTGGCGAAACAACCTTTGTTTAGGTCGTTCACGCTCTGCCTACCCCATTAGGAATAAATCTGTGATTATATGTATGTATTTTCAAAATGAACAACCATTCCCGTTCTGACGTGAACTAACGATCGTCCGGCGTCTCCATCAACGCACCCACCTGGGATTTGAACCTGGGACTTATGCCTCTCCCTACACCGTACCACAGTTATTAACAACTGCCCCCGCTACCGGTCAAATTAACTCGTGGTGATCTGGTGGTTATAAGGATTTAGGTTAGTAGGTAGGGATACGCGTAGCTCGATATCAGGGAATTTATTTATCTTCACAAAATTATCAGCTTATTTATTGAATTTAAGTTTCTCTTCTTCTACTCCTGATTCCATACAAATAAGTTTGCTGACTACTGGCAAATTGCTTAGCTACCAAAACTTTAATAATATATTGTGTTCACAAAACTGAACAACTTTCCAACAGCAAAATCCGCCATCGACTATGCATCAGGAATCTAAGCCATCGGTACCAATACATACATACATATAATCACGCCTTTATCCCTAATGGGGAAGGCAGAGCGAAAACTATTTATATAAAGGTCGTTCCGCCACGTCTGACAAAGTTTTGAGGGTTATTTAAGATAGATTTATAGGTATATTGCTGTAGTGACAGGTTATCAGCCCATCGCCTAAATTGCAATATACTAAAACCCTCGGATCCGTTAGCTGGTTTTTACAGCATGTCCGGGAGGAAATGCAGCTGGCACACGCTATGTTTTTCTCTCGCTCCCAGGCCAGCATGGAAGTACCAATACACAATGTATAAAATATCTTCGGATACAGGAGCTTAGCACACCCCTACCAGGTTATCGCAAATGGCATCAAATAATGTTAAATCACGAAGATCCCGCGCGCAATTTGAGGGGCATTTTTTTTCGCTCTTGGATTTAACTTTTATTGAGAAAAGTGTTTATTGTGGGTTAGCGCGTTTTTGCTTGTAATAACGTTATAGTTTATAGCGTTATTTTTGTAATGTATTTTCTATAGTGAGCTGTATGTCTTGGTGGGATTTTGATGACAGGTTATTATCTCCGTTTTGTGGGCTAGTGGTTTGAGCTTCATTCTCTAGTTTAGGCTCATATTTATGAAGAGATATCAAACTTGAGAGCAATATTAAGTATGAATTTGACAGGCCAGTTTGTGCTGAAATGACATTTCTGATACGAACTCAAACTTGCTGGAAGTGAAAAAAAAGAAGCTTTTCCATACAAATTGTCTGATCAAGGTGAACATTTTGTATGGAAAAGCCTTTACTTCCTGAAAAAAAAATCCTGCCGGCATTTGTTCAGTGTCGTTGACTAAGCAACCCCTATCGGTTTGCGGGACGCTGTCCCTTACACCTGGTATAAAACAATAAAGGTAATGCATCTAACGCAACCAGCTCACCTGCCAATCGATAGCACCCCACCAGGTGATGACTAAACATTACACTATTACGACGCCTCACCGCAAGCGGTGGCGCCATCACTCGTAAAAAAAACTTACATACATATAACGCCTTTATACCTAATGGGGTAGGCAGAGCGTAAACGACCTAAACAAGGGTCGTTTCGCAATGTCTGACAAAGTTTCAAGTTAGATTTGTAGGTATATTGCTGTAGTGACAGGTTGTCAGCCTATCGCCTAAATTACATTATACTGAAACTCTCGAATCCCTTAGCTGGTTCTTACAGCATGCCCGTGAGGAAATGCAGCTGGCACATTCTATCTTTTTCTCTCGCTTCAAAAAAATCATAAATAGCTAAATAAAGACATTTTCAAAACTTTCCTCTGTCACTTCCTTAGATTTAGGCTTGTATTTGTAAAGCTATCTCAAGATTGAGAGCAATATTAAGTATGGATTTGACAGGCCATTTTGTACTGAAATGACCTTTCAGATTTGAACTCAAACTGGCTGTCAATCTCAAGTGCGGATTATAATTACGGGCCTTAGACCTAAGGATTTTTTAGTAGCAATGAATTGAGGACCAAATAGTAAGTGGAGTTACTATCGAAATTTCCGACAAAAGTGGCCGTTTTTAGCAATAATTTCTATAGTTACTATTTGCTCCTCAATTCATTACTTCTGAAAAATCCTTAGGTCTAAATCTAAGGAGCTGACTGAGAAAAGTTTTAAAAATAACTATACTTTGTGAGTTATCATTTTGTAACGAGTGAGGGCGCCACCGCCCGCGGTGATGCCTCTTAAGAGGCTTCCCTGGGCTATGTGGCGCCCTCATCAGTCAAAAAATTAATTCACTGAAAACACAATCACTCGAAAATCTGGTAGATCAGATTAAAGTTAGAGCAATGAAGGTCATTTAGAACCTCATAAAGTCGCAACTTATAATTGTTTGTACAATTTGCGAAAAACGGCCAATTCTAGCACATTTGCTATCTGTAACTGCAGTGAACACTGAATTATTAATTTATAATGCTTAAAAAAAATTTCAGTACCTATACTTCAATCTGATCTACCGGATTTTCGATTAATTGCGTTTTCAGTGAGTAATGTCTTTTTTAACTGACGAGGGCGCTAGCGTGCACCAGGGTTCCCCTTAATATTACTACAATGTTTATTGATTACAATGTAAAAGCTTTATAATACAGGGGCTTAAATTGTTATTGTAATATTGTGATGATCTGTTAACGTTAACGAGGGTTCTATCGACTAGCTAAGTCATGGTGGAAAAATGCTTGAGTCATAGATCGATGGGTATGATTTAGTTTATACATACACTAGCGCACCGCCCCGGCTTCGCACGGAAATCATCAGTGTTTCTCTACTATATTATGCATGTATTATACATATGAACCTTCCTCTTGAATCACTCTATCCATTAAAAGAAAGAGCTTCAAAATCCGTTGCGTAGTTTTAAAGATCTAAGCATACATACGGATATAGGGACAGAGAAAACGACTTTGTTTTAAACTACTCGCTATGTAGTGATGTGATAATATCGTCCCGGATATTATATCTTCCCTGCTGGACTGGGAGCAAGAGAAAAACATAGAATGTGCCACCTGCATTTCCTCCCGGGTATGCTGTAACAACCAGCTAAGGGATCCGTGGGTTTTTGTATATTGCAGTTTAGGCGATGGGCTGACAACCTGTCCCTACAGCAATATACTAACAAATCTGTCTTAAGTAGCCTTTAACACTTTGTCAGACGCGGCGGAATGACCTTTGTTAGGTTGTTTGCGCTCTGCCTACCCCATTAGGGATAAAGGCGTGATTATATGTATGTATGTGATTATATCACGCGCTTACAAAAGCAGCAAAGTTACGAATAGTGCTTTAAAAGTGTCAAATGACTCCCTAAGTGTAAGACGTGACTGATTCAGAATAAACAAATTATATTTTGTATTTTAAGAAAATACAGTTAACTTCTCTGAAGCCTTTAAATCTATGAACACCGAAGTCTTACTGATTATATTAAAAAATATATAGGTACTGAGAATAGAAGCCATGTCATTTTCAAAAATATTTTATACATTTTTTTAAGATAAGAAGTATGAACAACATTGTGAAGTGACTCTTTTTAAAATGTTTTTGAAAACGAAACTTTTTAACTTCACAAACGCAGACGCATGTAAAATATTCATACGACTGATCGACTGTCCCCCCCCTCGCACCGTGTCACACCACTAGAGCAATATAAAATAAAAATAAATAAATTATGTCGACGCGTTCATCCTTCTATAATTGAACACTGTTTAGGGATGGGGCGTGGCGTTTGTCGATATCGATGACTGATTAATAAAAAAAATGTTTAAGAACATTCTTCCATGCTAGCCTGGGAGCGAGAGAAAATCATAGAATTTGCCAGCTGCATTTCCTTCCGGGCATGCTGCAAAACCCAGCTAAGGGATCCGAGGGTTTCAGTATATTGTAATTTAGGTGATGGGCTGACAACCTGACACTACAGCAATATACCTACAAATCTATCTTAAATAACCCTCACAACTTTGTCAGACGTGGCCGAACGACCTTTGTTTAGGTTGTTTACGCTCTGCCTACCCCATTAGGGATGAAAGCGTGAATGTATGTATGTATGTAAAAATCATTACCGTAGCTAGCCTCTACCTCTACTCTTCCATCAGTTATTCCGGTTCGGTCCGGTAATGGCGTGTTACACGCGAACCTTTTCTACTATTTTACTTATGCATGAGATTTTTCGCAATGACGTCACTTCCCCCGTTTAAAAAAACAGTCCTCCCACCGATTTTCGGTGATGGCGGCCAATCTCCCAGAGATCGGCCAACTGCGCAGGACTAGTTTTTAGCGCTCAAGTGTTTGCGCTATACACAGGTGCACTCTCTATTCCTTCAATCTCTTATTCTGATGGGACAGATTGACTGGCACGACCAGAGAGAAATCAGGCGCAGGACCGACTATTTACATGCCCATCCGACAGCATGGATCATCTTATTTTTTATTACTTTTCGGACAATCAAGTGATCAGCCTGCAATGTCCTAACCAAACTAAAAACAACAGCACAAAGTTATTGTTCCGCGCCGGGAATCGAACCCGGAACCTCCGTGTCGAGAGCTCATGGCTCAAACCGGTAGACCACGAAGGCCCGTTTAATATGTTGATGCGAACAGACGCGGTTGCACAAGTTTTGCATTTCAAGCTTAAATTTTTAATCGAGTTTGTTTCTGAACCTATTTTAGTTTATTTGTTGGTGAGTGCGATTTCAGACTGATTTCGGTTAATGCTTGAAAGGTCTGATTGTTTAGGCGGGACTTTTTATTCTATTTTGTGGTAGAGTCGAATATTTAAATGAATGCATTCTCAATTTGGGTTTGGGTTTGGCATTATTTATTTGTTTTAATGGGTAATTAAGGTATTAGTAAGCAATTTTAATCGTTTTCCTAAAATATCTATTTTACTTCCCTACATAATATAAAACAAAGTCGCTTTCTCTGTCCCTATATCCCTATGTATGCATAAATCTTTAAAACTACGCAACGGATTTTGATGCGGTTTCTTTTAATGGATAAAGTGGTTTAAGAGGAAGGTTTATATGTATAATACATGCATAAAATAGTAGAGAAACACTGACAATATCCGTGCGAAGCCAGGGCGGGTCGCTAGTAATATAATAAAGAACATAATTACGGAAACCATGGTTCTTAGGATCCAGTAAGTAAGTATGTAAGTAAGATGGCCTGGTAGAAATTGCTACCATAGCAATAAGGCCGCCTTTATTTTACTTTAGTTTGTATTTCATTTGTTCTCATTTCCTGTTGTTTTGTTTTATGAGCAACTAGCGACCCGCCCCGGCTTCGCACGGAAATCATCAGTGTTTCTCTACTATATTCTGGATGTATTATACATATAAACCTTCCTCTTGAATCACTCTATCCATTAATAGAAACCGCATCAAAATCCGTTGCGTAGTTTTAAAGATCTAAGCATATATAGGGATATAGGGACAGAGAAAGCGACTTTGTTTTATACTATGTAGTGATAAGGAATACTATATCATCTATCTATCTAGGATCGCTCGTGCCTACTCGATAGAAGAAGTCCCAATACGAATCGATACAGAGCGGGATACAGTCGGTCCCTCGCCGCGGCGCCAAACGGCAATAAATCTCAATACACCGACCGCATGCTAATGTGCGCTAATGTCGGAGCGTACTGTACTAATATAATAATATAGTAAAAAACATAATTACGGAAACCATGGTACTTAGGATCCAGTAAGTAAGTATGTAAGGTGGCCTGGTAGAAATTGCTACCATAGCAATAAAACCACCTTCATTGTACTTTAGTTTTTATTTAATTTGTTCTCATTTCCTGTTGTTTTGTTTTATGAGCAATAGGAATATATCATCTATCTATCTAGGATCGTTCGTTCCTACTTGATAGAAGAAGTCCCAAAATCCCAATACGAATCGATATAGAGCGGGATACAGTCGGTCCCTCACCGCGGCGCCAAACGGCAATAAATCTCAATACACCAACCGCATGCTAATGTGCGCTAATGTCGGAGCTTACTGTACTAAAATAATAATATAGTAAAAAAGATAATTACGGAAACCATGGTACTTAGGATCCAGTAAGTAAGTATGTAAGTAAGATGGCCTGGTAGAAATTGCTACCATAGCAATGAGGCCGCATTAATTGTACTTTAGTTTTTATTTCATTTGTTCTCATTTCCTATTGTTTTGTTTTATGAGCAATAAGGAATATATCATCTATCTAAGGAAGACATCATCTATCTATCTAGGATCGTTCGTTCCTACTCGATAGAAGAAGTCCCAAAATCCCAATACGAATCGATACAGAGCGGGATACAGTCGGTCCCTCACCGCGGCGCCAAACGGCAATAAATCTCAATACACCGACCGCATGCTAATGTGCGCTAATGTCGGAGCGTACTGTACTAATATAATAATATAGTAAAAAACATAATTACGGAAACCATGGTACTTAGGATCCAGTAAGTAAGTATGTAAGGTGGCCTGGTAGAAATTGCTACCATAGCAATAAAACCACCTTCATTGTACTTTAGTTTTTATTTAATTTGTTCTCATTTCCTGTTGTTTTGTTTTATGAGCAATAAGGAATACATCATCTATCTATCTAGGATCGTTCGTTCCTACTCGATAGAAGAAGTCCCAAAATCCCAATACGAATCGATACAGAGCGGGATACAGTCGGTCCCTCACCGCGGCGCCAAACGGCAATAAATCTCAATACACCGACCGCATGCTAATGTGCGCTAATGTCGGAGCTTACTGTACTAGATGAATGGCCGAGTTTCGGTAATGCTGTTTTACTGTACTCAAATAACGGTGAAATTAGTTTAAAAAGACATTGAACAAATAAAATGATTTATTTATTATTATTATGAAAGTTTCAACCCGAGACTTTTTCAGGATATATGAATGGGTTGGGACTTCACAAATTAGTAACAACCACCTTTGAACACCGCAATTAAATAATACTCATATACAACCATAAGCTTCCATGCTGGCCTGGGAGCGAGAGAAAATCATAGAATCTGCCAGCTGTATTTCCTCCCGGGCATGCTGTAAAAGCCAGCTAAGTGATCCAAGGGTTACAGTATAATGTAATTTAAGCGATGGGCTGACAATCTGTCACTATAGCAATATACCTACAAATCTATCATAAATAACCCTCAAAACTTGGTCAGACGTGGCGGAACAACTTTTGTTTAGGTCGTTTACGCTCTGCCTACCCTATTAGGGATAAAGGCGTGATTATATATATGTGTACAACCAGAAGCTTTAAATAATTGACCTCACAACACAATACCCATTCAGGATCAAACAATAAAAAACAAATTCTTTTTCCGTTCGTTTTAGCATCGCCATAAAAATATTACGCTGTTCTGAGGTGCCGATGTTTGCTTAAGGTGTTATAATGGTCGTATACTAGCCTTATGATAGTGAATAATAGCGCTTGTGTGTTCGCGATCTGGATTTGGGTTTTGATATATTTTGAAATGTTTTAACAACTATTATGCAATCACTGTTATAATTTATAAGAGATTTTGTTGGAATTGGCAGTGACCAGTGCTTGCCTGCTGTGTCTATGTCTTAATTTTTAACTATTTTTATGTGTTTTATAAATTGTTAGGGATGAAGGCGTGATTATATGTATGTATGTATAAATTGTTAAATAAATACATAAATGTTTGACTATTTCCCGTTATCAATAAAAAAATATATACTTAATCCAAACTGCCAAATGCAATAGTTTTTGTTCATAATATTAACTGAACTTCTGGAATCGAACAGACCCATTTAAAAATGTTTGTGTGATTTTATTGTTGTACCTATGGTCCATGTTTATAATCCGCTCTCAAGAGTGACAGCAAGTTGGAATTCGTATCAGACCTGCCAAACCCGTACTTATATTGCTCTCAATCTTGAGATCGCTTTATAAATGCGAGCCTTAGTGTTGTTAATGTGCAAGTGTTGTCTAGATAGATTAATGCTAATTTAGGCAGATTCGACGATGGAGATCACTCAGCCAAATCCTCACATACCATAGGAATTATAAAATCACTGGAGATGGCATCCCGAACTAAAATATTCCTGAACCCAGGACCTCCGAGTCGAGAGCCCATGGCTCCGACCACTAGACTACGGAGCACAATAAATAAAACGCAACGTGAGGTAAGAATCTCACAGTGTGGCGTGAAGAGGCTCGGGCCGGCTCGGGCCGGGAGCTGAAAAAAAGAGATATAAAAACCAGCGTGGTTGTGCGTGGGTTCCAATAGCTGTGTTTTTAAAATCTTTGGTATCAAAACCTGGTAGTAGGTGAAGAAGAAATAGAAGTAGTAAAGATCGAGAGATGAAATCAATCATAAATAGAAGAAGATGGAAAGGAACTTGAGAGAAATATAACATATACGTATATATTTCAGGAAATTTCTTACATGCTGGACTGGGAACGAGAGAAACACATAGAATGTGCCAGCTGCATTTCCTCCCGGGCAAGCTGTAAAAACCAGCTTAGAGATCCGAGGGTTTCAGAATATTGCAATGTAGGCGATGGGCTGACATCCTGTCACTACAGCAATAAACCTACAAATCTGTCTTAAATAACTCTCAAAACTTTGTCATGCGTGGCGGAACGACCTTTTGTTTAGGTTGTTTACGCTTTGTCTACTCGCGTGATTATATGTATGTAGGTATGTATAATTTACCAACTTTTAATATACGTATATATTTTGGTCAATCAAAATAACACCTTCTTCTATTCCTAGCCATGATTACGCTAAATACACAAAAGCTTCTGTTCTATGATTGATTATTCAGTAAGTGTGAAAATGATATCATAATTAAAGGCGCATTATTGGCTCATTATTTTTATTATACGATTTTAGGTAGGTACCTATTCTTCTTCTTAGCGAGAGGATTCACGAATCGAATAACGACCCGAAGAACCCTGGTGTCAGTTTTCAAATCGCCTAGTAGCACAGCTTAAGCTGTGCTATTAGGCCTCTGAAATGGTTTGAGTAACGACCACTATCAAAAACAGCGACCGGGACCAAAGTCAAAGTCAAATCATTTATTTCCATAGATTTCTAAGAACACTTTTAGAAAGTCACAACCGAGTCTATTACAAAGCAAATTAAATTATATCTGTGTCACAGAATAAAATAAAACTATATCACAATGAAGAAGAAGCATGAGAAACTCGCACTTTGCGCCCCTCCCTTCGTTTTATCTTTTTCTTACTGTTGTCCTTCTTTTTGTACAAAATAGGGTTCGTGACCGCAATGTTTGCCAATTTCTTAGACTTCACTGAAATATCAGAGCTCCATACATCTTTGTCATTAGTATAGTCATCCAACTTAAAATAGGCTTTCCGACATAATGTGTTTTTATTAGTATATTTAAATTGATTTTCTGACAAATTTAATACCGACGGCTTGACGTGCCCTCCGTAGGTACTTATTGAATTGAATAACTCACTTTTCTCATTCCTCAATATAATTTTCAAAATATTAGCATTTTCATGTATCTTCAAAGTAGCCTACTGATGTATTTGGAGCTAGTGCTGCGTATTGGTAAACACCGGCTCGGTTGCCTTGCTGTTTGCCTGAGCCGTCGGTAAACTGTATTAACTAAATACGCCGCCGACTCGGCAAATACAAATATGGACGACTTGGGAACGCTGAGAGATCTAAATAACAGTTTCAAAACCATTTCTACTATACGTATAATAAGTCAAACATTTAGGTATTTCCGTAGTCGTCGAGTAATAAAAAAATTATGAGTTGAAAAAACTTTAGTCCAAGAGATCAGAGCGTGTATATTTTGACTGCAAACTGTAAAGCCTAACATTCTTTTTACGTTTGGACTTCTTAAATATAATATTTTTGTTTGCTATCTTCAAGCATATCTAAAATAATGAACTGTTTTATTTTGTTTAGTGGCAAAAAAAACCTTTATTTTCTATTCACCCTGATGATGATGAGATGTGCTTAATAGTATCCTCTAAACCACTTTTGGAATATACGCATTATATGTTTTGCTTCCACTTTCCCAACCCAGCATTGTGTTATTATGATTCAACTGCCTCCGTGGTCTAATGGTCAGAGCCATGAGCTTACGATCCGGAGGTCCTGGGTCCACACAAAATTGAAATTTGTAAGTTTATCACTTTGTGAGGTTTACCCCAGTTTGTTTAGGACATTGCAGGCTGATTCATCTGATTGTCCGAAAAGAAAAAGGATTCCGTGATTCTGAGGGCACGTTAAGCCGTCGGGTTTTGTCACTGTCTTTGACAGTGGACGTTACTGAAACCAGGTTAGAGGCCTAATAGCTGTGCTACTAGACGATTTCAAAACTATGACACCAGGGTTCATCGGGTCGTTCGATTCGAGAATCCACTCGATAAGAAGAAGAAGATGATTCAAGTTTAGATAATCTGTTCACAACATCAGTAGCAGGTGTGGATGCGACTGTCAACATTCAAACGAAAAGTGTTAATACTAGGTTCGGTAGTTAACGATCCGGCAATTTTCACGGATTACAACCAGGCTCTTAATGTGTGACACACTAGCAGGAAGATTGGCGAGCAAAGAAGACATTATAAATCCTATTTCTTGAACCTTTGCAGAAAACCCCTGACATATTGCAATATATGACACAATAAATCCAAATATCGACATAACGGAACCTTATCCACGGATCTCGATATTTATTTATTTATTTGTTTTTTTTTTCCGGCATGTAAACCAACTCTAACTGCACAATGCATTCACATACTCCACACAATACAGAAACAAACTTACACAACACTAACACAATGATATCCTTACACACATATACATTACACCTACTACTTGCAGTGCGCGGCAAACAAATTGTTTTCTTTACAGTTTTAGTTTGCTATATCTTACATAATTTTTACTATGACCTGTTCTTATTAAGTTTGATCTGTACACTTATTTGCCCTCATATTGAATTTGTATAATGTTAATATAATGGAGGTCTGTAATTGGCTGATATTTTAAAAATTTATTAGAACTAGTTTGTATGTATTATAGCTGTAGACTTCAGTTTTATTAAATAAAATAAATAAAAATAAATAAAATTATCCGTTTGGAATAGTAGAAAAAAAATCAAGAACAGTTTTCCTCGATTGTTATACCTAACAGTAGAATACGTTTAACTGAAAATGATGCTCAACTAAATGTTTGACACTTTAAAAGACCGTGTGTAGTCAGTGTTAACGAAATACAAATATTAGTTGACACACGACATAAATTAACCCTAACGCGTAACGCAAAGCCCAGTTTAACAGTTAACTTGAAACTAAATGATTGGACAAAGCGGCAGTTAACAGATTACCCATACATATTCGATAAGAACTGTTAAGCTGTTGACAGGACGATGAATTTGAACATTCGTCTAATAACTGAACAAATTGAAATAGTAAATTATAACAGCGATAATATCTGAGTCAATCCGACATTGCGAATTGGAATGGTAAGCTACGAATAGGTTTAATATGTAGGTACTAACCAGTTATCAATTAAGTCCTGAATATAAACAGAAATGTACGAAAAAAGTCAAAAGTGTGGATCGTTTGGCTGACACAACAAAAAGGTAGTTCATAACATAACTGTACGATAAAATCCCATGAGACTCAATAAATGTGTGTGAATGTAACCAATACCATTCAGACACACAGTAGTCGCACACTCATAAAATAATAGTCAATATCCTGGCTTTAAAGTCCATAAAACACCAATAAACCGCCTCTCGCGGACGTGAATATTTTAGTAAAGCGTTTGACTGCCTCGACCACCCATTCGCACAGGCTTAACTACACATAACCTCGCCTTATAGACTCTTAATATGTGACACGGAGGTTATTTCCACTGTCGGTCGATGCAGGTAGAAGGTCCTGTGAAATGTATCGACTCAGTGCAACTTTTATATGGAACATGCGAAGAGGGTGCCTCAAGGTGATGTTCTTGGGCGAGTTTTATTTTTTTGACACGACTTTGTTTTTTTATTGTGAATACTGTTTCGCCGGATGTAGGGTAACGGTTAAGGATTTTACGTTCGATATAATATCGATATGTTTGAATAGCGGTTTGACGGAATAATGTTTTTATATTTTAAAATTGTCTTACTGGAAATAATCTGAAAAGGAGAAATGGATGCGGCGCTTAATATTTCGGGACATCATCGTAATTTTAGATCTACAATATTTTGTAAGTGCTCACCTGTACTCTGCTCTCCGTAAGACCGATCCTCATCGCGATTTCTTCCCGCATGAAGATGTCCGGGTAGTGTGTTTTTGAAAAACATCTTTCTAGCTCGTTTAGTTGTGCTGGTGTAAACCTGTGAAAAGAAAAGATTTTTGATGAAATATTGGATGTTGGTTGTGAGTTCCTAAAAAAAATATACAAACGTGGAAAAATCAACTTCAGAGTTTTGAAGGAAACTAGCTAAACAATGTAGACTCGGTCGGAGGTGTGAATACCCACAAGACCAGTATGCGGTTAAACAGCGAGTGGCAACCGAGAGCCAAGCGTGATTCATTCTTGCATCGCTACACAGCCTTGTACTGCACACAACGTAATCAAACAACATGCCGTGGTCTAGTACTAATTGTGTTCTGAAGTCTAGCGGTTCGAGCTTTCTCTGAAGTTAAATATAGAAGTAGTTGTTGTTGATCGGTCTTTGTAGAAGTGTCGTCAAAGTTAGGCCAGTATTAATAATCATCTTTTGAGACTCACAGTGAGTTTAAGTTCGTATCACAAATGTAATTCCAGTACATAATGTCCTGTCGAATCCATACTTAATATTGCTCTCAATCTTAAGTTTACTTTTTAAATACGAGCCTAAGGCCCGTAATTATACAGCGATCTCAAGATTGAGAGCAGTATTAAGTATAGATTTGACAGGTCATTATGTACTGAAAAGACATTTCTGATACGAACTCAAACTAGCTGTCAGTCACGAGATTATAAATACGGGCCTTAGTGATTTTTTTGGGGTCTATCTACCACCTAGGCCTTAAAGTTTATTCGAGATAGTTCGAGATGCACCTTCTGTCCCAACTTTTAAAAGTAGACTGAAAAAGTGGCTATTGAAAGAAATATTTTAATATTTTAATAATTTTCTGTCGCTACCGCCGACACCTTACAAATAATGTATTTTATATTGATTATTACGCTATTATTTATCTTTAATATTGATATTAAGTTGTATTTTATGTTACGTAATCTCACGCTTGATGTTTAAAATAATTATGTTTTATTAACTATATTGTTAATAAGAGGGCGTGTAACCAAACGTTATCAATAAATTTTATCTTATCTTATCTAATCTTCAAGATATTCGGACTTGGGCTCAAGAAACTCTTTTTAGCGAATAATGTCGCTCTACGAGAGGAAAATATTTTTTACTACTCGCACAGGCTGATTTTGGTATGTATGTACAGGTAATGGTGTATTTCGTGGATGTGTGTTTCTTACATGCTGGTCTGGGAGCAAGAGATAAACATAGAATGTGTCATGTGCCAGCTGCATTTCCTCCCGGGCATGCTGTATAAACAACCTAAGGGATCCGAGAGTAGGGATATTGTGATTTAGGCGATGGGCTGATAACCTGTCACTACAACAATATACCTACAAATATATCTTAAATAACCCTCAAAACATTGTCAGACGTGGCGGAACGTTTACGCTCTGCCTTTATCCCTAATGGGGTATATTAGGGATAAAGGCATGATTATGTGTATGTATGCATGTAATGGCGTAGCACTTACCTAGTCCTATGCCTCTTCTGTTTGGTGGGCTTATCGGAGTCGGAGGCTGAGGACGACATGCTGACGGGCACTGTCGCCATGTGACCGCCGCCGCCGCTGTGTATGCCACCACCTGCGATGAAAAAATGTCTAACTGAAATTCACTAAGAAGCAGATACATCAATAATTTAGTTTCTATTAACTGCATCACTAGCAGCACATGTTTTATAACTTGCAAAAGATTTAGTTTTAAACGGCCAATGTGTGCAAGTTGCAGCTTCGCCCTCTGAGCACGATATCGCTTCATCAGCCAATGCTTCTTCAATAACATCAGCTAACGTGACTTTCTCTACTAAAACAGCAATCTACCTTATATATGGTCTGACTGGACATTGTGTGCAAGTTGCATCTACGCCCTCTGAGCACGATATCGCTTCATCATCCAATGCTTCTTCAATATCACTACCTATTGCTTCAACTACTACTAAATCATCAGTGTACCTTGTAAATGGTCTTTCCGGACGTTGTGTGCGAGTTGCTGCTTCTATCCCAGAGCATGGGATCGCTTTATCATCCACTACTGCTTCAGTATTACTTCCTATTGCTTCAACTACTACTAAATCATCAATGTACCTTGTAAATGGTCTGACCGGACGTTGAGTGCAAGTTGGATCTTCTTCCTCTGGGCACGATATCGCTTCATCGTCCAATGCTTCTTTAATATCACTACCTATTGCTTCAACCACTACTAAATCATCAATGTACCTTGTAAATGGTCTGGCCGGACGTTGTGCGCGAGTTGTAATCTCGCCCCCAGAGCATGGTGTCGCTCGAGGCTTGGTTTGATCTCGTGCGGTTTTGTGTCTTCGTTGCACGAATCTTTGTGTCCTGTTGGGAAGAAGGAATGTAGGTAATATAGAGCCATATAGAGCATAGTTACATACATACATAAATCACGCCTTTATCCCTTACGGGGTAGGCAGAGCGTTTAACGCCTCGTAAAAAGCGCTTTCGCCACGTCTGACAAAAATTGAGGGCAATTTTAGATTGTAATATGTATTGCTATAGTGACAGTTTGTCAGCCCATCGCCTAAATTACAATACACTGTTACCCTCGAGTCCCTTTTGCTGACTTCAACAGCATGCCCGGGAGGAAGGGCAGCTGGAACATTCTATGTTTTTCTATCTCTCCCAGTCCAGCATGGAAGTAATAGAGCATAGTTGCCACATACAGTGGTACCAGGTTTAAGGACAGTATCGATTGGTAGGAGAGCTGGATGCATTAGATTCATTACCGTTATTGTTTTATACCCGGTGTAAGGGACAGCGTCCCGCAAACTGATAGGGGTTGCTCAGTCAACGACACTGAACCAATATCAGCAGATATTTTTCATGAAGCGAAAAATAAATATTGGCTCTTCCATACAAAATGTTCACCTCAATCAGACAATTTGTATGGAATAGTTCTTATTTTCACTTAAAGTTGTTCAGTGTCGTTGACTGAGCAACCTCTATAAGTTTGCAGGACGCTGTCCCTTACATCTGGTATAACATAAAAAGCAACGAGAAATTAATTGAATTCACCGCTACATATATATTTTTTCTAATGCAAATCTTACTTAACTATCTTTCGTAATTAGTAATTTTATTTATTTGTTATTAAGGTGATTATCTTATAATGTTCTAACAAAGCTACAAATGAAAATACAACTCAAAGTCGGTATTCCTCTAACTGATGACCTTGTCGAGTCGAACATTGAACCCTCTAGAACACTGTTTCGCAAAATATCGTAGGTATATTGTCGTCGATCTCGCGACATAATCCTTATTCTAATTCTTAGCTAGTGCTGTCACTTTCTTAACTTTGACTTAAAAGCAGGATAGCAAATGAACACATGACTTTAAAATTCCTAATCTGACATAAGACTGCTTATTTGACGTAAAATAAAGAAGCATGCTCGATGCTCAGTTCTTATTTAAAGCGACTTACGTCAGATTAGGAAAGTCAAAGTCATTTGCTATCCTGTTCTTCAGTCAAAGCTAACAAAGTGTCAGCGCTTGCTCAGAATTAGTTAAGGGATAGTGCGTGCAGAATTGCCGCCACTATATATATATTTAGAATATTAAAGTAAACGTAATCCCTTGTAAAATAACCCTCAATAAAACGACGCTATAAGCGCAGAATGGCCAAACTTTCACAATAGTCCTTTTGAAACTCTTACGGTTATCAACATTATAATGATTAAAAACGGGAAATTTACGAAAAATTATTTTTCTTCCATACTGGACTGGGAGCGACAGAAAAACATAGATGTGCTGCATTTCTTCCCGGCAAGCTGTAAAAGCCAGCTAAGGGATCCGAGAGTTTCAGTATATTGCAATTTAGGCGATGGGCTGACAACCTGTCGCTTTAGCAATATACCTACAAATCTATCTTAAATAACCCCTTAAAACTTTGTGAGACGTGGCGGAACGACCTTTGTTTAGGTCGTTTACACTCTGCCTACCCTATAAGAGACAAAGGCGTGATTATACGTATGTATGTATGTATAGAACTATAAGTTACGTTGCGGTGTAAACTTGCCCTTGTTTTTTTAAAAAAAAAAAAAAATTACATTTATAGCAGTCGAAGTGAGGATATTGAAAGCGCTAGTAATAAAACCCGCAGCAAATCGGCGCTTTAGCTAGAATGGCCGAAGTTTTACAACTCATCGAGCGGGAATTTTCCATTTTACCCGACACTTGGGTTATTGGAATCGATTGGGCGTTTTTCAACTAGACGGCACGGCAACGGCAACGGTGACGGCACGGCCCCGTCGATGGTACCGTGTAAGAGATCTTTTTTTATTTAGCCGTTAGTGTCTATGAAAATAAATGAAATTATATCGCATTTGCCGGCACGGCAACGGCACGGCATTAATTCTCACCGGTACCGTCGCCGGCCTGCCAAACTGCATGTGTTTTGTATTTGTATGAAGCATGCGCGTGTGTGCGCTCAAATTGGAACTAAGTAAGTATGTGAACGTATCAGGACGTTGCCGTGTCGTTGCCGTGCCGCCTTGTGGAAAAACAGAGCCACGGCATCATGACAGCACCGCCGCCGTGCCGTGTAGTGGAAAAACGCCCATTAGGTTCTAGTTTTACAACTTTGCCTCTGGAAACAGATAATCTATGTAAACTCCTATAAGTTTGCGTGACGCGTAGTGACGCTGTCCCTTACGCCCCGTGTACAGGACCAAAGTTCCAAACTTAAAATACATTTAATTCTAAAATTAATGTCCTTTATGGAATAAATAATATGACTCCAATAATTATAACGACTCATAAATTAAACGATCACGACAATTCATATGTATATTACTAAATAATTTAATTTATCACTACATAGTATATAACAAAGTCGCTTTCTCTGTCCCTATACCCCTATGTATGCATAAATCTTTAAAACTACGCAACGGATTTTGATGAGGTTTCTTTTAATGGATAGAGTGATTCAAGAGGAAGGTTTATATGTATAATACATGCATAATATACGACAGAAACGCTGATGATTTCCATGCGAAGCCGGGGCGGGTCGCTAATTATTACTAAATTAAAGGTTACATGTACGGTGATAAAAATCATAAAATATTACAATAATATTGAATATTGCATTTTTCATACTGGACTGGGAGCTTAAGAAAAACATAGAATGTGCCAGCTGTATTTACTCCCGGACATGCTGTAAAAACCAGCTACGGGATCCGAAGGTTTCTGTATATTGCAATTTAGGCGATAGACTGACAACCTGTCACTACCGCAATATACCTACAAATCTATCTTAAATATCCCTCAACACTTTGTCAGACGTGGCGGAACGACCTCTTTTTAGATCGTTTACGCTCTGCCTACCGTATTAGGAAAAAAGGCCTGATTATAAAGGTGGCGCAAAAGAAATCACCCTATTGGAAGATGCTCTCATTTTTGCAAATGGCCGCCAATGTCAAATCTGTTTTGACATTTGTGGACTAGACAGATGCAGAATACAAGTGAACAAGCCATGGAGCGATACACTCCCCAAGAACGCGGAAAAATCGTGTCTATTTTTTTGAGTAACAATTCGTCTGTGGTGTTGGCGCAGCGCGAATTCCGTCGCCGATTCCCCGGCCGTCCGACACCGACTGCGCAAACACTGCGACGTTTAGCCACCAACCTTGAAGAGTATGGGACCACACGAGACGTTGCTAAGAGTGGCCGGCCCCGGAGCGCCCGTTCTGCCGAGAATATCGCCGCTGTAGCCGAGGACGTTGAAGTGAGCCCCGAAACATCGACCAGACGACGTGCCACGCAATTGGGCCTCAGCCGGCGGTCCTTGCAGCGAATTTTGGTGCGAGACTTGAAGATGTTTCCTTACAAAGTCCAGACCGTGCATCAGCTGCTGCCTGCCGACCGCCAAACGCGCGTAACCTACGCCCAAGCCATCCTCAATCTCGAGGAAGAATTGGACAATTTTTCGACCAAAATCATCATGAGCGATGAGGCTCATTTCCACCTCAGCGGTTACGTGAATCGGCAAAATTATCGCTTCTGGGGCACCGAGAATCCACGAGTGATGCACGAGGAGCCGTTACACCCGCTCAAAGTGACTGCGTGGTGCGCTGTTCACGCTGGAGGAGTCATCGGGCCATTTTTTTTCGAGAACGCCGCGGGTCAAACGACAACAGTGGACGGTGCGCGCTATAGGGCCATGTTGACCGAATTTTTTCTGCCGCAATTGGACGAATTGGGACTGGAGGACATGTGGTTCCAACAGGACGGGGCAACGGCGCACACTGCACGAGCCACAACCGACATTCTGAAGGCGGCATTTCCGGGTCGCCTAATCTCTCGTTTTGGCGATTTGCACTGGCCGGCCAGATCGCCCGATTTAACGGTCCCGGACTTCTTTTTATGGGGTTTTTTGAAGTCTCGTGTTTACGTCAACAAGCCTGAGACCTTGGAAGCCCTCAAAGACAACATTCGACACGAGTGCGAGAATCTGTCGCCCGAAGTTCTCGCCGAAGTGATGAAAAATGCCATAAAACGAGCCCGTATGGCAATCAATTGTAACGGCGCCCATTTGGCCGATATCATCTTCTCGACTTGACCAGTAAAATTCTAAAGGTGCAAATAAATATAATCAAAAAACAGATTCGAAGTTTTTCATTTAGAAAAAAAATGAGAGCCAAACAACATCGGATGACTTCTTTTGCGCCACCTTGTATGTATGTACGTATTACCTACAAATTAATTGTTTGTTGACTAGGTCACTGACACTGACCTTACTATTTAAGCTTTATGAGGGTACCCGTAGCAACCATTAAACAGCTTTAAGTAGCAACAACAGAACATATAAAGAATGATCACATAATATTTTCCGCTGCTGTAGAGCATAAAAAATAAAACTTATTTAACAAGGTTCACTTGTTAAAAGATTTTTTCTCTTTATTAAATTTTTTTTTTTTTTGTTTAAAGGTTATATTGGAGGGGAAGATTGAAGGAAGGAGAGGTAGAGGAAAACCAATGAGAAACTATTGTGACTAACTGAAAGAGAAGACGGGTGTGAAGACCTACAGGGAGTGGTCGTTGCTCACAGAAGGAAAGATGGAGATCATTACACCGACAAGAGTGGAACTCTTAAGAAAATCATCATCATCTTTAGTCAATTAAATTATCGTGGTGACGCAGCGAGCGTAATCGACACCTTTGCACCGGGAATGACCCAGAGCGGGCTTTTCGTTTAGTTTTTAAGTTGACTTATTATTTGTATTTGATTGATTTTGTTTTATATTTTGTAGTAATAAACATGAATAGATAAAAAACAAATAACGTTTTGATATAGAGTATAATATGTTTAATTGCTATTAAAGGGTACATTACTCCGAGGTCGAAAAAAAGCAATATAAGGTCGAGCAAATTTAGGAGATCGTGTACGCATACACGAAATGTTTTTTAGGGTTTTCAATTTTATTTGTATTAGTATATACAATACGGTATTTAATTGATTTAAAGTATTAAGTTTTCCTTAGTTCGGTATTATATGATTAATATATAATTTTAAATTTGTTTTAGACATACATACATACATACTATCACGCCTGTATCCCTAATGGGTTAGGCAGAGCGTGAACAACCCAAACAAAGGTCGTTCCGCCACGTCTGACAAGTTTTGAGGGTTGTTTAAGATAGAACTGGACATTGCTGTAGTGACAGGTTGTCAGCCCATCGCCTAAATTACAATATACCCTCGAATCCCTTAGCTGGTTTTTACAGCATGCCCGGGAGGAGATGCAGCTGGCACATTCTACGTTCTTCTGTCGCTCCCAGTCCAGCATGGAAGAACAATTTGTTTTAGTATTGTATCTATTTCAACAATTAGTCACTTTACTAGACCTTAGTCTAGAAATGATGGACAAGATGTTTCCTCCAGAATTTCGAATGATCCCTGGTTTCATAATTTTCCTGTGATATATCCATTTACATACATACATACATATAATCACGCCTTTATCCCTAATGGGGTAGGCAGAGCGTAAACGACCTAAACAAAGGTCGTTCCGCCACGTCTGACAAAGTTTTGAGGGTTATTTAAGATAGATTTGTAGGTATATTGCTGTAGTGACAGGTTGTCAGCCCATCGCCTAAATTACAATATACCGAAACCCTCGGATCCCTTAGCTGGTTTTTACAGCATGCCCGGGAGAAAATGCAGCTGGCACATTTTATGTTGTTCTCTCGCTCCCAGTCCAGCATGGGAGAAATATCCATTTAGATACGAATATTTAGTTATATTTAGCGATGTTTGTGATATTGGTGTCAGTTTAATTAGAACAATGGGCTCGATTCTACTAGATACCACTGGTTTAACTTTTAATTTAAATCTATCTGTCACTTTCAAAATAATAAAATTTATTAAAGACAGACTAAATATATTCCATGGTTTTACACTTTGACCGCAAAATTTCGAAGCGCATTTGCACGTGTTCTCAGTATTTCGCGCATAAAACCACCTACTATAAATCAAAAACCGGAGAGAATAAATCTCCTGTCCTTATCCAAAGTTTTTAGTCTGAAAGTGAAAACCAGATTTTAATTTTAGGTTTAGTCGGTTGAATCTAGAACTAAGCCCAATGTAGCTTAAAAATCTGATCATAATCCGTCGGCCCGGATTCCACGCACATTAAAACCCGGTATCAAAACCGAAATCAAAACAAATTAAAATCTCCCCTCAGCGACATTTGCTTGGTAATACTCTGCTAATGCGGCTAGCCCGACTGCAAATATACCAACCCCTGTCTGCAGGATTAAGGAGCTCATATTAACTGATTTAATGGTGTTGCACCACCGTCATTTGAGCGGTGGCGAAAGCGATCTGATGTTGGGGTTTTTGATACTGTCCTTAATTTGTATAGGAATTAAATCTTATAAATTCTTATAGTATCGAAGAAGATTTTTTTATATTTATTTAATTATAAAGCGATCTTAAGATTGATAGTATTGTTACGTATGGATTTGACATAATGTACTGAAATGACATTTTTGATACAATCTCAAACTCGCTGTCAGTCTCAAGTGCCGATTATAAATACGGGTCTTAATAAAATTGAACCTGCCCGGTAGTTTGCTTTGGTAGATGGTAAGAATTGCTTTTTGTTACAAAACAAATCGTACTGTTTTAAAATGATAGAATTAAATAAGCTTGTATTGTTTAAGTAGAGATTCTTCTTAATCAATTAAATCCCAATCATTCTAAAAGACAACTTACTTATTTAAATTAATGTTAACTAACAGTTCAAATTAAACTTAAGTAATAAATTGGGTTTTACCTTGTAGTTTTAAAAAATACTTTATTATCTCTACTTTATTATGTCTATCTTCAAAATGCCTATTGAATTCCGTTTTTACTTAACAATTTAGAAACGTCTTAATTTATTTGAGATCTAAACTTAAATCCGAAAAACAAATGAAAGCTCCCCCCGGATCGCCTGGATTTAAGAAGCTCATAAACTGATTTAATGGAATTGCGGCGCGTAAAACTGAACTGTTACTGCGATTCTACGAGCTGGGGTGATAGTCGTATCGGCTTAGAAAGACAATTAGATTTTCTATCAATAATTGCTTTGTAGTTGAATAAAGTCCAATACAATCAAGAAAAGGCTGGATTAAAGTAAATTAATAATAAAAAATAATATATGGTAGTGAGCCATGGTGAGAGAGTTTCAAAATTAATTTACCGCGGGCCTTGGCCTTTTATAATGATCACAACATTAGCCTTTTAGCCTCGTTCTTTCAATATTGGGTTCACTCTAGAACACTGTTTCGCAAAATATCGTAGGTATATTGTCGTCGAACTCGCGACATAATCCTTATTCTAATTCTTAGCTAGTGCTGTCACTTTCTTAACTTTGACTTAAAAGCAGGATAGCAAATGAACACATGACTTTAAAATTCCTAATCTGACATAAGACTGTTTATTTGACGTAAAATAAAGAAGCATGCTCGATGCTCAGTTCTTATTTAAAGCGACTTACGTCAGATTAGGAAAGTCAAAGTCATTTGCTATCCTGTTCTTCAGTCAAAGCTAACAAAGTGTCAGCGCTTGCTCAGAATTAGTTAAGGGATAGTGCGTGCAGAATTGCCGCCACTATATATATATTTAGAATATTAAAGTAAACGTAATCCCTTGTAAAATAACCCTCAATAAAACGACGCTATAAGCGCAGAATGGCCAAACTTTCACAATAGTCCTTTTGAAACTCTTACGGTTATCAACATTATAATGATTAAAAACGGGAAATTTACGGAAAATTATTTTTCTTCCATACTGGACTGGGAGCGACAGAAAAACATAGATGTGCTGCATTTCTTCCCGGCAAGCTGTAAAAACCAGCTAAGGGATCCGAGAGTTTCAGTATATTGCAATTTAGGCGATGGGCTGACAACCTGTCGCTTTAGCAATATACCTACAAATCTATCTTAAATAACCCCTTAAAACTTTGTGAGACGTGGCGGAACGACCTTTGTTTAGGTCGTTTACACTCTGCCTACCCTATAAGAGACAAAGGCGTGATTATACGTATGTATGTATGTATAGAACTATAAGTTACGTTGCGGTGTAAACTTGCCCTTGTTTTTTTTTTTTTAAAAAAAACAAATATTTTACATTTATAGCAGTCGAAGTGAGGATATTGAAAGCGCTAGTAATAAAACCCGCAGCAAATCGGCGCTTTAGCTGTGAATGGCCGAAGTTTTACAACTCATCGAGCGGGAATTTTCCATTTTACCCGACACTTGGGTTATTGGAATCGATTGGGCGTTTTTCAACTAGACGGCACGGCAACGGCAACGGTGACGGCACGGCCCCGTCGATGGTACCGTGTAAGAGATCTTTTTTTATTTAGCCGTTAGTGTCTATGAAAATAAATGAAATTATATCGCATTTGCCGGCACGGCAACGGCACGGCATTAATTCTCACCGGTACCGTCGCCGGCCTGCCAAACTGCATGTGTTTTGTATTTGTATGAAGCATGCGCGTGTGTGCGCTCAAATTGGAACTAAGTAAGTAGGTGAACGTATCAGGACGTTGCCGTGTCGTTGCCGTGCCGTCTTGTGGAAAAACAGAGCCACGGCATCATGACAGCACCGCCGCTGTGCCGAGTAGTGGAAAAACGCCCATTAGGTTCTAGTTTTACAACTTTGCCTCTGGAAACAGAAAATCTATGTACCTTAAACGGTAAAGTTTGAAATATAATTTTAACGTCAGGCTAAGTCTGTTCCGAGGTATTGAGGCTTTACTTGTTGCTTATTCGATTAGAAAATAAAATAATAAATTGTGGTAAGAATATTTGACATAGCAGGAAGAATTTAATGATAATAAATATCTAGTTATTTCTATTTCTTCCTTGCTGGACTGGGAGAGAATAGCATGGAATGTGCCAGCTGCATTTCATCCCGGGCATGCTGTAAAAACCAGCTAAGGGATCCGAGGGTTTCTGTATTTTGGGTTTGCAATTTAGGCGATAGGCTGACAAGCTGTCACTATAGCAATACACCTACAAATATAAAATATAAATAACCCTCAAAACTTTGTCAGACGTGGCGGAACGACTTTTTTAGGTAGTCTACGATCTGCCTACCCCATTAGGGATAAAGGCGCAGGGTTCCGTAAACGGATAGGGGTTTGGGTTGTTCTGTCAACGAAACGAAACAATCATCAGCAGGAACTTCTTTGAGGGGATGAAAAAATTGACCTTCCCATACAAAATTACCTCCTCTATCAGACAATTTGAATGGAAAATCATTTGTTTTTTACTTAAAGAAAAAATATTCTGCTGATAGTTGTTCAGTTTTGTTAACTGACCAACTCCTATACGTTTGCGTGACGCGTAGTGACGCTGTCCCTTACGCCCCGTGTACAGGACCAAAGTTCCAAACTTAAAATACAGCTAATTCTAAAATTAATGTCCTTTATGGAATAAATAATATGACTCCAATAATTATAACGATCACGACAATTCATATGTATATTACTAAATAATTTAATTTATCACTACATAGTATAAAACAAAGTCGCTTTCTCTGTCACTATATCCCTATGTATGCATAAATCTTTAAAACTACGCAACGGATTTTGAAGCTCTTTCTTTTAATGGATAGAGTGATTCAAGAGGAAGGTTTATATGTATAATACATGCATAATATACGACAGAAACGCTGATGATTTCCATGCGAAGCCGGGGCGGGTCGCTAATTATTACTAAATTAAAGGTTACATGTACGGTGATAAAAATCATAAAATATTACAATAATATTGAATATTGCATTTTTCATACTGGACTGGGAGCTTAAGAAAAACATAGAATGTGCCAGCTGCATTTACTCCCATGACATGCTGTAAAAACCAGCTACGTGATCCGAAGGTTTCTGTATATTGCAATTTAGGCGATAGACTGACAACCTGTCACTACCGCAATATACCTACAAATCTATCTTAAATATCCCTCAAAACTTTGTCAGACGTGGCGGTACGACCTTTACATAGATCGTTAACGCACTGTCTACCTATTAGGAAAAAAGGCGTGATTATATGTATGTATGTATTACCTACAAATTAATTGTTTGTTGACTAGGTCACTGACACTGACCTTACTATTTAAGCTTTATAAGGGCACCCGTAGCAACCATTAAACAGCTTTAAGGGGATCCCCGGTGCACTCCAGCGCCCTCATCAGTCAAAAACTCATTGCTCACCGAAAACGCAATTAATCGAAAATCCGGTAGATCAGATTGAAGTATGGGTACTAAAGTATTTTTTAAGCATTAAACATTAATAATTCAGTGTTCACTTCAGTTACAGATAGTAAAAGTGCTAAAAGTGGCCGTTTTTCGCAAATTTCCTATCTGTAACTACAACGAACTATAAGTTGCAACTTTATGAGGTTCCAAATGACCTTTATTGCTTTAACCTCAATCTGATTTACCGGATTTTTGATTGATTGTGTTTTCAGTTAATTATGATTTTTTGACTGATGAGGGCGCCACTTAGCCCAGGGAAGCCCCTTAAGTAGCAACTACAGAACATATAGAGAATGATCACATAATCTTCTCCGCTGCTGTAGAGCATCAAAAATAAAACTTATTTAACAAGGTTCACTTGTTAAAAGATTTTTTCTCTTTTTTTGTTTAAAGGTTATATTGGAGGGGAAGATTGAAGGAAGGAGAGGTAGAGGAAAACCAAGGAGAAACTATTGTGACTAACTGAAAGAGAAGACGGGTGTGAGAAGACCTACAGGGAGTGGTCGTTGCTCACAGAAGGAAAGACTGGAGATCATTACACCGACAAGAGTGGAACTCTTAAGAAAATCATCATCATCTTTAGTCAATTAAATTATCGTGGTGACGCAGCGAGCGTAATCGACACCTTTGCACCGGGAATGACCCAGAGCGGGCTTTTCGTTTAGTTTTTAAGTTGACTTATTATTTGTATTTGATTGATTTTGTTTTATATTTTGTAGTAATAAACATGAATAGATAAAAAACAAATAACGTTTTGATATAGAGTATAATATGTTTAATTGCTATTAAAGGGTACATTACTCCGAGGTCGAAAAAAAGCAATATAAGGTCGAGCAAATTTAGGAGATCGTGTACGCATACACGAAATGTTTTTTAGGGTTTTCAATTTTATTTGTATTAGTATATACAATACGGTATTTAATTGATTTAAAGTATTAAGTTTTCCTTAGTTCGGTATTATATGATTAATATATAATTTTAAATTTGTTTTAGACATACATACATACATACTATCACGCCTGTATCCCTAATGGGTTAGGCAGAGCGTGAACAACCCAAACAAAGGTCGTTCCGCCACGTCTGACAAGTTTTGAGGGTTGTTTAAGATAGAACTGGACATTGCTGTAGTGACAGGTTGTCAGCCCATCGCCTAAATTACAATATACCCTCGAATCCCTTAGCTGGTTTTTACAGCATGCCCGGGAGGAGATGCAGCTGGCACATTCTACGTTCTTCTGTCGCTCCCAGTCCAGCATGGAAGAACAATTTGTTTTAGTATTGTATCTATTTCAACAATTAGTCACTTTACTAGACCTTAGTCTAGAAATGATGGACAAGATGTTTCCTCCAGAATTTCGAATGATCCCTGGTTTCATAATTTTCCTGTGATATATCCATTTACATACATACATACATATAATCACGCCTTTATCCCTAATGGGGTAGGCAGAGCGTAAACGACCTAAACAAAGGTCGTTCCGCCACGTCTGACAAAGTTTTGAGGGTTATTTAAGATAGATTTGTAGGTATATTGCTGTAGTGACAGGTTGTCAGCCCATCGCCTAAATTACAATATACCGAAACCCTCGGATCCCTTAGCTGGTTTTTACAGCATGCCCGGGAGAAAATGCAGCTGGCACATTTTATGTTGTTCTCTCGCTCCCAGTCCAGCATGGGAGAAATATCCATTTAGATACGAATATTTAGTTATATTTAGCGATGTTTGTGATATTGGTGTCAGTTTAATTAGAACAATGGGCTCGATTCTACTAGATACCACTGGTTTAACTTTTAATTTAAATCTATCTGTCACTTTCAAAATAATAAAATTTATTAAAGACAGACTAAATATATTCCATGGTTTTACACTTTGACCGCAAAATTTCGAAGCGCATTTGCACGTGTTCTCAGTATTTCGCGCATAAAACCACCTACTATAAATCAAAAACCGGAGAGAATAAATCTCCTGTCCTTATCCAAAGTTTTTAGTCTGAAAGTGAAAACCAGATTTTAATTTTAGGTTTAGTCGGTTGAATCTAGAACTAAGCCCAATGTAGCTTAAAAATCTGATCATAATCCGTCGGCCCGGATTCCACGCACATTAAAACCCGGTATCAAAACCGAAATCAAAACAAATTAAAATCTCCCCTCAGCGACATTTGCTTGGTAATACTCTGCTAATGCGGCTAGCCCGACTGCAAATATACCAACCCCTGTCTGCAGGATTAAGGAGCTCATATTAACTGATTTAATGGTGTTGCACCACCGTCATTTGAGCGGTGGCGAAAGCGATCTGATGTTGGGGTTTTTGATACTGTCCTTAATTTGTATAGGAATTAAATCTTATAAATTCTTATAGTATCGAAGAAGATTTTTTTATATTTATTTAATTATAAAGCGATCTTAAGATTGATAGTATTGTTACGTATGGATTTGACATAATGTACTGAAATGACATTTTTGATACAATCTCAAACTCGCTGTCAGTCTCAAGTGCCGATTATAAATACGGGTCTTAATAAAATTGAACCTGCCCGGTAGTTTGCTTTGGTAGATGGTAAGAATTGCTTTTTGTTACAAAACAAATCGTACTGTTTTAAAATGATAGAATTAAATAAGCTTGTATTGTTTAAGTAGAGATTCTTCTTAATCAATTAAATCCCAATCATTCTAAAAGACAACTTACTTATTTAAATTAATGTTAACTAACAGTTCAAATTAAACTTAAGTAATAAATTGGGTTTTACCTTGTAGTTTTAAAAAATACTTTATTATCTCTACTTTATTATGTCTATCTTCAAAATGCCTATTGAATTCCGTTTTTACTTAACAATTTAGAAACGTCTTAATTTATTTGAGATCTAAACTTAAATCCGAAAAACAAATGAAAGCTCCCCCCGGATCGCCTGGATTTAAGAAGCTCATAAACTGATTTAATGGAATTGCGGCGCGTAAAACTGAACTGTTACTGCGATTCTACGAGCTGGGGTGATAGTCGTATCGGCTTAGAAAGACAATTAGATTTTCTATCAATAATTGCTTTGTAGTTGAATAAAGTCCAATACAATCAAGAAAAGGCTGGATTAAAGTAAATTAATAATAAAAAATAATATATGGTAGTGAGCCATGGTGAGAGAGTTTCAAAATTAATTTACCGCGGGCCTTGGCCTTTTATAATGATCACAACATTAGCCTTTTAGCCTCGTTCTTTCAATATTGGGTTCAATATAAAACTAAAATTAAAATCTATTTGTCACTTTCAAACTCAAAACATTGGAAAAGGACAGGAGATCTATTCTCTCCGGTTTATGATTTATAGTCATAAAACCACCGACACATAAAAAACACCAACTAATATAAAACACCGACGAATTACCTATTGACGAAACGTGGAAATGCGCGTCAAAAAGTAAAACTATAAATCACCCGTCCTTTTTCAATTTTGTTATTTTTAAAGTGACAGATAGATTTTAATTTTAGTTTTAGCCGGTGGTATCTAGAATCGATCCCAGTGTCTATGGGACATGGATATGTATATAAAACCTTTTATAATGAGCGCGATTTTAGCTTTTTCGCCTCCTTCTTTCATTATTAATTAGCCGCAAGTTACTTCAATTAAGGGACCGGACAGTAATTTTATTGATTGAGTCATATGTTGGTTTGCTCAACCTATAGGTAAATTAAACATTTTGAGTAAGGTTCATTAAGCCGCCAAAGCCCATTCATGAACCACTTTATGAACTTTTTCCTGTATTTAACGTCATGTATTTCCCTTTTGTGATAAAATTATGGTATAGACTGGGAGCTAGAGAAAAATATGTATTTTGCCAGCTGCATTTCCTCCCAGGTATGCTGTGAAAACCAAACCAATCTACGGGATCCGAGGGCTTATATTGCATTGCAATTTAGGCGATGGGCTGACAAACTCATCACACATTAATATACCTACAAATCTATCTCAAATAACCCTCCAACATGGCGGAACGACTTTTGTTTATGCTCTGCCCCATTAGGGATAAAGGCGTAAATATATATATGTATGTATTAAAAACGCTTGAGTAATGTTAACCCTTACCTCCTAAAGCCGTGGCAGTTAAGTTGTTAAGCATGGCCTCGCAGGGCCAGCGGTCGCCGCCTCCTATGCTGGCATCTTCAGTCCACCCGGTAGACACATCCACTCCACTGTCCAACTTGCACTCTTATAACACCATTATAAAACCAATAGCTGCATAAGGGCTGCGTTTACAACTATACGCGCGGAAAGCTAACCATCACTTTTTGGCTATTTCGGTGAAAGTTTGAACCGTAAAAAAAATATAAATGGTACCACAATCACAATTTAACGCACTGAAGTTGAAAAATTCAAGAAAAAAATGTTAAAAGGACGAAATTCCAGCGAAAACCCGCCTTTAATACAAAACAATTAGCGCTTTATTACAGTCAATTAGTTTAAATTACGACTACGTTCAAACTTATTTACACACTTAATTTTTGTTATAAAATTAATATAACCCGTTTAGTACCAATTTGTATAAATTTGCAGTTTGATTGGTTCGCCCTTAAAATGATCGTTTAATGTGAAAACCGACTGTCGACTGGTACAAAAACAGATAGTGCCACATTGTTGCCCGCTTCTCATAAAAGACACAACTCACTACCTATATTCGTCTCCCTCTAACCCACGCATTCTCACATAGGACTCTCCCTAGATTCACACGCGTGCATCAGTAATGGACGCTTACATTTTGTTTACGTTCGATTTGAACAAACGAATAATCTATTATTTCATTCGTACACGTATTATTGATACGGACCTTTCAGCTTCATGCAATATTCAACCCCTCTGAAACGTCTACCTGTCTCTCTCTGCCCTCCAACCCTGCCATGTTAGTTCTATAGCTCTGTCTTCGTCTGGCCGAGTTTTTGAATTTCGAATGCGCGCTGGGTGGCCGTCAGACGACCAATAGGAGCACGTAGAAATCACTTCGTGCGTCGCTAGGGCTGTCCCGGTCGCAGCGATATTGAAATATTATTGCTATGCCTCTGGCAGGGCGTTCCGTTCTTTTGTAATGGAAAAAACAAATACAGTACGTCCGAGGTATTCGTATAGCTTGGTATAGGTGTGTGAGGAGTAAATAAGAGCACTTGAATAGAAATATTTGAGCCGGCGGCGTCCACGGCTGAGTGCGATTTCTTGTAAAGGCGCCTTTAATTTTTGGACGTTACTGAATAAGGAATGCGAAGTGGGGACTTCGGAACGAGAGCAGACCGTTTTTATTACTGGATTATTTATTCGAGACGATCTAGTTTGGCTTTTAGTATTATTTATATTTCAATTTGTGATTTCTTTCTTGGCTTTCCAAATTGTTGAGTTCAATTTCAGTACTTAAAGGTACTTTTAAAGTTTTGGAAAAAGGTAGTGGTCCACAAAAATAGAAATGATATTTTTTTTTTCTAGATAATATTTATATCAAATAATTGAGATACCAATCTTTTAGTTGTACGTTGTGCCTATAATATTTTTCCATGGGTTTAGTATGAAATATTTATTTACATAATTATTTTATCGTAACAATTTGTTTCTTTTCATTACTACTCATGAATATATTTTTTTTATAGCCTGTAGGTCGTCCCACTGCTGGGCAAATGAACACATAAAAAAAAAATTGCGGAAAAACAAATCTACAGTATTATTTCCAAATCAGAATTAGAATAAAGGTAAACGAAGATTCATGTCTTTTAATCGAAGATCTTGTTTCTAAACTAAGTTTTAGCTATTAGATATGACAACATAATAAAATGGTAGTTTTGGTAATTGAACTAATCTACCAACACGTATCATTTATTTTTGATATGTGTTTCTGAATAAAAAGACATAAATCTTTGTTTACCTTTAAGTAAAAACACTTTATTGTACACAAAAAACAAGAAACACAAAAATAAACTTAAATTAATGTGCACAAAGGCCGTCTTATCGCTGGAAGTGATCTCTTCCAGACAACCTTTGGGTAGAGAAAACTGACTTGGAAATACATAGCCATATCCAACAAGCTAATAACAAAATCGTACCGGTTCATCTGTAGGTAACCCTAGTCTCTCTACTCCGGTAAAGCGGACAGGAATGTAATTTAAAAATACTTAATATCGCTCCCACTAGAGACAGAAGCGCAGACAGACAGAGATACACTATATTGTAATATTTGGTAAAGTGGTGACGCTAAAGTGACTGGCAGCATATATACAGGGCGGGCTGATATTGCCCAGGAAAATAATATACAGGACCAAAATTCCAAACGTTAATAAACGGTTTTATAGAATGTGCCAGCTGCATTTTGCTCCCGGGCATGCTGTAAAAACCAGCTAAAGGATCAGAGGGTTTCAGCATATACAGAAACATACCTTAACATCTATCTTAATTAAAACTCCCTCAAAACTTTATCAGACGCGGCGGAACGTCCTTTGTGTAGGTCGTTTATGCTCTGCTGACCCCATTAGGGATAAAGGCGTGATAATATGTATGTTGTACGGTGATTAAAAATCGTGAAATTCACAATAATAATGATTATTGCATATTTAACAAAACTCCTACCAACAGCTTTTATAAAACCTTTATTCGACTACAAGCTGTATAAGCGCTGCAAGCACAGCCAATATGCCCGAGCGTGCATGCTAGGAACGCCAGATATTCGCTTTGTGCCAATTACGCTCCGGGGGCTACGAGTGGGGGGGGGGAGGCTACGGCGTAGAGAGAGCTACGCCGTAGAGGGGCTACGAGAGAGGAAGGATAGATGATATTGTATTTTGGTACTTGTGCATGTTATTATTTTTTAGTATTTCAATTTAGTTGTGTAAGTGCAAAGTAAGGGGCTGTTTTGTGAAAAATACATTTTCATTTTGTTGCGTCTTTTTCTCGATCACAGAAGACAATGGGTTAATTTACGAATGCTTAGGTACTTGTTGCAAAAGTAATATCACTTTTGGCAGTAAATTCACTTTCCGAATGGATATCAATTCCAAACAAATCTAAGATTCCATTTCACTTACACTTACTTAAGCAACTTAACCTTACTTAGACTTAACACAATCACTGCCGCCGGCTTCAGAATATCACAGAATTGGTTAAAAGAATCTTCCAAGCTGGCCTGGGAGCGAGAGAAAAACATAGAATGTGCCAGCTGCATTTTCACCCGGGCATGCTGTAAGAACCAAGGGATCCGAGGGCTTCAGTATATTGTAATTTAGGCGATGAGTTGACAACCTGTTACTACAGTAAGGACAGGTTATCAGCTCATCGCCTAAATAACAACGCACTGTGACCCTCGAATCCCTTTTGCTGACTTCTACAGTATGCCCGGGAGGAAGGGCAGCTGGAACATCTACCGGGTGTAAGGGACAGCGTCCCGCAAACTGATAGGGGTTGCTCAGTCAACGATACTGAACAATTTCCGCCGCTTTTCCATACAAATTGTCAGATCGAGGTGGACATTTTTTTTGGAAAGGCCAATTTTTATTTTCACTTCCTGAAAGAATTTCTTGTTGGAAGTTGTTCAGTATTGTAGAATGAGCCAACCCTACCACTTTGCCGGACTCTGTCCCTTACACCCGGTATGTTTTTCTATCGCTCCCAGTCCAGCATGGAAGAATTATGAACAATATAAATGATCAAAAACGTTCCTCGTCTTTTACATGCGTGGTTGTCAGCAGCCAAAGTGTTAACACAGCCCTGGTTAGTCTTAATTCGTCTTTACTTAAAACTAATGCTATTAGAGGGAGCGGGATGAAGATACCTGTTTTTCGAAGGGGTGAGGGAGAAGCAAGACTGAATTATTTGATTCAATTGATTGATATAGGTAGGCGTGAGGTTTCGGTTGATTGAATTCATGTTATGAATTAATACCATTCGTACCACGTTAAATTGAAATTAAATATGTTTTTATTGGTAGCTATTACGGATATTGATTTTGTTTATTTATTATATTACACAATTTATTCCCAAAATTATAGTGATGAAATTTCTTTGAGAGACATATTCACTTTTGCAGAATTAATGCAACTCTAGTCAAGAAGTCATTTATTTTATAAAATGTTATGTTCTATTACAATATTTTACTGTCATGATAAGTTATACCCAAAAAAACATATTTAGGGTATAACTTAAACATACATACATACATATAATCACGCCTATATCCCTAATGGGGTAGGCAGAGCGTAAACAACCTAAACAAAGGTCGTCCCGCCACGTCTGACAAAGTTTTGAGGGTTATTTAAGATAGAATTCTAGGTATATTGCTGTAGTGACAGGTTGTCAGCCCATCGCCTAAATTACAAAATACTGAAACCCTCGGATCCCTTAGCTGGATTTTACAGCATGCCCGGGAGGAAATGCAGCTGGAACATTTTATGTTTTTCTTTCGCTCCCAGACCAGCATGGAAGTAAAATATTAGTTAAATATTATTATTGTCAGTATAACTTATGTACATTTTGGGTATATTTAAAATATATCCTGGGGTAGGCAGGGCATCAACAAATAATTTAGGGCGGTTTTGCATAGTTTCGCATTTGGTTTGCATCTGTGAAAAAAAAATTGATTGGCGCGAAAATGTTAGACAGCTTCCATATATTTTTCACGGATACGGAGCAGTGCAAAACCACCCCAATGTATTTTACCAATAATTTTCCTACTTCACTACATAGTATAAAACAAAGTCGCTTTCTCTGTCCCTATATCCCTATGTATGCATAAATATTTAAAACTACGCAACGGATTTTGATGCGGTTTCTTTTAATGGATAGAGTGATTTAACTTCCATGCTGGACTGGGAGCGCGAGAAAAACATAGAATGTGCCAGCTGCATTTCCTCCCGGGCATGCTGTATAAACCAGCTAAGGGAATCGAGGGTTTCAGTATATTGCAATTTAGGCGATGGGCTGACAACCTGTCACTATAGCAATATGCCTATAAATCTATATTAAATAACCCTCAAAACTTTGTCAGACGTGGCGGAAAGAACTTAGTTTAGGTCGTTTACGCTCTGCCTACCCCATTAGGGATAAAGGCGTGATTATATGTATGTATGTAGTGATTTAAGAGGAAGGTTTATATGTATAATATTGTGGAGAAACACTGATAATTTCCGTGCGAAGCCGGGGCGGGTCGCTAGTATTCAAATAAAACTCTGACATGCTCTACAAAATATAGTCCTCCCACCGATTTTCGGTGATGGCGGCCAATCTCACGGAGATCAGCCAACTGCGCAGGACTTGTTTTTAGTGCCCAAGTGTTTGCGATACACACAGAAGCACTCTCTATTCCTTCAATTTCTTATGCTGATGGGACAGATTGACTGACACGACCAGAGAGAAATCAGGCGCAGGACCGACTATTTACATGCCCATCCGACAGCATGGATCATCTTACTTTTTGGACAATCAAGTGATCAGCCTGCAATGTCCTAACCAAACTAGAAACAACAACACAAAGTCATTGTCCCCCGCCGGGAATCGAACCCGGGACCTCCGGGTCGAGAGCCCATGGCTCAGACCGCTAGACCACGGAGGCAGCTCTACAAAAACAAAAATAACGAAAAGTCAACTGTATTTTACACAAATTAAGGTTCATTATAAAACAAATCCTTGTGAAATACGGAGTGTAGATTGTAGTCCGATAGCGCTGGTCTATTTTGACACCATAAGTTTCAAAAACTCTAAAGTTGCTTATTTCTTGCCTGTGGATACAGTCGTATTTATGAATCATATTTTTTGCATTTTGTGTCACATCTGGTACTTGCATTTTCAGTAAATCGATGATTTGTAGTTGTTTTTTTTTTATTTAAATTAAAACTGGCAAAATTAATTTAAACTTTAAAATAACTATAATATCATATCTAGGATAGCCTGCGGAGTGTGCAAACCCGGTTTGTGCCATCTTCGTCCAGTGCAAACTGACATCTTAGGGACACTATGTAAAAACAGTGCAAAAAAAATACAATTGATGAAATAACTGTTTCCTTACTCAAATCACTTTCATATGCCTATTAAATAAATTTGTGCCAAATTAGGGTATGCACTTTTAAGATTATTAATTATTTTATTTTTCCAAGCTTCCGTAGCTCCAGAAAAATATTACAATTATTAGAGTTTACTTATTCAATATCAAAAATGCATGAATAATCATCATTCTTAATTTGTGTCACTTTCATGCACTATATTTAAATGAATAAAACAAAAAAACAATAGATGCGGTCGAAACAGGCGGACGCGGGCTGGCGGCAGGGGGCGGAGGGCATACGCACGCACACATTTATAGGGCACGGTTATCTCCACTACGTAGGTACTATAAGGTCATTTTAAATCAAGTGCAAATATTGAAACGTGAGAATCTACACATGACACTGAACAATTTTCCCTACGAAAAATAAAAATTTACTTCCCATACTAAGTGCGCTATCAGCTGGAGCATTTTGTATGGAAGGGTAAATTTTTTTATTCGGTTTTCGACCTATGTTCCTTAGGGAAAGTTGTTTAGTTTCATGGGTTTAACACGATTAATATTTGCACTTGATTTAAAATGACCTTATACAGTTATATCTATCTATACATATAATAAATCTCTAGAAGGGTGGTGTCTGTACATTGAATATTTTTCCAAAAAAATAACTGCAGCAGACATTATTAACGATATAAAGACCAAATCGTTTTTTTTTAGATTTTTTTCTGTCTGTATGTTACCATATCACGCCAAAACTACTTAACCGATTTCAATGGGACTTTTTTTATTCAACTCAGTGTTATCCGGGTTGCAACTTAGGATACCTAAAATCACGCCACCTCACTTAGAGGGTAGACAGGAAATTCGAATTTGGCTGTTTTTAGCCGATTTCGATCAAACTTTTTTTATTCGACTGATTGTTATCTAGGAAAAAACATAGGGTACAAATAATCACGCCACCTGAGTTGAGGGGTAGGTAGGAAATTAAATTTTGATTGTATCTTTTCCGATTTGATGTGTTTTTTATTCGGCTCAATGTTAACTCACGTAAATCTTTATAAATATACGTATAAAACCATGCCACCTGACTTAGGGAGTAGGCAGAAAATTTTATCTTGTTTTATTTCATAATCTCATTAGAATACGGTAAGTCGTATTACGCACACAAGTATAGTGTTATATACGTGTTAGGCTTATCTAATGCGATTCAAAATGACACAAATAAGTAAGAGTAAAGAAAATTTAAAACAAAAAAATACATTGCTGTTTAAAATCATAACCACCACGCGTACGGAGTCGCGGGCACAGCTAGCATAGATATAAAAATAAAATAACGAAAGGACGTGCGAATTTTCTAAATGCATTTTTATAAAACGCACGCCTGCAATCTCAATACCCACGTATGTCAATGGTCAATGCTTAGACGGTCAATATGGTCAATATTATTTTACGATGCGACGATTAGAACCTGAATAATTATCGGCATACCTACCTACAGCTTTTTCGTTATAAATAACGCTTCTCGATGTCCCGCGCCCCACTTCGAGTAGGTACGTAGTGTACTGTCAGTGAAACAAAATATACACGAATTAAAAAGAATTACTCAATATTTTTGTTATTATTTTTGTTTGTGTGGTGTGACAACTTTGAACAGTCTGACGGAGTAGTTTCTGATAGGTACCTATGTAGTCATCAGAGTACATAGGTGTGTGTACAAGTGATGTAACGAGAAGCGGTATGCCGATTAAAAATCCACTAGATTTTTACGGCCGGATAGCCTAGTTGGTAGTGACCCTGCCTTCCTGCCTACGAAGCTAGAGGTTGTAGGTTCGAGTTCCGCCGCACAGTGGGTCGAAACTGCTAAATGAGGGACATAGGGTTTTTTACTATTAAATTTCATAATTTTAAGATACCCATCAGTCGGTTTTTCATTCTGATGAATAATTGTGATAACAAGTTTTTGTCTGAAACAGATAGTTTGTCTGGAAAAAATCTTTTGAATTTTTGTTGTATGGAATAAGACAAAATGATCAAGGAGTGTGCCCTGCTGGCATTATACAATATTTTTTCTTTGTAAAACTGTTCATAATCTATGTAGAAAAAATTATATTTAATATATTATAATATCCTACAGTAGTTTTTAAATAAAATGAAATAAATAGTTGGGCGTAGCCACTGCTCCATACAGTGGTGGTCATGCGTTGGCTTGTAACAGTAGTTATAGGAGATGTGCATTGCCAGCAACAATCTTATATGTCAGAACCTTATCTCTTGTCAGTGCAGTTGCAGAAGACGGCAATGTCCAGGGACCTCTTTTAAATTGCTTAACCCTCTCTACATTTGGCAGACAAATTGACGAGCATGGAGGTAGTAGAATATTCAGTCATAGTTGATTTAGAGATCCTTTCCGCCTCTCAGTTACTCCCGCTTCTCTGGTCTCTCACGTTCCCAGCCCATTAACGTTCTACCCTAAAGTCCCTTCGTCACTCTATCCCTCTGTTCAACCGTAATCATTTCATCCGTCCATCCGCTTATCCATCCCTCAGTCTCTCCGATAATCCCCTTTCTTTCGGCTTACCCATTCTACCAATCCTATCTGTCCCTCCTACCTCAACGTCCAAGCATCCCTCTTTCCCTCCGCTCACGTCCCTCCCGTTGCTCCCACCCATCCCAGCATAACGTCCCTCCGCTCTTGTTCCTACCTCTGTCTCTCCATAACTCTGTTTCTTTTATCAGGGTATGAACGTGATACCAGGGCCACGTTTTGAAAGTATTTGAAATGTGACCAGTCACAGCGCACAAACATTTCGGTTGAGAGCTTGGACACGAACTCACCCAAGGTCTCATAGGTCTCTCCAAGTATGAAATGTAATGGCACGCTCCACCTTCGACTCCTGGGCCCGCAGTCCCTGGCAATTAGTTGCAGAGACATACGCATACCATGCTAGAGCGACATACGCAAGACGGGTTCTCACGTACGCTTTATGGACGCCAATCCTCATGCGCAAGCATGCGGGAGTTTCTAGCAGAGAACGGCAGCATATTCCTTTGCTCGCTGAATTGCAGTCGCGAACTCGCTTGTGAGCTCATCTACATCATTTAGTGTTGAGACTGGTTCCCGGGAGTATTCTGTACCTCGTGCTGTATGCCGTGTGAGTATCTTCTGCCTCAACGGCAGCAGCCTGGAATTTGCCGGCTGGTCTGAGATGGTCGGAGCATACATGGTTGTCGAAGGTTTAAATGTGATTTAAATGATAAGACCGACCTCTGGCTTGACCACCGAAAGATCTATTAGTTATGGGGGATTTGTTTGGTTGTGCGGCTAGTGAGTTGAAGTCACCGACCCCACGACCAGTTGTCTGTTGAGGTTGGCATCACCTTCCCATCAATATCCCATCCGGACAAGTCCATGTGGTATTTACACAATTTGTTTACAATGTCTCTCCTGGCAGCTATCGTCGGCCCTATGAAGTCCAGAAATTTCTGGATATAAAAGCGTATACCGACTGAAGGTTAGCTATGATGAAAAGTAGCAGGACAGAACCAACCTTTTTTTTACCAGGACGGCTTAGCTTCGAAAGGCACTCAACTCGTCCTTCCGATACAAAAAGGAAAAGGCCAGAGGACATAATACAAACCTACACATGATCTTTATTGATCTAGAAAAGGCTTTCGATCACGTGCCCCGAGAACTTATTTGGGATGCACTTAGAGCCCAAAATGTCCCAGAACAATACATCGCCTTCATACAGGATATGTACAATGGTGTTACAACTCAAGTCGTTTGTCCACCAGGCATCTGTATATCACTGTCAATTACAGTTGGCGTTGATCAAGGGTCGGCTTTGAGCCCTTTGTTATTTAACGTCACCAATGTAACCAAGGACTATCTCACAAACCGCTGCCAAAAACCTGTACCATGGAACACCATGGAATAATACTGTATGCAAATGACGTTGCTCTGATATCAGACTCAGTGGAAGACCTACAGACTGATTTCAATCCCTGGCTGAAGTCACTTGAAGATAATTGTCTTAAGATTAGTTGCAAAAAGACAGAGCATATGTCGTGTATATTTGATGGTCACACGGACATGAGCCAGATAAAACTTTTCATTGACGGGGCGTCCATACATAAATATTTGGGATCAATCATTAGCAATGACGGAAAAATTGAGCGAGATGTAACCCATAGAACAACTACGGGATGGATGAAGTTGAGACAACTCACAGGTGTAATGTGTGACAAGAAGATGCTAGGAACTTTTTTAGATTCCACAGTGATGACAGACGGTAAGTAAATACATACAAAATATGGAACCTAATCTATTCTAAATATTCAGTTACAGTGAACAACTTTAAAACGTTGGTTTATCAAGTGATGGTTATGACCGGTATAACAAAATTTGTCAACCCTTATAACACACACACAAACGCATGCCAAGTGCAACATGCCGTCTGTCGAAATGACCTGGTAGTTAGGAATGTCCAAGCTGTGCTTAAAGGCAAACTGTACAAAACGGTCATAAGACCTCTACGGTACAGAATGTTGGGCATCTACTAAACAACACCTGTCAAAGCTTCACACTACAGAAATGCGCATATTACGCTGGTCAGTGGGTGTCACACTGCTGGACAAAGTTCGCAATGTCCACATCAGAGGAAGATAAATAATTGACCCAACTATAGACAAGGTCGAAGAACGACGCCTACGATGGTATGGACATGTGCTTCGGCGCCCTAAGGACCATATGGTACGAATAGTCCTAAACTTACCCACGACGACGCGACGCCGCGGAAGACACCCCGCCACTTGGCTGATGACGGTACAAAAATACCTGAACGAATCCGACATAGACGCCGAAACAGCACAATATAGACAAAAATGGAAGAGGCAGACGAGGACAACCGGCCCCAGATAATAGGAAGAAGGCTTAAGAGAAGAAGAAGAGTAATAGAATAAGAGTAGAGTAAGAGTAGTAACATAAAATTGGAAGATCCTATCTTCAAAATTGGCGGAGTTTCCATAGCTTTTATTGACCCTTGTTTTCACCCGACATATTGGGTGATAAGGGATTAAAACCGGGTGATTTGGGTTATTACCCGGTTGTAACCCCAAAAAGCTTCCATGCTGGACTGGGAGTGACAGAAGAACGTAGAATGTGCCAGCTGCATCTCCTCCCTGGCATGCTGTAAAAACCAGCTAAGGGATTCGACGGTATATTGTAATTTAGGCGATGGGCTGACAACCTGTCACTACTGCAGTGTTGTATAGTCCTAATTGCCATATTAACTACTTTGATTCACTGGAAAATCTAC
Organism: Scrobipalpa costella; assembly: GCA_949820665.1. Classification (NCBI taxonomy): domain Eukaryota; kingdom Metazoa; phylum Arthropoda; class Insecta; order Lepidoptera; family Gelechiidae; genus Scrobipalpa; species Scrobipalpa costella. Next base: position 15,823,215 of record OX463318.1, read on the forward strand.
TGTACAATATGATCACACGCTGTTAATGGGTGACTTCAATACCTGCCTGGTAAAAGATGACTACCGTACTCATAAATTGCAGTCACTCTTGTCTTCGGTCAATCACCATATTCTTCCACTCACTACCACACATCATTCCCCGAATAACCCTCCATATATTCTTGATTTAATCATTTCTTCTTCACCTGACCTGGTCGCTACGCACGGTCAGTTTCCGGCTAACTTCTCACATCATGATCTGCTCTACGTCTCTTACAAAATTCGACCCCCTCGGCGTAAACCCAAATTCCGTTTTTTACGTAGCTTCAGGGGCATTAACTTGGAGTCGTTGAGGCGAGATGCTTCCAAGATTGACTGGAATTTTCTTATAGCTGCGGATCGGATTGACGATAAAGTTCGTATTCTTAACTTAAGCATTTTAACGTTATTTGACTCTCACGCTCCGGTTAAGAAGGTTAAAATTAAGAGCGTTCCAATCCTTGGCTCACTCAAGACATCAAGGACATGATGGGCAAACGTGATCGTGCTAAAAAGCGGTATAGGCGATGTCCAACAGACCAAAACTTATCTCGTTATAAATATTTAAGAAATCGTTGTAGTCGAATGTGTAGAGATGCCAGAAGACGCCACATACACAGCTCAATTGAGGCCTGTGATCCTGTACAAGTTTGGAGTTTCCTAAAAACACTAGGTATTGGCAATTCTTTAACTTCTTCCGAAGTTGGCCTTAACTTAAACGATTTGAATAAGCACTTCTCTCTTCCACCTGTTACTACTGAGGACAGAATTAAATCTAACACTATTTTTAATCTTTCTTGCCAAACATTACCTTCATGCTGTTCTTTTAACTTTGGTCCCGTATCTGAAGGGGATGTTAAGAAACATATACTGGCCATCTCTTCAACTGCTGTGGGCGATGACAACCTATGTTCCCGTATGATATCCTTGATCCTTCCCGAACTCTTGCCTATTCTTACACATATTTTCAATTTCTCCATGGTGTCGAGTTCTTTCCCTTCTGCATGGAAACGTGCAAACATTTTTCCTCTTCCAAAAACTTCCAATCCTTCATCCTTTTCCGACTTTAGACCTATATCCATTCTCCCTTTTCTATCCAAAGTCCTAGAACACATCGTCCACAAGCAGCTTGCTGACTATATTTCGTCAAATAATCTACTATCACCTTTTCAGTCAGGTTTTCGGCCTGGTCATAGCACTGTAACGGCTTTGATAAAAGTCACTGATGATATCCGGTTTGCTATGGAAAATAAATCTTTGACCATCCTTACATTGCTTGATTTTAGTAGCGCTTTTAATTCCGTAGATTTTGACATTCTTCTTTCCGTTCTTCGTTCTCTTAACATCTCCTCTTCAGTTATAGCTTGGTTCGAATCTTACCTTCGTGGTCGCTCGCAGCGGGTCCGCTCTGATGAGGCTTTCTCTGATTGGTGTGATCTCGTTGCGCGAGTTCCACAGGGTAGCGTGCTTCCTCCTCTTCTTTTCTCAGTATTTATTAACACCGTCACTTCGGTTATTTCCTCTAGCTTCCATCTCTACGCTGACGACTTACAACTTTATCGACATTTCAAGGCTGCTGACATTGATAATGCAGTAGCTGACTTAAACTTAGTTCTTTTTTTTTTTTTTTATATATTTGATAGGCAATCATTTGTCCGCCATCTCACGTGATGGTAAGTGATGATGTAGACTATGATGGAGCATGATTGCCTAGAAAATGCCTGTTCACTCTCGCCTTGAAAAGGCCCAGGTTATAACGTTCCGGAAATAGATCCGCAGGCAGGGAGTTCCACACTTTGGCCGTTCGCATTAAAAATGTAGAAGCGTACCGCTTTGTGCGAAAACTTGGAATGTCGACAACATAAGGGTGGAATCCCAACCGGCGTCTCGTACCCCGGAGATGGAATGGGGAGGAGATTTGGTTAAAATTAATACTTGGGCTACCTCTTTTGGTCTGTTGGTCAATCCTAAAAAATCACAGGTCTTGATCATGGGTAGCAGATATATGTGTCAGCAACTGGATAGTAACAGCCTCCCGGCTTACCATCCAGTTGCTGACTGATACCGACTCCCATTGCTTATACTAGTACGGCTAAGAATCTGGGGTAATTTTCGATGCTAATTTGTCTTGGGTAACTCACGTTAACACAATCAGTACAAAGCTCTATTTTTCCTTTCACTCCCTTAAACGTCTTCAAAGTTTCTTGCCCCTGAAAACTAAAATCTCTTTGGTACAATCTCTCCTCTTTCCTATTCTGGATTACGCTGATTCTTGTTACTTAGATGCCACAGAGGAGCTACTAAACAAGCTTGAGCGCCTTCAAAATCTTTGCATACGTTTCGTGTACGGTCTACGAAAGTACGATCATGTTTCCCAGTTTCGCAAACAGCTCAAGTGGCTCCCAATCCGCTTCCGCCGGAACACTCACATTCTCTGTTTACTCTATAACATTCTTTCAAACCCTTGCTCTCCCAATTATCTTCGTGAACGTTTCAATTTCTCGCGTTTCCAGGACAAACCATGTCGTCCTATTGTTAAATCACTACTGTCTATTCCTCACCACCACACAGATTTTTACTCTTATTCTTTCACTGTCAATGCGGCCAGGTTATGGAATTCACTGCCGCACACGGTCCGTGATAGTTCTTCTGTCGCTGTCTTTAGGAAGAGAGTAAAAGAGCATTACCTTTCACTTTCCGTATAGTATTAGTTATATATATGTATTTATATATATTCATGTATATATAGTTATTATGATTTTAAGTATTTATATAATTAGTTATTTATGTAATTTATAATTTTCTGGTATTATTTTTATATTATGCTTTATTTGTGCACGCCTAATTTGCCTCTCATTTTAAGTCTCACTTCCGTAGGTTAGCTGGAAGAAATTTCTTAGCAGAAATAAGCTGTACCTGTTGTGTCGGTATTCCTTTGTTTATTGTCTTTCTCATGTTACTTGTGTACAATAAACAGTGAATAAATAAATAAATACAGCAATATCCAGTTCTATCTTAAACAACCCTCAAAACTTGTCAGACGTCGCGGAACGACCTTTGTTTGGTTTGTTCACGCTCTGCCTACCTTATTACGGATACAGGCGTGATAGTATGTATGTTTGTATGTAACCCCAAAAATTGGGTGATAATGTATTAAAACCGGGTGATTTGGGTTATTACCCGGTTTAAACCCGGGTAGATTGAATGGGTTTTTACCCACTACTATAGATGTAAAGCCGGTTCAACCAAGCGGTTTCAAACGTCGAAATCGGCTAAAAACCATTTTGGGCGAATGTAGCCGGGGAGAAACGGTTGTTTATAAATAGCTATATGTATATACTTTATTCCAAAAACTAAGATTATTTTATGGTTTTTGCATTAAATATAAGTTTTAACATTAAAAAAAAACAGTTTCTATTACTTAATACCTAAGTATGAGATGAACGTGTATGTATGTAAGTATGAGATCAAAGTGGCAACTGAGTGCGCGCGATGGCGCCAAAGCCGCTAAGCGTGCTTCCCGCCCCGCCCCTCACCTATACCCTCCCTCCCGCAGGCTCACCGAGTCATGCAGTGGAATGAAACATACCTACCTTACTTTGCAAACGAAAGATTATACGACAGTAAGTGAGAAGAAGAAGTGTATCAAACAAATACCTATCTATCTTTACCTTAATATCACTTAGTACATACTAGTGTTATTGCGATAGCGATAGTCTACTTATACTTTTTTTCAAGGTCAACTATCCATTGTGAAACTATCGTTATTGCAACAACACTGGTACATACCTACTTAGTCCTGATGTATTTTTTAATGATGAGTGACATATATTTTTTTCGGATTTGATTCAATAAGGTACCTATAAGATATCTCAGTGTGGAATTACGAAAAAACAAACATAGGAGTAACAATTTAGTAAAAACAGGCGTGATCTACAGTAAAAAACGAACAAAAATCTCATTATTATTCCTTGGTCCGGTCGAGTAATAACACAGTTTCGATTTCCATTTAAGTCTGTCACAGTTTCATAACTAACTTTTACTAATTGCTTGTCGCAACTTGCACCAAGAAGACTGAATGTAAACAAAATGCACGCGTCCGCGCTTTTGGCTGGCCGGCGCCCCCCGCCACCCGCACCCGCGCGTGATGTTCCGCGCGCTCGATGGTCCCTGCGCTTGCCATTCTTATATAGGTACGTACGTATAATATTAGAAGTTCGTGGATAAAAACAACACAAATTATGAATAGTATTTTGTTACACCATAATAACAAAGAACACGTAAACTCTAATAACTTGCCATTTCTTTTGTGGATTTAACAGGCTATAGTAATGAAAAAAAATAAAATCTATAAACGTCGTGGATGAATTCGACACAAAATATTTTAAACAACAGATATCAGTATTCTGAAACGCGTAACACCTATTTTACCTATTGTAATATTATTTTAGAGCTAGTTGGTGCTGTATTAGGTACTGGTTAAATATTAGAATTCTCGTGGACATATATAGCACAAAATGCCTATGTACATCAATAACTATCTCGTTATTACCATGAAAGTAATATTTGCATCTCTAATTATCTTTTCGTCCAATACTGATCGAAAAGACAAATACCTAAATTTCTACCTATGCAAGTACCTAGGATGACACAAAATAATGTATTAGGTTGGGCAAATGGTCCGGAAACTGTATGCAAAAAACAAAAAACTTTAAGAGTTTTGAAAGTTCAAAACCTAGCGCTATCGGACTATTGAGCAATCTCTATTAGTTCCGCAAACTAATAGAGGTTTCTGAATCAACGGAATTGAACAACTATACCTCTATACTCTGCAAGATTATGGAGCGTGTACTGAATAATCGGCTCCTGGCATACCTTGAGGATAATGATCTCCTTAACGATCACCAATACGGCTTCCGCCGAGGGCGATCGACGGGGGACCTCCTCGTGCATGCCACTCACTTATGGAGCGAGGCTATCGAGAGACATGGTGAAGCACTTGCCGTGTCTCTGGATATCTCCAAGGCCTTTGACAGGGTCTGGCACGCTAGCCTTACTGGCAAGCTTCCCGCCTACGGGTTACCTGCTGGCCTTTGCAACTGGATTTCGGACTTCTTGAGCGAACGATCCATACAAGTGGTCTTAGAAGGCTGCTCCTCCGGACAACAGGCTATTGATGCCGGAGTTCCTCAGGGTTCTGTCCTGTCTGCAACCTTATTCCTGCTGCATATCAACGACATGTTTACACCCGATACCTTTGGGTACGCTGATGACAGCACGGTTGTTGACAGATATCTGTCCAGTGCAAGGGCCAACAGTGAAACAATCCAGTCTTGTCGGGAGTCCATGGTGGATCGTCTGAACTCATCGCTAAGGGTGATATCCGAGTGGGGCGATGCCAATCTCGTCAAGTTCAACGCATCCAAAACCCAGGCGTGTCTATTCTCGACAAAACGGAGTCCTTTTAACCTGGCTCCAACTTTCCGGGATGTATCCGTACCGATTTCTGACCATCTTGAGCTTCTTGGTATGAGCCTTACGTCCGACTTGAACTTTGGACGTTACATTGAGTCTCTGGCCACAACAGCTGCCAAAAAACTTGGTATCCTCTCGAAGGTGAGGCGATACTTCACACCGGGACAGCTATTGCAGTTGTACACAGCTCAAGTCCGATCATGTATGGAGTACTGCTGCCACCTTTGGGACGGTTCAGCTAAATACCAGCTGGCTGCCTTAGACTCAATTGAGAAACGCGCTAAGAAGCTCATTGGAGACTCAGCACTGGTTGAGGCAAAACTACAGAACCTTGAGCACCGTCGCAGAGTGGCGTGCATGTCGGTATTTTACAGGATACATTTCGGGGAGTGCGCGTTAGCACTTCATGACCTTATACCCCCCTCCCCTTTCCATCTCCGGAGCACGAGGCGTGGACAGGGGTTCCACCCTTATGTCGTGGATATACCACAAATTCGCACGAAGCGGTTCGCTTCCACATTCTTAATGCGAACGGCTAAGGAGTGGAACTCCCTGCCGGCGGATCTGTTTCCGGAACAATATAACCTGGGCCTTTTCAAGGCGAGAGTGAATAGGCACTACATAGGTGAGTATGTTTCAACATAGTCCGCATCGTCACTTTCCACCAGGTGAGATGGCGGACAAATGCTCGCCTATATATATTAAAAAAAAAAAAAAAAAAAAAAAAACTATCACCAGGAATTTCTTTTTTCATTTCCCATACGGAAATTCCCACCTCGTTCAGACAATTTGTATAGATAACCAATATTTTTTTTTATTTCCTGAAAACAAAAATCTGCTGATAGTTGTTCAGTTTCGTTGACTGAGCAACCCCTATCAGTTTGTGAGACGCTGTCCCTTACACCCGGTAAAAGGGTGTGTGTAGGGTAGGTTGCGACTTGTGCGGCGTGAAACCGCTTGGCGTTTATTATAAGTTAAAACGGCGGCGGTATCTGCGTGTGCACTCGCGGACAAAATATCGGCGTGTTTGATATTTGTCGTTTCTTCCATGCTGATCTGGGAGCAACAGAAAAACATAGTGTGCTAGCTGCATGCTGTAAAAACCAGCTAAGTTTCAAGATAAAATATCTATGACCGGAATAACAGCATTATGTCAACCCTTATAGCACGCCCTCAAACGCAGCTGTGTCTTTCTTCCATGCTGGCTTCCAATATGCCAGCTGCATTTCTTTTCAGTCATGCTGTAAAAACCAGCTAAGGAATCCGAGGTTTTCAGTATATTGTGATTTGGGCGATGGGCTGACAACCTGTCACAACAGCAATATACCTACAAATCTATCTTGAATGGCTCTCAAAACTTTGTCAGACGTGGCGGAACTACCTTTGCTTAGGTCGTTTACGCTCTGCCTACCCCATCAGGGATAAAGTCGTGATTAAATGTATGTATGTACAAAACACCCAGCTGATGTTCTTAGCAAGGTTTGCAGTGGGTGGTATCCGTCCGTCCATATTTGCTAACTTATTTGACTAAGTTAGCGATATCAATTGGTCGTTAGTTATTATAAAAAGAATATACTCAATACTCAATCATACAGAAACTGAGGGATACATACATATAATCACGCTCTAATGGGGTAGCCAGGGTAACCGTAAACGATCTTAACGAAGGTTGTTCCGCGGTATATTGCTGTAGTGACAGGTTATCAGCCCATCGCATCGCCTAAATTTCAATATACTGAAACTCTTAGATCCTTTAGCTGGTTTTTACAGCATGCTCGAGAGGAAATGCAGCTTGCACATTCCATGTTTTTCTCTCACTCTCAGTCCAGTATGGAAGTATGAGACTAGGCAGGAAAGCTTTATATCTTTTAGCGGTCAAAACATTTATAGTAACGATTAGTATTGCATTAATCAGCGCTATTATATATATTTTTTTACTAACAATTTTATTATTAGTTGCAGTAGCACTGCAATAATATTCTGTTTCGATTATCGATTCGGTTTTTTTATTAATATGTATAATAAGACGACGGTTTGCGGGCTTGAACAACAAACAAATTATGTAAATTCCAACAAACAGTTATCCTTTTATATATTTTTCCGTAGGTTCACTAAGAACACGTAATCACCAGTTCAAATGGCCTTCCGACTGACAGAGCGCGAGCGTGACGTCATACGTCGCGTCTCTTTCATAGACTAAGGAGATTACATCATGTAGTCTTACATATTATGTTATTTTTCCTATCACATAATTTTGTCCGCTCTTGCATCCTCACCTTGTATCAAACTTACACGGTTTTTAACTTTCCGTCCCTGCCCCTCCCCCCTCCCCCTCGCGCCGCTCCCCCCTCCCCCCGGACAACAACATATCATAAACGTTGCTCTATTCTATCCCTAAATGCACGGTGTGTAATAACAAAGGATCATAAAAATTAGGGTTGATTTTAAAAGTAAAACTGTATCACTTTTGAACTAATACAGAAGACGATGATGTTTAAACTAAACATTATATGTATTCATGATCATTAAAGTTATTTTATTTAAAATCCAAAACAAGTATTTTACGTAATTTTAATTTGAGGTGTTAATATAAATTGGCTGGCATGGGAGAGAGAGAATAACATAGAATGTGCCCGCTGCATTTCCTCCCGAGCATGCTGTAAAAACCAGCTAAGGGATCCGAGGGTTTCAATATATTGTAATTTAGGCGATGAATATATGATACCTACAAGTCTATCTTAAATAACCGTCAAAACTTTGCCAGACGTGGCGAAACGACCTTATTAGGTCAATTTCGTTCTGCCTACCCCATTAGGGATAAAGGCTTGATTATATGTTTGTATATAAATTTGAGGTAATCAAAAGCAAAACAACAATAAAAACAAAAAAATATATACATATTTTGATTCCCTATTTCTAAGATCAAAAACATCAGCTAAAAATCTTAGCCTAAATATAATTATTATGAGTACCTAACAAATTGGGTATGATTACGAATATCCTTACAGCTTGATTATAGCTATATCTCCGCTTAGCTAGATCCCGGAGATATTCCGTACAAATAACAATATATTAGGTCTCTGGGGGCGCGAACAGGGCTTAGCTCTTACACTTGCCATAGGGACGGGCGGTGTCGATGTATCGATATCGATACAATACGAAATGTATTTTTTTTAATAAAATTGTGAATGCAGTAGGACACCACAGGCTCATAAATAAATAAATAATAAAATATTGTGAATTGTATAATTGACCCTTATAATTGTCTAATGAAACGTTTATTTTTTCGATAGATTTGTTTATAATATGAGTGCCAAGTTTAACGATCACATCCGTGGCAGCTTTGGAGTCCACGACCTAGCAGATAATCCGCAGGAAAGTCGTCTTCGATGGTATGGGCATTTAAGTCGCAGACCGCCAGACTACGTTGGAAAAAGATGCCTCGATCTCACTGTCCAAGGCCCTAGATCACGCGGCAGACCAAAGAAGCGCTGCGCTGGCTTGACGTCGTAAAAGCGGATATGAAAGAGAACGATCTCACATCAGTGGATGGCAAATTGGAGTAGAAAAAGCCGGAAAGCGGGCCTTAGCATCAGGCCGGGAAAACGCTAGGCAGCAGAAACAAAGCGAAAAGACGATGTGTGCCAAGTTTCATCCCGATCCATCCAATGGCTACGACGTGAAAGAAAGGGAAACAAACTAAAAGCACTTTGGCATTTTATAATATCAGTATGGAGTATGATCTCAGAGATACATACATACATACGAGGGGCGTTCAATGTATTCTCGGTATGGGTATGTTAGAAAAAAGATAAAACCTCGAAAAAAAATATTTTTCAATATAGTCTCCCATGATATCTATACATTTATTTGATCGAGAAAAAACTTTTTCTATTCCCTTAAAAAAAAAAATTTCTTCTTGGACCGAGAAATGCTCATTTACAGCGGACGTGAGCTCATTATCGTCAGCAAATCGCTGGCCCCGAAGGTCTTTTTTAAATTTGGGAATAAAACGTAGTCACTGGGCGCCAGGTCTGGGCTGTAGGGTAGGTCGTTAATTTCCTCGAACCCGCACTCTCGTACAGCAGTCTTGGAGAGCCGCGCAGTGTGAGCCGGTGCGTTGTCGTGAAGAAGCAGCACTTTCTTTGCCAGCTTTCCTCTTTTTATTTCTTTTATTGCTTCTCTGGAACGGCGTAAAGTGGTTGAATATTTTTCTGCGTTGATGGTTTCACCTTTTTTTGTGTACTCAATCAATAGTATTCCTTTAGAATCTCAGTAAACTGTGGCCATGATTTTCCCATGGATTTTTCCGATGGAGTGACTTTGAACTTCTTGGGGGGGTCTGATCCCTTTTTATGCCACTGCATAGACTCCTGTTTACTCTCAGGATCATAGTGATGAACCTACGTTTCATCACCTGTAACAATCCTTTCGAAAACACTTGCTGGATCTCTAAAAACTCCTTACAAATGTCAACCCGCGCCTGCTTTTGAGGCGCAGTGAGCATGCGCGGCACCCATCTTGCACTGACTTTTGTAAGATTGAGAGAATCATGTAGTATAGTGTGTATAGTACCAACGGATAGCTTCGTTATTTCTGCCAACAACTTGATTTTTATACGTGCATCTTCTAATACAAGTTTTTCGATAATTTTCACATTTTCTTCAGTGGCCGCCGCGATTGGCCCACCTGGGCGGGGATCATCTTCGATACTTTCCCTGCCTCTTTTGAATTCACTTGACCACTTCTGTACGGTCGATAATAAAGGAGCAGAGTCTTGATAAACAGCTACCATTTCTTCGTGGATAGTTTTTTTGAGGAATTTAATCACCGCACGATGCTCAATTTTCTTCAACATTGTCGCGTCAGTCATTTTCGTCGTCTTTAACTGGAGGTCGCAAACAAACTAATGAAGTTATCAACATGAAATTTTATATGAATACCCTCAGATAATGTTGTTAGCTAATGATATACGAGATTACCCACAATAATGTCAAATCACCCCGATACCGAGAATCCATTGAACGCCCGTCGTATAATCACGCCTTTATCCCTAATGGGGTAAGCAGAGCGTAAAAGACCTGAACAAAGGTCGTTCCGCCACGTCTGACAAAGTTTTGAGGATTATTTAGATAGATTTCAATGTATATTGCTATAGTGACAGGTTGTCAGCCCATCGCCTAAATTGTAATATATAGAAACCCTCGGATCCCTTACCTGGTTTTCACAGCAAGCGCGGGAGGAAATGCAGCTGTCACATTCTATGTTTTTCTTTCGCTCCCAGTCCAGCATGGAAGAAAATAATATAAAATATATTAATGTAATTTCACAACATATATTTATTTTATGTGAAAACCCAAGTAACACAAGTGGGTGGTAAATAGCTCGTATCAGATCTAATAGTAACGTTGAGTGAAAATTACAGCGTTCATCACGTTTTCATCATAAAAATCTTACGCTACTCATTTGTAACTAATAGCTGCAAGATTGACGACCAGCGGATAGAAGGTTTATATTATAAACCCTGCCTCCTCTACTGAAGAACGTGATAAGTAATATCAATAGCAATCAGAATAGGATATATTTGCATTTCCTCCCGGGCATGCTGTAAAAACCAGGTAAGGGCTTCTAGTGTTTCAGCAGATTGTAATTTAGGCGATGGGCTGACAACCTGTCACTACAGAAATATACCTACAAATCAAGACTTTGTCAGACGTGGCGGAAAGACCTTTGTTGTTATTTACGCTCTGTCTACCCCATAAGGGAGAAAGGCGTGATTAATATGTAGGAATAGAATATATTTTGTTTTCTAATTTAAATACCTGCTCGATTTACAAACAAATATTTACCGTTTTTTAACTTGCAAGAAAATCCAGGATATCTTTTTTTTCCATAAGCATAAATCATCACATACCGATAAACTGCCTTCGTGGTCTTGTGGTCAGAGCCATCATGGGCTTACGATCCGGAGGCCCTGGGTTCGATTCCCAGGGGGGTAATGACAATGTAGGGGTATTATTCTTTAGGCGACGGGCTGGCAACCTGGCATTTCAGCTTTATACAGGTCTATCTTAAATAACCTAATGTTTATCAGACGCGACGGAACGACGTAAGCCTTGTTTAGCTCTTTGACGCCTTGCCTACGCCATTAGGACTGCAGGCGTGATTGTAAGTTTGTAGACTAAATAACCTGATACAAAAAAACAAAAAATATCCTCCGTGGTTTAGTGGTCAGAGCCATGGGCTTACAACGAGAGGGTTCGATTCCCAGGGGGGGAACACAAAGTTGATATATTTCAATGTATCACTTGGTGATATTTTTTCCCAGTTTGGTTAGGACATTGCGGGCTGAATCACCTGATTGTCAGAAAAGTTAAAGGATTCCGTGCTTCGGAGGGCACGTTAAGCCGTCTGTCCCGGTCGCTGTCTTTAATAGTGGTCGTTAGTCAAACCATGTCAAAGGCCTAATAGCTATGCTAGGCGGTTTGCAAACTCTGACAACAGGGTTCTTCGGGTCGTTGTTTGACGCGAAAAATCCACTCGCTAAGAAGAAGATCACATACCTAGTACAAAATATTGTCATCGATAAGGTTGGTCATCGCACCGGCCATCTCTACCGGCGGTAAAGTTTATGCGGGCCGCGATTTAAGCTCGGAAGAAGTGTTCATTCCGCTTTGAAATATGGCGGCAGCCAGCACACCGCGGGTTTAAATACAACATTACCTGCTTTATTAAAATATCATACTAGGTTACAGATTCTTTTATGAGTAGGTACTATTTCTTCTACGCTGGACTGGGAGCGAGAGAAAAACATAGAATGTGCCAGCTGCATTTCCTCCCGGGCATGCTGTAAAAACCAGCTAAGGGATCTGAGGGTTTCAGTATATTGCAATTTAGGCGATGGGCTGACAACCTGTCACTACAGCAATATACGTACAAAACCATCTTGAATAACCCTCAAAACTTTGTCAGACGTGGCGGAACGACCTTTGTTTAGGTCGTTCACGCTCTGCCTACCCCATTAGGGATAAAGGCGTGATTATATGTATGTATGTGTAGGTACTAATATTCACGAAATATGATCTATACTCGTAATATTTCGTGAATTGTCTCATGTCGTTTGTAGACTAGCGCTTTTAATATTTATTTATTTATTTATTGGATCATTAACATTCAGCATATACATGCATGAATGGGATTTTTCACTATAATAATTTGTTCTTATACACTAACCAATTACAGATGAACACGTCATTCATATTATAATATTAATAAAATAAAATAAATAGATCTTTATTACAGGCTTCTACGGGGCCCATATAAAATACAAATTACATCAAACCATGCCATAACATTAGTCATATCTAATCAATTAAATTACATTAAAATTAAAAGAACATGTCAACAAATATTAATAAAATAAAATAAATTAAACAACAGTAAAAACCTCATAAAATTCAAAGTTACTAACTAAAACTAACTCTATTAGTAACTTAAAAATTATTAACTTAAAGAAGTAACTAAAAATTTAACATTCTTTTAAACTTATAAAATAATGAGATCATTTTATTATTTGTTAGTATTGTGATCAAGAATTTTCTGTTTATTTTTAAATTTTGGCAAAGAGTCGGCAAATAATAAAACTCTTTTTGTTACAGTTGCAGCTGTATTAGATCTTCTTTTTTTATAGGCATTCATTTGTCCGCCCGCCATCTCACCTGATGAGAAGTGTTGATGATGACTAAGATGGAGCATGATTCCTAGATAATACCTGTTCACTATCGCCTTGAAAAGGCCCAGGTTATAGCATTCCGAAAACAGATCCGCAGGCAGGGAGTTCCACTCTTTAACCGTTCGCATTAAAAATGTTGATGCGTAGCGCTTTGCGCGAAAACTGAATGTCAACAACATAAGGGTGGATCTTAAGGTGATAAGACTGTTTCCGGACGAAATATTTTATTTTGTGTCTGCTAGGTAGTCTATAAATAAAATGAAATTATAAAAATACTAGCGACCCGCCCCGGCTTCGCACAGAAATTATCAGTGTTTCTCTACTATATTATGCATGTATTATACATATAAACCTTCCTCTTGAATCACTCTATTCATTAAAAGAAACTACATCAAAATCCGTTGCGTAGTTTTAAAGATCTATGCATACATAGGGATATAGGGACAGATAAAGCGACTTTGTTTTATACTATGTAGTGATTCTAACGATCTGCCCAACTTGACATCTACCCAAAGTAATATGTAAAAGTCTTGGACTCCTGGCAGTAGTAATTTTAGGAAGAATAAAATCACCGAAACTGTCCGTCTAATCTTTGGCCCATACACTAATATACCTTTTCTGTAATTGCCAGTTTGAGTTCGTATCAGAAATGTCATTTCAGTACATTCTGGCCTGCAAATCCATACTTAATATCGCTCTCAAGTTTGATATCGCTTCATAAATACGAGCCTTAGAATCAAGCCCATTGTAATATACTTTTTTGTAATACATACATATAATACCGCCTTTATCCCTTATGGGGTCGGCAGAGCGTAAACGACCTAAATAAAGGTCATTCCGCCACGTCTGAAAAAATATTGAGGGTTATTTAAGATAGATTTGTAAGTATATTGCTATAGTGACAGGTTGTCAGCCCATCGCCTAAATTACAATATAAAAACCCTCAGGTCCCTTAGCTGGATTTTACAGCATGCCCGGGAGGAATTGCAGCTGGCACATTCTATGTTTTTCTCTCACTCCCAGTCCAGCATGCATAGCAAGTTTTTTTGTAATTACCGCAGGATTACTAAACATTTAGTGCCCCGGAGCTTACGAGCAATCCACACACGATCGTTCCAGCCTCGATTACGAGTCCGCCATTTTTACACTGAGCCGTAAACACTCCCGCATACAAACTGCACTTAAACAGTAGTGATGGGGTAAAGTGAGTTGACTCGTTCTTGAGTGATTCATTCCGTGTTTCGGATGGCACGTTAAGCCGACGATCTCTGTCGCTGTCTTTGATAGTGGTCGTTATTCAAACCACGTCAGAGGCCTATTAGCTGTGTTATTATGCGGTTTAAAAACTCTGACACTAGGGTTCATCGGGTCGTTCGACTCGAGAATCTATAAGCTAAGAAGAAGATTAGGAAGTTACTCACGTTAAATCATTATGAGTCCGCCATTTTTACACTGAGCCGTAAACACTCCTGCGTACAAACTACAAACTGCATTTAAACAGTACTGTTTACATATAGACCTAAATAAACTGTACCTATTGTGTCGTTATTACTAATGTACCTATTGTCTTTCTCATGTTACTTGTGTACAATAAACAGTAAATAAATAAATATATTTTTTTATGGTTATTTAAGATAGATTTGTAGGTATATTGCTTTAGAGACAAGTTGTCAGCTCATCGCCTAAACTGCAATATACTGAAACCCTCGGATCCCAAACAAAATAATAGTCACAATGAACTGACTCATTCTTTGATACTCAGTGAAACGACTCACACATTTTTCCCCACTCTTTGCCCCAGCATCCCGAACATAACTCAAACATTAAGCCCTGATTTATAAAACTGCCTTATAAACGTATAAACCGGGAAACTGTGGAAAAAACGCGCTTTTCCTCCCCCCCCCCCCCCCCCACCCCTCTCGCTAAGCCGCTGGACCATGAAGTATGACCAGGATATGTCCTGTGTACTTTAAGGTTAGATCAGCACCATTATTCGATGCATATTCGATGGTTTGTATGTGTATTTTATTTAAGAATAGAATAGATAGAATAGAAAACACTTTATTCTCCAGTTCACAGTACAAAACACAACATAATCATATAACAGTATACAAAAGATCTTAAAATAGGTAACATTATTAATTATAACAACGTCTGAAGTATGTAAACAACGTATAACCATTACTACAACTGCTATGCTATGTACTGCGCCAGGGAAAAGGAGCTGACTCAGCATAAGTTGCAGCAGAAGCCACGACGCTGGTATTCTGCCAGCACCACGTGGTGACAAATTTCATAGCTTCTATAACACATCTTACCAATCATCAATTTTCTATTGAATAGAATTGTGTAAACTAAGTCGCATGCATACGCGTGTGTAGAATCATCCTGTCAGCGGCACGCGGCGGCGCGCGGCGGGCTTGACTGTGTGCACCTGCCTTTACGAGTACAGCAAATATGGCGCCCTGGAAAAGATTAAAAACGCATACGAAAATCATTCGTATACGAAATAAAATTGGATAACGGACCGACGACGGCTTAACGTGCCTTCCGCAGCACGGAGAAAGCACGGAATAAACGTACATATGAAATTCGAAAACCGAACAACACATTGGTACGTGGTGGGATTCGAACCACGACCTCCCGCTCAGGAGGCAGCGGCCCTATCGACTACACCATCAGGCCCTCTTGACAGTCTTCTATATCACATAATTTAATCAGTTTTATATAGAATTTTCATGGATACGAACCGAATGCGGAACAGTGCAAAACGGCCCTTAGGAACATTGCATCATTTTATCGTTTGTAGTCCAGCTCGAATCTCATAAATTGATTGAAAAATAAATTTAACCAGATTTAAACTCGCCCTATATTTTACCGTTTACCCAATATAAGGGTGCGTCCACACCCGCGGCGGTAATGACCGTGCAGTAACAGCACGTCAAGGTTTTAAACGGACGTGGCGAAAAAATAAACTATTACGCAGTCAACAAGAGCACGTCATCTCCCTCCGCGGTCTAGTGGTCTGAGCCATGGGCTACCGATCTGGAGGTTCTGGGTTCGATTCCCAAATGGGAACACAAAAGTTGTTATTTGTTAATTTATTACTTTGTATTGCCCGAGTTTGGTTAAGACAATGCAGGCTAAATTACTTGACGTCTGGTAGAAAAAAGATTCCGTGCTTCGTATGGTACGTTAAGCCGTCAGTCCCGGTCGCTGTCTTTGATTAAAAAAAACAGCTAAGGGATCCGAGGGTTTTAGTATATTGCAATTTAGGCGATGGGCTTACAACCTGTCTCTACAGTAATACACAAGTCTATCTTAAATAGCTCTCAATTTTTATAACCGTTAGACGTGGCGGAACGACCTCTGATTAGGTCGTTTACGCTCTGCCCTATTAGGGATTTAGGCGTGATTAAATGTATGTAGAGCCCTCGTCCACGTTCATATAAAGCTTTGACGAGCATTAAGGCGTGAACACGATGAATGCACATTAAACAAACTCCGGCGGCCGCCCGCTGAGACGCGCGGGTTTTCACCCCAACGCGGAGAGATAATGCATTCACGGAGTTAATATTAAAAACATTACAGCTAACCCTAATTTATGCCTATTTTGTAGATGTTGTAATGCAAGCGTTGATAAATGGTCTAAGATTGTTTTAATTTAATAAATATCGTGCACCTACTCAGGATCTAATAGTTCTTCTTATTTTATCCTATGAGCTTATTTTTGTGGATTCATTCCATAAGAAAATTAAATAATATTAGATAGATACCTACTTATTAGGGCTCGTATTTATGAAGCAATACCAAACTTGAGAGCAATATGTATATGTATACAACATGTAACAGAAAGGGTATACACACCGGAAAGGATATGAACCAGCTCATGAAACTAAACAACTTTCCCAAAGGAACATAGGTCGAATAAGAAAAAAAATTACCTTTCATAGAAATTGCATCAAACTATTTTTTTCGTATTTAGACCTATGGTCCTTTTGGTTAGTATTAGTAAAGTTGTTCAGTTTCATGGGCTGGTTTATATACTTTCCAGTGCATATACAGGCCAGTTTGTACTGTCGCTGTCACTCATGAGAGATGATTATAAATACGTTTTTAAATGTCTAAAATATAATGCTGTAAGACATTTCATTTTAGAAATAAGCAGTACCTGCTGTGTCTTGATTCCTATGTAATTGTTCTGTGTATGTTTCTGTGTACAATAAACTGTTAAATAAATAAATAAATATAAGCGCAACGACGAATTTTTAATTTCATCTTTGAATAAATTATTATTACTTTATGTAACCTACAATGTCCCAGTGCAATTTATAGAAAATAAATTTCAAATTCTCGTAATAAAAGTTCTCACCCAATTAAGCATGGACGTAGGGACAAAATCAAACATTTATTAAACATACCTGTCCGAACATCAAACATGGCCGAAACAATAATAAACCAATCAGGACGCATCGCCAAATCGAAACGACAGGTCACAGGCAAAGGTAATGAATTAGTTCTGCCTACATACATTACCGTTGACAGCGGCACGCGGCAGCACGACGCGGCACGTGGCGACAGTTAGCTGCCCGTGTGTAAGGGCCCTTAGTGTTTATTTAGACCGGTAAGCGACGCGACTCGATGCGGCGGACACTTTTTAAGGTGTATCCTGCCGGTAGATAAGCAAGTCGATTTTAAGACATGCAACCATCGCCCGTAGTGCCCTAGAAATATCGTTCAAATTAGAGGGCGCTACGGCGTGGTGGTTACATCCGAGGCCGGCGCTGCTTACATTTCAGAAGGAACAAGAAATTTTCCGATAAAAATAGCCTCAACTCGTGCTAAAAGCTAAAAAAGCTTAATTATATATGCACTAGAATATTTTTAAGTGTAGCAATTGTAGACAATGAGCTAATTTCTTAGATGTATATTTTTTTTGTGGGCGATGGTTGCATATCATGAAATCGACTTGCTTATCTACCGGCAGAATACGCTAATCACCTTCGCGTTGCGTCACGTCATGTCGCTTCCCGGTGTGAACTGACCCGTATTCGCATTAGATGCTAGTAATTCCGGTTTATTAAATAACTGTATTTGATCTGTCGGCAGCAATGGCAGACGGCAGGTGGAATGATAGATGTTGCATTTCTAAAGAAATTGATGTTTATTACAGCCGACGTGAGTTTTAAATTAAATGTTCAACTGGCTTTAGATCCGCGTGACGTTTAATGCAATCGCACTTATTAGGTCTACATACATACATATAATAACGCCTTTATCCCTTACGGGGTAGGCGTAAGGGATAAAGACGCTATTAGGTCTGCTGGAAGAAATTTCTCTTTAGATATAAAACAGTGTCTGTTCCAACAAATAAATATATGAATAAGATATAATTTGTGATTCTGAGTCTCAAACTAGTACATAGTACAACATATTAATTTGTGATTCTGAGTCTCAAACTAGTACATAGTACAACATATTAATTTGTGATTTTGAGTCTCAAACTAGTACATAGTACAACATATTAATTTGTGATTCTGAGTCTCAAACTAGTACATAGTACAATATATTAATTTGTGATTCTGAGTCTCAAACTAGTACATAGTACAACATATTAATTTGTGATTCTGAGTCTCAAACTAGTACATAGTACAACATATTAATTTGTGATTCTGAGTCTCAAACTAGTACATAGTACAACATATTAATTTGTGATTCTGAGTCTCAAACTAGTACATAGTACAACATATTAATTTGTGATTCTGAGTCTCAAACTAGTACATAGTACAACATATTAATTTGTGATTCTGAGTCTCAAACTAGTACATAGTACAACATATTAATTTGTGATTCTGAGTCTCAAACTAGTACATAGTACAACATATTAATTTGTGATTCTGAGTCTCAAACTAGTACATAGTACAACATATTAATTTGTGATTCTGAGTCTCAAACTAGTACATAGTACAACATATTAATTTGTGATTCTGAGTCTCAAACTAGTACATAGTACAACATATTAATTTGTGATTCTGAGTCTCAAATTAGTACAAAGTACCTGAATTTTGTCTTAAGCTTTTACTTAGTCTTCCATGCTGGACTGGGAGCAAGAGAAAAACATAGAATGTGCCAGCTGCATTTCCTCCTGGGCATGCTGTAAAAGTCAGCTAAGGGATCCGAGGGTTTCAGTATATTGTAATTTAGGCGATGGGCTGACAACCTGTCACTAAAGCATTATACCTATAAGTATATCTTAAATAACCCTCAAAACTTTGTCAGACGTGGCGGAACGACCTTTGTTTAGGTCGTTTACGCTCTGCCTACCCCATTAGGGATAAAGGCGTGATTATATGTATGTATGTATGTATGTATGCTTTTACTTAGTTACAAATTAGTAGTACAAAAGTGTCAGATAAGACTTTTAGTTGCAAACAAACCTTAGTGTTGTTGCATATTGCACCTGGCACATTCTATGTTTTTCTCTCGCTCCCAGTCCAGCATGGAAGAAACCTATTAGCTATATCTTAATCTTCTTTTAACTATACTGTATGCCTCAAAAGGTCTTTTGGTGATTAAATTAATCATTTTTTTCTGCTCAGCGGGACTATTAAGCGTGTTCTTAGTACGTCACCATTCATAGTAAATAATTTATCACTACATAGTATAAAACAAAGTCGCTGTCTCTGTCCCTATATCCCTATGTATGCATAAATCTTTAAAACTACGCAACGGATTTTGATGCGGTTTCTTTAATTAGATAGAGTGATTCAAAAGGAAGGTTTATACGTATAATACATGCATGATATAGAAGAGAAACACTGATAATTTCCGTGCGAAGCCGGGGTGGGTCGCTAGTTAAATACAATACAAAACGTACAAAAGCCGATTAATATGAAATTTTCAATGTTTTTTAAAATGTTTTTAACAACTGAAGTCATACAGCGTATTATTGATTATAATTCACATCGACGTGACGATTAAAAAATCGCAATCTCATATAATCCCCAGCTTACAATTTAACAATATCAATGTACGTATGCTACCCTTACTTACTTCCATGCTGGACTGGGAGCGACAGAAAAACATAGAATATGCCACCTGCATCTCCTCTCAAAAACCAGCTAAGGGATCCAAGGGTTTCTGTGTATTGCAATTTAGGCGACAGGCTGACAACCTGTCACTTCAGCAATATATCTGAAAATCTATGTTAAACAGCCCTCAAAACTTTGTCAGAACGTCTGTGGCGGAACGACCTTTGTTCAGGTCGTTTCTTCTCTGCCTACCCCAATAGGGATAAAGGCGTGATTATATGTATGTATGCTACCCTAACAATACCAAAACCTATGCATCTATTCATCTCAAACGACTTGACAATTTCAACTCTATTGACTTTAAAATAGAGACAACACAAAACAATCTACTCAAACATGAATGGCAACACTAAATTGGTATTAAAAGTTTGTTACCACGTTAGCTATGCAGATCAATTTACAGATATCATTCCAAAATGAACTCTATTTCAAAGGAATACAGATAGTAAAAGGTAAGTTGGTGTGAACCTGATAGGAAGTACTGGTTTGCAATAAACATCAATCAAGCTACAATTAAATGCAGCTTTGTTGAGTTCCGAGCTAACTATTGATTTGGATGTTTGAATTTAGAACATCAGGTTATTCTTCTTAGCGAGTGGATTCTTGAGTCGAACGACCCGATAAACCCTGGTGTCAGAGTTTTCAAACCGCCTAGTAGCACAGCTATTCCTCTGACGTGGTTTGAGTAACGACCACTATCAAAGACAGCGACCGGGATCGACGACTAACGTGCCCTCCGAAGCACGGAATCCTTTTTCTTTTTCGGACAATCATGTGATTCAGTCTGCAATGTGGGGAAAACCTCACAAAGTTATAAATAGATCCAGGACCTCCGGATCGTAAGCCCATGGCTCTGACCACTAGACCACGGAAGCAGTTTTTTAGTTTTTTCGTATCAGGTTATTGAACAGTATTTTCAACAAACTTACAATCACGCCTGCTCTCGTAATCAGGTAGGCAGGGCGTGAACAAACTAAAGAAGGCTTATGTCGTTCCGTCGCGTCTGTCAAACTTTAGGTTATTACAGATATACCTGTATACAGAACGTTCATTTACGTTTCAGTAACGTAAAAGGAGTCTATAAAAATACATACTTACATACATATAATCACGCCTTTATCCCTAAAGGGGTAGGCAGAGCGTAAACGACATAAACAAAGGTCGTTCCGTCACGTCTGACAAAGTGTTGAGGGTTATTTAAGATAGATTTTTAGGTACATCGCTGTAGTGACAGGTTGTCAGCCTATCGCCTAAATTGCAATATACAGAAACCCTCGGGTCCCTTAGCTGGTCTTTACAGCATGCGCGGGAGGAAATGCAGCAGGCACATTCTATATTTTTATCTCGCTCCAGGGCAGCATGGGAGAAATTAAATTCTAATAATAGACCGACATTGAATGTTTCTTTATTACACATTTAAAGAATTATCTTTTCATCGTTACATCATATCTGCAAACAATTAAACGTCCCGCCCGGGAATCGAACCCCGCTCCCAGCACACGCCAGCCACGCGCACACCTGTCCTGTGCACGCGCCCTTAGGCCCTCACTGCGCTGAAATGAACACACCCTTACAATCAGTACAGTCAGTAGTAGAACACACCCTTTGTTAGAACTATTGTTTATGATGAGATACATGTTTATAATTCTTCCATGCTGGACTGGGAGCGAAAGAAAAACATAGAATGTGCCAGCTGCGTTTCCTCCCGGGCATGCTGTAAGTGAGGGTTTTAGTATATTGCAATTTAGGCGATGGGCTGACAACTTGTCACTACAGCAAATATACCTACAAATCTACCTTAAATAACCCTCAAAACTATGTCAGACGTGGCGGAACCACCTTTGTTTAGGTCGTTCACGCTCTGCCTACCCCATTAGGGATAAAGGCGTGATTATATGAATGTTTTTAATATTGCTGTGCAAAGGTAGTTAGCTATTTTCGCTTGGGAAGAGAAAAACCAGCAAGTCATAGAAGCAACATTAACAATATCATCATTACATACATATAATCACGCCTTTAGCCCTAATGGAGTAGGCAGAGTAAAAACGACCTATTCAAATCTCGTTCCGCCACGTCTGACAAGTTTTGAGGGTTATTATATTACAGATGATTATGCGGAACGACCTTTGTTTAGGTCGTTTACGCTCTGCCTAACCCATTAGGGATACATACATACATACATAAAATCACGCCTTTATCCCTTACAGGGTAGGCAGAGCGTTAAACTCCTCGTAAAAGGCGCATTCGCCACGTCTGACAAAAATTGAGGGCAATTTTAGATTGTAATGTGTATTGCTATAGTGACAGGTTGTCAGCCCATCGCCTAAATTACAATACACTGTAACCCTCGAGTCCCTTTTGCTGACTTCTACAGTATGCCCGGGAGGAAGGGCAGCTGGAACATTCTATGTTTTTCTATCTCTCCCAGTCCAGCATGGAAGCACCCATTAGGGATAAAGGCGTGATTATATGTATGTATTTATGTATGTATGATTATGATGTATATTGCTATAGAGACAGATTGTCAGGCCATCGCCTAAAATTGTAATACACTATAATCCTTTAGCTGGTTTTTACAGCATGCTCGGGAGGAGATAAAGCGGGTACATTCTATATTTTTTGTCACTCCCAATCCAATATGGAAGAAAGTAGTATCAATCGGTCACGAGAAGTAGACATTCTGAAGAGCTGAGCTGATAAACGTGAGCATGCCATGAGATGGTGCAGCATTTTTAAAATCTTATAACAGCCCGATAGTGTAGTGGATAGGGCCGCTGCCTCCTGAGCGGGAGGTCGTGGTTCGAACCCAACCACGTACCAATGTGTTTTTCGGTTTTCGAATTTCATATGTACGTTTATTCGGTCCTTTTCCGTGCTTCGGAAGGCACGTTAAGCCGTTGGTCCCGGTTAATATCGTTTAATACCCTAGTTATTAGTCGTTAAGCCATATCAGAAGCCAGTGCTAAGCATTGGCGGCTTGAAAACTCTGATCTAATCTAGGATTTTGTCTGGTTTCCCTTCTGGGTTGCGGAGGTCAGATGGCAGTCGCTCTGTGTAAAAAACAGTACCCTCGTTCAATCCCCTAGATTAGGAAGCCGACCCCGTGAGATACGGGATAAGGCTAGGGAGATGAAGAGCAGTAACCAGCACAGGGATCCGAGGGTTGCAGTATACTGGGCGTAAGGGACAGCATCCCGCAAACTGATAGGGGTTGTTCAGTCAACGAATCTGGTCAACTATCACCAGGATTTTTATTCAGGAGACGAAAAAAAAAGGCTTTCCTTACAAAATTACCACCTTGATAACACAATTTGAATGGAAAACCAAATATATTATTTAACATACATACATACATAAATCACGCCTTTATCCCTTACGGGGTAGGCAGAGCGTTTAACGCCTCGTAAAAGGCGCTTTCGCCAAGTCTGACAAAAATTAAGGGCAATTTTAGATTGTAATATGTATTGCTATAGTGACAGGTTGTCAGCCCATCGCCTAAATTACAATACACTGTAACCCTCGAGTCCCTTTTACTGACTTCAACAGCATGCCCGGGAGGAAGGGCAGCTGGAACATTCTATGATTTTCTATCTCTCCCAGTCCAGCATGGAAGTATAATATTTAACTTCCTGAAAAAAAATATTGCTGATAGCTGTTCAGTTTCGTTGACTGAGCGACCCTTATCAATTTGCGGAACGCTCTCCCTCACACCCCGTATACCTACAATTCTATCATAAAGAACCCTAAAACCTCTGTCAGACGTGGCGGAACGACCTTTGTTCAGGTCGTTTACGCTCTGCCTACCCCATCACAAAGGCGTGATTATATGTATGTATCATTCCCTTGCCCTTATCCCATTATTTGGGGTCGGCGCAGTATGTTTTCTTCTTCCATTCATCCCTGTCAGCCGTCAGTTCGACATTAACACCTGTTTTCAACATATCATCTTTCACACAGTCCATCCATCTTTTCTTTGGTCGTCCTCTCTTTCTTCCATGCTGAACTGGGAGAAATAGAAAAACATAGAATGTTCCAGCTGCCCTTCCTCCCGGGCATGCTGTTGAAGTCAGCAGAAGGGACTCGAGGGTTACAGTGTATTGTAATTTAGGCGATGGTCTGACAACCTGTCACTTCAGCAATATACTTACAAATCTATCTTAAATGACCCTTACAACTTTGTCAGGGGTCGTTTACGCTCTGTCTACCCCATTAGGGATAAAGGCGTGATTATATGTATGTATGTATGTCCTCTCCCAACATATCCGTCCACATCCGTATGTATAAGAGTAAATAGAACAAAATCCCCCATCCCCCGTTGTCACAGTCGAAGATTCGGAGATATAGAGTGGCTCCAAGAGTACCTCTATCAATTACTGAGGAATTCGGACTTCGTCGTCTCCATGGCAACCAGCTATCACTTGGTAGATATTACTGACGATGAAACAGCGTCTCGAGGAGCGGAAACATACGGGAAAAGAAATAGGACACAATACAATATACTTTATTGCATAAAAACACAAATACGTATCCCATCATCTCCCTAGCCTTATCCCGTATCTCACGGGGTCGGCTACCTAATCTAGGTGATTGAACGAGGGTACTGGTTTATACACAGAGCGACTGCCATCTGACCTCCGCAACCCATTAAGGAAACCAGACCCAATCCTAGATTAGGTCAGAGTTTTCAAGCCGCCAATGCTTCGCACTAGCCTTTGATATGGCTTAACGACTAATATCTACGATATTAACCGGGACCAACGGCTTAACATGCCTTCCGAAGCACGAAAAAAGCGCCGAATAAACGTATATTTGAAATTCGAAAACCGAAAAACACATTGGTACGTGGTGGGATTCGAACCACGACCTCCCGCTAAGGAGGCAGCGGCCCTATCCACTACACCATCGGGCTCTCTCAAACACAAATACGTATCCATACAACATATTTGTGAGGAACAAAACGGTACAATATTGTCGGCCTTATTGCTAAAGCAGTAATTTCTACCACCTACCTTTGTGTAGTTAATAGGATGGGCACAGGATAAACGACCTTTATGTAGGTCGTGTACGCTCTGTCCACCCTATTAGGGATAAAGGCGTGATAATATGAATGTATTATAATGTTGTTGGACTGGGAACGAGAGAAAAACATAGAATGTGCCAGCTGCATTTTCTCCCGGGCATGCTGTAAAACAAGCTAAGGGAATATACAGAAACGTATATTTCAATTTAGGCGATAGGCTGTCAACCTGTCCCTACAGCAATGTACGTAAAAATCTATCTTAAATAACCCTCAAAACTTTGTCAGACGTGGAGGAACAACCTTTGAATAGGTCGTACATGCTCTACCCACCCTATCAGGGATAAAGTCGTGATTATATGTATGTATTTTAATGTTGAAGAATAAAAATATATTTCCGCGTTTGGGAATTATTTGAAAGTCAAAGTCAAATCATTTATTTCCAAATAGATTCCTAAGAACACTTTTAGAAAGTCACAAGCGAGTCTATTACAAAGAAAATTAAATTATAACTGTGTCACAAAATAAAATAAAACTATATCACAATGAAGAAGAAGCATGAGAAACTCGCACTTTGCGCCCCTCCCTTCGTTTTATCTTATTCTTACTTTTAAAAAAAAGAAGAAGAAATATCCGGTCTTACCCCAACGCACCTTATCTATTCCATTTTGTTTACAATGGATTTTCCTTTGACTCTGTTAGAGTTAGACTCAGCGGAAGCGTGGTCGAAAGCCAGTTGGACCATTGCTAGACCTGAGGTCGATCAACTAGACAACTTTGTGGTACCATTACTTCCCGAGATTGACTTCTTGGAGGTAGTTTCCATACCATCCTCATCTATTCCGAACGAGATCCAAAGTGTGTATAATTTTCTTTTAATAATACATACATACATATAATCACGCGTTTATCCCTAATGGGGTAGGCAGAGTGTAAACGATCTGAACAAAGGTCTTTTCACCACGACTGACAAAGTATTGAGGATTATTTATGATATATTATAGATTTGTAGGTACGAGTATATTGCTGTAGTGACAGGTAGTCAGCCCATCGCCTAAATTGCAGTATACTGAAACCCTCGGATCTCTTAGCTGGTTTTTACAGCATACCCGGGAGGTGATGCAGCTGGCACACTATGTTTTTCTCTGGTGAAAAAATTATATAAAAAATGCAGGTAAATTACCCGATTCCTATTAGGTGATGACTGACAACCTGGCACTACAACAATATAACTACAAAATCTACAAATCTCTATTAATAACCATCCAAACTTTGACAGACGTGGAGAAACGACTTTGTTTAGGTTGTTTACACTCTGCCTACCCCATTAGGGATAAATAAAATACCCGATTTAACCGTCGTCGGCGTCGTATCCGTTTTGCCTATCTCCCCGTGAGTTTCCACTATATTAATGGGCGGAGGAAATAATTTGTCACCGTCGCCGTTGCCATGGCAACGGGTGGCGTGACAGACACAGACAGACTTCGGAGTAGTGATGGAGGTAGTCTTAAATATCGCTTTATTTTTCACTCGGCAACCCTGGCCCGCCATTTCCTTGCCAGCTCTAAATTGACGCTTAACCTGCCTTCTCACAAAACTAACTTCTACGCAAAGTCTTTCACAGTGCGAGCGATCAAGCTGTGGAATGAATTGCCCGAAGACATTCGACGTGCACCGTCTCTTGAGACTTTTATGAGCCGAATTTTAAAACATTACATGGAACAAATAATTACTATCTGATAGAATAGAATAGAATAGAATATATTTTATTCCCAGGATCATTAGTTTTACTTCACTTTTATCCTGTGCTATAGATACTGTTGCTATCATTTCCTTCGTCTAGTTCTGATTGTAGTTTGCATTCCCCTATCTTCCATTATTTTATGTATTAGTTTATTTTACAAATATCTATGTAGTAGCTTGTACTTAGTTTATGTATTATATGTAATGTAATGTATTTAGGATACTTATTTGACTAGGTTTACTACGCATTTTTCTTTCACACAAAGGTTACCTGGAAGGTTTCTTTAGTAAATACTAATGCTACCTTAGCAATAAGACCGCCTATGTTGTACTTGTCTTTTGTTGTTATCTGTTATGTTGTATGATTTGTATTCTTACGTGCAATAAAGTATTTTTATGTTATGTTATGTAGGCACGGGCTGGGAGATTGATTTCCTAGCTTCTATGTATATAGCTATACTCCGTTTTTTTAACGTTGAGTTATCGATACCAACTTGTTTTGCGGCCAATAAACTGCTTTTTCTTTACAACTTTAAAGAAAGGCAACCGCAAATATGTTTGAAACAAGGCCTGCGGTTCCGAATTTTGAACCATTTCTTGCAAAGAAAAAGCAGCTTAGCAACAACAAAACACGTTTGTAAGTCTTCGTTAAAAAAACGAACTATACGGACGTAGTTAGTTATTTTGGTGGTTCTTTATTTTGACCAGTGGTAGTAAAATTGCCAAGATGACATCAGTCTTAATAGTCCACTATTTGTTCCTGCTTCTCTTATACATGTATCACTACATAGTATAAAACAAAGTCGCTTTCTCTGTCCCTATATCCCTATGTATGCATAAATCTTTAAAACTACGCATAGGATTTTAGTTTATTATAAACTAGCGACCCGCCCCGGCTTCGATCGGAAATTATCAGTGTTTCTCTACTATATTATGCATGCATTATACATAAAAACCTTCCCCTTGAATCACTCTATCCATTAAAAGAAACCGCATCAAAATCCGTTTCGTAGTTTTAAAAATGTATGCATACATAGGGATATAGGGACAGAGAAAGCGACTTTGTTTTATACTATGTAGTGATGATAAATAATGCATAGTCTTGTCTAGTAATATGAGCCTTGAAGTTTCAATCCTGCTGCCGCACTTTTACAGGAGAGCCTGTGTTGCCGTAGCCCGGGGTGGACCACTAGGAGGTAGATCGCACCCCCCCCCCCCCCCCCCCACCAAAAAAAACTTACCATTGTTTTTAGAATTGCAACCCGTTTTAGTCACTGAAACGGGCACTTCAAATATTTTTATGTTAGGTTGTGTGACAAAAATAAGTTAGTTACCCAGTGATAGACTTCTAAAAATAAGAGAAATAAACATCTCGCACGGAAGTGGTCAATAAATGGTTCCCACGAATGTGACATCTTAATACGACCTCCCACGCCCGTAGTTCGAAATTTAAATTTTGTAGCTACATTCTATTTTATTGCTGTTTATTTGTTACGTATAGTAGCTATTTGAATGTGTCACAGTTTACTTAATTGAGCGTATACCCGTGCCTACCCAGTAAGTGATTTTTGCGTATTCTATTAATTAATTTCTTCCACGCTGGACTGGAAGAGATAGAAAAATCATAGAATGTTCCAACTGCCCTTCCTCCCGGACATGACATGGACTTCTACAGTCAGCAAAAGGGATTAGAAGGTTTCAGTATATTGTAATTTAGGCGATGGGCTGACAATTTGTCACTACAGCAATATATCTACAAATCTATCTCAAATAACCTTTGTTTTATGCTTTGCCTACCCCTTTGGAGATTAAGGCGTGATTTGTGTGTATTAATTGTATTATGTAACTGTGTATGCATTTCAGTATTTGTCAGATGTGATATTGCTTACGACTTTCCTAGAAGAAGAGCGTTATGAATTCGTTGTAGCTTAATTGTTGCTTGATTCTAGATACTACCGGCTAAAACTTAAATTATAATCTATCTGTCACTTTCAAATAATATAAAGGACTCTATGGTTTTACACTTTGTCTGCTAGATTTTGACGGGCTTTTGCAAGTTTCCCCAGTATTTTTGTAAATTTTCGCCGCCATATTAAATGACGGCGGATAAAAATAACAGATAAAGCATAACACCACCGACTCTAAATCAAAAATCCGGACAGAATAAATCTCCTGTCTTTTTTCAATGTTTTGACAAATATATTTAAATTTTAGTTTTAGGCCGGCAAACCTAGAATCGAACCCATTGTTTACGCTCTTTCCTAGTAGAAGAGAGTTATTAATTCGTTGCAGCTATTTTGCTACCTATGTGCCGCTGTTGCGCAGTTTCCCTAACACTGAAGGCTGCTAGTTTCATGTCTAACTAAGCAGCATTAAGCCACAGAATAAATAATAGTTCTACATACTTAAGCTTAAGCAGCTGCACTAGGGTTACATACAGCGCTCTAAGCTCGAACGCTTACGTCTTACACTTTTAGTGTTAATCGGATGTGCTGATTTGATTAAGGCGAGAATGTAATGTAATGTAATGTAAGGGACAGCATCCCACAAACTGATAGGGGTTGCTCAGTCAACGACACTGAACAACTTCCACCAGGATATTCTTTCAGGAAGTGAAAATAAAATTGGCTTTACATATAAATTGTCTAATCGAGGTGGCCATTTTCTATGGAAAAGCCAAATTTTACTTTCACTTCCTGAAAGAATTTCTTGGTGGAAGTTGTTTAGTATCTGACTAAGCAACCCTTATAAGTTTGTCAGACGCTGTCCCTTGCACCCGGTATTATATAATTATAAGCATATTTTTTGTCCAATAACTGCCCACCAAAAAAAATACCAACATACAATGCACCGTTTAAAAACTTAAAATTCAAAATTGGAATAGTCCGAGCGGAAGCGCGCGCGCACGGTAGCTGATGCCGCAATTAACAGGGTGATGTGAAAACGTTGTGTAGACGCAACTGTGAGTACAGGGTGTGGAAGAGTTTCAAAATTATAGATTTTTTTCAGTCACAATTTGTTAGAATACATACATACATACATAAAATCACGCCTTTATCCCTTACGGGGTAGGCAGAGCGTCAAACGCCTCGTAAAAGGCGCTTTCGCCACGTCTGACAAAAATTGTGGGCAATTTTAGATTGTAATGTATATATTACATTTGTAAGAATCTACCAATATAAGTAAAATCATGACTTATAGAGTAAACAAAGAAAATTTATCCAAACGTAACGCAATGGAGCGATCTCATCTAGTACTTACGGGCTGCTTATAGGTCATGATATATTTTGTATGACAAAGAAACTCAGCAAGCTGCTTGGCGCCGGATTTAAGTCCGGTAGGTCGCAAGCCAGGATGCTTAAATATTTTATGATCATGATAAATAATTTAACTGTACCATGTCAATTTATATATGAAAATATTATGTATGTAAGGAAAAATATTCATAGTTATACTAAAACTGGTGACAGGCATAACCGGAACCTTAGAAGCAAAAATAAAAATTACCAAACCCAGTTTAGGTTAGTTAATTTTACAAAAATATTTTTAGGTCTAAGTATACAATACTGTAACAAAATACCTGACCATATATTAAATTTGTCAGAATCGCTTTTCGAATTTCATATGTACGTTTATTCGGCGCTTTTTCCGTGCTTCGGAAGGCACGTTAAGCCGTTGGTCCCGGTTAATATCGTATCTAGGATTGGGTCTGGTTTCCCTTCTGGATTGCGGAGGTCAGGTGGCAGTCGCTCTGTGTAAAAACCAGTACCCTCGTTCAATCCCCTAGATTAGGCAGCCGACCCCGTAAGATACGGGATAAGGCTAGGGAGATGATGATATTAAATTTGTCAGAAAATCAATTTAAAGGTCCTATTAAAAACACATTATGTCAGGAAGCCTATTATGTTAGATGACTATACTAATGACAAAGATGTATGGAGCTCTGATATTTCAGTGAAGCCTAAGAAATTGGCACACATTACGGTCACAAACCCTATTTTGAACAAAAAGAAGGACAAAAGTAAAAATAAGATAAAACGAAGGGAGGGGCGCAAAGTGCGAGTTTCTCATGCTTCTTCTTCATTGTGATATAGTTTTATTTTATTTTGTGACACAGATATACTTTTCTTTGGACTATTAAAAAGAGTCTATACTCGCTGGTGACTTTCTAAAAGTGTTCTTAGGAATCTATTTGGAAGTAAATGATTTGACTTTGACTTTGCTTAATGCTCACTCAATTTAAGAACCTATATTTTTTCTATGCCTTAGTTGTAAAATAAATGAATTTAAATCCGCTGTCTAGTCTTCACAGCTTTCCTAAAAAGCTTCGCTCGTTTGAGGCCATCTTGTTTTTTTTACAGATTTCGAAATACCAATAAAACTCGTGTCCATCCTGTAGAATTGTAAATGAACAACGCACGAACGCCTCGCTGTTCACACGTCGACTCCGGCGCAATGTAGGGGGGAGGGGCGGGGGGGAAGGATCACGATATGTTGTAGGCACCGGCCTCTGACATAGTTCGACCACTACTGCCTCCGTGGTCTAGTTGTCAGAGCCATGGGCTTACGATCCGGAGGTCATGGGTTCGATTGTCACACAAACACAAATGTTGATATTTAATAATTTATTACTTAGTGAGGGTTTCCCAGTTTGGTTAGGACATTGCAGGCTGAATCACCTGCTTGTCTGAAAACAAAAAGGATTCCGTGCTTCGGAGGAATTTTAAGAAATCGGTCCCGGTCTCTGTCTTTGATAGTTGTCGTTACTCAAATTACGTCAGAGGCCTTATAGCTGTCCTACTAGGCGGTTTGAAAACTCTGACACCAGGGTTCATCGGGTCGTTGGACTCGAGAATCCACTCGCTTAGAAGAAGAAAACCACTATTAATGGCAGCAGTGGAACCCGATGCCCTCCAAACACGGAGTTTCTCGACAACCAAGTATTATTAGGCCTACAATGTTCTAACAAAACTGAGGAAAATTTTACTAAGTGTCTGACTATTATCAACTTTGTGGTTTCTTCCATGCTGGACTGGGAGCGATAGAAAAACATAGACTGTGCCAGCTGCATTTCCTCCTGGGAATGCTGTAAAAACCAGCTAAGGGATCTGACGGTTTCTTTCTACTGCAATTTAGGCGATGGGCCGACAACCTGTCACTACAACAATTTACCTACAAATCTATCTTAAATAATCTTTATTACTTTGTCAGACGTGGCGGAACGACCTTTAATCAGGTCGTTTACGCTCTGCCTACCCCATTAAGGATAAACGCATGATTATATGTTTGTATGTATGTAATGTCCTAACCAAACTCAGGAAAATTTTCCAAAGTGTCTGACTATTATTAACTTTGTGTTTCTCTCCTAGGAATCGAACCCAAGACCTCCAGATCGGAAGCCTATGGTTCAGCCACTAGACCACGCAGGCATTAAACATAATCATCTCATTTATCTACCTCCATGCTGGACTGGGAAAAACATAGAATGTGCTAGCTGCATTTCCTCCCGAGCATGCTGTAAAATCCAGCTAAGGGATCGGGATACGAGGGTATATTGCAATTTAGGCGATGGGCTGACAACCTATCACTACAGCAATGTACCTACAAATCTATCTTAAATAACCCTCAAAACTTTGTCAGACGTGGCGGAACGACCTTTGTTTAGCTCGTTTACGCCCTGTCATCTGCGTGGT
The DNA here is from genome assembly GCA_949820665.1 of Scrobipalpa costella. Classification (NCBI taxonomy): domain Eukaryota; kingdom Metazoa; phylum Arthropoda; class Insecta; order Lepidoptera; family Gelechiidae; genus Scrobipalpa; species Scrobipalpa costella. Next base: position 15,855,984 of record OX463318.1, read on the forward strand.
TATTATGTATGCATGTTTCTTTCCTAGGAATCGTACCCAAGACCTCCGGATCGGGAGCCCATGGTTCCACCACGCAGGCATTTAACATTATCATCTCATTCTCACTCCATCTTCCTCCCTCCCCTCAGACCTGGGACCCCAGGGTCGTGGGGCAGACCCCGAACTCGCCCTTCGAATAAATCAGTTCCCCTTGATTTAATATTAATGATGTTTTAACCTTAGTGATTTATCTAGGTTGGTGTGAAGGATGAGAGACAGCGATTTATAATCTTTTTACAAAAAAAACTAAGAGATAATTTCCTCTCTTTTTGTTTCTTCTAGACCAAATATTATAATAATAAAAATAATCAGTTTATTTTCTCCACAAAATTACAGTTTCATAAATTAATTGGTAACAGAAGTAATAATTTTATATTTGTGGGAGACTGAAGCCTAAACTAAGACGAGCTTGTATGATAGGTCTCCAGGCACCCACCCCGTAGCGATGGTAGAACCTGACCTGGAGCTACAAGATTAAAACTAAAAATACATACATACATATAATCACGCCTTTATCCCTAATGGGCTAGGCAGAGCGTAAACAACCTAAACAAAGGTCGTTCCACCACGTCTGACAAAGTTTTGAGGGTTATTTAAGATATGTTTTTAGGTACATTGCTGTAGTGACAGGTTATCAGCCCATCGCCTAAATTGCAATATACTGAAACCCTTGGATCCGTTAGCTGGCTTTTAGAGCATGCCCGGGAGGAAATGCACCTGGCACATTCTATGTTTTTTCCTCGCTCCCAGTCCGGCATGGAAGTTTAAAACTAAAAACAGCTTTTTTGAAGTCACGTAGTCTATGGACGTCTGCGCAGCACCACTCAGCAGAAAAGCTTACGACCTGCTTGGGAAGCCAAACTTTTGCAGTGGCCAAGCTAATCGTCTTACAACAACATTGAAGAAATGGTCCAGCACTAAATAATTGGCGACGTGAAACTGACCCTAGGCTTGCCGCGAATACCTACCTATATTAATTTGATATTCTGCGCTGTTTTGCTGAATTTGGTCTTCTTCTTCTTAGCGTGTCCAATAATTCCGCTGGCGTACAAGTGCTTTAAAACTAAACTTTTACACAGAGCTTCATTCGGGAAACGGATCCATCCGCCTGTTTGTATGATCCTATCACTTGTCCCTGTCAGCGGCATCCGTTCGCGAGCCAAGGACCGAGGACCGCGCTAGGGCTCCACAGCAGTTTTATTCAGGCGAAAGAATTGCAATATCTTCTATTATGAATGTGGCATAGGGCCGACGGCCAACCTCCTAGGGAGCTATCGTGCCACGCAACCTCGATTCTTGACTCACCACGCAACTTCTCGCATCTTCCTAAAGAGAATTTCTGCCCGTTGCAGTACTATTATATATTCTGTGCCGTTGCCTGTTCGTATCAATCAGTCCTTGGACGAAACAACCTCTGGATGCGAAACTATGATGTTTAACTTCTTACCCCTCTAGCTTGACAGGTAGAAATTTTGCCAAAGTAAACAAACTACAAACGTCAGTATGATTTCAAACTTAGGAGAGGAAACAAACCTTTAAAATGGTAAAATGTACTGTGTAAGTCTTTCCAATCTCTCTTCGCTTGCACCAGCCGGAGTCTGTTCGCGGGCCGTTTGTTTATTGCTAATAAGCCGGTAAGCCATCGCCGCGCGCTTCGCTAGGGCTACGGAGTCGGCTTATTCTGGCTAAAATAGAGAAGGTGTATGCTTCACGAGATGCCGACAGATCAAGTGATGCAGGTGTTTATGAGCAGCGGTGATTGCTTCCATGCCGCACTGGGAGTGATAAAAAAACATATAATGTGCCAGCTGCATATCCTCCCGCGCATGCTGTAAAAGTCAGCTAAGGGATTGGAGGGTTTCAATATTGTAATTTAGGCGATGGGCTGACACTTTAGCGATATTCATAGTCATCTGCAATAACCCTCAAAACTTGTTAGACGTGGCAGAACGACCACAGTTTAGGTCGTTTACGCTCTGCCTACCCAAATAGGGATAAAGGCGTGATTATATGTATGTATGTATGGTAATTGCTTACCATCACGTGACAAGACTGCTCGTCTGTCTTCTGCTCTTATTAAAAAAAAATACGTATACGTAAACTAAGTTTGGTGTCAAGCATGCTATTTTTTGCCGTATAGGTATGGGAAGACACAGGGCCTTCTAGCTTCTGAGTTGGTTAGTATGCATCTCTGCAACGTAGAACAAAAATCCTAACGTGAGAAATATTTCAAAATTTTATCATCCAAAAACATTTAGCTGTGTACTTAATGTGCCATTGGACGTTAGTTGCGGTAACTTACTTTCTACGCAAACATTTCGAACATGTATTGGCAAAATTAACATACATACATAAAACCACGCCTTTTTCCCTTACGGGGTAAGCAGAGCGTAAAACGCCTCGTGAAAGGCGCTTTCGCCACGTCTGACAAAAATTGAGGAAAATTTTAGATTGTAATGTGTATTGCTGTAGTGACAGGTTGTCAGCCCATCGCCTAAATTACAATATACTGTAACCCTCGAATCCCTTTTGCTGACTTACAGCATGCCCAGGAGGAAGGGCAGCTGAAACATTCTATGTTTTTCTATCTCTCCCAGTCCAGCATGGAAGAAAAATTATCATGCAAAATGAACTGCACCAGAATAACCCCCCAGGTCCAATGGGACACCAGTTATATTCTTTTATGAGCTTTAATAGAGCAGAAGGTGTTTGTATGTTCGATGCGGTCGGGTTTTTTATTTATTCAAATTGGTTCGCTGGTGCGGGGGAGTTTGGAAATACGCGGGAAAATGGGTACAAAAAATAATATTAAAGATGGTTATTCTTAGCCCTGTTTGATTCATACCTACTTAATTTATACATACATATAATCACAGCTTTCTCCCTACCGGGGTAGGCAGATCGTTAAAGATCTAAACAAAGGTCGTTCGTCTGACAAAGTTTTGAGGGTTATTTCAGATATATTTGTAGGTATATTGCTGTAGTGAAAGGTTGTACTAAAATCTTCGGATCCCTTCTAGGTGGTGTTTACAGCATGCCCGGGAGGAAATGCTGCTGGCAGCGTTCTATGTTTTTCTCTCGCTTCCAGTCCAGCATGGAAGCTTAATACTGTTATCTTTAAAATAAATATGATTAGGTACTATTATAATTTCCATGTTGGATCTGGGTTGATAAAAAACAAAAATATACCTACCAGCTGCTTTCTAAAAGGGTTTAGACCTTTCTAAAATAAACTTCCAAATAAACAAATACATCCTTATCGCTGACTCTCTGTCTACCCCAGAGGCGATAAAATAGTGACTGTATCCATATACACAAATAGACAAGCTGGACTGGGAGTGATAGAAAAACATAGAAGGTGCCAACTGAATTTCCTCCCGGGCATGCTGTAAAAAACAGCTAAGGGATGCGGGGTTTCAGTATATTGTAATTTAGGCGATGGGCTGACTACAGCAATATCTTAAATAACTCTCAAAAGTTTGTCAGACGTGGCGGAGCGACCTTTTGTTTAAGTCGTTTACGCTCTGCCTACCCCATTAGGGATGAAGACGTAATTATATTATGTACGTATGTATGTCCATATGTATCAAGTATCCTGCCTGTCTATTTGTCATCTTAGACTTATATTTATGAAGCGATCTAAGATAAGGCTAAGGAGATGATGATGATCTAACACTTGAGAGCAATATTAAGTATAGATTTGACAGGCTAGTTTGTACTGAAACGACATTTCTGATACGAACTCAAGCTCGCTGCCACTCTTGAGAGCACATTACTAATACGGCCCTAAGTGGAAAAAATAATATTTTTGAACTTCCATCTCACCAGTTTCCATACACATTTTTTTTCTTGTTCCATACCACATTCCGTTACTTAAAGTGCTCCACATAGAGTGTACCTGCAAATGATAGGAATCACTTCACACATCTTCTCTGTTTTAACGCCTCCGATACTATTTGTCTCGAAAAATTTGTAACTATGGCTTTTACCAAGTTATCTTTGCAGGTGGCTGAAGCTATATTGCTTTCAGAGTCGTCAGTGAAGTGTTGGAGCGGGTTTTCGTCGACTGCATTTGTAAGTTTGTAGTTCGACTGAAATTCTAGGTTTTGTGGAAAATAGTTGACAAAAGTGGATGTCTGTTAAGTTGTTTACTTACAATTTGGACTACCTTTAGAAGCGTCATTTTTTCTGGGTTTTCGAATGACCAAAATGACCCTAGTGGACCTTAAAGTGGTTTTCTTTTTTAGCAATTTCAACAATAATTTGACTTCCTAGAAAGAGGACAAAATCTCATTTTAGTTTGATCTCGCTCAAAAAGAAAAACAGTATCCAGATTTCAAAATTTAATATCAGACCCATCCGGAAAATCAAACAGATTTTTCTCAAAGAATTCCAATTTCAAACAAAGGAAAGCAGCTATCACATTGACGTACCACCGTCTCTTTCCCTCCCCTCCGATCTAGAGTATATCGATCTCGCTCATACCCCAGGGAATGAAACGACGATTCATTTGGCTTCGCGTCCGCTCCGACATGGAAACTTCATTAGAGAGACGCTCGAGTACTCTGCTCGATTCTGCGGCCCTGGTACCTCCGGGGGAAGATACCAAATGGAAATTCTATTCCTAATATCTCCGGGGGTAGATACCAAATGGAAATACATACATACATACGTATACATGTATAATCACGCCTTTATCCCTAATGGGGTAGGCAGAGCGTTAACGACTTAAACAAATGTCGTTCCCCACGTCTGACAAAGTTTTTAGGATTGTATAAGATATACTTGTTGCCCATCGCCTAAATTGCAATTTACTAAAACCCTCAGATCCCTTAGCTGGTTTTTAAAGCGTGCCCGGGAGGAAATGCAGCTGGCACATTCTATGTTTTTCTCTCGCTTTCAGTCCAGCATGGAAAATCTATTCCTAATATAGCTATTGCACTTTGATGAAACCATTGTAGAGCTGTATAAAATCACGACACAATTTTATTTAAAATTATGCCCTAGTTATAATTTAGGCCCTTCCATTGGCTTACCTGGTTTTTTTTTGTAAATTTTTGTCAACTCTAATTTTAATTTCGCGTAACTTTATTAAGGCTCGTATTTATAAAAAGCACTTGAGACTAACAGCTAGTTCGTATCAGAAATGTCATTTCAGTACAAAGCAGCCTGTCAAATTCATACTTAATATTGCTCTCAATCTTGATATCGCTTTATAAAAACGAGCCTAAATGACCGACCGACATTTAAAATAGCTCGCAGTGTAGTCTGAAGGAAAAAGACTTTCTTAAAATAACCCTTAGTCATGGATTTGATCTGTGCTTCAACCAGTCTTCAAATATTCTTTTGCAAATTATTTTTCTTATCATCTATCAGTCCTTGGTCTAGTGGTCAGAGCCCTGGGCTTACGATCCGGGGGTCCTGGATTCGATTCCTAGGGTGAAAAGTTGATGTTTGTTAATTTATCACTTTTTGAGGTTTTTCCCAGTTTGGTTAGGATATTGCAGGCTGAATCACCTGATAGTCCGAAAAGTTAGAGGATTCCGTGCTTCGGACGATACGTCTCGGTCGCTGTCTTTGACAGTGGTCATTACTCAAACCATGTCAAAGGTCTAATAGTGCGCTACTAGGCAGTTTGAAAATTTCAGGATTCTTATTTATTTATTTAACAATTTATTGTACACATAAACATACAGAGAACAATTACATAAGGAATTAAGACACAACAGGCACTGCTTATTTCTACAAAGAAATTTCTTACAGCAGACCTAATTAATGCAGAAATTTTTCACTAACTTAGAAGAAGAAAACTAATTCTGTCTCTACATCTTATAACGACATTGGTTTTATGAATGGATAACCCCAGTATAACAAACAATGTAGTCCCTTATAGGGAGCGGTCTATAGGGAGCAACAGACAAACAAACATGACTTGCCCATTATGACGTCAGAGCGGGCTGTGACGTCACTACATGACAGCTTGAACTATGGATAGGTACATTGCGTGACTACGGAGCACATTTTTTTTAAGAGTCTTGGCATGGAAACAAATTGAGTCAGTGTTGCCAAGTCTTTTTAGTATGAAATCGCCGGAAAGTTAATTTCAAGTCGCCTAATAGTCGCCCCAGGTGAAGTACCCTAAAATTGCCTAAATAATTTACGAATAGTCTAAATAGCTACTACTTTAAATGCTTGAGACCTATTCCTTAAGACTCTATTTAGTAAGGATGTTATTTAAATAATTTGGTTCGATCTCAAAATCTTTAGTCAAACAGGGTGGATGGTAGAAATTTCCAATGATTATTAAGAAACCCCTTGTGTTTGGGCCCATTTTGTCTGTATTCTTACTAAGATTACTTATTTACTTATTAAGATTAGGATTAGGTCTGGCTTGAGAAACAGATAAATCCTCACCTGGGACTTCCAACTTGAATCCTAACTCCTGTAGCAGTCTTCACTTTAGCTGTTCTTTGTATCCCATCCTTCCCGGAGAACAATTCTTCGATGATGCCCAGCGGCCACTTGACCCTCTTTTCATTAGTTTCCAACAAAACTATATCACCCACCTTTACTATGTCAGACTTCTCCTTGCCTTTCTGAACAATAAAAGTTAAATATTCCGCCTTGAACCTCTGACGAAAATGTTCTCTCAATGACTGCAAAAACTTGAGTCGACTGTTCAAACTAGTCTTGTCAATTTGGTCTAAGTCGGACACGTCTGAACAAGGAATAGGCTGAATAAAATGTAAAGGAGTCAGTGGTTCTAAATACTTACCTCTGTCATCATTAATGAAAGCTAAAGGACGCCCATTCATTGTGGCCTCGCAGTCACATATTATAGTTAACAGCTCATCATACGTAACGGAAGCCTTACCTATAATACGACGTAAAGAATCCTTCAGAATACGAATGAAGCGCTCCCAATAACCTCCCCACCAGGGAGCCAAGGGTGCATTCATTTTCCAGTTAACCCTTTTGATAGTAGAAACCCTTTGGATTTCTTCCCAGTTTAGTGCGTTAAGTAAATTTTTCGTACCGTGAAAGTTTGTACCCTGATCTGACATTATCGTGTTTACCCGTCCTCTTCAATACAATACAATACAAATATTCTTTATTGCACATAAACAACACATTGTACAGGAACAAACATTACAAAACAAACAGAGTACAATTAGGCGGCCTTATTGCTAGGGTAGCAATTTCTACCAGGCAACGTTTGGGTAAAGGAGTAGTTTTCTAATATTATGCGGGATAGTGCAGTTACTATTGTTATAAATTTAAATAGAATTCATAGATAAAGTACTTACTAGTTACATAAATACGAATAGGTACAATAGACTAATACATAAGTACAATTATAATATAATACATACATACATACATAAAATCACGCCTTTATCCCTTACGGGGTAGGCAGAGCGTAAAACGATATAATATGCTATAAGAGAGAGGAAAATGCAATATTTCATTCAGATGGGGAAGTGACATAGTGAAAAAAAAATAGATAATATAATTAATACACCTTTCAGGGCGTCTCAGTGGGGTCACTGGTGACCGTAAGGCCGGTAACTTTCTGGCACAACGGATCAGCCTCGCCATCCAGAGGGGTAACGCTGCCAGCGTCCTCGGCACCATGCCCCAAGGGGACGCTCTGGAGGCCATATATTATTTATAGTTATTTTTAAGTTTTATTTTGTAATTTTTTTTAAATATTTATGAATAAAAAAAATATACATTGAAAAAAAAAAATATTAATACACAGAGGGTAATTAATTACTTAAGTCAATCAAGTGCTAGGAGAATGTAGGAAATATTTTTTAACAAGCTCTTTAAAAACTGCAATAGATGGTGCCCGCTTGATTTCCACTGGTAAAGAATTCCACAATTTGATTGCTCTCACAGTAAAAGAATTCGCTAAAAAGTCTGTCTTGTGTGGAACCATATTTATAGTGAGACTTTCACTAGAGCGGAGATTACGAGCTAGGGTTGCAGAGTGGAAAACAAAACGGTCTTTTAGATAGGGAGGGGTATTAGGATAGGAAAGGATAGAGTACAGAAGAAAGAGAATGTGACAGTCCCTCCTACGGGCAATAGGCAGCCATTGTCCTCTTCTCGCAATAAACCTTCTCAATGTGCATATAAAAGCTTCAGTAGAGAGGGATTTCGTCAATTCCAGGTGTACGGCCCGATAAACAACACAGGTGTAAATCAGGTGTAAACTAGAATTTCTCTCCTCCTCGTAAGCACAGGGGACCAGCCAGATCCACCCCTGTGGTCTCATAAGGCCTCGAGCAAGAGGTGCGTTGAGTAGGCAGCCGCGCAGTCGGTGCTTCGATCCTCCCCTTCCTTGAGGGTCTCGAGGCGGGAGATTGGGTAAAAACCGACCGAAAAGGTCGAGAAGTAGGAAAAACTATATAAGACATAATATAGCATTTTCCAGATAAGCGATTCAGGGAGATTCTGAAAAACAGTATTCATGCTGAGCAATCTTGCCTTTTTACCAACTGTAGTATTAGTTAGTGATTAAGTCTTACAAATAAGTTATACTGTAATTTGCATACTTGTTGGTAAATAAAGTTCTTATTTTTTTTATATATATATTGTACTCAGTATCTAATATACTATTAATTTAACCTGTAATGTAAAATAGAATATTTATTTAACCCTTTATAATGTTCACACCCTCATTATCTCTGTTAGTAGTAAACTGTTACTGTTGATTTTATTTTTAAGTTTCTATAATTTAATTATAAGTAGTTAGTCTTGACTGGTGCTACAACGCACTATTTATTCGGTACCACGGAAGACCAGCGCTGTAGTACCTAGTGCTACAGCATATGCTGAGTGGCTACCATTTTTAGTGTAGGTTTTATTAAATAGGCTAAGTTTGTAACTTTTAATATGTATCTTTACACTAAAATAAACAATTTACTTACCTACTTACGATAAACCGCCGCACTTGGCAGCGCTGTATTGAGTGACTAGTCTAGAATCACTAATTCTGTAAACTCTTTGATGGTACCTATCACCGCGGTATACCTAGTGGTCTGAGCCATGGGCAGTCCCGATTTTGAGTCCTGCGTTCGATTCCTGGGGGGACACAAAGTTGTTTTTTGTTAATTTATTACTTTGTGTGATTATCCCCAGTTTGGTTAGGACAGTGCAGGCTGAATCACCGGATTATCTGTAAGAAAAAGGATTCCGTGCTCGTTAAGCCGTTGGTCGTCGTCACTGCCTTTGATAGTGGTCGTTACGCAAACCATGTCAGAGGCCTATTAGCTGTGCTTTTAGGCTTAACTCTGACACGGGTTCATCGGGTCGATCGACTTTAAATCTACACGAAAATAAGATGGAAAAGTGTCTTTATGAATTGATAAGTACAATAATAGCACATACAATAGTCCCTTATTATAAGAGGTAAACACAGGTTGATTAAACATACATACAATCACGCCTTTATCCCTAATGGGGTAGGCAGAGTGTAAACGACATAAACAAAGGTCGTTCCGCCACGTCTGACAAAGTTTTGAAGGTTATATAAGGTAGATTTGTAGTTACATTGCTGTAATGACAGGTTATCTGCTCATCGCCTAAATTGCAATATACAGAAACCCTCGGATCCCTTAGATGGTTTTTACAGCATACCCGAGATGAAATGCAGCTGGCACGTTCTATATTTTCCTCTCGCTCCCAGTTCAGCATTTTGAAAATGGATGAGTCCGTGTTTGGAGCATGTAGACCACTTATGCGCATCGGATGGCGTTGGTCTGCCGCCATGGTGTACGTTCGTCTGGTAGCTGCAGCCTTTAAACCACGTGGTGAAGATCCAGTGACGGAATCATCTTAGAACTAACTGATAAATGGTTTTAAGATACTTTGTACACTCACTATACGCACTGCAAAAGGACTGACGGATTAGGTGCTCTGTTTAGGAGATACAGCCTTCCGAATCATCATCTCCCTAGCCTTATCCCGTATCTCACGGGGTTGGCTACCTAATCTAGGGGATTGAACGAGGGTACTGGTTTTTACACAGAGCGACTGCCATCTGACCTCCGCAACCCAGAAGGGAAACCAGACCCAATCCTAGATTAGGTCAGAGTTATTCAAGCCGCCAATGCTTAGCATTGACCTCTGTCATGGCTTAACGACTAATATCTATGGTATTAAACGATATTAACCGGGACCAACGGCTTAACGTGCCTTCCGAAGCACGTAAAAAGCGCCTAATAAACGTACATATGAAATTAGAAAACCGAAAAACATATTGGTACGTGGTGGGATTCGAACCACGACCTCCCGCTCAGGAGGCAGCGGCCCTATCAACTACACCATCGGGCTCTTAGATACAGCCTTCCGAATGTACTTTCCAAAAAGTTTATTTCTCGATATTTTAGTCAACCCGTGTTCACCTCTGTACAGGGAGCAACAGACAATCAGACATGACTTGGCCATTATGACGTCAGAGCGAGCTGTGACGTCACTACATGACAGCTTGCTCTGTAGGGTGGTCGGCTAAAGGTCTATAGTATTTCCAACTCAATTTTAAAATAAAGGTAAACAAAGTGTCATGTCTTTTTATTCATAAAGACATTTCAAAAATAAATGATACGTGTTGGCAAATTTGTTAAATTACTAAAACTACTATTTAATTATTTTGTCATATCTAATAGCTGAAACTTATTTTTGAAACAAGATCTTCGATTAATAGAGACGAAACTTTGTTTGCCTTGATTCTAACAACAATAGTGAGTGCTATATTACTATCCATAAAGAACACTTGAATAAAGTGTCTTTCCCTTAATAGAGACAACAAGAAAAGTGTTAATAAGGGGACACATTCTTAGAATTACACAACCTAGCAAAATAAGTTAGAAGTACATTACTCATTAGCCTTAGTAGGCTAGATCGTGATATCAGATGTCGCTACCTTACTAGGAACATCATTTCCACAAAAAAATAAAACCTTGATTCTAAAACTGAGTTGAAAATACAGACTAAGGCCCGTAATATTATTATAAACATCACTTGAGACTGACAACTAGTTTGAGTTCGTTTCAAAGTACTTTGGTTTCCTTAAGTACCTACCTAACTACCTAATGATTGAGGAGTAGGATAACGAAAAGCAAAAGCGCTAATTGTCCCACGTTCAGTACTTTTGCAAAATTGAGATTACAAAATGTAGTGATAATCGTAATACTGGATGTAAGAAAATTACCCATTAAGCTGAACAACTTTCCAAAGGACTACGCAGGTCGAAACATGTTTTTTTTTTTTTAGATAGGCTGGCTCTCCCATACAAAATGGTATGTACGGTTCGAGTCTTATGGTTATGAATGTGACTTGGTAGAGCCATTTTTAATTTTTTGGACATTTAATTTTCCTTGGGGAAAAGCTATGTTTTATAAAAATGTTCATGAACCTAACACCATCTAGCGTTGGGTAGCAGTAACAAAAAAATTAAGAGAATTAATGAAAATTATTAAGAAAATATTTTTTATAACTTATACAATTTAAATGCTATTGGTGCGTAACTTTAACAATATTTTTATATATAAAACTAAAATAAACATTAGAACTAAATAAATTAAATTAACATTATTTTATTACAATTTGTAACCTATACCGCCATCTATCGTTCAGTAGCGAAACTTCTAATCCGCTCAGTGCTACTGTTGCCCTGCTCGTTTCTAATCAACTCGTATAGATGGCGCGCGGCAGTCTCCATCTTCTCCAGCGGGCACTTGCTGAAGGTAAGTCGGAGGTACTGAGAGGGCGCCTCTGTGTCGTATAGGAAAGCGTGTCCTGGGATCAGCATCAGGCCTTGTTTCAGAGCTGTGTGGAATACCTGAGGAAGAAAGAGCTTTTTTAAAACTAAGCCTTTAATTAGTAGTGGAAATTTTATCGTCTGTTTGTTTTCATATTCAGGTGTGTGAACAGACCTGCGATTGTGGCGCCCCCACAAGTTATGTGTCTCAAAAGCTTTGAAAGTCGATCTTGCTAATCCTTTAGCTTTAGCCACTTCTTATTAAAAAATAAGATTTAAACGTAATAAAATATTTGTATTTCAGACAATACATTTATAACTTGTGGGGGCGCCACTGAGCTGATCAACTCCAACTTTTATTGGTTATAAACTTCTGTGATAATTTCATTGATAATTTACTTCAATATGACGTCAAAAAATTGTCAATTGGTTTAAAACGCAGATCGAAACAAAAACATTACTATCTTTTACTTTCTTACGTAACGACCTCAATGATATAATAATATAATTTTCCTGTCACATTTAAATTCCGATAAACAAATTCAAAACAAAGATAAACAAGGAAAATGCCTCCATTATTCATTATAAAGAGTTTAATTTTGTATAATTATTAGTTACGATTTTGTTCTCAGTGAATTAGAATGAGGTATTTTCAATCAGTAAGGAAAATAATTGTTTCTCAAATTTCAGCAGCTTTTGCCAACTCAGGGTGTTTTCTCTTATAGATGTAAATCTGATCAATAACTGAACAACTTTTCCGACGGGACTTAGGTCGAAATATTAATGCCAGTCAATCAGCTTATGCATTTTGTATGGGAAATCATTTTATTTTTCTATTTGAACTATGTCCCTTGGGAAAAGTAGTTCAGTTTCACGGGGAGATTCACAATACTTACATCTTTCAGGGTCCATATATCCTTTCTGTTACACCCTATATACGTAACTTACCATATTGTAAACATCTTCGACTCCTTTCCTCCCACTTCAGACAAGTTAGCCGCTTCAAGCGCTTTATACAGCGCGTCGCGTCTAGTCAAACATAACAAGTTACCGCTAGATGCAGCGCTTTATATGTCACTTACCATATTGTAAACATCTTCGACTCCTTTCACCTTCATCCACAGAAATAACCCCGCGTCTGGTAGCGTCCATTCTCCCACTTCAGATAAGTTAGCCGCTTCAAGCGCTTTATGCAGCGCGTCGCGTCTAGTCAAGTAAAACGAGCGGGTCGAGACGAGGTGAGCTGCCAGCGCTGAATGGTCCGAGAGCAGTTTTGAAAGGATTGCCTAAAGGGAAAGATAAATATTACATACATATATACATATTACGCTTTTATCCCTAATGGGGTAGGCAGAGCGTAAACGACCTAAACAAAAGTGGTTTCGTTAGGTCTGACAAAGTTTTGAGGGTTATTTAAGATAGATTTTTGGGTATATTGCTTTAGTGACAGGTTGTCATCCCATCGCCTAAATTGCTATATACTGAAACCCCTCGGATCCCTTAGCTGGTTTTACAGCATGCCCGGGAGGAAATGCAGCTCAGCATGGAAGATAAATAATATAAAAACAAAATATGAATATGTTTGTGTACAGGTAAGCCATTTAATTCTAGTATTATTATAAAATTTACTTTTTTGTCACGCGCGTGTGATATTATAATAACTGATAATTATTACAAACTCCTAGGTATTTACAAGTTGAAAAGTTTACCAAAACATTGATAAAGTTCATAATGTTTTTGCGTTTTATCTTTCATGCTGGATTGGGAGCAAGAGAAAAACATAGAATGTGCCAGCTGCATGTCCTCCCGGGCATGCTGTATAAACAAGCTAAGGGATCTGAGGGTTTCTATATATTGCAATTTAGGCGATTGGCTGACAACCTGTCACTACTGCAATATTCCTCTAAACTTTGTCAGACGTGGCGGACCAACTTTTGCTTAAGTCGATTACGCGCTGCCTACCCCATTACGGATAAAGGCGTGATTACATGTATGTATGTATGTTTTTGCGTGTGCAGCATTATTTATTGTCTTAATTATTTAATGGAAGTTCGTAAAATTAACTACAGGTCACCAAACTAGAGGTCGCTTATCTGGAGGTCGCCCAATTTATAGGTCTTATTACTAGCGCTCACGGTCACCCATCCACTGATTACACATCCATTCATCACCGGTCACCCATCTACTCACCTGCGCCAAAGAGCAGCTATGCAGAAGCTCAGCCTGCATGTGTAGTTCCAGACGTTGAACGAGTGGTGTAGGAGCGGTCACCCATCCAGCCCTAAGACCAGAGCTGACCACCTTGCTGAACGAGTCCATGCGGAGTACCCGACCGCAGGAGTCCAGAGAGAGGAAGGATGGGACTGGTTTCTGTGAAAGTAGTGCCATCTATTAGGAGACTGTATGAACTTTTAGGAGTACAAAAGATAATATATTTTTTACTTCCATGCTGGCCTGGGAGCGAAAGAAAAATATAGAATGTGCAAGCTGCATTTCAGCTGCAAATCAAATTCAACATGCATATATTATACATAATCAAACAAAATTCAATCTTCCTTTGATGCCATTGATCTAAAATATGCTTTTGATGCATAATACTGATAATTCAGCTCATCTGGACCTGAATGATTAATTTGACTGCTCTGTGGTTAAGCGCAGATATTATAAACAATACCGGCAAATTTGGATGCACTTTTCCTAAAACTAATTCTTAGCTAGCGCTGTCACTTTCTTAACTTTGACATAAGAACAGGATAGCAAATGAACACTTGACTTTGAAATTCCTAATTTGGCGTAAGACGCTTTAAATAAGAACTGAGCATACAGAATGCTCCCTTATTTTACTTCAAATAAGCAGACTATGTCGGATTAGGAATGTCAAAGTCATGTGTTTATTTGTTATCCTGTTCTTATGTCAAAGTCAAGAAAGTGACAGCGCTAGCTAAGAATTAGAATTAGGATTATACTGCAAGAATCGACTCCAATATCTGCGCTACGTGACGAAGCGCGGAACTCAATGTGTGCATCGCCTAAAATAAACTATATATGAGTACTTACACCAGTATAGTTCAAAAACATGTAGGGGTCATCCTCCAGAATCAAGAAGTCATATTTGCAGGCAAGTTCATAGATATGCCTTTTTCTTTCTTCAGTTAGAACACTGCCGGTAGGGTTACTCCCAATGGGGATGGTGTACAGCATCTTAGGCATCTTGAGACCCTGGTTGAGGCGAGATTCCAAGATGGCTTCCAAGACTTCTGGTCGCAAGCCTTGGGAATCTTCTGGGATACCGAGTATTTCAGGGTCGTAGGGTTTCAGCTGGAATAAAAAGATTTAATAAAAGATCTGTGAGAATGTGAACGGTATGTAGTTAGATGGTGATTTTATGTAATGCTTAAAATACCCTATAATCTGAAAGGTTTCATTGTTACATACGCATAATCACACTTTTATCCCTAATGGGGTAGGCAGAGCGTGAACGACCTTAACAAAGCTCGTTCCGCCACGTCTGTTAACGTTTTGAGTGTTGTTTAAGATAGATTTGTAGGTATATTGCTGTAGTGACAGGTTGTCAGCCCATCGCCTAAATTGCAATATACTGAAACCCTCGGATCCCTTAGCTGATTCTACAGCACGCAACTGGCACACATTCTATGTTTTTTTCTACAGCAACATACCTACAAATCTATCATAAATAACCCTCAAAACTTTGTCAGACGTGGCGGAACGGCCTTTGTCCAGGTCGTTTCCGCTCTGCCTACCCCATTAGGGATAGTGGCGTGATTATATGTATGTTTGTATGTTGTCGCATGTAATTTTATTGGAGATCTCCGTGGCTGTCTTGGGTAGAGGTTGTTACACAAACTATGTTGATGACTCTATTAACCAGGGTATTTGAATGTATCTTAAATAATCCTCAAAACTTTGTCAGACGTGGGGGAACGGCTATTGTTAAGGTTGTTTACGCTCTGCCTACCCCGTTACGGATAAAGGCATGATTATATGTATGTCTCGGTGGCTATCTCGGATAGAGGTTGTTACACAAACTATGTTGATGACTCTATTAACCAGGGTATTTAAATCAGTAGTCGATCAGACTATTCACATTCAAGAACTGAAGGATGTATTACCGCGACTTGAACCCCAGTATAAGTGTACTCCGGCATGAGGACCGGGTCTCCAGGGTCGACGAGCAGCTCGCAGCACTGGTAGATGCCGTGCTGCCCGCCGTTGGTGACGATGATGCTGCGGTCGAGGGCCGGCGGCCGGTGGAGGAGCTCTTGGAACTCGCGGAGACGGGTGATCAGGGACGGCAGCCTGGGCAGGAGACATAATAAATAATAGTTCTCCCATACTGGACTGGGAGAGAAAGAAAAACATAGAATGTTCCAGTCCCGGGCATGCTGTAGAAGTCAGCAAAAGGGATTCGAGGGTTACAGTGTATGGTAATTTAGGCGATGGGCTGACAACCTGTCACTACAGCAATACACATTACAATCTAAAATTGCCCTCAATTTATGTCAGACGTGGCGAAAGCGCCTTTAGGAGGCGTTTTACGCTCTGCCTACCCCGTAAGGGATAAAGGCGTGATTTGCGTGATGTACATACATACATAAAATATGTAGTCCTCCCACCAATTTTCGGTGATGGCGGCCAATCTCTCAGAGATCAACCAACTGCGCACGATTAGTGCCCAAGTGTTTGCGCCACACAGGTGCACTCTCTATTCCTTCAATCTCTTTTTCTGATGGGACAGATTGACTGACACGACCAGAGAAATCAGGCGCAGGACCGACTATACCGAAGAAATATACCGGATGTAGGGGATAGCTTCACACAAGCTGATAGGGGATGCTAAGTCAACGATATTGAACCACAATCATCAGGAAATTCTGCCGGAAAATTAACAAAAAACAAGTCTTTCCATGCAAAATTACCACCTCGTTCAGGTAATTTGTATGGAAATCCATTGTCTCATTAATTTCCTGAAAGAATTTCCTGCTGAGAGTTGTTCAGGTTCATTGACTAAGCAACTCCTATCAGTTAGTGAGAAGCTCCCTAACGTGCCGTTACACCCGGTATGGAAAGTTAGCAAGAAATACTTGGATTTCGTAAACACTAAATGAATCTGGTCAAAGAAAACGATAATACAATTTTTTTAAATTGATTATAAAAGATTGATGATTGTTAGAAAGACATTTGCGATGCTCTTTGATTATATCAGTGACCTCATCATATTTTTTATTTGATTACTTAGGGACCGACCGATAGAACACAGATAGTTGGTTGGCTCTGGATTCCAATAGAAAGTTGGTTGCAGGCCCAATAAGAAACCTCCTTGGACTTGAAAATGTGAAGGTATGTCATTCTTAAACAAACGTTTAACGTTTACGTTCTGCGAAACAATAGCGATATTGCAACGTTCATCAAGCCATCCATATTGATATTCTTTGGCAATTTAGTTTGTTTATATTTGTTTACTTTTTGTACTTTCTTACGATTATTTACGTTTTTTTTTCAATTATGTCAATTTTAGATCACAAGAAAAGTATCTATTAGGTATGTAGCCGACAGATCTGTCTATCAGTATCGAAGTTTTCTCAGCGATCTGCAGATATACAAGTTCCAAACTTGTCCGGTTAGACTTCCTTGGTCACTACACCCGACCAGCCAGGTCCCTTTTCCCATCCATCATCACTACGCCAACTGGCTTCAACCTTTAACGCCTAAAGGTACATTTACAAAATACAAAATTGTTTATTATCTTAGTCCGATATACAAAAACAGATTTCAACCAAGAAAACCACACTAGGCCAAGCCTGTGTCGTGGTCTCTTTAGAGATTAGATTTGGATCCTTACCCTTGCGAAGGCACATATTGCAGCGCAGTGGCCAGCTCGTTGCCGCTGATCTCCATCTGGTTCCCGTTCTTGAACTGAAGCTGCAACTTGTTGAACGGGAAGATCTCCTCGTTTGGCATCCCTTCGGCCAATGATACCATCTCCTTCCCCTTGTTGGCATAGGCTAAAGATGCTGTAAATAGGAGAATCAAAATTGACATAATTTTATACATACGTACATATTATCACGCCTTTATCTCTAATGGGGTAGGCAGAGCGTAAACGACCTAAACAAAAGGCATTCCGCCACGTCTGACAAAGTTTTGAGGGTGATTTACGATAGATATGTTGTCAGCCCATCGCCTAAATTGCAATACACTGAAACCCTTTGGACCCCTTAGCTGGTTTTGACAGCATACCCGAGAGGAGATGCAGCTGGTACATTCTATGTTTTTCTATGTTTTGCTCCCAGGCCAGCATGGAATGGAAAATAATTTTATGATTACGGTTTTTTTGCAATCTTGTGTAATGTTGAACATAGAATTCGATTAAGAATCCTGATGACAGAGTTTTTTAATTACCAGATAGCTAATTCTCTGATATTGATTTTGTCATGACATGACAATATATAGAGACTGATGAATCAACGTGCTGTTTGAACCACAAAATCGTCATAGGTACTTGACGGAAAATCACTACAATTCAACCAGTTTTTTTTTTAATCACGGTGTATTAATTTTGCGGGTTAGTTGTGGGTGGGATTCAAACCAAAGGCCTCAAAATTTGCAGCCCGAGACTTGACCATTATGCGGTGAGGAAACATTCAAGATAGAAAATAAACAAATAATTTGCTTACAATAATTTCTTGAATATTTCACTTATCTTCCATGCTGAACTGGGAGTGCGAAAAAAACAATGTAAACAATGAATGTGCCAGCTGCATTTCCTGCCGAGTATGCTGTAAAAACCAGTTAAGGGATCTGAGGGTTTCAGTATATTGTAATTTAGGCGATAAGCTGACAACCTTTCACTACAGCAATATACGTACAAATCATTCTTGGATGGCCCTCAAGACTTTGTCAGACGTGGCGGAACGGCCTTTGTTTAGGTAGTTTATGCTCTGCCTACCCCATTAGGGATAAAGGCGTGATTATGTATGTATGTATTTCTCTTATCAATCGGCACGTTTATGAGTCGGTAAAGTTCGTTGATTCTAATACTGACGCAGTTGTAGTAGAGCAAGGTGAAGGTGAAAAATGTGATGAAACGTACATTGATCTTGCGTGATATGTTTATGCGGATGATATGATTTCAGCTGGTAGTTGGGAAGAAGTAAAATACTGAATGTAAGGGACAGCGTCCCGTAAACTGATAGGGATTGCTCAGTCAACGGGACTGAACAACTTTCACCAGGAGGTTAAAACAAAATAAAAAAAAATCGGACAATATGTATGGAAAAGCATATTTTTTTAATTCCTAAAACATAATACTGCTGATAGTTGTTCAGTTTCGTTAACTCAACAACCCCTATCAGTATGCGGGACGCTGTCTCTTACATCTCGTATAATCCTAGAACCATTAACGAAATTAGTCTTTTATGACGCCTTTGACACCCAGCCCTTTGCACAGAGGGAAAATACGTTTATACGGGGTGTAAGGTACAGAGTACTGAACAACTTGCACCAGGTTTCTTTTTCAGGAAATGAAAAATAAATGATGCCTTTCCCATACAAAATGACCAACCACCTCGATCAGACAATAATTTGTATGGTAAATCCATATAATTTTCCAGTTTTTGCAATAATTGCCTGGCAAAAGTTGTTCAGTTTCGTTGAGTGAGTTTCTGCTTGACGTACTTCCTTTATGTAGATGATAGAAATTAAATTATTTCCTGGTACTTACTGATGAGCCTGGTAATTGCTGGTTCTCTCTTTAAAGATCTTTTACTTAAAAATCTATTATAATCTTTTCCTTTAAGCGGTTTGTATTTATCACTGAAACTAGTTTTGTCATCTTCATTATAGAATTTGAATATATTTTGATTTTCGTTAGATACATTTTGAGATATGTTCAATTTTGTAATTTCTTGCACTGGTCGAATTTCAAGGAGCTTTTTTATTTGATTCTTATTTCTAAAATATAGCTTTATTAACATTTTGATATCTTTTTATCTTTGATTACTTTAGTTTATTTTATTTTCACAATTGAGTTTTTAAGCTCCGTATTGGTCTCTTTCCTTGAAACTACTAAACCTTGGCAAATATTTTTCTCGTGATGAATAAAAAAAATGAGATACGAATGTTCATTGATAAGGTCAATGTTTACATTATTTTTATAAACAATATTTTATCTTCTTTGTTATTGTTAACTTGTAATGTATGATTAATGATGATATAACTACTTTTAACAGGTTTAATAATGTGCGTAGAGTGATTTGGTATATTTATTTTATTTATTACTTTCATTGTTTGCAGTGTGTCATTTGCCATTCTGTACTAAACTATTATTATTATTTTATTTTAACTTGATATTTTAACATGTAATAATTATGAATTATGAAAAAACAATCAAACTTCTCAATGATTAAATATAAAACATGTACTGCGTATCTTGTTATTAGTAAAATTTTGCTTCTCATTATTATTATATCATAAAGAGATCATCAACATAGCGTCGATAACAAATTGTGCCCGAATCGTTTTAGTTTATGCAGTAGGTAACTATACCAGGTGTAAGGGACAGCGTCCCTCAAACTGATAGGGCTAGCTCAATCAATGACACTGAACAACTATCAGCAGATCTTTTTTTTCAGGCAGTGAAAAATAATATTGGCATTTCCATACAAAATTTTCACCTCAATCAGACAATTTGTGTGGATAAGCCATTTCTTTTTCACTTTCTGCTGCTCTCCTGCTGATAGTTGTTCAATGTCATTGACTGAGCAACCCCTATCAGTTTACGGTACGCTGTCCCTTACACTGGTAGGTGTCGTTTGTGCAAATGGCTTACAAAGTGGAAAGTTACGCATCACCATCATCTTTAAAGAAAAATTTCGAAAGTTGTTATGGTAGCATTTCGTGGTTGCAAATATCACGACTTAACTAATATAAGTCTATAGCTATCATTCTCTATCATAAGAAAACAGAAAGAGACGGCAATCATTTTAGTCAAGATTTAGTTAAGTTGTGCGCACTACGAATCGATAGCATTACCTTAGTGCAAAATACTTACTGAATTTTCTAGTTATCGCCGAATCTCTTGTCCAAGCTCTTTTGCCCACAAACCTTTCATAGTCCTTCTCTGTCAGAGGTTTATATTTAACACTAAAATCATTTTGTTTATCAGAGTAGAACTTCAAAATATCACAATTTTCTTCATTAGAATTGATATTTTCTTTAGTATTTGTGAATATCAATGACTCGACAATGGTTTTAATAATTTTAGGGAAACTAAAAAAGTGATCCATAACGGAGTATCAAACAACCATAAAAAATGAAATGAGTCTTTTCGAAAGAAAAGAAACCATCAATTATTTATAATGTTCCCATTTCTAGGTCAGTAAGAAAAATGATAACGTGACAATCGTATGTTTAAAAAATTCCAAGTATAGTTCGCAACCGAAAACCGTTGATCGTTTCGGAATCCAACTCAATAAGAAGAAGATTAGAAATAATATAACATTCATAAATATTGCACAATTGTATTCTATACAAAATATTACAAAAAAAGATGTAAAAGATAATAGCTGACACAATTTATTTATACTTAAAACTATAATGATGGATGATCGTATTATAGCAACTATAAAATCACGTTGTATATTCGCGCTGATTTCTTCAATATAAAAGTCAATTGATAAGATCTGTGGTATAGAATGCCATAGCCATATAAGTTATTAACTAGTATATTAACTTAAAAATTAAGACAACAGGCGAGCTTATCTCTCTAAGAGATCTCTTCCAGCCAACCTAATGGGGATAAAATATGGGAAATTCACTTGTGTTTAAGTTTCCTTGCGTGAACATTTCGATGAGACAATTTGTATGATAAGGCAAAAAAAAACCTCCTGAAATATTATTTAGTGAAACTTGTTCAGTGTCGTTGAGTGGAGCAACCCCTATCAGTTTGTGGGACACTGTCCCTTACACCCCGGTATGAAAGGTGTTAGTTGTCTTTGTTGCTGCACCCAGTGAGTCGGGCGTCTTTGTTGCTGCACCCAGTGAGTCGGGCGTCTTTGTTGCTGCACCCAGTGAGTCGGGCGTCTTTGTTGCTGCACCCAGTGAGTCGGGCGTCTTTGTTGCTGCACCCAGTGAGTCGAACGTCTTTGTTGCTGCACCCAGTGAGTTGGGCGTCTTTGTTTCTGCACCCAGTGAGTCGGGCGTCTTTGTTGCTGCACCCAGTGAGTCGGGCGTCTTTGTTGCTGCACTCAGTGAGTCGGGCATATTTGATGCTGCACCCAGTAAGTCGAGCGTCTTTGATGCTACACCCAGTGAGTCGGGCGTCTTTTGATGTTGCACCCAGTGAGTCGGGCGTCTTTGATGCTACACCCAGTGAGTCGGGCGTCTTTTGATGCTACACCCAGTGAGTCGGGCGTCTTTTGATGTTGCACCCAGTGAGTCGGGCGTCTTTGATGCTACACCCAGTGAGTCGGGCGTCTTTTGATGCTGCACCCAGTGAGTCGGGCGTCTTTGATGCTACACCCAGTGAGACGGGCGTCTTTTGATGCTGCACCCAGTGAGTCGGGCGTCTTTGATGCTACACCCAGTGAGTCGGGCGTCTTTTGATGCTGCACGCATCACGTCGGGGTCACCAATTTGGGAGCGTTTCCTTGAAAGTTCCCAGTTGGCCGAGTGATGACGGATGGGAAAAGGGTAATTACCCTCCTGGTCGGGTGTTGTGATCAGGGGACCGGAGTCCGAGTGGACTAGTTTGGAAGTTGTATATATGCAGATTGCGGAGAAAACTTAATACCGTATTTCTGAACCGCTCGTATGAAAACTGAAAACGCATACGAAAATAATTCGTGTACGAAATCAATTTCTATCACGCTCAATTTTACGTATTTTTGAAGCAGTAGAAATCTGTGTTGCCAATAAAGTCTAATTCTATAAATTGTTTTCGTTCTACGCAGAAATATACCTACTATACCACCACTACCACTAACAAAAATCGTTAATTTGAAAAACCGAAAATGAATCGCAGAGAAACGGAACGTAAATTCAAGTAAATTAAAAAGTTAAAGTTTCACTTGTCAAATGATTATCTGTGTCACTGTCATGATCATATACTACTTTGGTTTCGAGTAGTAGAAAAGAAAACGAGTGGTTTAGACCACTCGTTGCATAGTCGCATACGTATGAGTATTCAAAAATAGTGATTTTGGGATTTCGTATGCGAATTCCGATACGAGTGGTTCAAAAATACGACTCTAGGACTGTTGTTTCTTGGTATGGCGCCATCTATGTGCGCTACAGAGACTCTATCTAAATGATGGCTGCACGGAACTCCGCTTTCTCGGCGTGGATTGGTTACTAGTGCTCGGAGTAGCGGCCAGGCTCGACGCGGGGAACAGTCTGAGGATAAATAAAATTAACAAATTTACTTTCTACCATAAATAAATTTCTTCCACGCTGGCTTAGGAGCGAGACAAAAACATAGAATGTTCAATTCAATTCAATTCAATTTATTGCTTGTTTTCATGTACAGAGTTAAAGGTCTTAAACAAGGTATAATATGGCATGAGTACATGAACCCTGTTTAATAGGGCATTACAAGTTGCATGTGCTAGTTGCATTTCCTCCCGGGCATGCTGCAAAAACCAGCTAAGGGATCCGAGGGTTTCAGTAAATTGAAATTTAGGCGATGGGCTGACAACCTGTCGCTACAGCAATACACCTACAAATCTATCTTAAATAACCCTCAAAACTTTGTCACCTTTTTTTAAGTAGTTTACGCTTTGCCTATCCGATTAACGATAAAGGCGTGATTATGAGTATGTATAAATTTACTACAATGTATTCAAAGAATTACGTGACAAGGAAGATCCATAAATGCTTGATAGAAAATAGAAGTAGGACCTTGTTTAAGTCTGGTAGAGTGAAGATTAATAGGCCATATTTTGAACTCAACACTTAGCCCATAAATATCTGCATAAGAATATAAACCTACAGACATGTCAAATGTGATCTATGTTTGGATCTTGTCTTATTGTAGGTTTAATTAACAACAAAAACAATCAATTGACTGTACATATTATATTGAAAGATAACAAAACCGGAATCGTTTAAATTAATTTAAATAAAACTTCAGCTTTCCATGCATATTATTAATGACGAAAAATGCCCTTCGAATCGTTATGAAGCTAAAATAAGTTATGAACAAACCAATTCAAATATATACCTACATACATATAATCATTTCTTTATCCCTAATGGGGTAGGCAGAGCGTAAGCGACCTAAACAAAGGTCGTTCCACCACGTCTGACAAAGTTTTGAGGGTTATTTAGAGAAGATAGATTTGTAGGTATATTGCTGCAGTGATAGGTTGTCAGCCTATCGCCTAAATTACAATATACTGAAACCCTCGAATCCCTCAGCTGGCTTTTACAGCATGCCCGGGAGGAAATGCAGCTGGGACATTCTATGTTTTTCTCTCGCTCCCAGACCTAAAAATATAGATGAAGAAAAAATCAAATTAAAGAGGAAAGCTCCTTACTTCATGATTCTTCTATACTCGTCCAGCATCTCGTCCGCAGGTTCAACAGGCGTCGGCTCGGTGCAACGCAGCGCGAGGTACGGAGCGCACATACTCACCGCCGATGTCATCTACAAAATATTTTGTACCTAATTTGACACAAACTTTTGCAAAGCCTTTGATAGGGTAGAACATGAAATACTTTCAGGTAAACTGGATATTAATAGGAACCACAGATATACCTTACTACTGGCTAAAATTTTACTTTGCAAACCGTATCCGAAAAGTGATCGGCAATGGATTCAAATCAGCATTCGTTCTTGTGTCATCTTGCGTACCTCAGGGCTCCAAATTGGTACCCATATTATTTGTTTTCTCTGCTTAATAGTATAAAGTCCTTTTTGATATTGATAAATTATCTAAAAATAACCAGTCGATTTAGGTGCACATCTATACTTACAGTACTCATGTTATCCTTCATTTCGGCAATTTTCTTATTGAGATCGTGCTTCAAGCCTCGCATTAATACGAAATCTTTTTCGAGTATCCCTTGAAGTCCTGTAAAATTATACAAATTAGAACATCCAAATTTGGTCACGCCAGTTTGCGGTTCAGTAAAACCTAAAGTAAAACGATTAAAATATTTAGCAGGCATTTTTTTTTTTTTTTTTTTATAGCTTATATATTATCCCACTGCTGGGCAAAAGCCCCTAGCATGCATTATTCTGATTAAAAAAGGAACAATCTTATAAGTAACATAGGTCTTACAGGAAGCGGACCTACTATCTTTGAGCCAAAAGCGAAAATCTTTGACCAATACATCGCACCGCGTGGCCTTTTATTTGCATGTACTCTTTATACACGTAGTTCTAAAAAAAATAGTTTTTTTTAAACTAAGACAGTAATTTTATGTATGTATGTAAGACAGTAATTTATACGAAGTGTAAAAGAAAGGGTATATGAACCCGAATGGATATGAATCAGCCCACGAAACTGAATAACTTTCCCAAGGAACATAAGGTCGAAATATGAAAAAAAAGACTTTCCATACTACACGCGCTGTCAGCTGATGAATTTTGTATGGAAGGTATTTTTTTTTGCGTATTTCGACCTATGTTCCTTTGAAAAGTTGAGTAGTTTTATGGACTGGTTCATATTTTTTCGGGTGCATATACCCTTTCTGATACATGTTGTATATCTATTAAGTTAAATACCACTTACCAGCATTCTCCAACAGCGTATCCAGGTCATGCAAATTGAACTCAGCCATAGTTGGTGACAGCAACATTGTTGAAGGAATACCGCTCTTGTGAGGAGTTGAGAGAGGATTGGAGTCTGGGGGAGATATAGGGGATGGTGGGGGCTTCGGGCATATAAGTGGATCTGTAAATGAAGAATAAAGTGCTATAGTAACATAGTTTAGGTACATTTAGTTTTTCAGCTCTGAACTCAGGCAATAAACAGAAGACCTCCAGAATTAAAAGTCAGTTCAAAAGTGGGAACTATAAATTGACGCAAACGCATGTTTTTTTTTAATGCGAGCATTCGTAAACGAATGTATTAACATGTATCTCGCATACCTAAAAAATCTGTAAACACCACCTATGCCCAACAAATAAAAACAATTTGTAAGAATGTCTGCCCATGATTTGCCTTATCCACAAAATGTACTTTACCTTTGAACACATCATCAGGCAAATCCCAAAAAGATGGCCGTCTAGGACGGAGCGTGTCCCCGGGCGGGGGGAGGGGGGAGGTGACGTCACGGTTGCCATGGTTACGGTCGAGCTGCACTGCGCACACATAGTCACAGCACGTGATGAGGAGCTCGGGGCGGTTGAAGCGGATGAACTCACTAGAAAGAATAACGGGTGTAAGGAACAGCGTCCCGCTAACTGATTGGGGTTGCTCAGTCAATGAACCTGAATAACTATCACCAGGATTTTTTTAAGGAAAAGTAATAATTTTGTTTTTGCATACAGAAATTTACTCATCGAGGTGGTAATTTTTTTTCTTCTTATCTTATCTTATCTCATTTTGTATGGGAAGGTATATTTTTTAATACCAAGAAAGAATTTCTTGGTGAAAGTTGTGCAGTTTCATTGATTGAGAAACCCCTATCAGTTTGTGGGACACTGTCCCTTACACCCCGTATTCTGGTTCGTATAAAACCACGTTTTATTTTCCGGTAAGTGCCATTCCTTCTTGGACATTGAAGTGTGATAAAAAAAAAAAAATACTGAAGCTTTAATACCTTCAACAAAAGTGTTCAATCTGATTTCTACTTACTTGTCATCCTCTAATGTATGATTCTTTCTATCCTTATCTTCAGTCTGTAGAACTAACCCGCCGGTAGAGCCCTGATACACACTGGAGGCGCGTCGTGACGTCATCGCTTCCAGAGCTTCTGCTCCTGCTGTTAGAGGATCATTTTCTTCTTCTTCTTCTGAATCATCTTCTGCTACCTTCTTTCTTGCTGGACCTAGGTTGTTGTGATGTTTGAATTGGTCACTCATTTGTCTGCTTTTTAGTTTAGTATAATACCTTGTCACTCAAATACTTTATTTTACGCCAGTTATCTGAATCATCGTTTTGTCTACGACTTTACTAGGTTTCTCAGATATACATCAAATTAGTTTATGAGTTTTCATAAAAAAAATATCATTATCTGAGACATTAACAACGATCTCTGTAATATAGTGGTATACAGTTAGTGTTAGTATTCGTATGTATGTCAGTTAGTAGTTAGTTAGGAGGTGGAGTGTGACTTTCTTCTCTCTTGATCAAGGTCCTCGTATAGGGTCGAAACGTCGAGGGCAAACCCTCCTTTCAATACAAACAAGTAAGCCGATCAATTTTCATCATGAACAGTTATCAAAATATCATCCATGTAAACTTTGTCTTACCTGGATGAATACAATACGCCCCAAATTCAGCCTTTCTTCCAAGAACGCCAAGAAATGGAAACTTTACTTTGATCGTCTGTAGAAGACATTCCTCATATATGTCCCAGATATGCAGCCACTAAAAAATATATAGTAATAATTATCACACAATTGAACCCAGTACCTCCAAATCATGTGCCCAATGCTCTGACCACTGGACCACGAAGGTAGTTAGTTTACTTCAGTTCCTGTAGCTCATTATCTCGATGGTGTAGTGGATAGGGCCGCTGCTCTCTAAACCCCACCATAGGCAGTTGCGTTGCGTGTAGCGATCCCCCCCCCCCCCTTTAATCCGGTGACGCATTATATATACTTTGTAGTACGGTGCAATTAGATAAATAAAAAAAATCTAAACCCTGATAGGTTTTACGGTTTCCTAATTTCGCATGTACGTTTATTCGAAGATTTAACGGTGAAGGAAAGCATCGTGACTAAACTTGCACACACCTACACAGAAATTCAAAGGCTGTTAGTAAAATCAGCCTTAAGATTTTTTTATATTCTGTCAGTAAAAATATAAAAGGCTGCCTCCGTGGTCTTGTGGTAAGAGCTTACAATCCGTAGCTCCTGGGTCCGATTCTCAAGGGGAACACAAAGTTGATATTTGTCAATTTATCAATTTTTGATATTTTCCCCACTTTGGTTAGGACAATGCAGGCTGAATAACCTGATCGTGTGGAAGAAAAAATATCCTGTGCTTCGGAGGGCACGTTAAGCTGTTGGTTCCGGTCGCTGTCTTTGATAGAGGTCGTTACACAAATCCATGTCAGAGGCATATTAGCTGTTTTTAAAATAAATATAACAAAAATACACTATCACACTCATAGCCCCCACTAGGATTCCCTGTATCGGGGTGCCATGGACATACACAGAAACAACCACAAAGAACACCCAGACCCAGAAACAGACATTTAAACTCATCATTCAAATGTCTGCCCTGGCCGAGAATCGAACCCGATCGACTCGAACAGAAGAAGGAGAAGAAGTAAACATAAGAAATCTCACACAATTGCTGCAGTATCCGAGTACGATCTCTTTAGCAGCTACCACGGCCACATCCAGCACCGCCGCCTGCCCGGGAGCCAGGAGACTTGCGAAGGGGGTCGGTTGAGTGCTCTCCCAGAGACGGACTATACCGTCGCAACTACCCGTGGCTAGGAGATGAAGCGATGGTACCACGTGGAAGCAGGTTACTCCCTGGAATGAAAAGAACTTTACTGACGTATTCTCAGGTCATAGCCTGAACCGATTCCCTGATTGGCCAGGGCAGAGAAGCAGCTTAGTGGAAGAATACATACATACATAAAATCACGCCTTTATCCCTTACGGGGTAGGCAGAGCATAAAACGCCTCGTAAATGGCGCTTTAACCATGTCTGACAAAAATTTAGTGTAATTTTAGATTATAAAGTGTATTGCTGTAGTGACAGGTTGTCAGCCCATCGCCTACATTACAGTACACTGTAACCCTCGAATCCCTTTTGCTGACTTCTACAGCATGCCCGGGAAGAAGGGCAGCTGGAACAGTCTAGGTTTTTCTATATCTCCCAGTCCAGCATGGAAGAAAAAATAAGAATTGCTTTGCTAAATATGAGTTTTGTTTACTGAACAACATCTTTCATTTTCAAAGACATGCCTGACATCCTGCATGTGTATATGCAAACCTTCCTAAGAAGTTATTCACTCATCTTGCTCTGTAGGATTGGTCATATTGTATGGCCGACTTGGTTGGTCAATTGCATTGGTCGGTTGGATTGGTTGGTTGAATTGGTCAGCTGGGCTGTTCGCATAGGTTGTTCGGCTGGATTGGGCAGTTGGATTAGACCGCTTGATTGGTGAGATGGATTTGTCGGTTGTATCAGTTGGCTAGATTTGTCGGTTAGATTGACTAGTTTAAATGATCGACTGGATTGGACAGTTTGATTAGTCAGCTAGATTTGTCGGTTAGATTGGTCGGTCCGATTTATCAGCTGGATTGGTCAATTGGATTGATTGACTTGATTGGTGGGTTGGGTTGTGTGGATTAGACAGTGTGTTTAGTACTTACCCTCTGCACTTTGAACACGTAATCGCTCATCTTGCCCGGCACATGTTTCAGCCTCACACTCACGTTGCTATCATGTGAGCAGGATGCCAGTATCTCCCCATCCTTTACATAAGCCAGTCTTCTAACAGAGCGCGCGTGCAGGCGGCGGTGCGGGATGAGGGATACGTATGAGGTGTGGGGAGAGCAGGACAGCTCCTAGAAGTTGGAATAAAACATCACTCTAAAGCTCTGTAGAAGACAGATTGTTATCCTAATACAAGAAGCTTTTTTTCACTACAGCAATATCCAGTTCTATCTTAAACAACCCTCAAAACTTGTCAGACGTGGCGGAAAGACCTTTGTTTGGGTTGTTTACGCTTTGCCTACCCCATTAGGGATACAGGCGTGATTGTATGTATGTATGTATGTATTTTTTCAAACTAGCTATACCGGGTGTAAGGGACAGCGTTCCGCAAACTGATAAGGGTTGCAAATTCTTTCAGGGAGTTAAAAATAAATTGCTTTTCTATACAAATCGTCTGATCGAGTCATTTTGAATGGAAAAGCCAATTTTTATTTTCACTTCCTGAAAGAATTACTTGGTGGAAATTGTTCAGTATCGTTGACTGAGCAACCCCTATCAGTTTGCGGGACGCTGTCCCTTACACCCGGTATTTCTGCTATTTAGTAAAGAAAATATCCAGCTGAAGGAAGATACCCAGCTTAATGACCCAGACTCCAGACAGCTGTCAATCGTCATCATCATTCTCCCAAGCTTATCCTATTTATTTAAGGTCAGCTCAGAATCTTTTCTTCAACCATTCATCCCTGACAGCCGTCAAATCAACACACACACACCCATTCTAAACATTCACAAAGTCAATCATTTGGATGAAAGAAGAAACGTTTACGTTTTATGCAATATCACTTCCTAGGTCTGCTGTAAGACATTTCATGTTAGAAATAAGCAGTACCTGTTGTGTCTTGATTCCCTATGATATTGTTCTGTGTACAATAAACTGTTAAACAAATAAAATAAATAAGAAATCCTAAAGTTTTGCAATATCATATGAATAAGAATCGCAACATATCCTACAAGAATTGGTAGCTTTTTCGCTACCAGCACCAAATAAATATAAGTTTAATTTTAATAAAATAACCCTTGACATTTTTCTTTAATAATATTTATTCAAGAGTGACTTTTTGTTGTGAGATGTTGTATTTGATGTTTGTGATTAATAGAATTAAAATGTGTATGTCTATAACTATGTAACAATCCTATTTGCATGCTAAAATATTTGGCTAACCAAGCGATCTGTACGCATAAGATTAACGACCATCCATTGTATACCTTGTTTAATAGCAAATAAATGATTTATTATTATTATTAACACCCATTAAATTAAATAGTCCCCCATACCAACTCACCATCCAAAAGTAATTGTTGATGTGTTCATTAGATTTGGTGTAGAAGAGTGCCACCTTCGGCTGTAGGAACTGCATCCTGATGACGTCACCGCGCTCCGTGCCGAGCGCCAGCTCCGCGGAGCCAGCGCCATTGGAAGGCGAATACGACATGCACTGTGGAAGGAAAGCTTTATACATACATACATATAATCACGCCTTTATCCCGAATGGGGTAGGCAGAACGTAAACGACCTAAACAAAGATCGTTCTAGTCAAGTCAAGTCAAGTCAAATCATTTATTTTCCTAAGAACACTTTTAGAAAGTCACTAGCGAGTGTATTACAAAGAAAATTCAATTAGATCTGTGTCACAAAATAAAATAAAAGTATATCACAATGAAGAATTCTGCCACGTCTGACACAGTTTTGAGGGCAAATAACCCTATAGATAGTATTTTTCAAACTCTCACGGTTATCAAAATTATAATTATTAAAGACGCGAAATTTCCAAATATCGGACACTCATACAAAAATGGAAAATCACGGTAAATTTCCTGTCTTTAATAATTATAATTATTTAAGATAGATTTGTAGGTATATTTCTGTAGTGACAGGTGGTCAGCCCATCGCCTAAATTGCAATATACAAAACCGGCGGATCCCTTAGCTGGTTTTTACTGCATGCCCGGGAGGAAATGCAGCTGGCACATTCTATGCTTTTCCTTCGCTCCCAGTCCAGCGTGGAAGAAAAGCTTCATAAAATAATAAAATAAATGAGAAGCCATGAGAGTACGGCCAATTAGAAGAGACCTATCTCATATCGAGCAGAGGACTGTTACCAACTAATACATCATCAAGGGGTTGACTACCTAATCTAAGGATTGAACGAGGATACTGGTTTTTACACAGAGCGACTGCCATCTGACCTCCGCAATCCAGAAGGGAAACCAGACCTAATCCTAGATTAGATTTTTTTAGACAGACAAAATCACGCCTTTATCCCTAATGGGGTAGGCAGAGCATAAACGACCTAAACAATGGTCGTTACGTCACGTCTGACAATGTTTTGAGGGTTATTTAGATATATTTGTATGTATATTGCTGTAGTGACGGGTTGTCAGCCCGTCGCCCAAATTGCAATATACAGAAACCCTCGGATCCCTTAGCTGGTTTTTACAGCATGCTCTGGAGGAAACGCAGCTGGCACATTCTATGTTTTTTTATCGCTCCCAGGCCAGCATGGAAGAAAAAAGCCAAGTATAAGATAATTCAGTACAAGGTAGAATACCGTAGGAATGTTTGGCAATCCTGTGATGCAGTATATCGGTGTGTGTGTGAGTGTGGCCGCGTCATAAACTGTCAGACTTCTGTCGGAGGCTGATAGGATCAGGCACTGGACATCCTGCAAAAAAGAGTGGTCAAAACTGAAATATTTTTACATCATCATCAACTCCCTAGCCGTATCTCATAGGCTGCCTAATCTAGGGGACTGTGCGAGGGTACTGGTTTTTACACAGAGCGACTGCCATCTGACCTCCGCAACCCAGAAAGATAACCAGACCCAATCCTAGATTATGCTTTAGCCAGGTTAGTGACCAACCACACCGCCGCGCCTGTGCTTAGCACTGGCCTCTGACATGAAATATTTTTGCATATCAGGTGAAAATCCTTTCAGTCTAGTTCTTGTTACATCTACTCGTAGTGCGCCTTTTTAATCACGCCTTTATCCCTAAAGGGATAGGCAGAGCGTATACAACCGCACAGATCGTACCGCCACATCTGACAAAGTTTTGATTGTAAGTATATAGCTGCAGTGACAGGTTGACAGCCCATCGCCTAAATTTCAATATACTGAAATCCTCGGATCCCTTAACTGGTTTTTACAGCATAGGACGAAATGTAGCTGGCACATTCTATGTATCTCTCTCGCTCCCAGGCCAGCATGGAAGTAACTGGTGATAATGTACCTAGTGAATTAAACTTCACTTACATTCAAATACACAGCATCTGTAATCCAACAGTTCTTGACACGGCGTTGGGTTCCTGTCCTGTGATAGAAGACCTGGTGACATCAAATAAGGAGGTTTTGAGTTTAATCGTTGGATTCAATTCAAATATTTATTTATCTAACAATTTATTGTACACAAAAAAACATCATAAACACAGGACATAAAAAAACAAAGACCCAACAGGCACAAATATGGGGTGGGATGGGATCTACCTCCTAGTGGTCCACCCCGGGCAACGGCAACACAGGCTTGCCTGTGAATAAGTCCGTCTGAACGATTCCAACAAAGAGGAGGTAGGCTCTGCAAGGGACCGACTGGCTCGCGACCACACGACCACCGGAGCTCGGCGCCAAACAGCTTGCTGTGTTCCGTCGATGCGTGAGATTACCAGTGCCATAAAAGGCATCTTCTGGGTAAGATCGCCCCAGTGTCGACTCTATCACGGTCATCCCTGACCTAGAGTCTGGAGTCAGAGCAAACCCATTTCTGATAGTAAAAAAAACAATCATGACCACCGGATCTGGATCCTATATCGCGTTGACCAGCTGATCACAGAGGCATGAAGTATAGTATCGTATTTTGTACTCACTGCTTCTTCTTCTTACCGAGTGGATTCTCGAGTCGGACAACAACGATTCTCGAGTTTTCTAACCTTCTAGTAGCACAGCTATTAGGCCTCTGACATGGTTTTGAGTAACGAACACTATCACAGACGGCGACCGGGACTGATTGTTTAAATTGCCCTCCGAAGCACGGCTTTTACTTAACGGTAAATCAGGTGATTCATCCTGCAATATCCTATTTAAACTGGGGAAAACCTCACATAGTGATATACTGACAAATATCAACTTATCCCTGGGAATCAAACCCAGGACCTCTGGATCGTAACCCCATGGCTCTGACCACTAGACCACTTATATACTCACTTCATAAGAATGTATCCTTTGCATGTATCCGTTGTACACTCCAACCCTCCCGCCTTTGGATACGGCGGCATAACAGAACGAATCGCTTCTCTCCATGTGTACTAGCTTTATTATTGTCTCTCTCTGAAATCATAATAACATGATTATCATTATCACCGATGCTAGCAAGCTGGACACTCTAGAGACACTATGGATTTTCTAGCTTTGTATTTTTCTTTTAACTTTCTGACAGTAGGTTAGGTAGCCACAATATCAGTATTGCACTGTAAGCTCTTTCAAACTTAACGAAATGGAATCTATTATACTGAAAAAAACAAAATAAGCCTTGATAAAATACGATCGTTTCTAAATAAAATGAAGAATTGCAAAAAAATCTCTTCACTACCATGCAATACCCAAGCCTCTCCACACTTCTCTCCATAACATCATCATCAGCCCTAGTTCCTGTTTTCTTTGCCCCCCCAGACTCCAGCATGTCAATTAGCGATCTCCATTTTGCTCGGTCATCGCTGTGCAATTGAGCTCGGCGATACCTATGATACACTTGAATAATCCCGCCAGCTCCCTTCTACCATTGGGCACCTAGACGCACCATTAGATACCATGATGTATCACCATCCATACTTGGTCGATATTCCACCAATACGGACTAAGCGCTTTCAAAACACTTTTATAATGCGCACGGCAGAAGAGTGGAACTCTTTACCTGCGTCTGTGTTTCCAGATGCACACAACCTTCAACACTTCAAAGTTAGAGTGAACAGGCATCTTCTGGGTGAGTTCGCTCCGTCGTAAACGCCGTTTCAGTCGCTCCTGACCAAGAGCAGGCCCATTTCAAACAAAAAAAAAAGAAACACAAGGAAATTCATCTTACATGCCCATACCTTGCAACGTTCAGGCGTCTCCATACTTCATCCCTATTTCCTGTCTTCTTGGAGTCTACAGAGGGCAACTTATCAATCAGCTGTTACCACTTCTTTCAAACATTGCTGAACATTGGATTAGACAGCGCCATCTATGAGACACTGGAAGAAACACAAGAAGATCTCCGATACCTTGCAATGCTCAAGCCTCTCCACTCTCCTCTCCATAACTGGTGTCCATACATCAGCCCTGGTTCCTGTCTTCTTGGCCCCCACAGACACCAGCTTGTCAATCAGCTGCCTCCATTTTACTCTTCCCGTGCTGAATGAGTCCAGGAGTTGGAAAAGCTTGTGTGCGTGGGTTGTGTATTTGTGGTGACCTGGCAGATGAAAGCTAAGTACATTAGTCTTCTGTAAATTTTATTTATTTATTATTCATGAGCCTGTGGGGTCCCACTTCAGGGCAAAGGCCTCTCTCCCTTCTGTCATTTACTACTGAAAAATATTTTAATCTAACGAAAAAAACTTTTTTTTAAGCTTCACCAGAAAATACATACATACATATAATCACGCCTTTATCCCTAACGTGGTAGGCAGAGCGTTACGACCTAAACAAAGGTCGTTCCGCCACGTCTGACAAAGTTTTGAGGGTTATTCAAGATGGTTTTGTACGTATATTGCTGTAGTAATTTTCACCAGAAAATTGTTTCAATAAATAAAAAAAAGTGGTAAGAAAGCGATAGAAAAACATATACTGCGCCAGCTGCATCTCCTCCTAGGCATGCTGCAAAATCCAGCTAAGGGATTCGAGGGTTTCAAATTAATGTAATTTAGGCGATAGGCTGACAATCTGTCACTAGAGCAATATACAGTTCTATCTTAAACAACCCTCAAAACTTGTCAGACGTGGCGAGAATACGTCTGTGTAAAGCTTTTCCGACCCTATTAGGGATACAGGCATGATAGTTTGTATGTACCCTTACCGAAGATCTCTTCCAACGCGCTGACAAAGCCGTCTTCGTCCAACCACAGCGGGTCATCAGAAGGTAAAGTTGTCGCGAACTCTATCCCTTCTTCCGCTGCTGCCAGTCGCATTACTTCTTCAACTCTCCTATCAGACAGAATAGGAACATTATTATTCTCCTTCTTCTGTCGTGGGGGCATCAAGTCGATTGATCCGATGAATCCTGGTGTCAGAGTTTTTAAACCGCCTATAGCACAGCTAATAAGCCTCTGACATAGTTTTGTGTAACGACCACTATTAAAGACAAGGATCGGGACCGACGGCTTAACGTGCCCTGCGAAGCACGGAATCATTTTTCTTCCAGATAATCAGGTGATTCAGCCTGCAGTATCCTAACCAAACTGGGGTAAATCTCATAAAGTGATAAATTGACAAACATCAACTTTGGGAATCGAACCCAGGACGGATCGTGAGCCCATTCTGGGCTCTAACCACTAGACTACGGAGGCAGTCAGTAGACTGATGATTCACTGGTTCAAATACACCCAAATGATGTTTTTATTTTATCCACAAATCAAACGGGACTATAAGGGTGTTTGTGTACGTCTTATTTGAATCCATACCACAGCGCGGACACTCCTAACTACAATGTCATTTTGGTCACACATCGACAGACGGCATGTTGCACTTGGTATGTGTTTGTGTGCGTGTTATAAGGGTTGACAAATTTTCTTATACCGGTCATAATTATCAGTTGATTAATCAGGTTCTTAAATAAACCTACGTTTTAAAGTAGTTCACTGTAACTGAATAGGTACTCGTAGAATAGGTTAAGTTGAATATTTTGTATGAAGTTACTTACCGTCTCTCATGACATGGGAATCTGAAGAAGTTCCTATTGGAGTCATATCTTGTGGTAGAAA
Organism: Scrobipalpa costella; assembly: GCA_949820665.1. Classification (NCBI taxonomy): domain Eukaryota; kingdom Metazoa; phylum Arthropoda; class Insecta; order Lepidoptera; family Gelechiidae; genus Scrobipalpa; species Scrobipalpa costella. Next base: position 15,892,383 of record OX463318.1, read on the forward strand.
GACATCCGTACACGGAACAGTACCAAACCATCTTTGGCAAATCAAACTTTATTATTTGCGTTACACTGGGAAATATGCGCGCGCCATACCCGCTAAGCGCTCGCTCAATGTGACCCACAATCCGGCGCGGAGTGTGACGTATATCGGACTGGGGAGGGGAGGTGAATGGCCAGTCTGTATGCAGTACTATTATATATTCTGTGTTCATACCCAAATGTGAAGTTCCACATGCAAATGTACTTATGGAGGGTATTGAGTTGTGCGGTTATGCATATTTCTGTAATCTGGATCTCAAGTATTCAAATCAAAAAAGATTATTTTCTCTCACTTGCTCGCAAATAGTTTCATAAAAAAAAACATACATTCACTCTTTACGGTACTCGAGTTCGCAGCGGGCGGCAATTTTTCCAAACGACAATAATGACCCGAGGTAAAAAGGAATCCGAGGGTTTCAGTATATTGCAATTTAGGCGGTGGGCTGACAACCTGTCATTACAGCAATGTACCTACAAATCTATCTTAAATGACCCTCATAACTTTGTCAGACGTGACGGAACGACCTTTGTTAAGGTTGTTTACGTTCTGCCTACCCCATTAGGGATAAAGGCGTGATTATATGTATATATTATATGACAACAATGACAATTACCGACCGCTATGCAAAGTCCCAATATATTTTTAGGGCAGAATGCGAACAAGAGCAATGAATGAATGAACGGAATGTGTGCCTGTGAATCGTGTCCTGCGAGTTTTAAATGTCTGAATATTATGGAGGTTTCGCACATTTGATGTTTCTTTTTAAGTGTATTGTTGTTGTTTAAACTTAGTCGAAAAAGTAATGTATGGTCTCGTTTACATTCCACATTTACTCGACCATACATGTCTTTTTTTCGTCTCTTAGAGTAATGTACAATTATCTTAGCTTTTTGATAATATTCATCGAAATTGTGCACTTTCAGGAAAAGACTTTTGACCGGATCGAACAAGACGGCTGTACGTGCCTTATGAAGCACAGAATCATCATTGTCATGCCTTTTTTTTATAAACTTTGTGTCCTCTATAGTAAATATGTAATGCGCGAGGTAAATAGCCATTTAGGTACAACCTATCAATATCAGAAGCATGTTTCTTCGCCTTGCTCTTCTTGAAACTTCTCCGGAGCTTAGAGAGCACGGCCGGAGTGAGTTTTTTCATCAGTTCTCGAGCTAAGCATTCTTCCTCGTCGTCACTGGGGAGAAAACATAATATTAGAAAAAAACACGAAAAAGTTGCGAAAAAGAAAGACGCAAAAAAATTTACGGGATGTTGTTCCACTCGAAAATACACTCGCTAAGAAGAAGAAAAAAAGTAACAAACATTTTGATATATTTTTGCGAATATTATTGTGATGGAGCAGGAATTGATCCTGATACCTCCTGTGTAGCAGGCAGACTGCATTAAGGTAAACTGCATGCAGTCAAAGAGCTGATTTAGAAATTACATACGAGGTGTAAGAGACAGCGTCCCGCAAACTGATAAGAGTTGGTCAGTCAACGACACTGAACAATTTCCTCCAAAAAATTCGTTCAGGAAGATAAAAAAATTATTTTCCATACAAAATGTTTACCACGATCAAACAATTAGTATGGAAAAACCATTTTTTTATTCACTTTCTGAAAGAAAATCCTGCTGATAGTTGTTGAGTGTCGTTGACTGAGCAACTCCTATCAGTTTGCCGAACGCTGTCCCTTACACTTGGTATTTGATCTAATCATATATACCACCTTATACATAATATTTCAATTCCTATGAAAATTCAGCACGCAGAACGAAGAAAATCTTACCAAGAATAACTTTCATCTGAATAACTTTGCACAGAGTAACTTCTTTCAACAATCTCGGAACACTCTTCGTATAAAGACTTCTGTGATTTTATTGACATTGTTAAGCATTTACAGTAAAGTAAATTACAGTAACGATACAGCAGAACAAAGCTTCTCGTCTGAAAAACACGCTAAAACAGTGTTTTACTAACTAAACAATTTTGTTGGTTCAATATTTTTAGCGGCAACGGAGTTAATTTAGAACAGTGCCATCTAACTTATGGTGACGGAACTAGTGCAAAAGACCAAACTTGTAATGGTACAGCTACTTCATAATAGATGGCGCTAAGAGTAGCTTTGTGAAGGTACAGCTACTCGATACTAGATGGCGCTAAAAGTAATGCTCTGTAATCAAAAAGTAGAATAAAACTGGGGTGCCGATTTTGTTCTAGACACAACTTAACTTATTGTTTGGTCCTGTCAAGTTCAATACATTTTTTTTTTAAAAGTTCAACAACCACAACAGCAGATTATTAAGTGAAGTTTAACGCCTATGATAAACCGGGTCATGCTAGCTGGTGTGCACTTTAAAAATAACATTCTAACTAAATAAACATTGAAGAGTAGGTACCCAGTTATCAGGAAATCAGAACCATTCAGGACATCATCTAAACAAAATGACTCTCTGCTTCCTGAAATTGGACAGAGTTATCATCATCATAAATTTAAGAGCTTTGCTCTTGTCGGTGATGCAATCGCCAGCTTTAATCCTGTTCATATTACTCCTCTTTAGGAAAATTTAGAGTGGTGGTTTCTTTCTTGCCTTCCACACCGCAGTATATGAAGCGAAAAAAAGCAGGGTAACATCCATACCTGGTTGATATTCCACCAATACGTACTAAGCGCTTCCAAAACTCTTTTATAATGCGCACGGCAAAAGTGTGGAACTTACTACCTGCGTCTGTGTTTCCGAACGCCTTCAACCCCCAACATTTAAAAGAGTGAACAGGTCGTTCCCGACCTAGACTGGAGTTAAGAGCAAACCCATTTTTAATAAAAAAGAAAAAATTAAGCGAAGTATATGACACGAGCCCTTCCAGAATCTATTTCCTGGGCCAGTACAGGTGCCACCGCTGCCTGACACCAGGGGAATGCTTATTTAGTGGCGGCATTGACTCACTACGTCACAAGATGTTTTTTGGACATTTGAGATTTTTTTATGGAAGCCCATCCCACTGGACTCCCCACCACATCCTGATGATCTTGCCGCTGTTTGGTCGGGAACTGCTTATTCGATATATTCGCAGCTAACCACCATATCTTGATGGCCGTTTCTCTATAAACCACCTGTGGACCGCGTTAATAGCCTACAGCTCAGCTCTAACAAAGTACAGAGTAGGTACATAGAAATGAAACCCGTAATGGGGGACAGTAAGGGACATGTAAGGGACAGCTTCCTGCAAACTGATATGAGTTGCTTAGTCAATAAAACTGAACAGCTTTCTCAACTCAACGAAAAAATAATCTTGGCTGTCTCACTAAAATTGTATAATAACACAATATAAATACTATACTTTATTGCACACAAAATGTTCAGTTTTGTTTGTAGAACTACCCCTTTTACAGTACAAATTATTTGAATTTAATTTTAAGAAACATCTCCTAGCCTTATCCCGTATCTCTCGGGATTGGCTACCTAATTTAGGTGATTGACCCTCGGGTACTGGTTTTTATACAGAGCGACTGCATATGACCTCCGCAACCCAGAAGGGAAACCAGACCCAATCCTAGATTAGCTCAGAGTTTTCAAACCGCCAATGCTTAGCACTGGCCTCTGACATGGCTTAACAACTAATATCTACGGTATTTAACGATATTAACCGGAACCAACCGGCTTAACGTGCCTTCCGAAGCATGGAAAAGCGCCGAATAAACGTACATATGAAAATTCGAATATCGAAAACCATATTTGTACATGGTGGGATTCGAATCACGACGACGATTTAAAAAGTTCAAAAGACCCAACTGCGCTGAGTTTTAAAAACCTAAGTGAATGACTTCAAATCATTATAGGCCCTAACACTAGTAGTACTATATATAGTATATTATATATTCTGTGCCCTAACTAAATGGTCATTCAAAACGAGAAAAAATGCAATACACCAAAACTGATGTTCGAATACCTATTCAATAATTACTCGGCATAATACAATACAATACAATACAAAATTCTTTATTGCACAAAGAAACACATACAACAGAAATAAAAAGGAACAAACGTGACAGTACAATATAGGCGGCCTTATTGCTAAAGCAGCAATTTCTACCAGGCAACCTTTATTTATAATACGTAGTTCGCCGATTTTATTATTTACAAAATGGCGTCTGATTGTCGCCATATTTGATTTTGATCAAGATTATGTCTTCACTGACACTGGCATGGTTAAGTCTAATCGATTGACGTATAAATAATTAAAATCGGCCCACGCTATTGGTCTCTAGAGCGCCACAGATGATAAAAACATAGATATAAATAAAGATAAATTCCCATGCTGGCCTGGGAGCGAGAGAAAAATAAAGAATGTGTCCCACCTGCATTTCCTCCCGGGCATGGGTTGACAACCTATCACTACAGCAATATACCTACAAATCTATTTTAAATAACCCTCAAAACTTTGTCCGACGTGGCGGAACGACCTTTGTTTAGGTAGTTTGCACTGTGCCTATCCCATTAGGGATAAAGGCATAATTATATGTATGTCCTCCTTTGCTTTGCGCAGTCAAAAAACCATTCTAGACTACTTAATTCTACAATCACAAGTACCAGGAAATCATCACATTCAGGAGCTAAGCGGCACGTGAGTCTGTGTATAGATTAGCTTCCTGAAGTCGCGCAGAGTAATGAAAGCCGTAATGAGTCGATGGGCGGCGCGTCCTCCGAATGATTCCCCGTGAAGGTGCGCAGAGTAGTGCGAGAGACAGAGACGTCCTTGTCACAAACATAAAAACATTTAAAAAATGTTTTTTCCATACAAATTGACTGATCGAGGTGGGTATTTTGAATGGAAAAGCCATTTTATTTCCTGGTGGAAAATGTTCAGTTTCGTTGACTGAGCAATCTCTATGCTATCCCTTGCAGCGAAATAATAGAGTTTGTTACAGCAACATATAGAATTCAAATCATTTTAAGGTATGTCACTGTTTTTTTTTTTTGCAAAGTTCCTACCGATAACATATTATGCTACATTTTAGCGCGGAATAACTCCATGTTGGAAAAACAACTACATACCTAATACCAGACGATAATGTCCTTTTATTTCGGCAAATGAGCGTTGTAAAACGATCATTCCGTGGATTGGCAATCACAAAACGACCAAATGCCGAATTCGGGCTTTGATCCGGGAAAAATGGAAAAGGGTCATTTAGTCACATATTTTTATATATATACCTAAATAAAATTTGAAAAACCAAATACAGTCGGCGTCGCAAGTTTATGCCAGGAAATAGTAGTAACCTTATTATCAAGAAGGTTTTTTTGATATGGTGTCAGAATTTTTAAATCGACTATTAGCTAATAAACCTCTGAAATTCAACATATTTGTGTATGTAAATGACAAAATATGAGAAATTACATGAAAAAGAATTTACGCCATGGTCATGAATTATGATGAAAAATGTCGCCTGTCTTTATCTTCTTTTGTCGTGTGGGTTTCGAGTCGATCGACCCGCTGAACACTGGTGTCAGAGTTTTTAAACCGCCTAATAGTATAGCTAATAGGCCTCTGATTGGTTTGGTGATTTCGTAACGACCACTACCATAGACAGCGACCGGGACCGACAGCTGAACGTGCCCTCCGAAGCACGGAATCTTTTTACTTTTCAGGCAACCAGGTGATTCAGTCCACAATGTCCTAAGCAAACTAAGGAATACCTCACAAAGTGATAAACTTACAAATATCAACTTTGTGTCCCCAGGAAATCGAACCCAGGACCTCCGGGTCCATGGGTCGGACCACTAGACCACGAAGGCAGTTGTCGCCTTTAATGAACCGAATGATTCTATTCACCTGTTGATCTCTGTCTCATACACTGCTCTGCGCACTTTTCCTCATTATTAGCGCAAAGAGTTGTTTTATTCGCGAGTTAGCTCACCATTTCCCATCTCTCAACACTCATCACCTCCAATCCAAAACAAACCTTAACCCCTTCATTTACAACACAAATTCATTCCACTTGCCTTCAGCAACTTGAATTTTCACGTTAAACACCAATTTAGATTCTTAGTTCTATTTTTTTAAAGTTGATTTTGCGTTGTTGGGAAAGATAACTTGAGTTCGAAAGTTGAAGTGCAATTCTGAGTCTTAATTCGTAGGATTTAAGGTTCTTCTTTCATTGTTGGGAGTGTAGAGTACAGAGTAATGAACGTGTTAACGAGTCGACGGCTGAATTAAGGAAATAAGCGATTAATTGGGCGTAGATGAGATATTGCTCTGTGCTGATGATTGTTTTCAGTTTGATTGAAGTCTGATGGAATCTGACTGTTTCTAGTATGGACCGTTGTAGAAATTGCTTTTCGTTAAAATTTATCCTATTTTTGCCATGACGGTGACAAAAGGTATATTACTATGTGATGATATTTAGTTATTAATTTCCCTAGAAGAAGAAGAAGCCCGATGGTGTAGTGGATAGGGCCGCTGCCTCCTGAGAAGGGAGGTCGTGGTTCGAATCCCACCAAGTACCAATGTGTTTTTCGGTTTTCGAATTTCATATGTACGTTAATTGGCGCTTTTCCGTGCTTCGGAAAGGACGTTAAGCCGTTGGTCCCGGTTATTATCGTTTAATACAGTAGATATTAGTCGTTAAGCCATATCAGAGGCCAGTGCTACGAGTAAGCATTGGCGGCTTGAAAACTCTGACCTAATCTAGGATTGGGTCTGGTTTCCCTTCTGGGTTGCGAAGGTCAGATGACAGTCGCTCTGTGTAAAAACCAGTACCCTCGTTCAATCCCCTAGATTAGGTAGCCGACCCCGTGATATACGGGATAAGGCTAGGGAGATGATGGAGTTATTCATTTCCCTTGAGATATCGTGTAGCGAACTGTTATGTATGGTCCACTTTACATTACGGATGCGAGACGTGGGTCCTTAGTAAAGACAGCTGCAATAGACTACAGGCTTTTGAGATGTGGTTATTACGTAAAATGTTTAAAATACCATGGACCAGCTTTACCTCAACGTTAAATTACTGCAACGTGTCAAGTGTAAACGTGAACTGATGTCAACCACAATGAAAAGGATTTTTTGCCTTCTTTGGCCATATTTATTTATTTATTTAAAAAAGAAAAACTATGCAAGTTTACAGTACAAAACCAAACACCCACAATGAAACTTAAATTATTGTACAGTTTGATTAAAAATAGATATAAAAAAATATGGCAATCTTATAAAAACGAGTTTTAAATAAATCAACATCTTGGACGTCTAACAAAAAGCCCGGGCAGTTTGCATTGCGTGTGGAATTGGTAGCAAACAGTTGTCGATAGCGCCGACCAGTACGCGTGTAGTTATCAGGAACGAACAGACAGATCCTTTCTAAGACGCTAGGATTGTCTACTTTATTGCGCAAAAGCAAGCAGTAATGGACGGCTAATAAAGATTTGTGCCTTATTTGCAGTGTGTCGAATCGAAACCCACCATACCAGATACAAATAGGGATACCAGATACATAAGCAAAGAGGTTCCCAATACGAGTTTATAAGATTGATCCTCGAAGCCAAGATTCCTGGCACGAGACCACCAGTTCAACCTAGAAAAAAATGGATAGATGACGTCAAGGTCTGTTCCAAGCTTCGTTGTTATGACCAGCTAAAAAGAGCGGCTTCCATGCTGGCCTGGGAGCGAGAGAAAAACTTAGATTGTGCCAGCTGCATTTCCTTCTGGGCATGATGTACCAGCTAAGGAAGGATCCGAGGGTTTCAGTATATTGTAACTTAGGCGATGGGCTGACAACCTGTCAATTAACCCTCAAACTTTGTCAGACGTGGCAAAACGACCTTTGTTTAGGTCGTGTACGCTCTGCCTACCCCATTAGGGATAAATGTATGTAAAAAGAGCGGTTCAAGACTGTGCTGGTTTCGACATGCTGACCTCCAAACTTCAGTTGGAAGTTGGCACCCCATGATGATGATAGTATTATAGGCTAGTTGGAATTGCCTTTGCCCAGCAGTGGGACACTATCGGCTAAATAAGAAGAAGTTGGAATTGGAAGCGACCAGCAGGCCTCTGATTTGTCTACTCGCTATCTCTTTCGTTACGCACTTCACGACGGAATAAAGATAAAGATAATTTATTTGTAAAACATGAGTAAATTTGAAACCTCCCTCCTACCTCCTGCCTCCTTGGTCAAATAGTCCTCTTGCATACGATCCGCAGTTCCTGGGTTCGATTCCCGGGGGGAAACACAAAGTTAATATTTGTCAATTTATTACTTTATAAGGTTTTTCACAGTTTGGTTAGGATACTGCAGGCTGAATCACCTGATTGTCCGTGAAGAAAAAGGATTCCGTACTTCGTTGGGCACGTTACGGCGTTGGTCCCGGTCGCTGTCTTTTATAGTGGTCGTTACTTAAAACCATCTCAGAGGCTTAATAGCTGTGCTACTAGGCGGTTTTGAAACTCTGACACCAGAGTTCATCGGGTCGGTGTTCGACTTGAGAATCCACTAGCTAAGAAGAGTTCTACCTACTATAATTTACGTAGGTACTCCAAGAAAAAAAAACATTTTCTGGAGCTATAATGACATGTAATAATAATAACGCAATAGACGAACTTCAAAGTAGCGCTAACAAACAAGCAGATTATAGATTCTTTCAAATCTTTTTACTGACACCAAACTACATAACACAAAGAAATACTTTCGCTTTCTATAAAGACGTTTTGAGGCAAAATTGCGTGATTCCAAACAAATAACAATAAACTACTCGAGATTTTGCGCAAAACCACTCGACAGTGTGAAAAAAAACACGTTTTGTGTTCAAAATAACGCCCTTTTACAATGAACTTGCGCAACCGGAAAACAAAAATAATTTTGCTATTTGAAATCAAATGTTTTAAGCGAATAGCAACGTTATTTCGTTGTTAATAAGTTCTAAGCTTTTTTCTACAGATGAATGTTTATTACATTTTACGTTCCAGCGGTTTCACACAAACAGATTATTTTTGCGGATTACAGGAATCTTAATGTAGTTTGGCAAAGTTATATTTACTGTTGAGGAACTCTATTATTATATGACAGAATGATTAAATACTATTTGAATGACTGTATAATTAAGGTGGTTTATTTTAGTTTGGAGTCTAATACAGAGCACGTGTTCTAAGAAGGAAAACAAAAAAATAACAAGAACAGATATATTACAGCTCTGATTGTTTGATGTTACCGCAGCCGCAAAAGCAAAAAAAGCCGTACATAAGTACCTAGTTAGTAGCTACAATCTTCCATGATGGACTGGGAGCGAGAAAAAAACATAGAATGTGCCAGTTGCATTTCCTCCCGGGCATGCTGTAAAAACCAGCTAAGGGATCCGAAGGTTTCTGCATATGGCAATTTAGGCGATGGGCTGACAACCTGTCACTACAGGAATATACCTAAAAATCTGTCTTAAATAACCCTCTAAACTTCGTCAAACGTGGCGGAACGACTTTTGTTTAGGTCGTTTACGCTCTGCCTACCCCATTAGGGATACGGGCGTGAATATATGTATGTATGTAGTAGCTACAATTTAACTGAAGTAAAGCCATATCTGTCACTTTATGCCATAAGAGAACAGAAAAGACAGCTGTAATACACCTGTCTTTTGTGTTCTATACAACAGCTGTATAGACGCACTAACTTATACATACATACATACATATAATTACGCTTGTATCCCTAGTGGGGTAGGCAGAACGTAAACGACCTAAACAAAGGTCATTCCGCCACGTTTTACAAAGTTTTGAGGGTTATTTAATATAGATCTGTAGGTACATTGCTTTAGTGACAGGTTGTCAGCCCATCGCCTAAATTGCAATATACTGAACCATCGGATCCCTTAGCTGATTTTTACAGAATGCCCGGGAGGAAATGCAGCTGGCACATTCTATGTTTTTCTCTCGCTCCCAGGCCAGCATGGAAGAAATTCGTATTTGTAAGAGAACAGAAAAAGACAGCTGTAATACACCTGTCTTTTGTGTTCTATACAGCTGCTATATAGATGAACTAATTTATGGTCCTCTCAAATCATCGGAACCGCAGCAGGATTTGTTCCGGGAATGATTCAGGTGGAATTTTTGACGATTGACGGAAACTCTGTTGGATTTTATGTTTGTACTTGGACTGAACTGTATTTAGATCAATAACGCCCGTATTTAAAAACAGTACTCGAGTCTGACAGCTAGTTTAAGTCCGTATCAGAAATGTCATTTCACAAAAGGACCTGTCTAATTCTTACTTAATATTGCTCTCAATCTTGAGATCGCTTTATAAATACAAACATACGTACATATAATCACGCCTTTATCCCAAATGGGGTAGGCAGAGCGTAAATGACCTAAACAAAGATCGTTCCGCCACGTTTGATAAAATTTTGAGGGTTATTTAAGATTGATTTGTATGTATATTTCTGTAGTGACAGGTTGTCAGCCTTTCACCTAAATTGCAATATACTGAATCCCTCGGATCCCTTAGCTGGTTTTTACAGCATGCCCGGGAAGAAATGCAGCTAGCACATGCTTTTTTCTCGCCACCAGTCCAGCATGGAAGAATTACGAGCCTAAATTTACTGATATGACCCGACCTCGAATCAATACTTTCCTCAATTCGGGAAAACTCAATTCCACTTATTCCAGGTAACAGACAACAGAATCCCAGTTCTAATTAGAACAAAAGCAGTTAATTTCCACTAATCAAGCCGTTGGATTGGAAAGAAGGCGCTCGACGGCACGACTGCATCGCGACTGCAAATGAGCTCGGCAGGATGCATTTGGTGCTGGAGATGAGAACGTAACTACATTAACAATATTCATTCATTCGTTCTCATTGAAGATAAGACAAGTGATAAGCATAAGCGGGAAGAAAGGATTTATTTAAAGGAAAGGTAGAGAAAAATAGAATGTTCCTCCTACTTCTCTTCCCGGGTTTATTGAGGATAAGTAGGTAGATAGAGGCGAGACGTATTTTTGGCTGACAATGATTCCGATTTTGTTGCAGACACAATTTTACTTATTTTAGTTTGATCATATCACTTTAAAATAATTGGATAATTTGAATTATAGTTCGATAATTAAATAAAATATAGTATTGGGTCTGGTGTGCCCTTCTGGATTGCGGAGGTCAGATGGCAGTCGCTCTGTGTAAAAACCAGATTAGGTATTAGGATTAGGTAGCCGACCCCGTGAGATACGGGATAAGGCTAGGGCGATGAATTAAATAAAATATAGAGTGCGGAAAGGGGCAGGAGAGCCATTTCTCCAAAACCTTGTTCAGAGTGCTTAGGGAGAAAGCATACTCATTTTCCTAGCTTTAACCCCTATCTCACAGGGTTGGCTAACAAATCTAGGTGATTGATTGATTGGTCATCTGACCTCCGCAACCCAGAAGGGACACCAGACCCAATCCTAGATTAGGTCAGAATTTTCAACCCGCCAGTGTCTAGCACTGACCTCTGACATGGCTGAACGATTAATATCTACGGTATTAAACGGACCAACGACTTAGCCTGCCTTCCAAAACACAGAAAAAACGCCGAATAAACGTACATATTAAATTCGAAAACCGAAAAACTCATTGGTGTGGGATTCGAACCACACCCCCTGCGAGGAAAGCAGCGGCCCTATCTACTACACTATCGGCCTCTCAATAAAATTTTGTTTCGTGGTAATAATTTACTGAATATCTGAAGGTAAATGTAATGTAAGTTAACGTGGCTTTATTCTAGATTCAACCAGCTAAAGCTAAAATTAAAATCTGTCTGTCACTATCAAACTAAAAATATTGGAAAAGCAAAGGAGATCTATTTTCTCCGGTTTTTGGTTCATAGTCGGTGGTATTATGCGTTATCTGTCATTCCGCCGTCATGTGATATGGCGAATCAAATTGACAGATATACTGGGAAAACGTGCAAATGCGCGTCCAAATCTAGCGGAATATGTATTAAATTATAGAGTATAAATCGCTCGTCCATTTTCTGTTTTATTATTTTGGAAGTAACTGATAGAATAAATTTTAGTTTTGGCCGGTGGTATCTAGAATTGAGTCCAATGTTTATCACTTGTACCAAGCGTAAGTTGCATAGGATGCTGAAAATGCTCTTTCTTTATTATATCCGTCGATTTGATTTTCGCTTCATCACGGGAAGAGAGAAAGCTTACTGTTGCTCAGTTATTTTTCATAGTAGTTAAGCCTGTATCACTTAAGGAGTAGGCAGATCGTTAACGGCCTCATCAAAGAACTTTTTTTTCTCGTATAAAACGATTTGAGACGATCTGGCGACGTATTTTTGGATCACTTGAAATTAAATGCGTTAACCAAATCAGTCGCAAAATTTCCATAAAACTTGGCATGCAAAAGTTGTTCTTCATAGGTAGATACATAATTTATCCCTTACGGGGTAGGCAAAGCAAAAAAAGCCTATTAAAAAGCGTTTTAGCCATGTCAGACAAATAGTGAGGGCTAGATTGTAAAGTATTTCGATATAGTGATGGGTTGTCAGCCCATCGCCTAAATTACAAACATTGTACCCACGAATCCCTTTGCTGACTTTTACAGTATGCCCGGAAACAGTAGTAGCTGTAACGTTCTATGTTTTTCTATCGCTCCCAGTCCAATATCCATACTTATACATACATATAATCACGCCTTTATCTCTAATCGGGTAGGCATAGCGTAAACGACCTAACCAAAAGTCGTTCCGCCTCGTCTGACAAAGTTTTGAGGATTATTTAAGATAGATTTGTTATCCACAAATTATTGCTGTAGTGACAGGTTGTCAGCCCATCGCGTAAATTACAATATACTAAAACCCTCCGCTCTCTCAGCTGGTTTTTACAGCATGCTTGGGAGGAAATGCAGCTGGCACAATTTTATGTTTTTCTCTCGCTCCCAGGCCAGCATGGAAGTTATAATAAAATTATACTTACTAATATTATAAATGCGAAAGTAAATCTGTCTGTTTGTTGCTAGATAAAATTTGGCATAGTGATAGATGATGACCTGGAAACGGACATGGACAACACTACTTTTTACCGCGGGAAAACATTTAATTCACACGGGAATTTCAATTACACAGTATTTAGATAAGGACGGCGGCGTATGATATACAAAGTGACAGTGAATAGCAACAGGTGCCTTTTACCACGGGAAAATATCACATATCCACGGGAAAACTCATTAAACCGCGGGGCGGAAAGCTAGTATTATAATAATACTTTAAGGCTTGTATTTATAATGCGATCTCAAGATTGAGGTCAATACTAAGAATTGATTTGACGGGTAGTTTTGTACTGAAATTAAATTTGTTGATACGAACTACCAACTCGCTATCAGTTTTAAGAGCTAATTATAAATATGGGCCTCAAAGATTAAGGTCTTGCCACACTGACGCTTACTAAACCGCATTTTAACCCGCTAATTTCTCATAATGCGTGAATAATCCGCATTATTATCCATAATATCTTCTAATATTCCATAATATAATATAATGAACTGTAATATGGTGTAATATAATAACGCGGTGGGTTAATATTATACAGGGTGAATGCTGTCACGGTTTGATGAGTAAGAATGTGGTGCGAATTACTTGCTATATACACAGGGTGTGGGGTTTAAACTGAATTTATAAAAACTTTTCTTATGTAAAGTATTTATTTTTTATGGCAGTTCGTAATTATCTAGTTGAGTTCTATTATCTTATTTAAGGCTTGTATTTATAAAGCGATCTCAAGATTTAGAGCAAGATTCAGTATGGTTTTGATGTCTGTTTGTACTGAAATGACGACGTGTCTAATACTCTTGAGAGCTGATTATAAATACAAGCTTTAGTAACGGAATAATAATTTTCAAAGCTACATTGATTTTTTTTATCTATATAGAGCATGTTGCCAATTTTGCAAATGTCAATGCAATGATAACCCATATCATATTAGAAAAAATCATCTTTCAAAAATATTCATTCTTCCATGCTGGACTGGGAGCGAGAGACAAACATAGAATTTTCCAGCTGTATTTCCTCTCGAGCATGCTGTAAAAACCAGCTAAGGAATCCAATTTAGCAATTTAGGCGATGGGCTGATAGCCTGTCACCACAGCAATATACCTACAAATCTATCTCAAATAACCCCTCAAAACTTTGTCAGCGTGGCGGAATGACCATTGTTTAGGTCGTTTACGCTCTGCCTACCCCATTAGGGATAGAAGCGTGATTATATGTATATGTTATTATATGTATATTAGAAATAGCAGAGAAAGGTATATTGGCGTCGATTCACGCTACATAAGTCTAATTCTTAGTAGCGATTGCTTATTTGACGTAAAATAAGGAAGCTACTCTATGTTTAGTTCTTATTTAAAGCGTCTTACGTCAAATAAGAAATGTCAAAGTCACGTGTTTACTTGCTATCCTGTTCTTATGTCAAACTTAAGAAAGTGACAGCGCTAGGTAAGAATTAGAATTAGGATTGTGTCGTGAGAATCGACGCCACTGTCATAGATTCCTCATTAATAATTATTTCTTAAATTATTCTAATAAGCGCGATCTTTACTGCAAACATCTATTCAAATTATTTCATAATTTTCTTCATTAAGGTGGCAAAGGGATATCGGTGCCCCTATCAGTAAAAAAAAACATAATTCACTAAAAAAGCAGTTAATCGAAAAATCGGTCCAACAAACTCAAATTATAGTAATTAAGATAATTTAGGGTTTTCTAAATTAGTCATTCACTGAACTAAGAATCGCTAATGTGTAAGGTTCTAAATTATCTTTATAACTATTACTTGACTCTATTGAACCAAATTTTCAATTCATAATTCACGGGAGAGCCTGATGGTGTAGTGGATAGGGCCGCTGCCTCCTGAGCGGGAGGTCGTCAAGAATAATTATTTGTCAGCTAACGTACGCACGTACTTCTTTGCACTTCTACTATTTGAAGAGATTAAAATGATTTTTTTGCATTTATAAGTTGTAACTTAGTATCAATTTAACGGCCTACAAATTTGCTATTCAACGGTGAAAATAGTTTTTCAATTGGAACAAGGACTGCTGAGATATGAAGAAAAATATTTTAAATTAAATCTTCAACGGCGCCGGACCTGACCTACAACAACAAAGCAGACCTCATCGTGCATCGCCGAGTGTGCTCCCGAGGACCAACGAGTGAGCGGGGTCAACGACCGCCCTTGGCCGCCGGACGCAGGAGCGTAGCAAGCACATAGCAACGTGCGTAGCGGCGTCGTAGAGGACTGCTACGCTGCTACGGAACAAACTGACGCATTACTTGAAGATCCATCGATAGCCAGGTTAGTGCTACGCGCCGCCAAACACATAGTAATATTGGAACCTGAGAAAATCAAGTTTCTTTTTGGACATTTTCTGTGCTTTGCTTTACACCGATTACTATTACTACGAAAGATTAGAAACATCATCTATAAACCACGGAACTCTCAACCTTTCAATATAATGGAATCAAGTAGTCACAAGGACGACAGTTCAGCCGCTAGCCGCAAGGTGGCAGCACTTTGCATCAAGTGCAACAGTCAAGATGATAAGAAAGCACTGTTATCATGCTCACAATGTAAAAAGGTTTTCCATTTTGATTGCATAGGCTTCTCAGAGAGGGTTTATAGGCTAATGGATAAATCAAAAAGGGACAACTGGATGTGCATAATATGTAAGCAAAAGGTACAGTTGGGTGCCCAAAATTTGCCTAAATCTCAACAATCAAATAAAATTCAAAAAACGAAAACTCTTGAGTCCATCAAAGCGGACCAAAAAAAACCTGAATCAAGCCCTACTATTCAAACGTTTTCAACAAACTCGCCACTGAAAAATCCCATCCGTGAGCCTTCAGATGCGTCAGGAGATAACGATAGAACTGCTCTTCACACATCTCACTCGTCATCAACAAGTGACACATCAGAAGATCAAAATATCACGACATTAGGAGGTTTTTCTCTGACTACAGACATAATAAACGACGAAAATTTATCTGTATCAGTAAAAGAAAAAGGTTCACAAAATGACAGCCAAATCGATTATGTAACACAGAGGAAAATGAGAATTCATTTTTCGCAATTCAGCCTCGACGATTCATGTCTTTCCTATAACTATACTAAAACACCTACATTGGAAGATGCTAAATCAAGACAAAAAATGTATGACTTAAAACATAATCTTGATAAGGCAAATAAATACATAGATCAACTACTACTCGAAATGGTGGACATAAAAAAGGAAAATGAACGATTAGAAAATCTTACCAACAGTTTAAAAAAAATATGCTCAGATACAGAAACACCTTCTCCAGGAATACGTAATCATTCTTTTAATAACAATGAACAACTACCAATTACCATGGTCGATGCCAGTATATCGAAGCGATTTTTTTTACCCACGAGTACACCTCTAAAATACACCACTAAAAACGCATCAACTCAAACTCACGAAGTTGAAAAAACAAATAGAGCACCAGTACTTAAAACATCTCAAACAAACAACAAAAAAAAGAAAATAAAAAAACTGAGACAGAAGATACAAAAAATGGTTACAAACTTAGCAAAACTACGAACCGAGAATGACAAATTAATCACAGAAATAGAAAAAATTGTTTTAAAAAATAAGCATATTGTAATCGACTTACCTTATGACGAAGAAGTAGCCAAAAACAGCCTACATAAAAATAAAATATGCATATTAAGCACAAATAAAAGAAACAAAGTATTACAAATTGCTGAGAATATTTTTGCAGATAAATACCAACTTTGTCACTATCTTATGCCAAATCGTGGAATAAAACAACTATTAGACGAAATAACACACAAAATATCAGACTTCACTATTACAGATTACTGCATTATTTTATTCGGCGAAGAAGATTTTTATTCATCAAACAACTACCAGGATTTAGTATTATACATACGAAAGGCTTTACAACATATTCGGCATACGAACATATTAATCTGCTCACCAACTTACAAGTGTGAAAGATATGCTAACATGTTTAACTGGAGAGTAGAAAACTTCAATAAACTACTTTATCAAGACTTCACATCAGATGAGTATGCATATCTGATAGATTCTAACCTAAACTTAAAATATGATGAAACTATGTTTCACCAACGCACTGGAAATTTGAATAACCTTGGTATAAAAACAATTTTTGATACTGTTTCTAAAATAATAACAAAAAATGAGGAATGGTACTATGAATCAACATATTGTGAGCGTGAACGTCAAAATCAAGAAATTAACTCTAGACAGATAAAAAATCAAAAAGAATTAAATATTCAATTAGAAAACAGTAAACCACTGGAAAACGAAGAACAATTAAGCGAAAACCAACAAACTCAAGAACAAATCCAGTTTTTTCGGTAGTAACGAGAATGTGTTTACTATATTACATTTTAATATTCAAGGTATAAAGTCAAAGATAGATGAACTTGAAATTTTAACATGTCAGAAAAATGTTGATGTTTGTTGTTTTAGTGAAACTTTCTTAAAAGAAACTAATGTGTCTATTATGCAGATAGATAATTATAAACAAGCTGCTAGTTCATGTAGATCAAGACAAAAATGTGGTGGTGTAGCTATTTATGTAAGAAATTCAATCAATTTCATGAATCTGAAATGGGTTTCAGATATGTACATTGAAAAACATTTTGAAAGCTGTGGTATTCAGATTCCAGAACTAAATTGTATAATTATATGTATTTATAAATCAACAAGTGGTAACTTTGATATATTTATGTATAATTTTGAATGTTTGTTAAATACACTGGTAGCTAAGAAAAGAAATTCCTCAAAAAAGGTCTTTATTGTAGGAGACTTCAATATCGATGTTCTTGTAGAGAGTGATAATGATAAAAAACAATATACAAAAATAAAGCAAAAGAAGGAATTTCTCAGTACTATGCAAGCTTATAAGTTTCATCCGACGATTTCGGAGCCGACAAGAATCACTGATCATTCTGAAACTTGTATTGATAATATTTTGACAAATATCAAAAAATATAAAGTTGAAGTTTTAAAATTAGAATATTCAGATCATACAGCACAACTAATATCAATTCCAACAAATGTATCTTTTCGTCAAAACTACTGGTATGTTCACAAAAGAAATCCAACGATGTATATCGAGATATTTGTGAAATATGTATCAAAAATCAACTTTAGTAATGTATACCAACAAAAGGACCCAAATTTAGCATATAAACAGTTTATGGAAATATTTAATCTATTATATGAACTTTGTGTGCCCATAAAAAAAGTCAAAATTACTTATAAGAGGCAGCCAAATTGGAAAACAAAAGGAATACTTATAGCTAGTAAAACTAAAAGAATTTTCCATCTACAATCACAAAAAAGTAAATGTTCAAAAATTAAATACTCTTACAAAAATTATTGTAAAATTTTTAAGCGGGTAACTAATAACTCAAAGTCATTATGTAATATTAAGTACATAAATCAAAGCTCCAACAAAAATAAAGCTACATGGTCCGTTATAAATCAGAATACAAAGGCCAATAACACTATAAGAGAAACTATTAAATGTATTAATAATAATGATTTACTGATAAATGAACCTAATATTATGTCGGATACATTAAATAAGCATTTTATTAATTTATGTAAAGCTCATACACCTAGTACTAATTATAAGCCAATAGCTCCAGCAAATTGTAAAAGTATGTTTTTGACACCAACTGATACATGCGAGCTAAAAAAAGTTGTAAAGGGTATGAAGAATAAAAAAAGTGTTGGCTTTGATAAAATTCCAATACAAGCAATTAAAGCAAGCATAGACTATATAGCAGGTCCCTTAGTACACATTATTAATTTAGCTTTTGAGTGTGGTTGCTTTCCAGATGATCTCAAAAAAGGAATAATAAAGCCTCTTCACAAAAAAGGAGACAAAACGAATATGAATAACTATAGGCCCATAGCTTTGTTACCAACTTTCTCAAAAGTTATTGAAAAAATCTTATGCACAAGACTCGTTTCATTTTTAAACTCGCAAAATATTCTAAATCCAAATCAGTATGGCTTTCAAAAACAGAAAAATACTATCCAAGCTATTTTTAAAATTCTAAAACAAGTATGGGCTGCAATAAATAATAAAAGTACATGTATTGGAATATATCTAGATTTATCAAAGGCCTTTGATTGTGTATTGCATGACATTTTATTGAAACAATTAGACAATATAGGTATTCGTGGAAATGTGTTACGTTTTATCGAATCTTACCTCAAAAACCGGGTTCAAGCAACAGTTATTGACACTTACAATAAGGACACTAAGACAATTGAGACTATTCAATCAAGTTATGAAAATGTTATATTAGGCGTGCCCCAAGGAAGTGTCCTGGGGCCAATATTATTTTTAATTTATGTTAATGAATTACCATTAATTGTTAATCACTTATGTGTAATGTTTGCAGACGATGCTACTATATTTATACCAAAAGAAAACAATTGTGACTATATAGAAGAAATAAATAGAACTTTAGAAACTGTTGTAGACTACTTGGAATCAGTAAATTTAAAAGTAAATTTGGATAAAACAAAAATTGTTCAGTTTAGAAATTATAAAAAACAACATTATGATTTGCACGTTGTGAGCCGGGGCGAACAAATCCATGAAGTAAGTGAGATAAATTTCCTAGGTGTAACTATTGACACCCATTTAAACTGGAAATCTCATATTGAAAATATCAATAAAAGAATAGCTAGTAGTTGCTATGCCTTATCGGTTCTAGCTAATGTGACGTCCACTGATGTAGCCAGAAATGCGTATTATGGCTTTGTTTATCCCCTGCTCACCTATGGAATTGTTTTCTGGGGAAATTCTGTCAATGTCCAGTCAACGTTTGTTATGCAAAAAAGGTGTTTAAGAACAATATACAAAATGCAATTCACAGATTCTCTAAAATCAATATTTATTAATAATAAATTCCTCACATTGACATGCATTTATATTTTAGAAATTTGTTTATTTATTAAGAATGACCATGAAAATTTTGTAAAAAAATCTGACATTAGAAATAATTTGCGATCGTTTTATACCCATGACATATGTATTAAATCATCGACTTGCAATATAATGTATAAAAGCACATTAATTACGGGTATTAAAATTTTCAACCACCTACCTGTCTCGATTAAAATGCTTGAAGGTATGTCATTTAAAATTAAACTCAAGAAATGGCTTTTGGAAAAGGGATTCTACAGCTTAAATGACTTCTTTGCATGTTCTTAACTTATAATATTTAGTTATTAAGTCAACAGCTTTATAATATTGTAAATGTATTAGGTGCTAAATATGCTTTGCTTATTATTGTACGCCTGAAAAAGGCAAACTGTTGATACCATTGTTCCACATTGTACCATCAAACAACACAGTTAACAATAAAGAATTATCTTATCTTATCTTATCTTATCGTGGTTCGAACCCCACCAGTCACCACGTACCAATGTGTTTTTCGGTTTTCGAATTTCATATGTAGGTACGTTTATTCGGTGCTTTTTCCGTGCTTCGGAAGGCACGTTAAGCCGTTGGTCCCGGTTAATATCGTTTAATACCGTAGATATTAGTCGTTAAGCCATATCAGAGGCCAGTGCTAAGCATTGGCGGCTTGAAAACTCTGACCTAATCTAGGATTGGGTCTGGTTTCCCTTCTGGGTTGCAGAGGTCAGATGGCAGTCGCTCTGTGTAAAAACCAGTACCCTCGTTCAATCCCCTAGATTAGGAAGCCGACCCCGTGAGATACGGGATAAGGCTAGGGAGATGAATGTTTTTAGTGCGTTTTGATTTTTTTACTGATAAGGGCACAACTTAGCTTATACAGTCACCTTAGTACGAAATAGATAGCTTTTTCATTAAATAAAAGCAAGACGATTAAGAACTTTAACTTTGACGAACTGACTAATAAATATTTTCTGCCAGATTATTAATATTATAGAAAAAGTATAAATACAGAAACCCCCTGTATGACGTTCAGAGAATACAAACATCAACAAAAGCGTAGCGGGGCGCTCGCGGATTATAGCACATTAACACCCGATATGCTCACACCCTGTATACTGAATAGCTTAAGTAGATCATTATTTAACACTCGGTTTGGGAGATAAATTCTTAACATGTGCGAAAAAAAAATGGTTTACTGTTTGAGATAAAATACTTACTTTTATCTACTTACTGGTGTCGATTCTGGCAAACATATTTTAAATGATTACTTTATACATACATATAATCGCGTCTTTATCCCTAATGTGGTTGGCAGAGCGTAAACGAACCTGTAACTATTAATGACTTTACTTACTTCGCTGGCTCAGCGACCCAAAGTGAGCCTTGGCCTCCGACATCAAGTTTCGCCATTCGTCCTTATCCTGAGCAGCTTGTGGCCAATCAGCATTTCAAAGCGCTTTCAGGTCTTTGGACTTCATCGATCCAGGGGTACCTAGGACGCCGGACTGGTCGTTTCCCATACGGGTATCCAAGGTATGCTCTTTTGGGCGCACGATCTTCCTCCATTCTCTGGACATGTCCAAGCCAGCGAAGTCGCGCAGATTTAAATTACTTCCATGCTGGACTGGGAGCGGAGAAAAACATAGAATGTGCCAGCTGCATTTCCTCCCGGGCATGCTGTAAAAACCAGCTAAGGGATCCGAGGGCTTATGTATATTGCAATTTAGGCGACAGGCTGACAACCTGTCACTACAGCAATATACCTACAAATCTATCTTAAACAACCCTCAAAACTTTGTCAGACGTGGCGGGACGACCTTTGTTTAGGTCATGTACGCTCTGCCTACCCCATTAGGGATAAAGGCGTGATTATATGTATGAATATTGGGTTCGGATATCAGCTGCTCTATCTCCAGGTTCTTCCTTATTTTCCATTAATGACTTTAGCATGCTAATTTTAAACTATACTTGTTTATTTAAGAAAAGAT
Source organism: Scrobipalpa costella (assembly GCA_949820665.1). Classification (NCBI taxonomy): domain Eukaryota; kingdom Metazoa; phylum Arthropoda; class Insecta; order Lepidoptera; family Gelechiidae; genus Scrobipalpa; species Scrobipalpa costella. The sequence goes on from OX463318.1 coordinate 15,914,384, forward strand.
TTGGAGTTTAGGTACACTAACGTTCAAAAAAGATATAGGTAGTTAAATAAATATACTTACAAATATGAATTTCTGTTTGTAATATCTATTAGTTTAGTGTAGGATCTATCTTCGCCTAATCTAACGTTTAGAATGTATACAACGTGTAACAGAAAGGGTATATGCACCCGACCTTACATATTAGGATGTGGATATTCTTCCATGCTGGCCTGGGAGCGAGAGGAAAACATAGAATGGGCTAGCTGCATTTCCTTCCGGGCATGCAGTAGAAACTAGGTAAGAGATCAGAGGGTTTCAGTATATTGCAATTTAGGCGATGGGCTGACAACCTGTCACTATAGAAATATACCTACAAATCTATATTAAGTAACCCTCAAAACCTTGTAATACGTGGCAGAACGACCTTTGTTTGGGTCTTTTACGTTTTGCTTAATGGGGTATTAGGGATAAAGGCGTGATTATATGTATGCATGTATAATATAAACCAATCCATTAAACTGAACAACTTTCTCAGAGGAACACAGGTACCTAGGTCGAAATAGAAATTGACTTTCCATTCTATACGTGCTGTCGAACCGAAGCTGAAACCGCTGTTGCCGAAGTAGATAGAAGAATAAAGAAGGCTTGGAATGCATACTGGGCTCTCAAGCATATATTCAAATCAAAAATAAGTGTGAAACTAAAAAAGATATTAATGGACACAGTGGTAACTCCGACTCTACTCTACGGGTGTCAGACCTGGCCTATGACAAAAGAAATTCTGGACAAATTAAGGGTATTCCAAAGTACTACAGAGAGAAGTATGCTAGGGCTCAAGCTCCAAGATAGAGTAAGAAAAATTGATATAAGAGAAACAACAAAGATAACTGATGCAGCAGAATTAGCTTGCTGTCTCAAATGGAGATGGGCGGGCCACTTAGCGAGGACAACCGACGGTCGCTGGAGCGAGAAGGTGCTACACTGGTACCCGCGAGGCACGACCCGCCCCAGAGGCCGGCCGAGGAGACGCTGGCGCGATCACATCGTCCAGACTGCAGGAATAACCTGGACAAGACTACCCGCAAATAGAGACGAGTGGAGAGCGATGGAGGAGGCCTATGCCCGACTAGGGCTTCCATATGCAAAAGAAAACCAAATATATTAAATAATTTGAATTTTAATTATATTTTAAATAACATAATTAATTGAATACTTAACACTAATTTAAGAATGAATTTTATAAATGAACTATAATTATTAATGTATTATTTTATAATGTACTAAATTGCATGGAAATAAATGACTATATTATATATTATTATATTATATGTATGCATGTATAATATAAACCAATCCATTAAACTGAACAACTTTCTCAGAGGAACACAGGTACCTAGGTCGAAATAGAAATTGACTTTCCATTCTATACGTGCTGTCAGGGTTCATCGGGTCCATAGACTTGATACCCACTCGACGGAAGGAGAAGCTGATGCATTTTGTTTGGAAGGTATTTTTTTTTAGTTTTTCGATCTATGTTCCTTTGGGAAAGTTGTTCAGTTTCATGGGCTGGTTCATATCCTTTAGGGTGCATATACCCTTTTTGTTACACGTTATAGAATGCGAATAATTTAACGAGAGGTCGTTTGAGTTTTGTGAGAAGACTTTTATAAAATTTGGAATGGTCCATTTGATTTCATTCAAAAAAATTGATCCTATTAAAAATATTCTACTAAAGCTCTAAAGAAAACGTCAGAAAAACAAATTAAAAACCAATTTCTTGGCACGGCGACGGTGCCGTCACGATGTCGTGGCTCCTTTTTATCACTAGACGGCACGGTAACGACACGGCCACGACCCGATAGTTCCAATTTTGAGCGCACATACACGCGCAAGCTTCGTACGAATACAAAACACTTGCAGTTTCAGAATCAATGCCGTGCCGTTGCCGTGCCGGCAAGTGGCAAAGCGTGTCATATAATTTCATTGATTTTCATAGAGTATCTTTTCCACGGTACAGTCAACGCTGCCGTGCCGTCGCCGTTGCCGTCGCCGTGCCGTCTAGTCAAAAAACGCCCATTATATTTCGGGGCTCAGTTAAATTATTTTTTAGAAGGAGTCGTTTAATTTCCATCAAACATTTTTAACTCTATTACTTTTATTTATGAACAAAATTGGCGCGAAAAATAGAAAGCAAATCCAGTTAGTGAACAATTTGAGTTGTAATCGTTTTACCGGCCATAGCATACCGGGAGTAAGGGACAGCGTAGCAAAAACTGATATGCTCAGTTGTTCAGTCAAATAATAATAATCATTTTATTTCAGACGATTACAGTCCATAAATAATTGAAATTACAAAAAATAATACATTTGGTACACAATTTATAAACAACAGTAAAATAAAATCTAAGCTAATCAATATAAAAAACACAAAAACATAAATGAAAATCTAATTTCTGGCATGGACGTATACACCTTTTAACAGCGCAACCCAATGTCTGTATATACGTCCATCCAGTCTGTCAGAAAACACCTTCAGGATCCTATTGCCACTACCCCGCGTTCTGCACAGCAAGGAGTCTGCCTTTTTACGCATTATAGTGAAAAAGTCATCAGTTCGCGCGTCGGCAAACATCCCTGATGCACTACAAAAGCGAGGCAGTCCCAACAGGCCCCTGAAGATATTGTTGTAGAGGATTCGAAGGTCACTGTAGGCGCGCTTGGCATACGAAGTCCATAGGCTGCTTGTATAAAAAGACTGACAGTACGCCTTAAAAAAAGTAGTTAGCCAAAGTATTTGAACAAACAGGAAATTGTTTCACGAAAAATTAAATGGCTTTTCCATACAAATTGTCTGATCGAATCGAGGTGGTCATTTTGTATTTTTTTTTTTTCTTTCCTAAAAAAATTTCGTGCTGAAAATTATTCAGTTTCGTTGACGGAATCCTCCTATCATTTTCTGGTTACGCTGTCCCTTACACCACACTTAGGCAACTAGTGGTGCTTAAGGGTATAAAGAAGGGTATTTTGAATTTTCTATACAAGTTAAATAAGGACTGGCCAATTTGCATATCATCAACTAAAATACGTTGGTAAGTCTTATACACTTTGTGAGATTTCCCGATATTTGGCTAGGATAATGCAGGCAGAATCATCTGAATACTGAAAAAAAAAAGATGCCGTCAGTCGCTGTCTTTGATAGTGGTCGTTACACAAATAATTATGTCAGAGGCGTATTAGCTGTGAGTAGGTGGTTTGACACCAGGTTCATCGGGTCGATACCCACACGACAGAATAAGAAGAAGAAGAAAATAGGTATCAATTGGCTGAAAGTTATAATAAGTAGAGTTAATAAGGACGCAACGGACAGCCGACACCGCCTTCCAGATACGCCTTCTTGTAGAGATGGGACGATATCGATATCGATAAAAGCATCGACATATTATTTAGAATTGTTACAATGTTATTTTATTAATTACTGCAATAGGGTTACCCGTTGTAATTAAATATTGTGTTCCATGCTGGCCTGGGAGCGAGAGAACAACATATAATGTGCCAGCTGCTTTATCTCCCGGGCATACTGTAAAACCATCTAAAGGATCCAAGGGTTTCAGTATGTTTTAATTTAGGCGATGGGCTGACTACCTGTCACTACAGCAATATACCTAGAAATCTATCTTAAATAACCCTCAAAATCTTGTCAGAGACCTTTGTTTAGGTCGTTCACGCTCTGCCGACCCCATTAGGGATAACGGCGTGATTATAATAATAATAATAATAATAAATTGTATTTATTAAAATAAAAAACATTTAAAATAGAACAAGCATTTTACAACGATCCCCGCACTAAGCGCAGCTTGTATCGCGGGAACCTCACAACAGTTATCAGTAAATGTATTAATTTAAAAACGTCAGGTCTGGACACTATTCTACTAAGACATTTTTTAGTTATATTGTTCATTAGAATTTGGAAAATATTAGACATGCAATAAAATTATGAAATGGAAAAAAATACTTTTAAAACTAAAACTCAATTACAAAAAATAGAAACTTAAATTTAACATATATGGGTGTGACTGGTGAGTGTGTGTGAGTGTGTGTGAGTGTGAGTGTGTGTGTGTGTGTGTGTGTGTGTGTGTGTGTGTGTACACGCGGGCAACAGTTTATTAATTTTACGCTTTCGGTAAAAGGTCTTCTACTTGGTCGTAGTCCTGAGTCTGCAACCAAACATCCGCCTCCCGTTTTACTTTTGTGGCAGGTAAATCCTTTAACTGAGGCAATTTACGACAAACAGCGTTGTAAATAAATGGAAGTAGAAAGGCGGGTAGACGTTGCGCAAAGGTGGAACGCGCTGGACAAACAGGAACCCTGTAAACCCTGCGGTTCTTTACGCGAGCGTAATTCGTGGAGTTAACTATGAAGGCATGCGTAGTAATAACTGCCCTATGAATGAACAGGGCACGAACCCGCAGCACCTGACACTCTCGATACAAGCTGTCTGTAGCATACCTACGGCGCTTGCCCAACATGACTTTAAGGACCGCCCTTTGGGCTCTTTCCAGTTCCATCATTCTTTTCTTGGTGGCACCTCCCCACGCCTTAATACAATATAGTAAAAGAGACTGGCATAGGGCTTTGTATACAAGGATGCAAGTCACTTTGTCAGCTGAGTTTCGGATTTTTTTCATAACATATATGATTTTACGCACACGTTTCGACAGTGAGGCTATATGATCACCGAAACTCAGACTGCCATCAACCGTTACACCAAGGTACCTCACACACTTAGAACGACTTATCGGCTGACAACTGCACAACATCGCATCGAGTGCCGTAGGTAATGGGCAGGAGTGCAATCTGAGAGACAATGACACTGGTGGTTCCGATACTAATGTTTTATGGAAATTCAGGTATTGCGTTTTAGTTTTGTTGAGTGTGAGAAGGTTCTTCTCCAGCCAATCACTGATTTTAATCATACCTTTTTCTGTTTTTTTATATACATTCTCCCATGAAGAGCCCTGGAATAATATAACCGTATCGTCAGCATAACATATTATTTCCGCATCTACCAGCTGTACGTCGAAAATATCGCTCATGTACACTATAAACAGCGTTGGACCCAATATGCTGCCCTGCGGAACTCCGAAACCCACATTATTCACATCACTCTCTTCAGAACCAACCCTTACCAGTTGACGACGGTTGCTGAGGTAACTGTGGAACCAGTCGAGTGCCACTCCTCTAATGCCCAATCTATTAAGCTTGCGCAACAAGATCGGAATGGAGACCGTATCAAATGCCTTAGCGAGGTCAAGGAACACGCCAAGGGAACGCTGGTTCCGGTCTAGTGCATTACAGACTACGTTAGCAAGTGACATAACTGCATCCTCGGTCGACATTCCTCTTCTGAAGCCAAACTGATTCTTCGGAAACAGGTCGTGTTTTTCGAGGTATGCGACCAGTCTTTTACAAACCAGCTTTTCGAGTAATTTGGAAAAGATCGATAGAAGTGAGATCGGTCGGTAGCTATTAGGTGAGCTTTTATCTCCGGCTTTATAGATGGGCGTAACCGCAGCTACTTTCCACCTGTCGGGAAAAACACCAGATTCCAGGCTCAAATTAAAAATGTGGGATAGAGGTACCAGCACAAATTCTCTCACATGTTTGATAAGAGAAGGAGTGCAATTGTCTATTCCGGGGGCGCTATCAGGTTTTAACTCACTTATGCATTTATCAATCTCGAACTCATTAGTCGGGAACATAAAAAATGAATGAGTCACAGACGAGTGCGAATCAACCTCATCAGCTAGTGCCTCCTCAGTTGTCTGTAGTTTTAGAAGAACATCCCTAGCTACATTAATGCCAACACCCGTAAAATAGTCATTACAGTTATTTAAAGAAGTGCGCGGATCCATCCCAGGGGCAATAAGATCTGTTGGATCAGCACGAATTTTGTTTAAGTGACATATATCAGATATAGTATGCCAGAGCTTTCTACTGTTACCTTTATTGGTCGTGATTTGTTGGCTCTCATAATTGGACTTCAAGTTACGCAGTAGGTTTGTAAGAAAGTTGCGATATCTTGTGAACGTATGTTGAAATATTTTATTTGAAGGGTTTTTTCTTGCTTGCATATGAAGTTTGTCTCTAATAGAGAACGTGCATATAACATATTTTCAGTTCCTGAATCTATTGTCTAAAAACATCTTAAATTATGAAAAGAACAGTGAAAACAGAAATAAAATTGATCAAAAAATCACCGAGACATACCATTATAAAGATAGACTATCTATCTCTCTCTTCGAAACGACAATTTATATGGAATTAGTATGGCGCTCCTGTCTTATGACGTCACATGACAGTTCGGACCTCTCTTTTTAACTAACCACTTTAAGGCATTATAACTCTTAAACTAATGAATATTTTGCGAAAATTCCTTCACATCCGTTCATCTATGGTGACAATAATTCTTACTAATAGTTTAAAAAAAATCATGAGTATTCCCTATTTTTTGGCATTTCATAAGTCCGGGTGTGATCCAAGGCTGAAGGTTGAATTTGGATCGACTAATGGTGATTACGCGAGAGTTCTTTTTTAAGGCCGTATCTAACGTGTAGTCAAATATTGCGACGGCTTCATCGACATTTGTGCACATTGTAACGGTAGTCCAGTCTACGCTACTTAGATAACTTTTAACTGCCTCTAGATCGATTTTGTTTCTGGTTCGTTTTTTGGTGAGGGGCTGACGTTTTCCAAGATCCATCCCCAAAACACAGATACTGTGATCTGTAGTAGCACAATAGAAAACTAAACCCCTGGCCTGAGAATAACTTTTAACGAAAATATGGTCTAAACAGTTTCCTTCCCTAGTTGGTACAGTAATTGCAGGTAGTAGCCCGTGTTCAGCCATAAGACACATATAATCTGAACTATCTTCATCCAGAGGGGTAGCTATGATGTTCAAATTGAAATCCCCTGCCACAACTATATGTAAGAGATTTGATGATCTGCGCAACAGACAGTCCAAAGACGATAAAAAGTTGGAAGAGTCCACAAAAGAAGGCGAGCGATAAATAGCCAATAGTAAGAGGTTAGGACTAAGCATGATTTCAAGGCCATTGCAATCTGCGCAATCAGTCTCTTTCACTGATGCCTTCCAAGAATCTCTCACATACACCGTGACTCCGCCACATTTGTTAATGTACTTGTGGGTTCGGTAAGAGCAGTAGCCTGGGATTTGTGGGATGGTAGAGGACTCATTCAGCCAGCACTCTGTAAGGACTATCGTATCAAATTCTTGATTCAAACGTTTTAATGATACTAGGAAAGAGTTAAAGTTTCGATTGATGCTTCTAATATTATAACACAAGACTTTAAGATTCATTGTAGAAGATAAATGTAGGTCACAATCTTCGAGACTTCCAAGCGAAACACAATTAATAGATAGAGTTTCGTCTATATCATCAGCTACGCTATCCAACATCGAGAATATGGAACGTGCTCAAATGCAATGTCAATTTTGAGGTGTTTCCGCTTGGAGGTCCCGCGAGGCCGCGCCTTCTGAATGCGTGTATGGAAATAAGTGTTAGTGTAAATAGTTTTATATGAAAGGTTATGCGTGATTGTGAAAAGTTATGTAAAAATGAGAGTGAATGTGAAAAAGAATTGTGATCAATAAAAGTTAATAGTATACAACGACAAATTACATTAAAACAACAACAAAAACAATTATGATTCTTTTTGCGCATCTTCAATCGATGTAAGAGGTCCAATTTTTTGCTCCAGATCGGTATTGCTAGTGATTCGCACTGCGGGCTTTCCATCTGATTTGCGCACATATATGCAGCCGAATCGAAGCCAGCAGTATCGGAATCCATAGTTATTAGCCCGTTGTCTCGCCTCTCGAAATAACTGCCGATTTGATTTCGTAAGCCTTTCATTGAAGAATAGCCTACTGGGTTCTCCATCTATGATATTCTCCGATGTAATGTTTCGCCTAATTCTGGCAGCATTAATCAACTCGTCACGTTTACGCTTTCGGAGGAGTTTTACGACAATTGGACGGGGTAGCTGATTCCGAGATTGGACTAATTTCTGCGGTTTGCGGCCAACTCGAGTGACGTCGTCGATATCCGCCTCAGATAAATCAACACCGATTTTTCGGGCTGCCATCAACACAATATGATTAAGGTTTTCTTTTTCTTGTTCGGTAATCCCCATTATCTCCAAATCGTTTCTCATGCTATGCTGTTCTTGCCAGCTAACAATCTGATTAAGATTTTCAACGGATATTTTAAGGGTGGCAATTTCGATTTCTGCATTTTTCATTTTTACTGTGTGATCTTTAATGGTTTGCTCCAGTGTAGTCGACAGGTGAGCCATTTCCGTTTTTATTTCCAGGTTTTGTTTACTCACTTCAGCCACTTGAGCCCGCAATAGACGTATTTCGCGCATTATTTGAGATACATCATCATTCATAGGCAGTATTTCTTCTTCTGATTTCTTGCTTTTAGTAGTTGTTTTTTTGTTTCCACGGGTAGTTTTAACATTTAAGTCATTTTGACTATCCATGGTGTAAGCGGGAGATTGTCCACGAACTGGAGTAAGAGAGTTGTCTCCTTTTGGTCGAGAACAAGTACAGGAAGGGCATAGCCATTTGCTGCGAAATTCTGTCCCGTAGGTATCGAAATCACTTTTCTTTATGTTAAGACAAAGTAGGTCAAAAATGCTTTTACATTTTGAGCATTTCATGTAGTCTAAATCAGTAATGTTCTCACCACATCCAGCACATTTTGCAGGCATCGTTGTACTTAAGGTGTGTTAGTAGAATCAGAGCCGAAAGTAGGCGCAGACGCACAATCACAAACACTCGTGCGCTCGAACGCTAGGCGGCAGCGACGGACGACGGTGGCCGACCGGTTTCTCGATGGCGGGAGAGTGACTCACCACAGCGACCGCTCGGCGTAAGTAAACAACGGAGTATTTTAAAAATGTTTTCGCTGATTGCTTCTTTAATATTAGGAGTTTAGAAATACACGTTACACCACCAAACAGGATTAAGTTTTAGAAACACTATGATGTTAAAATTTTAAGGTAACAGTAGGATTTTGCACACTAAATTAATATTAATGGTGAGAGAAAGAACAATACGTCTGTTTCGTGCCAGAACCGGACGATCCTAACCGATCGATTACTATGTATGTATGTATATCGTTTCTGTCAAAAACAGGTGTAAGCAAATGATAATGATGTATAAAGTCTCTGCCATACTAAACAAAAGATTTTTCCCTTAAAAAGTGACGGTAGTAGCTTGTACTTAGTTTAAGTATTGTATGTAATGTAATGTATTTAGGATAATTATTTGTTTAGGTTTGCACTATCCTGCTTACCGCTACTCATTTTTCTTTCACCCAAAGGTTGCCTGGAAGGAATTGCTACCTTAGCAATAAGGCCGCCTATGTTGTACTTGTCTTTGTTGTTATCTGTTGTGTTGTATGATTTGTATTCTTACGTGCAATAAAGAATTTTTATGTTATGTTATAAACTAATAATGATAATAATGTAATAAACTGGGACCAGGGTACGAAAAGGAAGACGAAATTGAGGTAGTTATTTATGAAATAAAAGTTAATATCGATAAGATTGTCGATGTAGTTTCCCAGCACTAGTCAGCGGGGGCTCTCGCGCGAAATTGGAGGAAAACTTTCGTAAGGGGAAATGAAATGGGATTGATAAAAATTGGAACCAAGCCTCCGCCAGGGCCGGAATTAGAAACGAAAATAATACTACACAGTTTTGGTGGGTTCTTCGTCAACTGAACCCGCAATTAACTCGTCCCGTGAGATGAGTTGACGAATCATGTAATAAATATTTTTTATTCATCAACTGATTTTTTATGCCCATTTTTAAGTTTGCATAAATAATACCTAAAAATAAAGCTACAACAGCAGCTACTTTTTGGGCCCTTTCTATGCTCTAAAAGTGGGTTCAGTTGACAAAATATAATTTTATTGATAAATAACCCATATTGGGGATTTTGCTGGTACTGTTTTAATAAGTCAGAATTTCAGAGTCATGCCTGTTCCGCCCAGTCTTTACCTTCCTACTGTACTTCTTTTGATAACATATTTGCCTAATTGAATTTTGAAGATAAAATATGAAATAATAAATTCACCTCGGGCAGGACTCAAGCCTGAGAATCTGTAATGCCGGTCCATCGCTCTGCCACTGAGCTACCGAGATGGTAGTGGGGTTGACGAATTTATCATAGTCTTTCTTTATGTACACGTCGTAGCGACTTTATGAGATTATAAGAATTAAACAGGGCTTGAACTGTCCAAATTACGATTGGAATTCAAGTCAATAATGATATCGCCCCACTTTATGAAGATATTTCTATATGAAGAGCTAATCGGGCACTGGACTACTATTTGTTAAAGAGGATATCTGTGCTATCTTATCATATCTGAATCATTGTACTGCTGGGCAAATGATAGATAGATAGATAAAAAGTTTATTGCATAAAAAACATCACACATAAAACATAACGTAAACACAAAAAAAACACGAGAAAATAAATAAATAAAGGCATGACAAAAATAAGACAAACTAGTACCTACATTCTGTTGAATGTGTGCTGAAGTGATGCAGATGGTCAAAGCTCAGTGTATTATAGCTCATTTTTTTCTCTCACCCAAATGGAAGGACGTAGGTCCCTGCTTAAAAGTAGATAGGTAAAGAATCAAATACATGTTTTATAAATTTAAAAAAGGTAATGAATTACCTACAACAAAAAATAAATAAATGTTTGAATGTCATAACATGTTTTTGCATTAGAATATTGAATTGCAATAATAAATTAAAATGAAAAATAATGGATTAATTATGAAATAATTGTAACAAATTAATGATAAAAATACTATATTATCATATATTTTATTAAAGATAAACACAACCATAAAAATAACTTAAATATCAATAATTACAGCCGCATACGAGCACATATACTGTATATACAAATGGCCTACCTCGATTTTTTTTACAAATGTAAGTAGCAGAAACAGCTTGCGTATCCATATCTCTCACAAACCCTGCCTAGTTTTACTGAAAGTGGTAAGTGGTTTCACAAATTGTTGTCTTAATCCGGCCCTGTCTCTTCCGAGGGCTCGAAATTCACTTAGCTTCGTTTGTCGAAGCTTTTCGCCTCTTGAAACTTTTCAATAGCCGGGAATCGAATTCAGGCATCCCCCTTCATCCCCCCCTGATCCCCTCTAAAGGTGGGTTGCCAGGTGTGTGGATTTGACAAGAGTACAAACCTAGCAGAAGATAAAAATAAAAACCATTGAAACAATAAAACCTCTTGTAGGAATTGTCTTGCCCGTCTCGTTGGGTATAATATAGCTAACAACCATCCCGGTAAAATTACCTATTATTTAAAAATAAAACCGCATTCAAATCGGTAAACCCGTTCACACAACGCCGTGAAAGTCGGGGTTTAAAAAAGATGCTCGACCTCACTGTCCAAGGCTCAAGATCACGCGGCAGACCAAGCGCTGGCTTGACGTGGTACAATCGGACAAAGAAATAGAAGAGAACGATCACACATCAGTGGATGTCGAAGACCGGGCACAGTGGAATGGAAAAAGCCGGGAATCAGACTCCATTTTCAGGCTGGGAAGACGCTAGGCAGAAGAAGAGGACAAACCTAGCAGAAGACAGGAACAAATAGATATTTACTAAGTTTGTGTGTGGGTACTGCCATGCTCGACTGGGAGTGAGAGAAAAACATAGAATGTGCCAGCTGCATTTCCTCCCGAGCATGCTGTAAAAACTAGCCAAGGGATCCGAGGGTTTCAGTATATTGCAATTTAGGCGATGGGGTGACAGCCTGTCACTACAGCAATATATCTACAAATCTATCCTTTGTTAGACGTGGCGGAACGGCATTTGTTTAGGTCGTTTACGCTCTGCCTACTCCATTAGGGATAAAGGCGTGATTATATGTATGCAAATTGCTTCCAATACTATTTCATTTTCAAACTAGGTCCTGGCAACACTCCCCCCCCCCCCCTCCTCTTCCCCTCTCCCCCCTAACACCTGGAGTGACGTGCGCGACAATACGGGAACACACGGCCACGTTCGAGAACGTAACGATTACTGAACGCAAATTGGAGGAAAAGTTTGTTACGTGATGGATTAACATCAATCACGCCTGTATCCCTTGCGTGGCAAATAGGTCAAATGATGCTAATAAATACAACCATTACTTTTTGCAACTAATATATAAGGGATAAGTTGGATAGCCAGTCTATCACCAAATTTTTCAATACAAATAAGTTTAAGTTAATTTTATCCCATAGAAAGTGATTCAGAAATGTTAGCTTTCTTTTACAAATTGACAATATTATAATATTATTAAACTCCAAAACTTTACCCTACAAACCTCAAAGCAGGTGACAACATCAATTCAATCGAAGGACCTACTCAAAGAAACTAAACAAACTCACAAACAGACAAAACATCTCACGGAGCGGATAATCCGTAGTGGTCATTTTGCGAATTTCATCAAAAAGGATACATTATAGTCGTTTTTTCACTTTTTCTACTTCTGTCCAAGTTTTTGCGACACTCGGCCCATTGTGCGCGACACTACGGGTAATTCGAGAGGCTTGAGAGCGCAAGGAGCCGCGTTTTGTGCGCGCTACTGTTTGTATTATCGACGCTGCACAGTGGTCAGCGATTAGATGGAGAGAGGCAAAAAAATGTGGGTTATTCTTAATTGGTCTTGTTCATCTAATATGAACTAATAAAAATAATAAAAGTGAAGTATTTTGAATAAAAATAAAATATAAAAATACTGTTTTGTACATAGAATATTAGAAAAAAAAATAACTATTAAAAATAATTCTTAATGTTACTAGAAAAAACTAACATAAACATTAATTATATGAATATATTTTTTTATTCAATTCAAATGCACTGTGACACGTATCTCATGCATGAGAGAATAGCATACGACAATAAATTAATAATTATCAAGAAAAGGTTTATCGCTTGCTTAATCGATTATGTGTACATCTGAATATGAAGAAAAAAGTATGAATCATAGTGCAAACAGGAAATGATTCATAAAAAAGATAGTAACTAAAATGTGAAGAAAATAAACATAATATTATGACTATTTTTATTTTCTTTGTTTTCAAACTGTTATGTTTAAGGGTCCAAAAGCATGCACTTAGCTTTCATTTCAAAGAGAAGGCTACACAGGAATGAACCACGAATTCACTGTAAATTTGTCGGCACGCCATAAGCCTCTTCGGTTTGTAACCGGATTAAGCCGGTTTGTTAGCCCAGTCTTCTCGGCTTGATGCCGCGGCTTAAGATCATGGGCCTGGTTCAAAAACTACTCAAAATACAAGTATAATTCCATGTCCAATGCATGGGTGGTTAGTCTTCCTAGTATCCGAAAGGGTTCCCAAGTTCCCAACCCAACTAGTACATAAGTGATAATAGCAGCCTAGTTTTGCAATCTTAAGTTATTTAAAAGCCGTTTAAGGGTTCAGAAAGTAACAATAGTTTTATATAAAGTGCGAGAAAACGAACAAAATATGAATGTCTACGCAATGTACATCAAAATGTATTTGTGATTTTATGACATTATATACGTAGTTTTATAAGGCGTTACTTTATGTTCAAGTGTGTAATGAATGTAGAATAAACCTCTTAAGCTATTTGTGAATAACATGCTTTTACTATTGACTACAATGTAGTTCATCTTGAATTATTTTTTATATAAAAGAACTGTTGTTGCTGTGAAGTATCGGTGGTAACTTCTTTCGATTCATTCGGAATCTGCAATTTTACATACATACATATAATCACGCCTTTATCCTTGATGGGTAGGCAGACCGTAAACGACCTAAACAAAGGTTATTTCACCACGTTTGACAAAGTTTTGAGGGTTATTTAAGATAGATTTTGTAGGTATATTGCTGTAGTAAACCCTAGGACCCCTTAGCTGGTTTTTACAGCACGCCCGGGAGGAAATGCAGATAGCACATTCTATGTTTTTTTTTCTCGCTTTCAATTTTACCTTAAAATTAATGTGACGGTTACATTATTGTGGTTCTAGTAGCAGAAAAAAGATAATATATATTTTGTATCCAAAAAAAATATTTGTTTTCATTCCATCAAAATACAGTCCATTGGTAGATTAAGTATCATTTCCCCGTAGCCCATTTATTAAAATGCGGTAAAAATCCTACCACATAATTAGGAGCTTTAACAATACGCCGCCGCCTCTTTAGCAAAAAACTTCTTAAAGCAAGATCTAAGTATCTGATCCTAAACAGAGATATTATTGCAAAGGTATAATATACTATTCCTTTGGTATAATATAGTATTTCTGTGAATATTGTACAATGTCCTGCCGGCAACGTTTGTAATATAAGAAGTGTTTAGAAGCCTTGAGTAGCCGAAACGGATACTTAGAAACATTATCCGTAACAAAAAATGTATATTGAGCGGAAAAATGCAATTTGGGTTTTATGTAAAATTAATAAGTGTCACAACAATTTTAAGTTTCTATATAATAAAATGTCTTATTCTCTTGTCGTTAAATTTTAATAAAAGTTGTAATTTACTGCTATATTCTTTTCAAGATGTACCCCATTTGCTTTTTTTTTGTTTTTTGTGAAATTACTATCAATACCAGAAAATTTTAACATCTCTTCTAAAAGTTACTGAAAATTTCTACTCGTTGTTAGTAGAAATAAATTACTTGTTTGAATTGTTTGCGAACTAATTTAATGTAAATTAAGTTTGTGTATCAATTTACTTCGGACGGCACGTTAAGCCGTTGGTCCCTGTCTCGGTCTTTGATAGTAGTTGTTACACAAACCATGTCCGAAGCCTATTAGCTCTGCTATTAGGTGGTTTAAAAACTCTGACACCAGGGTTCATCGGGTCAATTAACTCGATACTCAAACGACAGAAGAAGAAAAAGATTTTACTAAACAAACAAAATAACATTAGTTCAGTATTCAAAGAGATTGTGTGACTTTTTTCTCTACTTTATCAAACCCTATTATTGAGTTGTCGATGAACTGGAAACAACATCAGTCCATCAAATGGAAATAATATCTCAACATCTCGTTTAAAAACAATTTGTCTTTGTGTTCGACCCTCGGCAATTTACCCCAATTAAAAACAGAAAAATCCAATTCCACACGACGACATATTGGGTGAACGCCTCAAACAAATGCTAGTATTTAGTCTTAAAAAACCAACATAGTTACGTCCACCAAAAACGCTATTTTAAACACTATGGGAACGCAATAAGAACCATCGAACAGTATTTGTAATGTGGTGATTGTAGCGACAATGTGCATGCGTATTTTTTATTGTATTTTGCGTCATTGTTGCTTTTACAAGGTTTATTCGTCCTAACGAGTCAGCAGGGAGCCTATACGACATGTGTGCGAGAGAGACGGGTGTATGTAATATTATTTGTTTTGTTGCGATGTGGTTTGCAGCCCCCGGCGACTGTCCAAGTTTTGTCCACGCTTTTTTTCCGTTCGGGACCACTGTGCGATTTTATTATTTTGTTTGTAGTTTGCATCCTTTTCTTTATTCAGTTATTTTAGTTTGTTTTATGGATTGATCGAAAAACTTGAAGTAAAAGTTTTAAATCAATAGATGTTGAAGCATTTCATTATCCGTAATTCTGTTTCTTGAGGAAAATTGATTCGATTGCTAGGTTACATACATGCATACATATAATCACGCCTTTATTCCCAATGCGGTAGGCAGAGCGCAATCTACCCAAACAAAGGTCTCTCCGCCTCGTCAGACAAAGTTTTAAGGGTTATTTAAGGCTAGATTTGTAGGTATATTGCAGTAGTGACAGGTTGACAGCCCATCGCCTAAATTACAATGTACTGAAACCCTCGGATCCCTTAGCTGGTTTTTACAGCACGCCCGGGAGGAAATGCAGCTGGCACGTTCTATGTTTCTCTTTCGCTCCCAGTCAAGTCTGCTAGGTTACACACAGTATAATACGAAATGCGATTTAGATTAGACTTATAATATTCCCATACAATGCGTAATAAAGCTATTAATGTAAGATTATCACTGAACTCGGATCTAATGGTTGTTTTCACGCAATTTCACTCACACAATAGTTGCTGATCGCTGCGAGAGATGCGGCTGTACGGGCTGTTGGTAGTGAGGGCACATCTGCTTGCAGGAATATAAGTATTTTAAAAAAACAACCCGACTGTGGTACCTATAAAAATACATTTTAATGCATTAAGGCTTGTATTTATAAAGCAATCTTAAAATTGAGAGCAATATTAATTATGGATTTGACAGGCCACATTGTACTGAAATGACATTTTTGATACGAACGCAAACTCGCTGTCAGTCTCAAATACTGGCCTAATTGTTCTAAAAGTAAGCTTTAACATATAAATAAATATATTTATTTTAGTTATCTTCTATAAATCACCTTTATTTGGATACCCCACACGAATGGTTCAGTTGAAAAATAAATTTTGAAGACTTACAATTTAGCGTTTAAAATCTAAAATATTAAATTTGAATAGAAAAGAAAAAAAAACATATTTTTAAGGCCTCCGTATTTAGATTTCTCGAGCAATATTACGTATAGATTTGACAGGCCGTTTTGTACCGGTTGACATTTCTGATACAAACTTAACCTCGATGTCACTCTTGAGAGCTGATTATAAATACGGGCCTAAAAAACACTTGTGTGCTTGAGACCAATCGAACGATACCCTGATTGTCAAATTCCATTCAGCCGTTTCAAAGATACGAGGGAATAAAGTAATATAATAAATACGTATATGTTGAGTTTTGTAATTTTTCATGAATAAACGTTTTTCTATTCTATTCAATGCTAAAAATCAAAACATACATACAAAATACGTGCGAAAAACATAACCCTTCCTCGAAAGTCGGGTAATAAATTAAATGCATGCTCCGCTTTAACGCTTTTATTCATTCTAAAAGGCAGAATGCATTTTGTAAGAACTAAGGTAATTGGCGTTGTGTTCATTTTCACGATTTTCTCCATAATTATTGCTGATTGGAAAACAAAATGATCTGAGCCCCGTGGCTCGTCCGTCTTTCGATACCATACTACATACATACGTATAATCACACCTTTATCCCTAATGATTTATTTCTTCCATGCTGGACTGGGAGAAATAGAAAAACATAGAATGTTCCAGCTGCCCTTCCTCCCGGGCATGCTGTTGAAGTCAGCAAAAGGGACTCGAGGGTTACAGTGTATTGTAATTTAGGCGATAGGCTGACAACCTGTCACTAAAGCAATACATATTACAATCTAAAATTGCCCTCAATTTTTGTCAGACGTGGCGAAAGCGCCTTTTACGAGGCGTTAAACGCTCTGCCTACCCCGTAAGGGATAAAGGCGTGATTTATGTATGTATGTATCCCTAATGGGGTAGGCAGAGCGTAAACGACCTAAACAAAGTTCATTCCGCCACGTCTGACAAAGTTTTTAGGGTTATTTAAGATACATTTGTAGGTATATTGCTATAGTGACAGGTTGTGAGCCCATCGCCTAAATTGCAATATACTGAAACCCTCGAAATGCTTAGCTGGTTTTTACAATATGCCCGGGAGGTAATGCAGCTGGCACATTCTATGTTTTTCTCTCGCTCCCAGTCCAGCATACTAGCTTCAAATATTTGTTTGACAACATAACACTCTGAACTCTGACTTCGTGATTCATCAAATAGTTACAACGTTACAAGTTACCTTTGTTTTTTAATACACTCAACTTAGAACTCTACAATATCCCATTCTCTCTCCCGTACTGCTATCTCGCTCGCTCTAATCGCATTAAGCGTCCATTTTTGCGAGCGCTCGAAGCCAGATCCAATCTCAGACTCATTTGTTAGCCATAAAACAATTATTAAAAAACGCCCGCGATTCGCCGGCAATTTTTTTGCTCGTTTTACGTCACTTAGCGTACCAGGATAACAGGTACTGATAGAGCTGTGTTATATAATTTGTAGAAAAACGATCTTACCTACAGTTTTAGGGAAAGGGGTTATTGGCGGCAATTCTGGACGCACTATTCCTTGAATAATTCATAGCTGGCGCTGTCACATACTAAAATTTGACATAAGAACAAGATATCAAATGAACACATGATTTTGACATTCCTAATTTGAGGTAAGAAGTTTTAAATAAGAAGTGAGCATGCTCCCTTATTTTACGTCAAATAACCAGTCTTATCAGATTAGGAATATCAAAGACATGTGTTTATTTACTATCCTGTTCTTATGTCAAAGTCAAGAAAGTGACAGCTATTTCAGTCTTTTTTGTTTCCTCTGGCTTTTCATGTGTTCCAACACGTACATACATACATATAATCACTACTTTATCCCAATGGGGTAGGCAAAGCGTTAACGACCTAAACAAAGGTCGTTCTACCACGTCTGACAAAGTTTTGCGGGTTATTTAAGATATATTTGTACGTATATTGCTGTAGTGACAGGTTGTTAGCCCATCGCCTAAATTGCAATAAACAGAAATCCTCGGATCCTTTGGCTAGTTTTTTCAGCATGCCCGGAAGGAAATGCAGCTAGCACATTCTTTGTTTTTCTCTCGCTCCCAGTCTAGCATGAAAGAAAATAGTTATACCAGTTGAAACTATGTTATATCTTCGTGTGGACTTTGTATCAAGCTGCTCAATCATCAGATTCATTAGCCTGCAGCTTGCCTGTCATACTATTTTATATTCGAGTGTAAAGCAAGTTGGCTATTGGGGGTTGTTCGTATGCGCAAGAGATCACAAAATCCTGACTAAAATGGTCAACTGTCATTGTCTATCATGTGAGACAAAAGGAAACCGACTATTTACATGCCCATCCGACAGCATGGATCATCTTACTTTTCGGAGAATCATATGAGCAGCCTGTAGTGTCCTAACCAAACTAGAAACAACAACACAAAGTCATTGTCCGCCGCCGGGAATCGAACCCCATGGCAGACCGCTAGACCACGGAGGCAGTTAAAAGAGTGAGTTTGGTGCGTAGATATTGAAGTGAGACTTTAAATAAAATTAAATTAGATTACGACAATCAAAGCTTCGAGTTTTTTTTAATAGCCTATAAGTTATCCCACTGCTGGGCAGAAGTAAATAAAAAGAGAAAAAACGAAGCGTAATCACCTTCTAAACGAGCAAATCCAGCCACTTCGCCGGACAATATTAAAAGGTGGTACAACGTAATGCGATTGCCGCCGAGTCTCTCTCAAGGCGCCAGTAATTAAGGGGGGGGGAGGCTTGGAGAGGGCTGGGGGGGGGCTTATATTGTTCCAACTTAATAGGCTTTTTATTGTTTTATATTGCGCTGGGATGGGCCGGGGTGCTCTCGTGATGGCGGATCCTCGATTGGGAAAGATTTTGTCAGCATAATAGACCTCTAACTATGGCGGCTAATCAACAATACATACATAACAATACTAATGGGGTGGGCAGAGTGTAGTCGACCTAAACAAAGGTCGCTCCGCCACGTCTGTCAAAGTTTGTAGTACTATTATATATTCTGTGACTATAGTCTAGAATTTTTACATATTGTGTTCTGAATTTCGTTAATGGAGCTACTTGTCAACTGCTAGACTTAATCCCATAATAATATTGCCCATAAACAGATTTTAGGCGAATAATTAACTATAGACTTGCAAAGATGATACAGCATGTCACCAAAATAGATACTCATCCAAAGGTCAATCTAAGTTTGTTTTGTAGGTGTGTGTGTGTCACATTCATTCCAACGAACTGGTAACAACCCTAAAGCAGTTTTAACTCGACAATTGCGCTGAAATTACTCCGCGCCGTTATATCATTACAGCGAGATATCTTGTGACGTCACAGGTATTGCTTTCTTTCTCACTCACGTCTACTAGGGATTTAGTGTCGCCGCGCATTAAATCATGTAACTCGCCAATACTTGACGCTACTCGCCACTACTTGACGCTACTCGCCGCTACTTGACGCTATTCGCCGCTACTTGACGCAACATGCCGCTGGTTGACGCTACTCGGTTCTACTTGACGTTACTGGCCGCTGCTTGACGCTTCTCGCCACTACTTGACGCTACTCGGTGCTACTTGACGCTTCTCGGTGTTACTTGACGCTACTCAGCGCTACTTGACGCTACTCGGCGCTGTTTGACGCTACTTGATAATAATTATTGGTTTATGTTTCTACTCGCTATGTTTCTAGCGCTGCTACTCACCGCTACTCGATGTTACTTGACGCTACTCGCCACTACTTGACGCCACCCGGTCAAGCGTCAAGTAGCGGTCTGTCTGAACTGTCTAATCTCTATGGCTAAACTGAACAAACCCTCTTAATTGGTGGGAGGTATAGTTTTCGGTAAAACGTCTTGAGTGATGTGCGCTTACCTTTAGTATCTTTCTCACGAAGTTGAGATTTGAGTCCTCTACAAATTAATGTTAAATGAAGACGCTTTGTTACTTTTAATTATATAGCTGTTAGGTATCTTATTTGCAGTCCATTTGTTTCTTCTTGATTGTACCTTGGAGGGAGGAATATGCAAGCATCATCATTTTACTTTTCTTTTCTCACATTTCAGGGGGTCGGCTTCCGGCAACTTGGGGATTGAATGAGGATACTTCCAAGTCAGTAGCCAACCCAGCTATCAAAATTCTTATCATAAAGTCAAACGATGCGCGAAAAGCAGTTAATTAAAAGATCTTGTAAAAATAAAAAATAAATAGTTACACCACAAAAAGTTACATCATTATCTCTCTAGCATTATCTCGTATCTCACTGGGTCGGCTACCTAACGAACGAGGGTACCGGTTTTACATAGAGCGACTGCCATCTGACCTCCGCAATCCGCAACCCAGAAAGGAAACCAGACGCAACCTAGATTAGGTCAGAGTTTTTAAGCCGCCAAAGCTAAGCATTGGCCTCTGACATGGCTTAACGACAAATATCTACGATAATAAACGATATTAACCAGGACCAACGGCTTAACATGCCATAACATGGAAAAAACGCCGAATATACATACATATGAAATTCGAAATCCGAAAAACACATTGGCACGTAGTGGGATTCGAACCACGACCTCCCGCTCAGGAGGCAGCGGCCCTATCCACTACACCATCGGGCTCGCAAAAAGTTACATTTAATTCTTTTTTTAATCAGCCCTATCAACAACCGTTTGATTTCCTCCCAAGCACAATGGAACTGCAGATGTACGGAGCTTGAAACTTGTGATTATGCAGTCCCAGTGCTGTTACACTGCTGTTAGCACCGCGGGTGGTAAGATAGACTTTACATTGTAAGCAAGTTAGGGGTTTAGGGGGCTTTGGGGAAGAGTTGAGAATTGATGTGTATTTTGATCAAGTGATTAAAATATACCGAAAAAAAAACTGGTACTAAATACTTACAAAAAAATATCTAATTGCGTTTTTTTTCTGTTTATAGTAAAGGGAGGGAGGCCTTTGCCCTGCAGTGGGACACTTCAGGCTGAAAATAATAATAAAATAGTAAAAAAGGTTTTTATTTTTCCTAATAGTGACTAAAGAAAACCAACGCTTATTGGGGCTGCGGCTTATATTTTATGAAGCGATCTCAAGATTGAGAGCAATATTATGTATGAATTAGACACACCGTTTTGTACCGAAATAATATTTCTGATACGAACACAAATTTGTTGTCAGTTTTAAGAGCTGATTATTAATACGGACAAAGAGTTATTTAAAAAAAATATATGTGATGTCGTGACCAACTGATCACAGTTCCTACATACCGAGCGAAACTTTTGGTCTTATTTATTTTAAACTTTCTTGAATATGGCGATGCTTATAAACTAAAATAGCACTGTAAATGCAAAAACTATTCAAAAATAAATAAACCAACTCCTTACCCACTTAGAAATATATTTATATCGAACCCCCTAGTAAACACAGCATTTTACACTGGAGGGTCACAAGTTCGATTCCGTCTCTCTTTAACCGTGTTACGAGCGACGCCGCGGGCGCAAGCCTGTATCGCTACAAATAGGCCATTTTTAACAGGAAATCTCATTTTCGGTTCAAATTGAAGTTATTATGTTTGTGTAATGGAGAGAAGAGTTTGGAGACTGGTAAATATTAAATTATTTACGTGTTGAATGATTTTTTGTACCCAGAGGGAACAAAATGGGTGTCTAATATTAGTAGAATTAGATTAAGAAGAGTAAAAGTATATTATGTCTCTTCCATGCTGGACTGGGAGTGAGAGAAAAACATAGAATGAGCCAGCTGTATTTCCTCCCAAGCATGCTGTAAAAACCAGCCAAGGGATCTGAGGGTTTCAGTATATTGTAATTTAGGCGATGGGCTGTCTAACCCTCAAATCTTTGTCAGACGTGGCGGAACGACTTTTGTTTAAGTCGTTTACGCTCTGCCCACCCCATTAGTGATAAAGGCGTGACTCATCATCTCCCTAGCCTTATCCCGTATCTCACGGTGTCGGCTACTTAATCTAGGGGAAAAAGGCGTGACTATACTTTATGTATGTACTATATTATTTTATATTTTTTGACGTGATACTATTAGCTTTTTTACAAATTGACATGTTTTAGTTTTTAAGATATTTTTATTTTTTATTTCTGACGATCATTTTATCCTTGGACATTTTTAGTATTATTGTAATGTAATTATGAAATTGATGAAATGAAATAAACAAATCTAAATCTCTGTATTTAGTACAGTTCATCATTTTAACTTTGAATTATTAATACCAACGTGTTTTGTGGTCCATAAACTGCATTTTCTTTGCATGTTAGCAAAGGTTCAAATTTCTAAACCGCAGACGCAGTAATTTTGCCGTTGTGATACGATTTCTATTGAAGATGGTTAATCCTTCATTTGTAAAATATTTAGAGCATCAAATAAATATTTGACAAATACAATCTCCCATTCACTTTCTTTCCTTTTTATGAATGTATCAGTGTAAGGTAATTCACAGAATTAGTAAAAGGGTTTGATACTTCAATCCTTTCTGTAATTTGTATAGAAGAGTCTGGCAACACTGGCATGTCTTTTGAATGAGAACAAGTTATGTGTTGTTGCTCATCTTATTATTGTGGATGATATTTTGATCCAACTAGCAATACTTAACATGTTTTTGTATGCAAAAAAAACCTTTTTTTTACCAAAGTTATTGAAGCGTATATTTTTGTAAATCTTTTAATGAACTCTGTAAAAGAATGATTTTAAACTAATTTTCTTCTTCTGTAGTGGGTTTCGAATCAATTAACCCGATGGAACCTGGTGTCAATTTTTTTTAAACTACTTTATAGCTCAGCTAATCCTTATAAATAATAATAAGGCATGTAACAACCGCTATCAAAGGACAGCGACCGGGACCGACGGCTTAACGTGTCCTCCGAAGCACGGAATTATTTTTCTTTTCGTAAATTTTGCCTAAAATGTCGTAAACAAACTGGGGAAAATATCACAAAGTGATAAATTAACAAATATCAACTTTCTGTCCTCCCGGGGACTCGAACCCAGGAAGCAAATAGCTCAGACCACTAGACCACGTAGGCAGTTAAACCAATGTATAACTGCGAATCATACCCAAACACGTTATTCAAAAAAACCGTGTAATTCGGTACCAAAGTATAATTTGGTAGGAAAGTGGTAATTTGTACCACTTAGCCCCAAAGTGGGAGCAAACTGGACGACTCACCTTGCGAGAGTGCTTTGTTTAATTTAATTCCACTTTTTATTGTTTTAATTTGTCTCTTCATTTGTTGGGACTGCCTCCGTGGTCAAGTGGTTTGAGCTATGGTCTTGCGATGCGGAGGTTGTGGGTTCGATTCGAATCATTGATGTTTATCAATATTTATCAATTAATCACTTTGTGAGGTGGAAATATCTGGTTTACTGTAAGAGAGCAGATTCTGTGCTTTGGACAGCAATGCAATTTAAGTCATCGGTCTCAGTCATTGTGTTTGATAGTGGTAGGTAATAGATGAGTTTTGACACGGAGTCGTTTGTCTATCAATAAGAACAAGAACATTATTTTGTTTTGTGGGTATCGGTACGATCAACACGATAAACCCTGGTGTCATAGTTTTTAAGCCGCCTAATTTATTTATTTATTTATAACAACAATAATATGACTGTTTACACCTTTAAAAAACAAGATGACACAGGTAAGCGCTCAATCAGGTGTTGCAGTAGCAACCCAAAAAAGACCGAGATCTGTGTTAGGGTTAGCTACTTGCGTAAATTATATGACAGGAGGAGCTACTCGACGTGTTCTTCTGTGTATTGTCTATTATATGTTTTTCTAAGTAGTATTTAAAAAAAAATATATAAAAGGAGGGATTTTTTATCTTAATCTGTTAAAAAAAAGGAAATACTAAAAAAGCGAGTTATACAGTTCATCGAACTTTCTACATTCTAAATCATGCAAATACATTTTTAACTTTCTGCTTAAGGTTTGGCGGCAACGGGAATATTGTTGTGATACTGATTCTGGGCTTGTGGTAATAGCAGCGCTAATAAACATCTGACATGGTTTGTGTAACGTCCACTATCAAAGACAGCGATCAGGACCGACAGCTAAACGTGCCCTCCGAAGCACGAAATTTTTTTTCTTCTAGACAATCAGATGATTAAGCCTGCATTTTCCTAACCTAACCGTACTAGGCAAAATATCACAAAGCGATTAATTGACAAATATCGACTTTGTTTTCCCACCAATGGGAATCGAACCCAAGACTTCCGGATTATGAGCTCAGAAGAAGAAGATTTGTTGGGATCAAATAAGTAGTTAACAAACTGACCCACTGAGTGGTCGTCTGGTCAGTAAAGATTACTTTAATGTCTTAAAAGTGGTTGAAATTGTAGTAATAAGCTGTGATTTCGATAATTTGGACACGACTAGACAAACTTGGAAGTGTTATGTAAGTTTTAATTTAATTTTGAATTTCTTGTAAATAAATCGTTTTTTTTTCAATTCCTTCTTTTGAGTTATTTCCAGCAGAACTTAGATTAAGTAGGAAATAATAAAAATAAATGAATTTCGTACGTAGGTAAACGCATTCTTTTTCTTTAGCTGATGTGCTGAACTGATATACGAACCAAAACAATTTGTGTTTCGCTATATGTAGTCACAGAACTCTATAGGTGTACAATACCAAAGACAAATACATCGCTATCTATAATAGCATGACATACATACATATATATAATCACGCCTTTATCCCTAATGGGGTAGGTAGAGCGTAAACGACCTAAACAAAGGTCGTTCCGCCACGTCTGACAAATGTTTGAAGATTATTTAAGATAGATATTAATGTATATTGCTATAGTGACAGGTTGTCAGCTCATCGCCTAAAATTCAATATATACCTAGAAACCCTCGGATCCCTTAGCTGATTTTTACAGCATGCCTGGGAAAAAAATGCAGCTGGCACATTCTATGTTTTTCTCTCGCTCCCAGTCCAGCATGGAAGTGATAATAGCATGATACGACACATTTTCAAAAAAAGCCTCTTATAACTTTTTCTGCATAATTTTTGTATGCCAAGCGACAAAATAGTAAAAAGAAACTGCCGTCTCATGACATCTCTAAACGAAACCTTTTGCAGATTAACATCAACATCGAACAACACAAGTTTCGATCAAAAAAATAAACCTCTTGACTCGTGCCGACTATTAGCAACCATTAGAAGATGATTAAAATTATAATTATACTAATTTTAGCTTCATTTTCATTGTAGCAACTGTAACAAAAATTAAAAAATCGTAAGATCAGGAATTAAGTAAAAACAAAAAAAGAAGTCAATTATAGATTTTTTTAAGATAGGTTTGCTCTTGACTAGGTGATAAGTCAGACGATAGAGAGCAAGGACACCCAACAAAAAGCAAAATCTACCCTCTTACCACAGCTTATTTTTAGCCAGATTTGTCCAGGCTTACTTCCATGCCGGACTGGGAGCGAGAGAAAAACTTAGAATGTGCTAGCTGCTTTTTCTCCTGGGCATGCTGTATAAATCAGCTAAAGGATCCGAGGGTTTCAGTATATTATAATTTAGGCGATGGGGTGACAACCTGTCACTACAGCAATATACCTACAAATCTATCTTAAATAACCCTCAAAACTTTGTCAGACGTGGCAGAACGACCTTGGTTTAGGTCGTTTACGCTCTGCCTACCCCATTAGGGATAAAGACGTGACTATTTGTATGTATGTATGTTGTCCAGGCTTCTTCTAAATTTGAATCTCACTCTACCCCATAAATAAAATGTCTTCACTTTTTAGTAATGCGCCGCTTATCAAACACGTTACCCTAATATGATATTAGTCCAAAATTGGCGCCAACACAAAATTCCGTTGAGTCATACACTCCATCATACAAATCATTATAGCCCATACAAAATTAATACCTGTCCGCTTAGGACAGATCAGGAGCTAACCACCAGCTTATTTAGAACCTTTAATTCTACTGACTATATGAAGTGGCAGGGGTCAACTTGCTTGGTCGACAAGACCAGCTTAACTAGACCTATGAGGGTGGTATAACATGTACGAAATATAGCTAATATGACAGGTCTGATAATATTGGTAATAGTTAATAAGGGTGTATTAGAAATGCTAATTCCAAATTGTTTTAAAAACCACCGAATGGCATTTCAAGTGGTTCTAGAATTGCCATCGATATATTTGCCCCCAAACTTGGATTTTTTTACTTAATTATTGGCTTTTAGTTTCGAAATGAGGAAGGTTTTGCTTTTTGGAGAGCAATTTGGTATAATGATAATCTTACAGAAATTCTCAAAATTTTGACAGATGTGGCGTAACGACCTTTGTTTAGATCGTTTACTCTCTGCCTACCCCATTAGGGATAAAGACGTGATTATATGGATGTATGCTTGTATGTATATCCTTTATCTCACTATTTAGGTTTAGTTTAGTAAAAAATCGTCCTGAAAACAATTTTGTTATCTACATGCATACATATTATCACCCTTTTAACCCTAATGGGGTAGGCAGAGCGTAAACGACCTACACAAAGGTCGTTCCGCCACGTCTGACAAAGTTTTGAGGGTTATTTAAGATATATTTGTAGGTATATTGCTATAGTGACAGGTTGTCAGCCCATCGCCTAAATTGCAATATACTGAAACCCACTGATCCCTTAGCTGGTTTTTACAGCATGCTCAGCAGGAAATGTAGCTGGTACAATCTTTGTTTTTCTCCCACCCCCAGTCTAGCATGGAAGTAAGTATTATCTAGTACAAATGATAATACTTCCATGCTGGCCTGGGAGCTAGAGAAAAACATAGAAAGTGCCAGCTGCTTTTCCTCCCTAGCATGCTGTAAAAACCAGCTAAGGTATCCGAGGGTTTCAGTATATTGTAATTTAGGCGATGGGCTGACAACCTGTCACTACAGCAATATACCTACTAATCTATCTTAAATAATCCTCAAAACTTTGTCAGACCTGACGGAACGACCTTTGTTTAGGTCGCTTACGCTCTGCCTACCCCATTAGGGATAAAGGCGTGATTATATGTATGTATGTAAATTATAAGCGAGATAACTAACCTATAGTTCAGACAAACTTCAAAATACAATCTTCAATGGACCTTGGTCCTCGCTATCCTGTCCGACCCGGGAATCGACTTGCAAACACAATCACCACGTGAATGGACGACAAACTCAAACTGCTTCCCAACTAGAACACCTGATACATACAGGGTGTAATAATTTCCTCACGAAGCGTGTTATTGACGCTCTGCTTACTCCGTATGTGATACAAGCGTGAGTATGCATGTACAATTACTAGTAAGATAATATGAAGCAAAGAAAATAATCAATTCGCAGCGAACAGAAGTTGAAACTGCTTCTCTGGATACTGGTCCATCACTCTACCAACTGAGCTACCGAGACGTTAGTGGAGTGACGAATTATCATGGTCTTTCTTATATTCACGTCATAGCAATGTTAGTGACATCTAGCCGTGTAGTTTAAGAACCACACAATTCAAGTCAATAATGATATCGCCCCACTTTTTACAGAAGCCTCCAGTTTGAGAAGCCACTAGAAGCTTCAATGAATCTCGGTCCTCACCATCCTGTCCGACCCGGGAATCGAATTTCAAACACAATCACCACGTGAATGGACGACAAACTCAAACTGCTTCCCAACTAGAACACCTGATATATACAGGCTGTAATCATTTCTTGAAGAAGTGTGTTATTGACGCTCTGCTTACTCCGTATGGGACAGACAGAACTTGAAACTGGTTATTGTCTGCGGTTACGAAATTTGAACCTCCGCTAAGTTGCAAATAAAAAGCTGTTTAGGAGCCGCCACTGAACATTAAATAAACGAAGTATAGCTATACTATCACAACTACTTCTTCTTCTGTCGTGCGGGTATCGAGACGATCGACCCGATGAACCCTGGTGTCAGAGTTAAGTTTAGTATCACAACTACTATAATTATTATATTAAGCAATAAGTTAATAAATAAAAATAAATAAATAAATCGTTCATTCATTTTGGCAGTACAGTTTTACAACTTTAACAAAATCTGCCAAACTATACAATAGTTTGTTGGCAGAAGTGGCTCCCCATAACAATACAGACTGTTTTTTCTATATTAAATAAAATGTATTACATACTGTTGTTTTTCAAATGTAAGAAACATGTATAGTACATATATTTAAAGTTAGAAGTCGAAAATAATATTATTATTAAACTGTGTTAATAAATGCTCTCTAACCTTTTTCTTAAATACCTGTTTACTTTCACACTTTGTTATCTCATTTGGTATGTTATTGAACACTGTAGGAACAAGATATTTAGTGGTGCGCTCACCATAATAGTTAACAGTTTTAGGTACACATAATGCGCCTTCCTCTGTATTCCTATGTATACGCGAATAAGTCACCGGTAGTTTAAATTGATCACAGTTATAATGCTCTAGTGCTAACAGAAACAATACTTTCTCCTGGGCCGGCAGCATTTTGCAATTCATAAATAAACAATTATAGTCCGCTTTGAATTTATTCTTTGTTTTTTCATCTACTAGTATTTTCAGAAATCTAATTTGGATTTGTTTTATTTTATCAAGATATGATTTAAAAGTGCGCCCATATGTCCCCAGCCCATAAGAAAGCACTGAATCTGTCAGGGCATAATATAAAACATACATTGTTGATTGTATTTTTATTTGTAAGCAATGCCTACTTACAAGCTATTATAATTCATGCTGTACTGGAAATGATAGAAACCCTAGAACAAAAGTTACTTTTTTGCTGGCATGCTGTAAAAACCATAACCATATATAAGAGATCTAATTTTTTACCCGACTGCGCAACGTAAAGGAGGGTTATGTGTTTATCAGCGGTGGCGCTCTAGAGACCAAACGGTTGGCCGATTTAGATGATTTTCACGATAATCGAATCGTATTTATCATGCAAGTGTCACTAAGGACATGATTTTATATAAAAAAAAACAATATGGTGACAATCTGACGCCATTTTGTAAAAATGGAATGCATGAAAGTCGACGAACTATGCCGAATGGTGTGTCATTGAATATGTATTTGAAAATCAATTCAAGTTTTCTTCCATATTTTTTTTTGAACAGACGTTTAAGATCTATAACGATTTAAAGTTCACTTCGTATTCTACACAGTTGGGTATTTTGAACACTTTTAATTAGTTGTTTATTAATAAATTTTATTTGACGGGCTGAACCTGACTTGTACTATATATTGCTTTTTTTGAAAATGATTAACAAAAGTGTGAAGTATTTAACATCCTGTATATCAGCAGAGCAGTAGGGTGCAGTAACTTGCAGTAATGTGCAGCAAATTGCAGCGGTCAGCAGTTAGTGCTTGTTTCTTGTTCGCGTCTTGAGATTACTCTGAGCAGAGCTATGAAGAGAACAGAGGAATATTCCGTCTTTTGTTTTTCCGGTCTTAGCTTAGCTGTCCGCTTTTTTTTTATGGGCTTTTGCTGTCCGCTTTTGGTAACAAAAAAACGTTGTCTATTCTGAATATTCTATTATAAGTATATCTTCCATGCTAGACTGGGAGAGACAGAAGAACATAGACTGTTTCAGCTGCCCTTCGGGATGGCATGGTGTTAAAGTCAGCTAAGGGATCCGAAGGTTTCAGTATATTGCAATGTAGGCGATGGGCTAACAACCTGTCACTACAACTATATACTTACAAATCTATCTTAAATAACCCTCAAAACTTTGTCAGACGTGGCGAAACGACCTTTATCTAGGTCGCTTACGCTCTGCCTACCCCATTAGGGAAAAGTGCGTGATTATATGAATGTATGTAGTAGTTATCTAACCTAGATTCACAGGTGATTCTGTATACAACACCCTGCTCTGTGGAGTATAATTGCATTCCCGCTGACCGGCATCTCGCCACCGACGATTGCGCTCTTCAATACGCTCATAATACACCCTTAGACAGACATGTAGTCACGCCCAAATGGGGTAGGTAGAGAATCAAAGGCTTACTAAGGCAGTGGTGGTGCCGATGGTGTAGTGGATAGGGCCGCTGCCTCCTGAGCGGGAGGTCGTGGTTCGAACCCCACCACGTACCAATGTGTTTTTCGGTATCGAATTTCATATGTACGTTTATTCGGCGCTTTTTCCATGCTTCAGAAGGCACGTTAAGTCGTTGGTTAAGCCATATCAGAGGCCAGTGCTAAGCATTGGCGGCTTGAAAACTCTGACCTAATCTAGGATTGGGTCTGTTTTCCCTTCTGGGTTGCGGAGGTCAGATGGCAGTCGCACTGTGTAAAAACCAGTACCCTCGTTCAATCCCCTAGATTAGGAAGCCGACCCCGTGAGATACGGGATAAGGCTAGGGAGATGATGATGATGGTGAGGTTTCCCCTGTTTAGTTAGGACATTGCAGGCTGAATCACCTGACTGTCCGAATAGAAAAACGATTCCGTAATTCGGAGGCACGTTAAGACGTCGATCGCGGTCGTTGTCTTTGATCATGGTCTTTACGCAAACCAAGTCAGAGGCCTAATAGCTGTGCTACTAGGCGGTTTGAAAACTCTAAAACCCGGGTTCATCGGGTCGTTGTTCTATTCAAGAATCCACTGTCTAAGGAGGAGTAAAAGTTTACTCAAACTAAGACCATTAGCGTTGTCTTTGAAAACACTGTCCCTAGAGAAACTTATGTGCCTAAGTGAATGGACGTTGATGCTCTGCTTACCCTCAAAGTTTCGATGGCACTATCTTTTTTTATTTATTCTATTTACTTAATTTAAATATACATACATACATACATATAATCACGCCTTTATCCCTAATTTAAATATTCTTGTATAAAATGAAGCGGTTAACTTAACCATTATAAATACATAATATTGTAAAGAAATTGTCAGGAGCCCTGGTTGGACGGTTAGCTCATTATTTTAAACGATGTTAGGAACACCTTACTTTGGTTATTTTGGAGGACAAGCCAGATTAATATGCATGGTTTTTGTGTCCCTAGATACTATCTATCTAGGGACATTTCACATTTATTTTTACAACTAGATCACAAACACACAGAAGATAGTTGCATGTGAAAAAACATTATTCATTTTATAAAAACATAAAAAGCACATAGAAAAATGTATGCTGGAGCCAGAGAATTGCTGGAGCGATGAAACATGGCCAAGGCTCAGTGAATTATTCACCCAAGGAGGGTAAAACACTGGTTTTTATCCATCACCCACGAAAATATAGCTTTTATTTCTATTAGGGTAGGCAGAGCGTAAACGACCTAAACAAAGGTCGTTACGCCACATCTGAAAAAGTGTTGAGGGTTATTTAAGATAGATTTGTAGGTTTTATTGCTGCAATGAAGGTTATCAGACCATCGCCTTAATTGCAATATACTGGAACCCCTGGGATCCCTTAGCTGGTTTTACAGCATACCCGGAAAGAAGTGCAGCTGGCACATTCTATATTTTTCTCTCGCTCCCAGTCCAGCATGGAAGTAAACGTGAATGATATAAAGAGCAAAAACATCAGCTTCGTGGCGTATAGAAAGAACTCTAGGACTGTCTGTTTAGCAGTGGACTGATCACGGACTGCTTGATTTTTTAATTTTTACACATTTTCTTCTTCCTAGAGAATGGATTTTTGAGTAGAATAACGACCCGGATAAACCCTAGTAGCATAGCTTTTAGGCCTCTAACATGGTTTGAGCAAAGACCACTATCAAAGAACACGGAACAGGGATTCCTTTTATTTTTGGGTCAATAACTTGACCACGGTGGCAGTTACATGCTGATTAAATAGTATATCATTCTTCTTAGTAGCGAGTGGATTCTCACTAGTACAGTACTATTACATTAATATTGATAATTCGACCCTTGAAAAGAAACACTGACGTTTGCCATTCGATGTACGAGTACAAATTGTACAAGTTTACAAAGCCCATTAAGAATTTTAGTTTTACTTTTTTTTAAGATGTCCCAGAAACACCCAACCTCATAGCCACCCCACATCACCTGTCGCCGCCACTTTTTGATCCAACCCTTATCTTCGCTGACGTCACAATCAGCCGTGACGTCACTCGTCTCGTCCCAGCCTCAAAGGGTAGAGGGGCCAATTAATGGCACGATCGTCGTTTGTTTTGTGCGCAGGTAATTATTTTCTTCACAGAGATTGTTGCAGTAATTATCTGCGGTAATTATGATGTTGTCAAGCAGATAATTATGGATTTATTTATAACTAGTTTCCTGTAATCCTGTTTAATATCTCTGATAAGAAGGTATTCATGGACATACATTCAAAGTAGGGTATTGTATACAGAATGACCAATGAACCTAGGTTAAAATTACTACTACATCATCATCTCCCTAGCCTTATCCCGTATCTCACGGGGTCGGCTTCCTAATCTAGGGGATTGAACGAAGGTGCTGGTTTTTACACAGAGCGACTGCCATCTGACCTCCGCAACCCAGAAGGGAAACCAGACCCAATTTTTTTTTTAAATGGGTTTGCTCTTGACTCCAGTCTAGGTCGGGAACGACTGAGACGGAGTCGACGATGGTGCGAGCTCACCCAGAAGATGCCTGTTCACTCTATCTAACTTTGAAATGTTGGGGGTTGAAGGCGTTCGGAAACACAGACGCAGGTAGTAAGATATAGAATAATAGATAGAATCCTAGATTAGGTCTGAGTTTTCAAGCCGCCAATGCTTAGCACTGGCCTCTGATATGGCTTAACGACTAATATCTACGGTATTATCCGGGACCAACGGCTTAACGTAAATTACTAGTTAGTAAATTACTACTACATACATTCATATAATCACGCTTTTATCCCTTATGCGGTAGTTAGAGCGTAAACGATTTAACAAAGGTCGTTCCGACACGTCTGACAAAGTTCGAGGTTATTTAAGATAGATTTGTATGTATATTGTTGTTGTAACAGGTTGTCAGCCCATTGCCTAAATTGCAATATAATATACCTATTAAATATAGAAACCCTCGGATCCCTTTGCTGGTTTTAACAGCATGCCCGGGAGGAGAGGCAGCTGGCAAATTCTATGTTTTTCTCTTGCTCCCAGTATAGTACGAAAGAATATTACTAACTATTTTATATTAACAACTAAAACAAATAAAGACACTATCGAATAATTAATTATTAATGAAAATACACAATGAAACACCCAAATAAATGTAATTAATGAACTAATTACGAATTGCGTCAAAGTTAATGTTGGCACAAACGAAAGTTAATGAAATCACGGGTCAATTAAACTGGAAACATTTAGTAAATTAATTAAACTAAATTAAAAGCTTTTGAGTTGACCACACGTCACCAAGTAAATTCATTCACAGTTTTAGTACCCATGTACAACTTCCATGCTAGACTGGGAGCGAGAAAAAACATAGAATGTGTCAGCTGCATTCCCTCCTGGGCATTCTGTTAAAAAAACATTCTTTACATACATACATACGAATAATGACGCCTTTATCCCTAATTGTAATAAAAAAAACAATATATAAATAGTGCAAATAATAAATTGTATACAGTGCTAAAAGCCCTCCCATACAAGCCATACATGGAAATGCTAAGTCAACTTACCGACTCATTATCAAATGTAATTAATTACATCTTGCGTCGAGTGATCAAGTAGATTATACCACTTGAGCTAAAGTGCTTTACCACAGATCAATCATTTTCGAGACTCTGTTTTTTTTTAATGGAATATGTAATAACAATAATAGTCCTCCCACCGATTTTCGGTGATGGTGGTAAATCACCCAGAGATCGGCTAATTACGTTTTAGTGCCCAAGTGTTTGTGCTATACACAAGTGCACTCTCGTGTTGGAAAAATAGTCCTTCAATTTCTTATTCTGATGGGACAGATTGACTGACACGACCAGAGAGAAATCAGGCGCAGGACCGACTATTTACATGCCTATCCGACAGCATAAATCATCTTTTTTTCTGGTGTTAGTAGGTAAGTACTTCATAAAATTTTACAATAAGTGCAGGAACAAAAACGAGGTTCTGATATTCAAGCCCGGCATAACACTGAATAAACTAATGGCTCTGATTCTGAGCGCAGCACAGCACTTCCTACCTTTGACTGGTTACTAGGCACTGAAACATTTTTGCACTTGGTTATACCTTTATTCACATCAATTTGTTTGAGAGTTACAATTTTGATCAGATTCATACCTTTTATGGAAAATAGAGAACATCTCACCATCGCCGTATAATATTTAACACATTGTATACAGCGACATCTGATGTTAACATCTTATCAAGTCTTTCTCAGTACAAGCAATCTAATTATGGAACGCCTTGCCGGTTGAAATTAAACGAACTCCATCACAGGCCATATTCAAGGAGCGAGTTAAGAAACACTTTATTGAACTTACATAGAATACACTGTTAATATTCCTTTTTTATACCATTTGTGTATCTGTCAGTCCTTTTTGATATCAATCTGAATTATTTATTTAATTCCTTTCATCTATAATGGGGTGTAAGGGGTCTTATACAACATCTCTCAAGATCCAAGCCAACCTCCCCTGCCCGTGGAGCACCCTGCCGATCAACAAACGAGGCTCTGGCGTCACAACCACCCACCAACCGTGCATTGGACCAGCATGGTGGGTTATTAACGGTCCGTTCCCCCAAACATGATGATACACACACCGAAAGCCATGCCCCGAGTGCCCGGCGGCCCCAGTCGTCGTACCGTCTCTGACGGAAGGCGGCTCGGCGCTGGGACCAGGGGCGTATACAATCTCCGGGCGGAGACCAATTCCCGTCAGACGACCACGGCTAACGTTTCACTGGATTCCGATAAACTTGACATACTGACCTATAATGTAAAAACCTTACTGCAAGATGAGCGTTTAATAGAGCTCGAAAATGCTCTGAAAGATATTCGCTGGGACATTGTTGGTCTTTCAGAAGTTAGAAGAGATGGAGAGTTAACTGTAGAGAGGGAAAATTGTATCTTTTTCCATTTTGGAGTCAAAAGCGGCTTATACGGAGTAGGTTTTCTGGTGGCTAAAAAGTGGAAAAATAATATAATCGAATTTAGGGGCTACTCGGAGAGGATCGCTGTACTCAAGTTCAAACTGTCCCATAACAAGGTACTTACAATCGTTCAAGCATATGCCCCAACATCTGCATATTCTGATGACGAAGTCGAGGAATTTTACGACCTGTTGAACAAGGCATGCGACGACAGCAGAGGGACATTTAATATTGTTCTCGGTGACTTCAATGCCAAAATTGGTGTTCGGCAGAATCAAGACGACGACAAAATTGTCGGTCCGCACGGTCTTGGCACCCGTAATGATAGGGGTTATCGCTTAATCCAATTCGCCTTTGGGCAAAAGCTGAGCATTAGTAATAGTTTTTTCACCAAAAAACCACAACGTCGATGGACCTGGGTATCTCCCGGCGGTAATATCAAAAACGAAATTGATTACATTCTATGTTCCTGCAAATATATTGTCAAAGACGTTGGGATTATCAACAATATTAAATGTAACTCTGATCATCGACGTCTCCGGACAAAACTAGAGTTTAACTTTAAGATTCACAGGCAACATTTATTCAGAAATCAAATCAATAAACTATGCAAACAGACTTTGATCGGAAACTCAGATAGATTTAATTTGGAACTCAAAAATAGCTTCAATTTATTAGAAACGACCACAGACGACAAACACATACTTTATGACAACATTAAACAAAGCATTCAAGCAGCAGCCAAAGGGATCAAACAAAGTAGAACCAAAACAGATAAACTTAAGAGTGACACATTGCTATTGATAGAACATAGAACGAATACAGAAAAACACACTGATGAGTTTAGAGAACTAGACAGAAAAGTTAAAAGAAATATTAGAAGAGATATCAGAAGCTTCAACACAAACCTCATTAAAGTTACACTCGAACGTGGTGGATCTTTGCGAGCTGCTAAGGACGGCATTACGAAAAACAGAGCTTCGATCACGTGCTTACGCGATAAAAACGGTAAAGGGTAAAGCAAAATAACAGAGAAAAGGTCTCTAACATCTGTACCGACTTTTATAAAGCCTTGTACTCTGATCCATCGCGATCCGCTGCACCAGTTGACTATTTCTGTTCTGACACTATCCCTGCTATTACTGAGCATGAAGTTGATATTGCTCTAAAAATGAAATACAGCAAAAGCCCCGGAGAGGATGGTGTCTGTACGGAAATACTAAAGCTGTTTAAGGATACCCTTATTCCTTACGTCACAACGTTCTTTAATGCTATTCTGCATACAGGGCAAATTCCTCAGCGGCTCGCACACTCCAATATAATTCTTCTCCACAAGAAGGGTGATAAATCCGAAATAAACAATTATAGACCTATTAGTCTGATCTCTCATCTATACAAATTACTAATAAAACTAATTCACAATCGTATAAGAGGTCAGTTAGATCAGCATCAACCTGTTGAACAAGCCGGATTTCGCCCTTCTTTCTCCACAACCGACCATTTATTCACACTCAACCAGGTCATAGAAAAATATAACGAGTTCAACAAACCACTATACCTGGCCTTTGTGGACTATTCCAAAGCCATTGACAGTCTTAATCACGAAGCGATATTTTCATCTTTACGCTCTCAAAATATAGACGAGACATACACAAAGCTTTTGGAATTGGTCTACAGGGCCAGCACAGCTTCTATAAAACTACTTTCTCCAGGTCCAACATTTCCGATGGAAAAGGGCGTGAAGCAGTGCGATCCCCTTTCTCCTAATCTTTTTACCTGTACTCTGGAGGAAGTATTCAAAAAACTAACAGTCCCATGGAGTACTAAAGGTGTTGTAGTCAAAAATAAAAGATTGACCAACTTACGGTTTGCTGACGACATCATTCTTTTCGCACCCACATCAACAGAACTCCAACAAATGCTTCAAGACCTGAGCACGGCAAGCCTTAAGGTAGGACTTAAAATGAACATGAGCAAGACACAGATTATGACCAATAGCACGAAACGTAGGGTAGAGGTTGATGGGCAGGCAATGCATTATGTCAACGATTACATTTACTTGGGCCAGCTGGTATCATTCGAAAACAGGCAAGATAGGGAAATCGATCGCCGCATCGAGAACGCCTGGAAGAGCTTCTGGTCCATGAAGCAATTCATGAAGAGAGATCTCCCTATCTCACTAAAGCGCAAATTAATCGACATGTGCATCCTGCCCGTCCTAACTTACGGTGCACAAACTTGGTCTCTCACAGAGTGGCAAAAATCCAGACTCAAGGTTTGCCAGAGAGCAATGGAGCGCAGCATACTAGGCTTCAAACGGATAGACCGAGTTAGGAATACCACACTGCGTTCCAAAACTGGCATAACAGATGTCGGTGCAAAGACAGCCAAATTGAAATGGGACTGGGCCGGACACGTCAGCCGTATGCACCCAGAGCGATGGCCAAATGTCGTCACCCAATGGGTCCCCCCTGACGGACAACGTCGACGGGGTAGACCTCGGAAAAGATGGCGAGATGACCTGGACGCATATTGCAAGAATTGGTGGGAGGTTGCCAAAGATCGAGAGATGTGGAAGAAGGATGGGGAGGCCTTTGCCCAGCAGTGGGACAGCATAGGCTAATAATAATAATAATAATCTATAATGTATGTATTAATTTATTATATATTGTATTTAGTAGTTTATTATCTATTTTAATAATTTATGTATATTATTTATATGTATTTTATGTAGATTTGTAGATATTAATTAGTTTTTAGTAAGATGCACTATGCCGCATTATCTACATTTGATTTCCTCTACCCAAGGTTGCCTGGTAAAAATTCCTACCATAGCAATAAGGCCGCCTTCACTGTACTTTAGTTTTTATTTAATATATTCTCAATTCCTGTTGTTTTTGTTTTATGTGCAATAAACAATATATCTATCTATTAACTATTTACCATGCAATGACAATGACAATGATAACATGTCTTGTGCAAACACTTCATCTTGCACAAGAAGTAAATGAGCTCCACGTGCCGTCCACAATGTTCTTGTTCCGCAAGCGCAGTCTACAGATGTGCTGTCTTTGATTTGAACGGTACTCGACACACGTCAATACAAACAGTTGCAATGAACGTGTTAAGTGTAAGTAGCTATTATACAATATTGACACCGTTCTGTTAAATACACTGGATTAAGTTAAGAATAATTCTCATATTTATATTATTATGATAAAATTTATCAGGATATTCTTTTGTCTTATCTTCTTCCATGCTGGCCTGGGAGCGAGAGAAAAACATAGAATGTGCCAGCTGCATTTCCTCCTGGGCATGCTGTTAAAACCAACTAAGGGATCCGAAGGTTTCAGTATATTGTATTAGGCGATGGGCTGACAACCTGTCACTACAGCAATATACTTACAAAACTTTATAATAATTTCTTGTTCATTAAGTAAATAAAAAATATTCCTTACAAATCTATCTTAAATAACCCTCAAAACTTTGTCAGACGTAGCGGCACGACCTTTGTTTTGGTGGTTTACGCTCTGCCTACCCTATTAGGGATAAAAGCGATTTTATATATATTTTTTCAAAAATATTCCCGAGATATTATTTTACAGAGTACACAAGGACTATATTGATTCGTTGACAAGGGTTTTAAAATTTATATTACTTTTCATATTCCGATTTTCATTTACAGGTTTTCACGCTGAAAATCTGTCACATGACTTTTTTTAAATAAAAGTATATCTTGGAGAATACTCAGGTTTAAAGTTTTTTGTAATAGCGTCCAACAAACGAATAGACCCCTATTGTTCAGTCAAGCTAACTGAGCAACTTT
Source organism: Scrobipalpa costella (assembly GCA_949820665.1). Lineage (NCBI taxonomy): Eukaryota > Metazoa > Arthropoda > Insecta > Lepidoptera > Gelechiidae > Scrobipalpa > Scrobipalpa costella. The sequence goes on from OX463318.1 coordinate 15,953,770, forward strand.
TACAAGGTTTTGTTATCAGGAGATGAAAAGAAAATGACTTTCCCATACAAAATGATCACCTCGATCAGACAGTTTGAATTTTTTTTTTATTGCTGAAAGAATATCCTAGTGATAGTTGTTCAGTTTCATTGACTGAACAACCCCTATCAGTTTGCGGGACGCTATCCCTTACACCCGGTATAAACTCCGTTTAGTAGCCGAACATAACTCTTTCTTGACAGTCGGTTAATAATACCAATAACATTTACGTAATCACGTAAGACCCAGTATGTTTCTTATAATTGAAAGCACAATTACGAAGAACATAATTTCAAAATTACAAGAACCTTCGAAACGGCGAACTCAAAATTACCATATTACATTAAGGCTCCTCGCCGCAACGAATCGCTAGTCCGAGTAACGAGTTCACGTCGTTATAACGATAACGCAACGCCGCCGTTACTTCGTCGTTATATCGTAGGATAATTTTAATAATACGACTTTTCACGGTTACTCTAGGCATATTGCAAACATACGAATACAATCTAGACAGTGGAAACCTTCTTCTATCTAAAATTATTTGCGAAAAACCGAGTCACTTTACGTAAGTTCATAATGCTGATTGATAATTTTTACTAGCAATTCGTTTTTTCGCAAAAAGAGACAAATTACTCCTAGTTAGATAGAAAAATGATTTAACCAATGTCAAATATTCGTGTTTTCACAAAATACAATGTCAAAAATCCGTGTCTTTGTAATATTTCTAGGATTTTTACAAAAACACAAATTATTAAATCGTCGTACGATATGACGGTTATTCGACAACGGGCCGCTAATGGTGGATTCGGGAATTAACCGAGTTTGCGGGAGAATGATTAAATCTAGGGTTGTACCCAAATTGGATGTTAATTGGATGAAAATTGGAGTTTAAACTGGTTAAATGCAGTTAGTTGGTGGAAAAATGAACAATTGCCGATGCAATTTGAGGGTATTTACATTTTAATATGTCATTTTGCTAACATGCTCCTAAGTTCCTATCCCTAGGTATACCAGTTATTCCTCTCTTGAATAGTTAAAAGTAAGGAATCGAAAGTTTCGCCGTAAAAGGGAGAATATCAAATAAAACGATTAAAGAAAGAATAATTAAAAGAAATTACCACCTTTTTATATATTACCACAAGTTTCAATTTTTACATACATATAGTCACGCCTTTATCCCTAATGGGGTAGGCAGAGCGTAAACTACCAAAACAAAGGTCGTCCCGCCACGTCTGACAATGTTTTGAGGGTTATTTAAGTTAGATTTGTAGGTAGTTAATTTTTAATACGATGTTTTAACATTGTTATTCATAGGAGAGTAAATTTTCCTATGAAACCAAAGACCTTAACCAAAAAATCATTCTTTATTCAGTCTTTTTGTAAGTGAAAAACGAATTCTAATTTATAACTCAACTTTTTCGAGTTAAATCCTCAATTTCTTGTCATACCCCGATTTTTGCTATAAAACGAATAGATTTTTACCATGTAAGTACCGATCTATATAAATTTTTTATCACATCCAAATGACTTAAAAACAACCATTTGCCCATCTTCTAAAACACAACCCTACTATGAACAACAGCGGGGCGTCAGCGGGGGTGAAGGGGTGGCGGGGCGGCGCGGGGAGGGGGGGCGGACAATTTGCGGACACAGTGCTGTCCGCTTGTGTGTGGCTAGAGCTGGGCTATACTGTCGATACTTTAAAAATTGATTAAATCGTCTTCTATTGACTTGAATGCTTCCATGCTGAACTGGGAGCGAAAGAAAAATATAGAATGTGCCAGCTGCATTTCCTCCCGGGCGTGCAGTGAAAACCAGCTAAGGGATCTGAGGGTTTCAGTATATTGTAATTTAGGCGATGGGCTGACAAGCTGTCACTACAACAATATATCTATAAATCTATCTTAAATAACCCTCAAAACTTTGTCAAACATGGTGGAACGACCTTTGTTTAGTCCGTCTACGCTCTGCCTACCCCATTAGGGATAAAGGCGTGTTTATATGAATTTATGTATCGAGTTAAACTATTTAAACTCAAGTGAGACATTCTAAATAAAATTGAATAACGGGCACTTACTACGCACTCAACCTGATGAGGGGACTCCGAATGTCCCGAAAGATGTCGTGAAGTGCGCGACTTAAAAGTAAGTGCCCGTTATTAAATTTTATTTCTATCGAGTTGTCAATTTGCTGAAAAACGTAACTAAAACTGGAACTAGAGGCGTATTTTTGAGTCACTCGAATCTACTTCACATACGAAAGAGCAGCATTCGCATGACAATTGTAAGAAATTCTTATGCCAAAGCTACTCTTTCGTATGCGCATTGGAGTTCGAGTGATTCAAAAGAAAGACTCCTGGTGTTTATCAGGAACAATGACTTTTGAACTTGCGTCCTAACAACGGAATTTTACATACAATCAGGTCTTTATCCCTAATGGGGTAAGTAGAGCGTATACGACCTAAACAAAGTTCGTTTCGCCACGTCTGACAAAGTTTTAAGGGTTATTTAAGATAGATTTGTCGGTAGCTTGTTGTCAACCTGTCACTATAACAACATACCTTCAAATCTATCTTCAATAACCCTCAACTCTTTGTCAGACGTGGCGGAACAACCTTTGTTTAGGTCGCTTACGCTCTGCCTAACCCATTAGGGATAAAGGCGTGATTATATGTATGTATGTTTGAGTTGGAATTACCATAGTTATTGATATTCAGAATTATCGATAATGCCACCTCTAGCACCTGGCATCTGACAGCGACCTCTGTATAATTGTTGAATGAGCCAACATTAAAGCGCCAATTACTCAACATTGATTGCTTCTACTCCCCCTCCCCCCCTTTCACCCCCAACTGAGGGGAAGGGGGGGTCTCTCGTATAATGAAATCAAAGATGCCTCCGTTATCGCTTTGGTACCCTCTTTGATATGTTTGAGTCGGTTAAATTTCTTGTTAAGAGAGTAAATTGTTGTGATTTCGTTTAAAGGCTTTGATTGGAATTTGTGATGGGTAATTAATTACAAAGGAGTAGAGCGAAGCCCTCATTGGGCAAATGGTTAGTGCTTGTTCATTCCGATAACGAATCTTAAGCAACCATTGCCGTGACGAGGCCATGGATGGGTAACCGGTAGTGGTATAACAACTCGAGCGTTTTCGTCTTAAGCCATTGGTCCCGGTTCATATCGTAGATAGTACTCGTTAAGCCATGTTAGAGGCCATTGCTTAGCACTGGCGGCTTGAAAACTAACAGCTGGGTTGCCTTCTAACCCGGCAAAAGCCTAATCTAGGATTGTGTCTAGTTTCCCTTGTGGTTGCGGAGGACAGATGGCAGTCGCTCTGTGTAAAAAGCAGTACCCTCGTTCAATCCTCTAGATTAGGTAGCCGGCCCGAGAGATACGGGATAAGGCGACGGGAGATGATAATGATGAATACAGCAGCGTGTATTTTGCTCTATGCGGGTTAATTTGCCAAGAAGTGTTATAGCAAAAAGACTTTATTAATAAACTAGCAACCCGCTCCGGCTTCGCACGGAAATTATCAGTGTTTCTCAACTATATTATGCATGTATTATACATATAACCCTTCCGCTTGAATCACTCTATCCATTAAAAGAAACCGCATCAATATCCGTTGCGTAGTTTTAAAGATGTATGCATACATAGGGATATAGAGACAGAGAAAGCGACTTTGTTTTATACTATGTAGTGAAGAGAAAACATCCCAGTATGATCTATTTTATGCAGCCCCAGTGCAGTTAAAATTATTGAGATGCTGTAATTAATTATTTAAAGATCAGAACCTCGCATATACAAATAAATATATGGGGTGTAAGGAACGGCGTCCCACAAATTGATTGGGGTTGCTCAGTCAACGACACTTAAGAACTTTTAATAGGAAATTCTTTCAGGAAGTGCCATTTTTTTCGGCTTTTCCATACAAATTGCCTCATTTGGGCAGACATTTATTATGGGAAAGTATATTTTTTGCATTTGCTGAAAGAATTTCCAAGTTGTTCAATGTGGTTGACTGAGCAACACCTATTAATTTGTGGGACGCTGTCCCTTACACCCCGTGTATTACTGGTTGATTTGTTGTTTTGCTGCGGCGTAGCGTCGTAGCAACTTAGTATCAAATCCTCGTAGCAAAAATAAAAAACATATTTTTAAGTAAATGTTTTTTTTTATATTTGAATGAATGAATGACTATGACTTATCAGGCAACATAAAATAGATTTTTGTTTTTAATATCTAGTAGCGACCCGCCGCGGCTTCGCACATTATCAGTGTTTCTCTTCTATATTATGCTTATATTATACATATAAACCTTCCTCTTGAAATACTCTATCCATTAAAAGAAACTGCATCAAAATCCGTTGCGTAGTTTTAAAGATTTATGCATACATAGGGATATAGGGACAGAGAAAGCGACTTTGTTTTATACTATGTAGTGATGTAATTAAAACTGCCCCGCATGACGACATAGTGCGCGTTATAAATACGAGTACAATTGTATTCGTTTGAAAAACACCGCTCGCGTGCACCAATCAGAGAGAAGTCCTGTTAAGGGTCTGCCGGAGTAGTGGAATCCCAAACAAACGTAATAACTGCCTCCGTGGTCTAGTGGTCAGAGCCATGGGCTTACGATCCGGAGGTCCTGGGTTCGATTCCCAGGGGAGAACACAAACTTGATATTTGTCAATTTATCACTTTGTAAAAATTTTCCTCAGTTTCGTTAGGACAATGCAGGCTAAATCTGGCCGAGTCTAGAAGAAAACGCATTCCGTGTGTCGAAGGGCGATAATTATTCCATGCTGGACTGGGATCGAGAGAAAAACATAGAATGTGCCAGCTGCATATCCTCCCGAGCATGCTGTTAAAACCAGCTAAGGGATCCGAGGTTCCGAGGGTTTCTATATATTGCAATTTAGGCGACGGGCTGACAAGCTGTCACTACAGCAATATACCCAATATACCTACCTATAAATCTATCTTAAATAATCCTCAAAACTTTGTCAGACGTGGCGGAACGACCTTTGTTTAAGTCGTTTCCGCTCTGCCTACCCCATTAGGGATAAAGGCGTGATTATATGTATGTATGTATGTATGATACAAAATAAATCGAATCCAGGACCTCCGTATCGTAAACCCTAGACCACGGAGGCAGTTAACTTGAACTGCAGCAGTAGAACTTCTCCTTAACCGCATTCATGAAATATTCAGCGCTTCGACTCGACGCTGCAATCACACAAATGTACCGACACCTGGGCCCGTATATATAAAGCTATCTCAAGATTCAGAGCAGTATTAAGTATGGATTTGACAGGTCATTGTGTACTAAAATGACAATTCTGATACCAACTCAAACTCGCTATCAGTTTCAAGTGCTGATTATAAATATGGGCCCTACTGCCTAGCCCACATAGCACCGAGACCATTCCGATAATGTTGCACTTGCGTTGTTTAACGGTGCTGTTTTGTTCTTAAATGCTGGTCTGGGAGCGAGAGAAAAACAAAGAATGTGCCAGCTGCATTTCCTCCCGGGCATGCTGTAAAAATCAGCTAAGGGTTCTGAGGATTTTGGTCTATTGCAATTTAGGCGATGGGCTGAAAACCTGTTGCTACAGCAATATACCTACAAATCTATTATAAATAACCCTTGAAAATTTGTCAGGACCTTTATTTAGGTTTACGCTCTGCCTACCGCATTAGGGATTAAGGCGTGACTATAAGTTACATGTTTATGTAAGTTGTTTAGAGAATGATGATTCAAGCCTTTCCCCGTATCCCGTCTTCTCTTTTTACACAGAGCGACTGCCATCTGACCTCCGCAACCCAGAAGGGAAACCAGACCCAATCCTAGATTAGGTCAGAGTTTTCAAGCCGCCAATGCTTAACACTGGCCTCTGACATGGCTTAACGACTAATATCTACGGTATTAACCGGGATCAACGGCTTAACGTGCCTACCGAGGCACGGAAAAAGCGCCGAATAATACGTACATTAAACGTATTCCGTAGGTCAGCTGGAAGAAATTTCTTCGTAGAAATAATCTGTACCTGTTGTGTCGTTATTCCTTGTGTACTGTTTTACTCATGTTACTTGTGTATAATAAACAGTAAATAAATAAATAAATACATATGCAATTCGAAAACCGAAAAACACATTGGTACGTGGTGGGATTCGAACCACGACCTCCCGCTCAGGAGGCAGCGGCCCTATCCACTACACCATCATCGGGCTCATCGGGTGTTTAGCGAATGATGATTGTGGTATCGATATTGAAAATCGAACCTTAGTTTACCTACAAGTTACAAGACCTGGTCTTACTGACCTTAAACAAACAAACCTAGTTTTATTACTCGGATATTTCAGTGCAGTTGCATACTCCAGGGTCACAAGTTGACACTGACGACAGAGCCGAAATATCAAGGTAATCAAAATAAATTGTTCAAAATAACAATTTAAGCTTTTAATTTTTCATGTTTTCATTTTCATTCTTAATTATATTTTAACCAAAATAAAAAAAAAGTTAAAATGTGTGTTAGGTGAATGTTTTTTAATTTTATGTTTTTTTCTGATGCAGTATTTTTGATATCCATATTTGCAAATGAAATAGTAGATTTTATGCCGAGTGCATAAAGCAAGTCATTATTATCCGAGATCGTTATATGCCCGAGCCCGCAGGGCGAGGGCAGACGAAGAAGTCGAGGATAAAAATGATTTGTGCACGAGTTATAAACTCTGCTTTTCACTTCGATTGCGAGAAAATAAAACAGTAACATAACATACTAACATTTATTTAATTAAAATTCAAAGTTAAAGTAGTACAATTTTGAATGCTGAATGATATTTTGGCGGCAATATTTCTTGCACCACTTTTTGTGCGTTTATTTCCATTAAAGTATTAGGAGTAAGTTCTAAATCTTCTTCTTCACTTGACATTTTTAAAATTTTGTTAATTCAACAATAACTGAGAAAAATCAATACGAAAATTTCACAGCTTCTTTCCCGCTACTTTACTTTTTTTTAATTTTTGTGCATGATTTTCGGGCAAAGAACAAAATATATACAGCCTACTCTTAAATTATTTTGGAATATTGTTTTTTTTTGTGATGAATATGTCTTGATATTAAGTTACTTTTTCGTATTATCTTATTATAAACCAAAAATGCAAATAGGGAAGGATATATTATAAATTAGCAAGTTTTATCCGTGCACAATTTATTATGTTTGGCTGCATGGTCTAAATGGACACTGCCTTAGTATAGATACATTTAAAAAGCTACTTTTTTGCCCTAAAGTTCAACTTTATGTCGCCTAGATTCTAGTACTTTTTCGAGCATGAGAAGTGAAAAATTTATTTATATACTTAAACAAAATTTTCCTTGTCAAACGTAAAAGCATTATCTTCAAAACAAAGTTATTTCTATAAGAATTAAACACACTGTCCGCATGGAAGTGACAAACTAACCGAAATATAATCTACTTATCCAATTCAAAAAGCCAGTAGCTTGTTATTCCTGAAGTTAACCCTCTAACTGCCAACAATCACTGGCACAAAAGAAACGTGGCGACAAAGAAACGCGCGCGAAAGAAAAAATAAAACGCCGCCTGCGATTGGTCGATCGGCGAGTGACGTCACACAAGCCCCGCCCCCTAGCAACCGTCGCTACACCTGAGATGAGAACTTGTGAGTGCGAAGAAGATAGACTGATGTTGATACAAGATTGTTCAAAGCTAAAACGGCGTAAGTGACGTTTTGTTGGCTTTTGATTTTGAGGTTTATTATCTTTTGATAGAGTAGATTTTTCATTAGTGGCTTAGTATCTTATGCTGAAACTTTCATAGTATACGGTCAGTTGGAAAAGCTGTTATTGTTTGGTTGTGGGTTAACCGATTTGGTTAAGTTGGTGTGTCGACGGCCAGCTGTCTGCTTTGTGCTGCCGCGTTCTGATTGGCTGGCCATTGATTAGTCTGATTAATTGGTATTTAGTTCGTTAGCTGGCTCCAGTAATTGGGTTTTGAAGACCAATTTGTCGCGCTCTCAGTTTGTTTTAGAAGTCTGTTTGCGACGAGTTCATTTCGATACACATTTATGGAGTGGATTGTATTTATTGGATTATCTTTAAAGACAAAGCTTTATAATTTCCTCTGCTACTACTAATAAATAAGTACTTGAAGATTGATTTAATTGACCTTTTAAGAAGTCTATTGTTTACTCAAAAGACAGTTTTCATCAAAACGCCTAACGACTCAACCAAAAAAAGTAATGAGTCCCCAAACTCCGACGACACGATTAAAAAGCGCCAAAAAGAAGTCGCTCGTCGCTTTAACTCCTCAAAGGCAACTAAACACTAACAAGTCATAAACGTGCCCTCAAAGGGACCCGAACTCCTAACACCTCGCACAATCGAACCAATCACTCCGAAAAACTATTCAAAGACACTCAATAAAGCTCTAGGGGAGAATGGTAATGCGCCGCTTCTTGCTTCTTACCAAACAAAATCACTTCGCGACCCCAAATTTCGCACTTTCAATGGGCAATTTGGCGAGGCCCCGCCCACCCCCACCACCGCTCGCCACCCGGCGTCAGTCGCGCGCGGACTCTCGTCGACGATGGACGCGACAGAGGAGAGGTTCTTCAACTCCCGCACGCCGGATCGTGATTCCGCCTCGCCGCGATCGCAAATGAGCAGTCCGAATTCCACCTCTTCAATAAACGTGACCGACCAAAACATAACTTTATCCCAACACCAACAAAACTTAGAGACTTTGAACAGAATGGGGATGTTCTTCCACGCACAACAAATGCATCTGAACCAGAGTTTCGACGCGGTAAAAAGCCGTCTTGGCCTGACGCAAGTGCCAGGTGCCTCTCAGGGTCCAAGGCATACGATAGACGCAATCTTGGGTCTTCGGCCGCCGCAGGAGCGGCGGGAAGAGAGGGAGTGTGATGTTCCAGTGTCGCCTGGAGCCAATGAGAGTGCTGGTGAGTTATTAAGATTTAAGTTTTTAAGTGCTTTAAGTGACGTTTTATTTCCGTCGCAACCTTTGTGACTTATGGATATGTTTTCTGTGTTAATTGATGCAATGCAATAAATTCGCAAATTAAAAACAGAATAGGAAAGCGCGACGAGTGTATCGATATTAATTTATTAATTCCTTTTGTTTTGTTTTGATTTCCATTTTATTTGTTAAGCACTGATTATATTATATATCAATCGATGCATTTAAAGAAATACAAATATAAAAGTGAAATGTAATAATGTCATTAAACTATTTCTTTCTTAAACTCCATTAAATAGTGGTGTTAGAATTATTGAGATTAAGTATTTTACGAATTTCGATACAATCATTAAATACAAAGGAAAACTTAATCAATACCAAGAAAAAGTGTTTGTTATTTGCTACAAATAATGATATGTGGCGCAGTCGCTTAGCACTTTTATTGTTTTTAGTTTATTTATATAATTTGGCTGTCACACGGTTTAAGCAGTTCAATAAAATGAATAGTATTTTTCTGCACTTTTACAAAATAAAGATACATAATAGGTGTGTAGTCAACACAAATGGCTAGTCAGAAAATTCTAAACGTTTATACTTTGAACTGATGGCTAAAATAAATATTGTGGACATCATTCATCGTTTGAAAAAAATGCACATTTAAATTTAAGAATCCAGTTAAAAATATAGAAGTGATTGATTTGATCAGTACAATATTTACCAAGGAGTGATGTCATAACTCGCTATTTTCAAACTAAAAAGCGTGTTGACATTTTATAGAAAGTTAAAGTATAAGAAATAATTTCCGCCATACTAAAACGTCAATAATACACGGCGAGAATTATCTCTAGAAACCGAATGGGGTATACCTAGTAGGAAACTATCGTATTGCAAGCGATCAGGCACAAGAGAGGAGTGTATCTACTCGGGGTTGCGATCCGCCTACCGGCCGCCGCCGCCGCCGGACCGCCCCGCGGCTAACCGGCCGCCGCCGCCGCCGGACCGCCCCGCGGCTAACCGGCCGGGAAAACCGCGCGGCTGAGTTTACGGAGCCTTAGATCAAGATTGATAAGTCGATGTAAATAATATCAATAATTTACAATTTGTTTCAATAATTCATAAATTACAAAGACCTTCAAAGTCAAAATAAGATTCCACAATATGAAAAAAATGTGTCTGTAAGTTTTACTATATGCATAGTTATTGCATAGTAAAATTTACACCAAGGAATACAAATAATTTGTTAATTAAATTTAGAATAATATGACTAGTTCTAATAAACAGGCTATTTACTTAAAAATCTAGAAAAAGACAGGAAATGATAGTTACGTACTTAAACCACAGAGATTAAAAAAATAGTTGATAAATAGATAATGTAGAGAAAACTCGCTTTTACTTCACAAGAGTAATGTCCTAAAATAATTACAAAAAAGGGTATTACAAAATCTCTTCCATGCTGGACTGGGAGTGAGAGAAAAACATAGAATGTGCCAGCTGCATTTCCTCTCGAGCATGCTGTAAAAACCAGCTAAGGGATCTGAGGGTTTCAGTATATTGTAATTTAGGCGATAGGCTGACAACCTGTCACTACAGCAATATACGTACAAATCTTTCTTGAATGGCCCTCAAGACTTTGTCAGACGCGGCGGAAGGGCCTTAGTTTAGGTCGTTTACGCTCTGCCTACCCCATTAGGGATAAAGGCGTGATTATATGTATGTATGTATGTGTTACAAAATGTTCGTTCACGTGACAAAAAGGTTAACAATATAACCTAATTTTCGTCGTTCCTTGTACCGCGAACAATTTATGTTTGGACAAGGCGTCTGTCGGAGCTCTTCCATACATTTTACATGAGGTGTACACTTGTTAACCGCTGGGGGAACATTTATTAGATAAACTTTGTTTACGAGGGAATGTACATGACACAATTTTTAGTGTACTTGGTTGTAATTTTTTACATTCATACATATACAATCACGCCTTTATCCCTAATGGGGTAGGCAGAGCGTAAACGACATAAACAAAGGTTGTTCCGCCACGTCTGACAAAGTTTCGAGGGTTATTTAACATAGATTTGTAGGTATATTGCTGTAGTGACAGGTAGTCAGCCCATCGCCTAAATTACAATATACTGAAACCTTCGCATCCCTTAGCTGGTTCTTTTCTCGCTTCCAATCCAGCATAACCATGAAAAATCTTGTCTCTGACACTGAGTGAATCGTCTGTCGAAGACGTATGAGGCCACTGATGGTGATGAGTCGAGCATGGAAGATCTTTCAATATCACATAATTACCATGATTAAATTAAACAATTAATAACCTAGGAAAGAAAATAAAAGGATAAAAAAAATATTAGCATGCAGAAACATAAATGTATTACTTAAATATACCTATATTATAAACTTGATGATTGCTTAAATGACAAAGAGGTATGGACTTCTGTTATTCCAACGCAACAAAAAAAAACACACACACGATTGTAACACAAACACTGCTTCACAGAAACAATGCTTAAGATAAGTAATCCTAAAAGGGCGTATAGGATTGTTATACATCCATGCTGGACTGGAAGCGAGAGAAAAACATAGAATATGCCAGCTGCATTTCCTCCCGGGAATGCTGTAAAAATCAGTTAAGGGATTTGAGGGTTATTGTATATTGCAATTAAGGCGATGGGCTGACACCCTGTCACTAAAGCAATATACCTACAAATCTATCTTAAATAACCCTTAAAACTTTGTCAGACGTGGCGGAACGTCCTTTGTTTAGGTCGTTTACGCTCTGCCTACCCATTAGAGATAAGGGCGTGATTATATGTATGTATGTAAGATTGGTCTCTTCTATACCTATCCACGAAACTCGAAGCGATCGCAAATTAAAAAGCTTATCTTTAGTTTAACAAGTATTTGCTATCAATACCTAAAACAGTAGACAGCTACTCTTAACACATCAACTAACCGTTTCACAACATTCTAATTCTCAAGCTTCCAAATTGAAATCACGATCGCAAACATAGATCGATACGAATCAAATCAATTACATTTCAATTTGCAGATGATTTCCCAACCGGACGCGAACGATCGATACAGAAGATCTATAGATCAGTGATCTACGTGAATGCGTTGGCAGTTGTTTCTCAATGTTAAGTTGTTTAAGTGTAGCTACTTAAGTAAGTTTTGTAGAAAGTTGTACGTTGATGGGTTCATCCGGTGTTATAATATAAGTGTTTTTAAACTAATTATGGTGAATTTTGACGGTTGTTGAATGTTTCTATTAGACGCGTAATGAGGTTATAATGGCATTTCACATTCATGCTAACATTACAGCTACAATGGTTTCAAGAAATTCACTTTCGCCACCATGATTGAAACAACTTGTAAGGGTTGTCCGTGCAACTGTCAGAGCCATTGGCTCACGACCTGTAGGTCCTGGGTTCGATTCCCAGGGGGGAACACAAAATGGATACCTATATGTCAATTTATCACTTTGTAAGATTTTCCACAGTTTGTTTAGGACATTGCAGGCTAAATCACTTGATTGTCCTTAAACTAATAAAAGGTTTCCGTGCTTCGGAGTCAGTTCCGGTCAGTGTGTTTGATAGTGGTTGCATGATACTTAAACTTACTTAGCTGTGCTACTAGGCGGCTTGAAAACTCGGACACCAGGGTTTTTCGTGTCAAAGAATGAAGAACGTACAACGGATGCGCCACGTCGTCTGAATGAACTTGTAAGGCACGTTGTGTGTTATATCCGGGTCCAGAATAAATAAATTTTACAAAACAGTTTTTAACTATACTATCTTGTTTTTTTGTTCATTGCGGTGTAGGCAGAACGTAGCTGGCTTAATTTCACTACCTATACTTAAGCCCTGGAACCTAATGGCTTTTACACTACGCACAAGGAGAAATCGGTTGGCGTATTCTATGTTTTATGACTACCAGTCTATCAGTAATAATGTTTCTTAACTAATTTGACGTAGTTTTTAATTACATGCATATTTCAAAGAACAAATGAATGTTATTCTGACCAGTTAATCAGCACTAACCGTTAATTTGGGCTAACTCAGTGAAGGTTATAGGATTATAAAAATATCGAGGTCATTTGAGGTTGGGGTGATAAGGCGAGGTGTTGTTTGGTCCAAGACGTTTTTGGTGACAGAAATAATAAAAAAATAAAAATGTTTATTTAATAAAGCCAAACTTAAATACTAATGTTTTTATAATAAAATTTACATTAAAAATGTAACATGTAAGCTAAGGCTATAATTTGCACATGCCAGTATATTAATAAGGTTCTCTGTCTCCCAAACTAAATAAATCTGTGCTATGGGAGCCAGCGAAACTTGACCATAATAGATTAATCATCTGCTTAGCATAATCATGGCAGAATTTATATTTAAAATCTTAACAGAATTGTATATCTTACATTCATATCAGTGTGTATTTATAGTAGATGTGTGTATTTATATTTATTTATTTAACTACTTCGTATAGGTATATTATATTAACTTAGATAAGAATAACTTAGAATATTATGTCATCGATTCTATTCAGTATGAAATATGTATTAATTATAATTTTTTGTTCATAAAGTAAATAAATGAATTTTATCAAAGACTTATTTGTCTTAGAACTTGTAATTAGGAAGATAAGTGTTATTTGGTCATAGAAATTATTGGTTAAAGAACTCTTAAGTCATAGAACCAGTTCGTCACAGAAATATTAGAACTTGTTAATTTTCAGCTTGAATGTTATGTAGGTAAATGATTGTGTAAAAAATACTCTACCAATGTTTTCAAGACACTATAATCCTTACAGACTAATGAACTAAAGCTTCACAAGAAGTCTTATTTTCAACAAGTCTGAGTAAATTTTATTAGACATTCCAGATATAAATAAATGTATTTTATAAACCAACAATTTTTTTGAGCATATTGGTAATGGTTTTCGTCTCTTCAATTACTTAATAGTTATCTCAAGAATTCTCCTATCCTGGACTGGGAGCGAGAGAAAAACATAGAATGTGCCAGCTGCATTTCCTACCGGGCATGCCAGCTAAGGGATCCTAGGGTTTTGTATATTGCAATTTATGCGATAGACTGACAACCTGTCACTACAGCAAAATACCTACAAATTTATATTAAATATCCTTCAAAACTTAGTCAGACGTTGCGGAACGACGTTTGTTTAGGTCGTTTACGCTCTGCCTACCCCATTATCCCTAATGGGGTATAGGCGTGATTCTATGTATCTATGTAAGTAAATTATTGCTGCCCACTGGAATTGTTGTAATCGTGACCAAACCTCACTATGACCAAAGTACACCACTCCAAATTGGGGCTAGTACGAGTATAATTTGTGTGAAATTATTAATTAGCTTATCTTGATATCGTGACCATGTACAACGCGGGGGGGCAACTCAACTGTTACAATTTGTTAAATCTGGGACAAACTACGAATTTTATAAATTACGAGTATAAAATTGTTCTTGCTTAGTTTCGTTATTGAGTTTATTACTGCCTCCGTGGTGTAGCGGTCTGAGACACGGCCTCTCGAGCCGGGTTCGATTCCCGGCGGGGGACAATTAATTCGTGTTGTTGTTTCTAGTTTGGTTAGGACATTACCCCGTAAGGGATAAAGGCGTGATTTTATGTATGTATGTCTGTATTACAGGCTGATCACCTGATTGTCCGAAAAGTAAGATGATCCATGCTGTCGGATGGGCATGTAAATAGTCGGTCCTGCGCCTGATCTCTCTCTGGTCGTGTCAGTCAGTCCCATCAGAATAAGAGATAGAAAGAATAGGAAATAGGAAAATCTTGGTGTTGTGAAAACACTTGGTCACTAAATTCTCTGGCAAATTGGATGCCATCACCGAAAATCGGTGGGAGGACAATAGTCCGCCTAATAAGGCTCGTATTTTTGAAGCGATCTCAAACTTGAGAGCAATATGAAGTATGGATTTGACAGTCCAATTTGTACTGAAATGTAATTTTTGATACAAACTCAAACTCGCTGTCACTCTTGAGAGCTGATTACAAATACGACCCTAAGTTTACCAGGGGGATTGATTGACTAACCATCTACATAGTGTAGATTTAAATTATAATTTTTAGTGTCACCAAGGGCCGCATTTATTAACAGCGCTCATAAGTGACAGCGAGTTTGAGATCGTATCAGAAATGTCATATTAGAAACTGGCATGTCAAATCCATACTTAATATTGCTCTCAAATTTGAGATCACTTCATAATTACAAGCCTTAAAGTTCTTGCTCGAGTAGGCACAGTAGTAACTCAGAAAGCGACCATTTTAGAAGAACGGTTAAAAGGATGTATCCGTTTTGGCATAGTGTGAATGGCGATCCTTATATTTTAGAAAAATCTTTCGGGGCGCCATTATATCTGAATTATTTGATTCTAAACGTTAACACGAACCTAAAATATCCTCGGTGATTTTTTGTCTAACAATATCACTTTGAAATTCCGATATCTTTGATTTAAAATATCTCAGTAATGTGACGCTTTATCCAAAAATCACTAACAGTGTTTTTGATTTCTATTTATGTGTAAAATCAAATAGTAGGTTTGATCGTACGTTGTGATGTTTTTTCAAAAATAAAGGTCGTCTTTCACAGTATGCCAGGCTCCATGCATACTCCATCTTACTTGGTCATAATAAAAAATTATCGGCTCACTTGTTTGTACTGAAGGAAGGTTAGCCCTCGACGTTTTGATCCTATGTGAGGATCTTTATCAGGAGAGAAAAAAATCACACTCCTGATGAAGATCCTCACATAGGATCAAAACGTCGAGGGCTAACCTTCCTTCAATACAAACAAGTAAAACCGATCAGTTTGATTGTGAATGACGCTTGTTTATCGTACATACATACATACATAAATCACGCCTTTATCCCTTACGGGGTAGGCAGAGCGTTTAACGCCTCTTAAAAGGCGCTTTCGCCACGTCTGACAAAAATTGAGGGCAATTTTAGATTGTAATATGTATTGCTTTAGTGACAGGTTGTCAGCCCATCGCCCAAATTACAATACACTGTAACCCTCGAGTCCCTTTTGCTGACTTCAACAGCATGCCCGGGAGGAAGGGCAGCTGGAACATGCTATGTTATTCTATCTCTCCTAGTCCAGCATGGAAGAAGTTTGTCGTTTAGTGTTAAAATCCCCTGGGTCCTTGTACTTTTTGACCAAATATTAGTGTACTTATAGCAATGCTATTAAAGTAGGTAATCTAGTCCATTGCTAGGCGTAGCTCCTTATTATTGCAGTGAAAAAAAACAAATGGACTTTCGTTAAAATATATAAAAATAATTATTGAAAAGACTACATGCTACGGCGTAGACAACGGCTACAATCTTCGTAGCAACTGCTACGATATTATTGTGAAGTGATTAAAAATTATTACTTCCATGCTGGACTGGGAGCGAGAGAAAAACATAGAATGTGCCAGCTGCTACTCCTTCCGGGCATGCTTTAAAAACCAGCTATGGGATCCGAGAAACGCCCAATCCCTATTATATTAATTTTCTCGTTTTACCTAACCTACATCTGTGACCAAAAGTTCTAATCTCAACCTCAACCGAGTAAGACCAATTAGAGCAAAACAAACGCTATTTAACAGCATTTAGCTGTATAACGGTGCTATAAGAGCAAGTTTTAGAGCTAATTAAATTTCTTCGGCGCTGTTTGCAACACGCAACTCAGGTTGGAACACGCGTTTAGTCTATACCGGGTGTAAGGGACAGCTTAAAAAAAACTGTTAGAGGGCTTGCTCAGACGAGAAAACTGAACAACTTTCACCAGGAAAGGTCTTTAGGAAATCAAAAATAATACTTTTTTTTGCCCATAAAAATGACCACCTTAAGTAGACAATTTAGTGTGGAATTGCCAAAAATAATATTAGGTATATTTCGTTTCCTGAAAGTATGTCCAGGTAAAAGTTGTTCAGTTTCGTTGACAGAGCAACCGCTATCAGTCTGTTGGGCGCTGTCTTTTACACCCGTTATAAGGTTATATTTCATATTAATAGACCTTTTTAGAAGTTTGACATGATTATCTGTATTGAACTATTTTCGTGGAATAGACTTTATTCGATTAAATGTTTTAAATGTTAAACATACCTTATGAACAACCTATCTAAAAAAAACTCTCTTTTTTCAAAATTACTCATTAGCATATTGTGACAAAAATAGATATATTTTTTTACCAGCGACCTTCCCCGGCTTCGCACGGAAATGATCAGTATTTCTATACATTCTGTATACATATAAACCATCCTCTTGAATCACTCTATAACTTAGCAGAAACCTCATCAAAATCCGTTGCGTAGTTTTAAAGATTTAAGCTTACATAGGGATATAGGGACAGCGAAAGCGACTTTGGTTTATACTATGTAGTGACTAACAAAATCATGTAAAAAATAAAATTATTTATTTGTTAATTCCTGTTGGTTGTGATTTCTAAACTTTATAAGATTTTCCTAAAGAAGAATTCAATAAGCAGCTTAAGCTTTAGCGTAATCAGCGTAAATATAATTTAAGCTCTGCCTACCCCTCCAGGAAAGAGGCGTGATTATATGTATGTATGTATATTGTATTTTAAGTACTTAAGGTAAATCATCTTAAAAAAACGATCCCGTTTTAGGTACTTACCCAATATAATAAACTTTACTATCCATGCTGAACTGGGAGCGATAGAAAAACATAGAATGTGTCAGCTGCATCTCCTCCCGGGCATGCTGTCAAAAGCAGCTAAGGTTCGAGGGTTTCAGTGGTAGGTATTTTTTTATTTTTGGTGATGAGCTGACAACCTGTCACCACAGCAGTACACAGATCTATCTTAAACTATCCTCAAAACTTGTTCAACGTTGCAAAACGACCTTTATTTAGGTTGTTGACGCTCTGCCCACCCCATTATGGATAAGTGACTGATGTATGTAACTGGCTTAACGAACCCTTTTCGAAAAAGCTTTTTAGGTAAATTGCCAGTTAATAATATAATAAATAATTAATGTGTACTTTGCATTATAATGGCGTAGGGTAAGTAACGCAACCCGTTATTACGCGACGCTATCGCCACCTACCGTCAACCCTTTAAACGAACGTGGCCAAAATAGGAACTAAAGCTGCCAATGCAAATTTTCACTGTTTTCCAACTGCCTCCGTTATTTAGTGCGGGTTGCGGTCCGGAGTTCCTGGGTTCCTGAGAAGAAGACAAAACGTGTACACGTTTTTCTCAATTTATCACTTTGTGGGATTTTCCCCAGTTTGGTTAGGACAATCCAGGCTTAGTTGAGATTTCCCTCGTAACAGGCTGATTGTCTGAAAAGAAAAGATTTCCGTGCGGTCCCAGCCGCTGTCTGTGATAGTGGTCTAAACATAAATCATGCCAGAGACGAAAATAGCTGTGCTAAGCGGTTTGAAAACTCTGACACAGGGGTGCATCGTGTTGACACGAAGAACCCACTCAAAAAGCAAAAGAAGACTGTTTTCCCTACAATCCCTAGACTGTCTTCCATGCTGGGCTGGGAGAGAGAGAAGAACGTAGAATGTACCAGCTAAGAGATCCGAGCGAGGGTTTCTGTAAATTGCTATTTAGACGATGGGCTGACAACCAGTCGCTACAGCAATATATTTACAAATCTATCTTAAATAACCCTCAAAACTTTGTCAGACGTGGCGGAACGACCTTTGTTCAGGCCATTTACGCTCTGCCTACCCCATTAGGGATAAAAGCGTGGCTATATGTATGTTTGTTTTCCCTACATACAGCGCCCTCGTACATGAAGCCTTGTCGTGCGATATTCATTTGTTTAATGGCACTGATACGGTAATGTATGGGATTTCACATTGATTCGTTTTTGCATGAATTAACCTCGTTTTTGACACGTCACTTGTTTATTAAATTGGTTTTGGATTGGTGATAGCGATCGCAACATGATAGATTAGCTAGATTAATCATTCGGGGAAACATTTATTTTTGAATTAGTATTATTATGGAGAAATTAGATCTTCTATGCAGTTTTGAGGATGATTTAAGATAGGTTTGTAGGTATGTTGCTGTAGTGATAGGTTGTCAGCCTATTGCCTAAATTTCAGTATACGGAAACCATCGAATCCCTTAGTTGCTTTTGACAGCATGCCGGGAAGGAGATGCAGCTGACACATTCTGTTTTTCTATCGCTCCTAGTGCAAGGAAGCAAATGAACTGTTACTATACTATTATTATATACGTAGTTAGTGCTATACTATAAACAGTTTGTTACGGAAGTAATGATATCGTATCAAATATTTATACTCCATTTTTTTAACGTTGTATTATCGAAACAAACTTGTTTTGCTGCCCATAAGCTTTTACTTTACAACTTTAAAATTAGTCAACCGCATAACATATGTTTGTAACAAGGTTATCGTCTGCGGTATCAAAATTTAAACCTCTGCTAAGGTGCAAAGAAAAAGCAGTTTATGAGCTGCAAAAACGAAACGAACTTTAAAATTAATTTGATAGTACCAAATATTAAAATCCACGTCCAAACCCCCTTTTAACAACAATCAATCATACAAAACCCAACACAGCAACGTTCATGTTAATAACACATTATCAATCTACACTGTTATCAACGTTGCTTCTACTAGTTGCGGTAACTGAAACTTATGTGTTGCCATATTTCATCCCTGCTTAGGGTCAGTTCAGACAGAAAAGGGACGCGGCGTGACGCGGGGCGCACTTTTTAAGAGCGTGATACAGTAAAGAACTTATTTTTTTTACCGTTTTTCTCAGTTTTGATATTTAAAGTTTAGATATTACCTAAGTGTAAATTGTTTACAAAATGAGGAATGCATACTTGGGAATTACGCGAATTGGAATATATGTATTTATGAAAAATAATTTATTACGTTTGTGGACGCCACGCAGCACCGAAACCACCTTATAAATAATTTAAGGTGGCGATAGGGCCTTAGTATCGGTAAAAAATACAGATTTCACTAAAAGACAGTGATCAAAAAACCGGTCCAATAGACTCAAGTATTAGTAGTTAAGATTCATAGTTCGTTGTAGTAACAGGTAGAAAAATTGTGAATAACGGCCAACAACGGCAACATTTATAAGGTTCTAAATTATCTTTATAACTATTACTTGAGTCCGTTGGACCGGATTTGCCATTCATTGTTTTTTTAGTGCGTTATGTTTTTTTTACTAATGGGGGCGCCACTTAGCTTCTATAGTCACCTTAATAAAGAACTTCATCTACTACGTAGAATTTTCATTAACAGAACTCGAAAACTCCTTGCCTGTCACTTTGTGATACAACGAGATACATCTTTCAGCAGATTCGCGCCGCGTCGCGTCGCTGCCCGGTGTGAACTGACCTAACCGAGTCTACTCGCAGACCACTGTGCAGCAATTACAGTTATAAATCAAACATGAAAGACTGTTTGTTTATGCTAATGATCTTAGTATTGTGCATGTCTGGGTAATAGATAATGTAATTATATTCAAATTTAGCGTAAGGGGTGGTAATAGCGAGGTGGATGGAAAATGATCCGTTTCCTGTTAATTTTATACTTTGAAAGTCGTTTTTCATGTCAGTGTTAAAGAGCTTCTGAATTGATCTAAGTTCTCTGCAAAAGTACATTCATTTTTATGGGCTGAATCCCTTCCTAGAGTGTGTATGCATGTATAACCTTCACTATCACTACATAGTATAAAACAAACTCGCTTTCTCTGTCCCTATATCCCTATGTATGCATAAATCTTTAAAACTATGCAACGCATTTTGATGCGGTTTCTTTTAATGAATAGAGTGATTCAAGAGGAAAATTAATATGTATAAAACATGCATAATATAGTGGAGAAACATTGATAATTCCGTGCGAAGCCGGGGCGGGTCGCTAGTTCTGTTCTAAAGTCATTGAATTAAAGTTCATCATTCGAAATCGCATCCAATGAATGATCTCATTAGCTCGCCCATCAGTCGCGGTCGGCTCGAGCCTGACTCACAGATTGTCATTTGTCCACCATCGGTCCCGCGTAACATACATACATACATATAATCACGCCTTTATCTCTAAGGGAGTAGGCAGAGCGTGAAAGACTTAAACAAAAGTCGTTCCGCGACGTTTGACAAAGTTTTGAGGGTTATTTAAGATAAACTAGTAGGTATATTCCTGTAGTGGCAGGTTGTCAGCCCATTGCCTAAATTGTAATATACTGAAACCCTTGGTTCCCTTACCTGGTTTTTACAGCATGCCCGGGACGAAATGCAGCTGGCACAGTCTGTGTTTTTCTCTCGCTCTCGCCCAGGCCAGCATGGAAGAATCATGGCCCCGCATAATCGATTTGCAATCGCCAAAAGGGTATAGTTATACGCACCCTACAGGATGGAAATTTGCCCATGAAAGTGAACAACTTTTTTCACGCAATATACGTAGGACAAAAATTCAAAAAACTGATAGCACATTCAGTATCGAATACCATTTTTTTCTGAAATATAACCTACTAGCGACCCGCCCTGGCATCGCACGGAAATTATTAGTGTTTCTCTACTATATTATGCATGTTTTATACATATAAACCTTCCTCTTGAATCACTCTATTTATTAAAAGAAACTGCATCAAAATCCGTTGCGTAGTGTTAAAGATTTATGCATACATAGGGATATAGGGACATAGAAAGCGACTTTGTTTTATACTATGTAGTGATATTCCTTGGTAGTTGTTGTTTATTAAATTTCACATCCTAAAGGGTTCATACATATATTGTTTCTGTTTGTTACCTCTGTATAAAGTAGGCGACGGGCTGACAACCTGTCACTACAGCAATATACCTACAAATCTATCTTAAATAATCCTCAAAACTTTGTCAGACGTGGCGGAACGAGCTTTGTTTAGGTAGTTTACTCTCTGGCTACTCCATTAGGGATTAAGGCGAGATTATATGTATGTATATATGAAATTAAAGTTCATCATTCGGAATCGTGTTCAATGAACGAGCTCATCAGTCGCGGTCGGCTCGAGCCCGCCTCGTAGATTGTCATTTGTCCACCTCTGGCCCGCTATGGTCCCGCACAATCGATTTGCAATCAATTACGAAAGTTCAATTATACGCCCGTCTCTCCCCCGCGCGCCTCTCGCTCCCACCGCCGCGTCATTTGGTCATCATCGCTGCGGTTGGGGCAATCTTCTTCCTCTTATCGAGTAGGCTTTTGAGTGGACGTTTAACTCGCTGAACCGTGGTGTCAGAGTTTTTAAAACACCCAGAAACACAGCTGATTGGTCTCTGATATGGTTTATGTAACTATCACTATCAAAGACAGCTACAAATATACGAGACCCTTTTTTTTATAAATTTTATTTTATTTTTTTAAAAGGTCCTGTATTGTCCTTACCAAACTGAAAAAAAAAACACAATACGATAATTTGACAACTATGAACTTTGTGTTTCTCCTACGGGAATCGAACCCAAGACCTTCGATTCCCCATGGCTCAGGCCACTACACCGCGGAGGCACTTAGCCCGCACAATCGATTTGCAATCGCTCTGACCGCGTCGTTTGCTCGTCATCATTGCGGTCGGAGCTATGAAAGCTCTGATCAGGTTATTGTTGGGAGTGCATAGAGTATTGATTATCTTTGGTTGGGTTCTATGTTTCTGTTGTGAAAATTACTAACTAGCTAATAGGGATGACGAATAGTAAGTCAAATCAGCAACTTTTAATGAAATGTCAAACACGATTTTTGTAATGAAAATACAATATTATGACGTCACGTTATAGTAAATTGACCACTCTAATCAATAACTTCTATAGATTTTAACCCCATCATTAAATCTACATGTGATTTTGTTTAATGCATACATACATACATAAATCACAAAAACTGAGGGCAATTTTAGATTGTAATATGTATTGCTATAGTGACAGGTTGTCAGCCCATCACCTAAATTACAATACACTGTAACCCTCGAGTCCCTTTTGCTGACTTCAACAGCACGCCCGGGAGGAAGGGCAGCTGGAACATTCTATGTTTTTCTATCTCTCCCAGTCCAGCATGGAAGTAATTATAATATAAAGTGATTTTATAAGGTTTCTATTATATGGCAAGGAGTCAAATAAGCGTCATATTGAAGCAAATTTTAAATCATAGTGCCTAATACTGCTAGTTTTAGACTTTAAGTAAATATATTGGAAAATTAACGTTAAACAGTAAAAGAAAAAAATGATTTTTTTTTAGGAAATATAATAAACAAAAAAAACTTAGCAGAAAGCTAGTAATAAATAGTTTCCTCAGACTATTTATTTTTGCAGATCGTTATTCCAATACCTTTCTTATTTTTCTTACCAAACAGATCAACAATAACTGCTGTACATATGTAAATGTTTTAAAAAAATATAAGACCCTTCGGAAACTTTATATAAGGTCTTCTTAATGTGAACGCTGATCATACAAAATAAACAAAACATTAAAAGAGATTAAGTGTATTTATAAACAGATAATATAGCTATAACAGAGCATAATTTTGTTACGACATTTAATTCGAATCGAAAGTCGCCGTCAACTGTCACTCGCTCGTACGATTAAGAAATCAAAATCGATACACAAAAGTGACAAAACATCCCTCATTGTATCAGAGATTGAGCGATCACAAGTCACAACAGACTAACTACTTAATTCCGTCTCTTTCTCGTAGATACAATCATATACAGACACGAAAGAGATAGTCACGCTGCATTAAGATCTCCGATAGATTACGGGCGGCAGCTACAAAACAAATAAAAATATTATGGCCAACGCATTAAGACGTTTTACACTTATCACGATACGATCTGTGACTTTTTCCTTTTTGTAATAATTATCGATAATCTGGCAACACTCGCGAGCATTATCGTCCATAATGGCTTGTCTGCTTGTTTTTTTGATGTGGCAACCCTAATCACATGTCAGATTTGCCGTGAATCGAGCGCGGCTCGCTAATGATTTTTCAAAATGGAGTCTTTGATTTGATTACTCGTTTTTTACTCGCCCATTTTCAAATTTCGAACACTAATTGGTACTGATTAAGTCGATTTTGTTTTTGCGTGCTTCGGCTTCGTAAAACTCCTTTTGACAGTTTAATGATTCGATATGTTAATCATAATTTCATTGGGCGACGGCTGGTGTTAATCGACGCTGCTATAGAACTGCTATAGCACTGCTTAGCGAAATAATGCAGCATAATTATAGCCGAAAGCGATCGCTCGTCAAATTAATATTGACATGCGAGTGTAGGAACATATTCTAGAAAATAATTAATGCTCTCACTCACGATTTTTGTCTTAATTTGAGAGGTATTTTTTCTCGGTAAATTAATTATGACTCTCCCATTCACACGATAGAGTAATTGAATGCCGATAAACCCGTGGCTTAGCCTTTGGCCTATAAATGTCGTCCACGGAACCACTGGGATGTTAGATTTCAAGTGTCTCAAAAACAATCATTTTCATGAATATTTAACGTTTGGTGAAAATTAGAAGTAATTCTTTATTTTGTAATCTATCATGCTTTTGCATTTTGTATTTTAGCAAGCTTTGAATGGGGATCTTGCTAAAAGTGACCACTTTTGGCCGATTTTCGCAAAACGTAAAATATTCACGAAAATTATTATTGTATTTGAGACACAATAAATTTATTTGTTGTGAGGGCAGAAATGAGCTAAACTCACCACCTTATTTTGCGCTTTGTACACATCATTTTATTATTTCAGGTTGGGCATGGATTGATTTAGACATACATACATATAATCACGCCTTTATCCCTAATGGGGTAGGCAGAGCGTAAACGACCTAAACAAAGGTCGTTTCGCCACGTCTGACAAAGTTTTAAGGGTTTTTTAAGATAGATTTGTTCGTTTATTGCTGTAGTGATAGGTTGTCAGCCCATCGCCTAAATTACAATATACTAAAACCCTCAGATCCCGTAGCTGGCTTTTACAGCATGCTTGGGAGGAAATGCAGCTGGCACATTCTATGTTTTTCTCTCACTCCCAGGCCAGCATGGAAGATTGATTTAGATAAGTATTAATATATAAAATACATTACCCCGACGTTTCGATTGTGTTACAACAATCGTAGTCGCGAGGTGACTAAAACGACTGAAATGTCGGGCAAAGTTATTTTATATTTTAATACCTATCTAAATCAATCTGTGCTTAGACCAAAAAAATTAAATAATATCTTCTATTATATAATGATGTTAATATTTTTTTAACTGAAAGTTACCACAGCAAACTTGTTTTTTTTTTGTTATAGCAGTATTTTTATTTTCCTTCCATGCTGGACTGCCAGCTGCATTTCCTCCCTGGCATGCCGTGAAAATCGGCTAAGGGAACCCTCAGAGGGTTCCAGTATATTGCAATTCGGGCGATGGGCTGAAAAACCTTTCAATGCAGCAATATCTTTAAAATGTATCTTAAATACTCTTCAAAACTTTATCAGACGTGGCGGAACGACCTTTGTTTGGGTCGTTTACGCTCTGCCTTGCCCATTAGGGAAAAGGCGTGATAACATGTATGTATGTAATATAATGTTGATAAGATTTTACCTAAAAGTTACCACAGCAAACTTGTTTTTTTTATATTGCTATAGCAGTATGTTTTGTTTTGCAGGAGAAGGTTCGTGCAATAGCAACGACGGGTTCACCGCGACGACAGACGACAAATCGGCGGCGGGCAGCGATGACGACACGCCTAGACCAGGTAACTTATCATCTCCCTATTCTTATGCCATGTCTCACGGGGTCGGCTACATAATCCATAGTATTACCCAATTCGTTTTTTTTTAAAAAGGTTAACAAAATTTCATGTCTCAGTATTAAAAACACATTTATAATATACACTTTATTTATAATACACTTTTCAATCTAAAATTGCCCTCAATTTTTGTCTGTTTGTTGTTAAATTTAATAGCTAATACTTATTTTCTAAACAAGATCTTCGATTAAAAGACATGAAACTTTGTTTACCTGTTTTCTAAAACCTATTTGGAAATACTATAGGTGATTGAACGAGGGTACTAGTTTTGACACA
Source organism: Scrobipalpa costella (assembly GCA_949820665.1). Lineage (NCBI taxonomy): Eukaryota > Metazoa > Arthropoda > Insecta > Lepidoptera > Gelechiidae > Scrobipalpa > Scrobipalpa costella. The sequence continues at coordinate 15,979,867 of OX463318.1, forward strand.
GAGCGACTGCCATCTGACCTCCGCAACCCAGAAGGGAACCAAACCCTATCCGAGATTAGGTCAGAGTTTCCAAGTCGCCAATGCTGGCTTAACGACTGATATCTACGGAATTAAACGATATTAACCGGGACCAACGGCTTAACGTGCCTTCCGAAGCACGGAAATATCATCAAATAAACGTACATATGAAATGTAAAAACCGAAAAACACGTTGGTACCTGGTGGGATTCGATCCAAGACCTCAGCTCAGGAGGCAGCGACCCTATCCACTACACTATCTGGCTCTCTAATGTTCATTATTTATTTTAAGTTTTTTTGTCTGCTGGACTTCTTTCTTTTATCTTTCTTCTATGCTGGACTGGGAGCGATAGAAAAACATAGAATGTGTCAGCTGCGTTTACTCCCGGGCATGCTATAGAAACCAGCTAAGGGATCCGAGGGTTTTTGTAGATTGCAATTTAGGCGATGGGCTGGCAACCTGTCACTGCAGCAATATACCTACAAATCGATCTTAAATAACCCTCAAAACTTTGTCAGACGTGGCGAACGTCCTTTGTTTACGTCGTTTGCGCTCTGCCTACCCCATTAGGGATATCGGCGTGATTATATGTACGTGTCTCGTATGTATGTATGTTTTTTGTCTGTGATGGGCTTAATCCTGACTATAGTCCAGGCCAGTGCTGTTCGGACGGCTTTAACACTTTATTGAGCTCACCCTCAGTAGCCTCCAAAGTGCTGGAACCTTCACTAGCTGCTTGTCGCAATATTTCTTTAAAAATAATTAATTAAATAGAAAATTCTACTGTAAAGTTTCTACTCAACGCTATACAATCAATGATTAATAGACAACTTTAAAAGAAACAAAAAGGCCATCTAATTGGATACAGGCATTATATTTTTTGTATAGTCTGCCTACCGAAGAAACTTCCTCCGTGATGTAGTGGTCTGAGCTATAGCCTCGTGATCCGGATATCCAGGGTTCGATTCCCAGGGGGGAACTCCAAGTTGATATTTGTTAATTTATCACTTTGTGAGATTTTCCCCAGTTTAGTTAAAACGATGCAGGCCGAATCACCTGATTGTCTGGAAAAAAAGATTCCGTGCTTCGGAGGACACGTCAAATCATCGGTCCCGGTCGCTGTCTTATAGCGGTCGTTACACAAACCATGTCAGAGACCTATTAACCGTGCTATTAGGCGGTTTTAAAACTCTGACAGCAGGGTTCATCGGGTCGATCGACTCGAAACCCACACGACAGGAGAAGAAGAAAAACTAAATAATTACCTTTATCTTTTCCCTCAGGCTCAGCAGCAGACAAGAAGAAGCACCGGCGGAATCGCACCACGTTCACCACATACCAGCTTCACGAGCTGGAGCGAGCCTTCGAGAAGAGCCACTACCCTGATGTGTACTCCAGAGAGGAGCTGGCTATGAAAGTTAACCTGCCTGAAGTGAGAGTGCAGGTATGTTGGGAAAGAGGCTTGAGATTAACATGTCCAATAGGAGTCTTAAGCTTTACTATAGATCTAGATGAGTGTTAAGTTCTAAAATAGTTCTTTAGGAGCATTTCCTTGAGGCCAGTTGGCTGAGTGATGACGGATGGGAAAAGGATAATTACCCGCCTGGTCGGTTGTTGTGATCCAAGTGGACTTGTTTGGAAGATCGCTGAGAAAACTTCGATACCGCGTTTCAGGACTGTTGTTTCTTGGTGTGGCGCTATCTATGTGCGCTACAGTTCTATTAGAGTGTCAGGTCATATAAGAGTGTTGGGTTCTATAAGCGTTTGAAGAGAGCCACTACCCTGATGTGTACTCCAGAAAGGACCTGGCTATGAAAGTCAATCTGCCTGAAGTCACAGTGCACAGTGGTTCGACTATAGTTGGAGAAGCGGGTTGGGTTTAACTAAGTCCGATAGGAGTCTTGGGTTTTACTGTAGTTCAAGATGAGTGTTAAGTTATAAAATAAATAGTTCTATTAAAGTGTTAGGTTCTATAAGCGTCTGAAAAGAGCCACTACCCTGATGTGTACTCCAGAGAGGAGCTGGCTATGAAAATCAACCTACCTAAAGTCAGAGTGCAGGTATGTTAGATCCTACTATTAAGTCTAGAAGTGTGTTAGGTTCTTCTATAGCTTTTTTTACTATAGTACGTATTTTTAAGTTAGTGTTGGACTTAAGTTCACTTAAGACCACTTTCACTTAAGTTCATTAAGAGTGTGCGTTTTACTATATTTCTAAAATTAACCTTGAGTCATACTATAGCTCTCAGTTCTATGTTGGGTTTAGTAAGCTTTTGACCCACTACCCTTAAATGCTTCTCGTGAATCATGAATTGTTTTTATTCTTCTTCAAAGTTTTCATGTTTTGAAAGTAGATAATTACCATTACATTTTCATTTGATTTATGTTACAGAATCCAAAAGACTAATTACATCTTCAATATCAAATACGAAAACATTAATAACATCAAAATCATATTTGCTCAAACTCTCAACAACTCGACCGTACTATTCATTAATAGTTCCTCTAAAAAAGTCACACTAGTATACCCCCAGGGTCCAATCTACCCCATATTTAACATTAAACTAAACGAAATTTCTCTATTAAGTGAAACGAGAATACTTCGCAAACATAGGGAAGGGTAAAGGGCCAATAATGAGCCAAGGGGCTTACGCCACTCAATCCCCTATAGCTCCAAGCTGAACATATGTCAAGCGTATTCAACGCATCCACATTATTCAGACCCCTAACCTCTCAAATTTCAAACCGAAACGTTTTAACAAATTCAGATGTCAGGATTCTTCAAAAACAGGTCGTTTCGTAATTGCTTTCTTAGACCACAGCAAAAATGCGTTTCGGCGGAGAAAAGTAGTTTTTATGTGGATGATTTAAAGATGTATTTGGATGCAGTAAAAGAAGTTGTTGGTTATTTGGCAAACAATGTGGTCGTTGATAATCCGTCGCTAATCTGACGTGTGGTATAAAGGGTTACATTGTTGGAAGTGTTCGAGTAAACACATTGTAGCCTTAAAGTAACATTCTATGAACTTCCATTTCCCACACATAATAAGAACATGAAATTGTGTTCTTTTTTGACAAACTAAAACAATTTTAATTTCCGCTACTTTGTGCTGCCAGGTTTATTAGAAAATAATTTTACTTCAAATCTATAATATAAAAAAATGTGTATCTTTGAATTGATTTGTTTATCTTTTCCTACTGTACTTAAAAATAATTTATTCTATTAGAGATTTAAGTAGAAATTCGTCATAAAATTCATAGACTCCAGAGGCGGGCGGTGCTAACAGGCCAAACGCAGGTTCATTGATCATTTACCATTACTATTACCTGATGTGCATCCAAAAGTAGATATTCATACATACATGTAATCACGCCTTTATAAGGCAGGCAAAAAGGGTAGGCAGCACGTAAAAGACCTAAACATAGGTCGTTCAGCCACGTCTGACAAAATATTGAGGGTTATTTAAGATAGATATGTAGGTATAGTGCTGTAGTGACAGGTTGTCAGCCATCGCTTAAATACAATATACTGAAACCTCTGATCCTTTAGCTGGTTTTTACAGCATGCCCGGGAGAAAATGCAGCTGGCACATTTTACGTTTTTCCCTCGCTCCCAGTTCAGCACGAAACGCCGATATTTATAGTAGATATAGGGTCGTATTTATGAAGCGATATCAATCTTGAGAGCAATGTTAAATATGGATTTGACAGGTCAGTTTGTACTGAAATGTCATTTTTGATGCGAACTCAAACTCGCTGTCACTCATGAGAGCTGATCACAAACACGGCCCTTAGACTTCTTAGCAAGTGGATTCTCAAGGCGAACAACGACCCGATGAACCTTGATGTCAGAATTTTCAAACCGCCTAGTTGCACAGCTATTAGGCCTCTGACAAGGTTTTGAGTAACGACCACTATCACAGACAACGATCGGGGCCGACGGCTCAACGTGCCGTCCGAAGCACGGAATCCTTTTCCTTTTCGGACAGTCAGGTGATTCTGCCTGCAATGTCCTAACCAAACTGGGGAAAACCTCGCAAAGTGATAAATTGACAAATATCAAGTTTGTTTTCCCCCCTGGGAATCAAACCCAGGACCTCCAGGTCGTAAGCCCGTGGCTCTGACCACAAGACCACGGAGGCAGTCAAAAAGAGGACCTTAGTGAAGTGTAGATATAGTAGTTAGTAGGTTAACTAGTAACTAGGGATGTATGTATAGTTGGGTACAGCGCCGAGGCTGCGCCGGATGTCGCCGGTAATTCGCTTAAACACATCCCACCTGCCGCTAGCCGACTTATAGCTGTATACTAGTGCTATAGGTACACTAGTATATGACTTGCACGCTAAATTGAACATAAATCACTGCAAAGTATAAAACAAAGTCGCTTTCACTGTCCCTATATCCCTATGTATGCTTAGATCTTTAAAACTGCGCAACGGGTTTTGATGCATTTACTTTTAATGGATAGAGTGATTCAAGAGGAAGATTTATATGTATAATACATGCATAATATAGTAGCGAAACACAGATGATTTCCGTGCGAAGCCGGGGCGGGTCGCTAGTAAATTATATAGGTCAGTATAATTAGCTGTCAAGAGTGACAGCGAATTTAAGTTTGTATCGGAAATGTCATTTCAGTACAAAACGACCTGTCAAATCCAAATTTAATATAGTTCTCAATTTTGAGATCGCTTTATTAATACGAGCATTAAATTGTTATAAAAAATATCTGCACTTGTTTTCATTTTGATTTAATTTTTCTTCAACTTGGATAGGATCAAACACGATAGATTGCTATTAAGCGTTTTAAGAAGTGTCTTCATTCTCTACTAAATATTGCTCGGGTAAAATTTACGTATAATGATAAAATATTATCAAAAAGGAAACGTATATTTGCAAGTTATTCTACTGCGATGTCACTAATTCCATGATAAAGTCTTATATTACATTTACCCGTATAATTTCCGTTGCAAACCCTCAACTACTCTATTAAACTTCTCAAGAATTATCTAAAAGCGATCTCATCAGATATAAACACCAATTGTATCCTTCTTTACAAAATCACTCGATTATAAACACTTCGCCATTGTCGCCAGTCTGTTAACAAATTTCATTTATAACATGACCCTGTTACGAAAACAATTTATACGAAACGAGGGGTCAATTTAATTTTGTCAAATTTTAAAAGCTTTTTTCAGCCAGCATAATTTGATCTGCTGAGTGTTACAAACAATTGCAATGTTAGGGTCCGTGCAGTTGGGCGGATAGACCATATTATATTGAGCTCTGTGTTGTTATTAGATGTTTAGAAAGAGAGGTCGGGTAACGGTTGGCGGTGATGCTTTTACAGAGCGTTTATCGGTGAGAGAGCAACAATGAGTAATCGAATTCGGTACGTTGGACGCACTTATTGAGCGTAGGGAGTCTGAGAGTGTGATCTTGATTAGGATAAAAAGTATTTAAAATTCTACATACATACATATAATCACGCCTTTATCCCTAATGAGGTAGGCAGAGCGAAAACGACCTAAACAAAGGTCGTTCCGCCAGGTTCAAAGTTTTGAGGGTTATTTAAGATATACCTGTAGGTATATTTAGGTACATTACTGTAGTGACAGGTTGTCAGCCCATCGCCTTAATTGCAGTATACTGAAACCCTCGGATCCCTTAACTTGTTTTTACAGCATGCGCGGGAGGAAATGCAATGCATTATTTTATTTATTACAATAATGATTACAGTATGGAATTATCGCTTTTTGATACAAAACTGTATAAATTGAAACAAAATTGTATCTGCGTTAGTTCTAGCTGCATATCAACATTTCTGGGTTTAAAAAGCTAACACAATACCTGTGGTCAAAATTAATATAAAAACGCCTAAACGATCGACACGACAAGAAGAATACCTATGGATTTAGCTGTCAAATTCATACTTACCTAAGTGGCTCAAGGACTGAAAGAGATCCTTGCTGATCATAATTATAATTGATATTAATATGGTTAAGTCACATTCGGAGGTCCTGGGTTCGATTACCAGGGGGGTAACACAAAGTTGATATTTGAGAATTTATCTTTGTGAATTTTTCCCCAATTGGGTTAGGACATTGCAGGCTGAATCACCTGATTGTCCGAAAAGAAAAATATTTCGTGCTTCAGAGGGCACGTTAAGCCATCGTTGCCAGTCGCTGCAGTTGCGTTAAACCAGTCGCTGTCTTTGATAGTGGTCGTTACTCAAACCATGTCAGAGGCCTAATAGTTGTGCTACTAGGCGGTTTAAAAACTCTGACACCAGGGTTCATCGGGTCGATAGATTCGATACCCACTCGACAGAAGAAGAAGTCATATTAGAGGTTTGGAGGCTAATAATAAATAAAATGGTCCATGAACATTGTAGCACATATTTTTATCGCAGCCAAAATGTCCTGAAAGTGTTGTACAGTGACGTCACCCCACTCGTCTCAATAGGTTGTCACTTACCGCGCGCTCGACTTGCCTCTAACGCGCTAATAAACGTTTTTCTGTCGCCCCGTTTGCCGGGACCCTTATCTCCTTAGACTGTTTATTGCACTTTATGTTCAAGCGTTTAGGGTTCATTTTCGCGTGTGATTCGTTCGGTGTTTTTTTTTAAAGGGGCCGAGTGAAATGAGTCGGTTGTTTGTTTAGTGCTGGATATTGTTTTTCGCTGATGCGGGGGTGAAGAGGGGGGGGGGGGGGGTGTTGCGTAAAGTACATGATGAATTTTCATTGGTTTTTATTATGGTACATGGATCTAAATAGCTGGAACAAGAGCTATAAAGAAAGAGTAGAATGTGCCAGTTACTATTATCGAGAAAACTGTAAAATTCAGTAGAGTGAGAGATGATCGCGGTAGGGATAGATATTTACATTAGAAGTTAGGTGGTGTATGAAGCAATTAACAATTCATTTTTTATTTTTTTTGTGTCTTGATAAAATATCAAAATTTTAATAATGCCAAATAAAAATCCAAATCCCGTAAAATAAAACATAACTGAAAACAACTTAATAAAAATAACATGCATAACTTAATAATAACTCAAAACCACAGGTCAAAACACACTACCCACACTTTCCGAAATGTTAATTTGCACGTCGGGTCTTTCAATTAATTTCATTTATCCGAATTAATAGAAATAATGGCGGCCGAGGTAATTGGGTTTCCTAAAACAACACACCGAGCGGTTGACGTGTGGAAAACAGGTAATTGCAATTTGCTGGTCAAACGTACGTATTTTGGTACCGTTTTTGATGTCAATATTAAATTTTTACCTGACTGCGCAGCGCAAAGGAGAGTAATTTTGTTTATTTGCTCTATTTTATGGCCTAAGTTTGTATCTGTTTTGTTGTCTCGATACCGGCCAATAATTTATCACTAATAAAAATTATAATAAAAAAAGGATAGCAATTTCAAAAAAAGAAACACAGCGTAGATTGAAATAAACTGATCATAACAGAACCCGCTTTTTTATCATAGAATTTGGAATTATTATTTTTTTCAGCAAACGAGTAATATAAATGATAGTAATTTTTGTACAGCATGAAGTTTCCTTCATGCGACTTATTAGTAATAAAGGATCATAAGATTCTCATATAGGACTTTTACCATCAAGATAAAATATCCACTATCTACTTCCAAGCTGGCCTGGGAGCGAGAGAAAAACATGGAATGTGCCAGCTGCTTCTCCTCTCGGGCATGCAGTAAACACTAGCTAAGGGATTCGAGGGTTTCAGTATACTGCAATTTAGGCGATTGACTAACAACCTATCATTACAGCTACATACCTACAAATCTGTCTTAAATAACCCTCAAAACTTTGTCAGACGTGGCGGAACGACCTTTATTTGGGTAGTTTACGCTCTGCCTACCCCATTAGGGATTAAGGCGTGATAATATGTATGTATAAAATTCCCCACCGTGGGACCCCGCACCTGTCCTCGTTTAGCGGGATCAACTCGCGGTCGCGCGCGTGATGCGGATCAGATCCCGGAATGTAAGGATCGAGTCGAGTAATGGCGGCAAATTGCGCCTAATTGTCGAAGCATTACACGGTATTTACTGTGTTAGGGGTGTGGGACATTTTCTTTGTAACTTAGCAGAAGTACAATCTTCAGAACTGCAGACTATAACAACAAACATATGTTTTGCGGTTCACTTTTTTTTAAGTTGTCAGGAAAGTGCAGTTAGTGTACTGCAAAACAAGGCGGTATCGATAACTCAACGCTAAATAAACGATCTTTAGTATCCATTTACAGTTAAAGTGGTTTTTTATTTGGTTGTAGCTTTCTGGTTGTAGCCACTTATTTTCCAAGACAAGAACATACATACATAATAATCACGACTTTATCCCTAATGGGGTAGGCAGAGCGTAAACGACCTAAACAAAGGTCGTTTCACCACGTCTGACAAAGTTTTGAGGGTTATTTAAGACAGATTTGTAGGTATGTTTCTGTAATGATAGGTTGTTAATCCATCGCCTAAATTGCAATATACTGAAACCGTAGGCTCTCTCAGCTGGTTATTACAGCATGTCCGGGAGAAAATGCAGCTGGCCACATTTTATGTTTTTCTCTCGCTCCCAGTCCAGCATGGAAGAACACAGTAACCATCTAATCTTAGACCAGGAGAGCTAATGAAGTGACGAAGCAGCTCATTATACCTAGAGTACAGTTGGTCCGGTAGTATGGGTTTCGAGTCAATCGACCCGATGAACCCTGGTGTCAGGGTTTTAAAATCGCCTAATAGGACAGCCTTTGATATGGTTACAACGAATACTATAAAAGACAGCGAGGACCGACGGCTTAACGTGCCCTCCAAAGCACGAATTCATCTTTCTTTTCGGGCAATCAGGTGATCCAGCCAGCATTGTCCTGACCAAACCGGACTGGAAAACTGCACAAAGTTCCTCGCCTTGGAACTTGAGCCCAGGACCTCAGGATCTTGAAGCCATGACTCTGACCACTTGAGCACGCAGGCAGTTCGTTTCCAAGAGAATGAAGATGACTGGACAGGAACCTTCTAATCATTAGACCACGAGGGTTAATACTCAAAGTGACGAAGCAGTACATTATACCTAGAGTGCCAGCTGGGTTCGGTTACTTATTGTTAGCTAATTCTTCTTCTTTTTCTTCTGTCGAGTGGGTATCGAGTCTATGGACCCTATAAACCCTGGTGTCAGAGTTTTTAAACTGCCTATCAAATAGTAGTAGTAGAGTGAGTAACGACCACTATCAAAGACATCAACCGGGACCGACGGCTTAACGTGCCCTCCGAAGCACGAAATCTTTTTCTTTTCGGACATTCAGGTGATTCAGCCTGCAATGTCCTAACCAAACTAGGGAAAAATTCAAATATCAACTTTGTATTTCCCCCCTGGGAATCGAACCCAGGACCTCCGGATCGAGTGTTCATGGCACTAGCCACTAGAGCATGGAGGCAGTTAGCTAATTGTTTAACTAGATGACATGCTCTTCTAGTTTCTTTACCAGCCTATAGTAAATATACAAACATACTTTCACACCTTTATCCCTAATGAGTTAGGCAGAGCGTCAAATAGTGCAAATAGGTTCATTAAAAAAAGTCAGCCCATCGCCTAAATTCCAAGATATTGAAACCCTCGGATCCCTTAGCTGGTATTTACAGTATGCCCGGGAGGAAATGTAGCTGGCTCAGTCTGTGTTTTTGTCTCGCTTCCAGTCCAGCATAGAAGAAAATCACGCTTTTGTCCCTTACGGAGTAGGCAGAGCATTAAATGCATCGTAACAGGCGCTTTCGCCACGTCTGTCAAAAATTGATAAAAAATTTAGATTGTAGGTAATTTGTATTGCTATAGTGACAGGTTGTCGACCCATCGCATAAATTACAATACCTTCACTGTAATCCCTTTTGCTGACTTCTACAGCATGCCCGGGAGGAAGGGGAGCTGGAACATTCTAAGTTTTTTTTGTCTCACAGTCCAACAAGGAAGAAAGAGAAATCCTACTATTGTAGGATTAAATAAAAAGCTTGTGTTTATAATACTTTTTAGTGTTTTGTTATAATTATATTATATAAGTTCTAGTTTCTTCACAATTCTCACTTCTTTAAAATTTTCACTTCTGTAGGTCTGCTGCAAGAAATTTCTGTTAAGAAATAAGTAGTGCCTGTTTTGTTTTTATTTTTTATGATGTTTTTGTATACAACAAATTGTTAAATCACTTCCTAGTATAAAACAAAGTCGCTTTCTCTGTCTCTATATCCCTATGTATGCATAAATCTTTAAAACTATGCAACGGATTTTGATGCGGTTTCTTTTAATGGATAGAGTGATTCAAGAGGAAAGTTTATATGTATAATACATGTATAATATAGTAGAGAAACACTGATAATTTCCGTGCAAAGCCGGGGCGGGTCGCTAGTAATAAATAAGTCTCTGTCAAAATTTAGTTCGCTATAATCGTCCAAATAAGATAAGCACCTAACTTCATGTTATATAATGCTGTTAGACAATAATGAGTTAACGGCGCTGGAGCGAGGGGGGAGTCGGGGGGATCTGGGGGGTGTGGAGGGAGATGTGGGGGGGATGTAGGGGATCGAGTTAGTGCGCAATTAATAACTATTATAACTTAATCACGCGCCGTGACGAAGTGTGAGGATGCGAGATCAAGTTACGTAACGGAATTTTGTTACACGTTTATATGACATAAATGTCGTGTAATAGAACGCCTGGTTTTATAAGAACGATCTTATGTTGAGGCCTTCCGAAGTAATTTACTTCTATTAGGTATTCTTAACTTCTATTTCCATGCTGGACTGGGAGCGAGAGAGAAACATAGAATGTGCCAGCTGCATTTCCTCCCGGGCATGCTGTAAAAACTAGCTAAGGAATTCGAGGGTTACAGTGTATTATAATTTAGGCGATGGGCTGACAACCTGTCACTATAGCAATATACCTACAAATGTATCTTAAATAACCCTCAAAACTTTGTCAGACGTGGCGGAACGACCTTTTGTTTAGGTCGTTTACGCTGTGCCTGCCCCATTCGAGATAAAGGTTATATTTATTTATGTATGTAACTTTATTAGTCCTATAAGCATTATTTGTGAATTTTGCCTTTATAATACTTTTATCTTAGATATTTCAAACTAATATCTGCATTAAAAAACTTCCTCCAAACCGGATATATCAAGTTTAGGGTTCCGCCGGCGAAATCCATACCGTCATGATATATGCCAACCCTGTGATTACTACCTTCTTTTCTTCAACAAAGCCACTATATATTGACCCCTAAGATGCAAGCGAAATGTACCAAGTGTTGTATGAGTTGATCGGTCAAATTAGACTGGGGATTTTATTACCCTTCATTGTATTTTGACCCATTGAACAGAAGTTGGTTGTGTCGATGCGATTATGGTTATAAAATGCTCTGATTTTAATAAGTCTAAAAGTGTGTTTTAATTAGCAATGATGTTGAATCATGTCACGGTGATTTAGATTCACAATACCAGGGGTAAAAAAAGCCCGCCATATTTTTAGAATCTGGTTCTACCAATGAAACTGAACAACTTTTCCCAAGAACAAAAGACAAAATATTTAAAAAATGGCCCTTCCATACAAATGGACTTGAGCCGCTGACAGCAATTGTATAGGAGGTAATATTTTTTTATTTCAACCTATGTTCTTTGCAAAAAGTTGTTCAGTTTCATGGGTAGAATATCACTCAAAAATATTGCCAAATTAAGTTTTATTTGTTCCTGGACACTGGTAAAAAATTACACAAATATTTATTTACTAATGAGTTACAAAAAAATCTTTACTTTAACATATAACTTTTTTAATTTTCTCATTTCGTAAATTTTTAATTTTATGAAATAAATGTCAATAAGTAAATAGGTACATCAAAATTGTACTATATACAAACTTCAATACATTTTCAATAAACACTTCTCACCTTACAAGAATTACCGCGAGTGACCCAGTTACATACATACATATAATCACGCCTTTATCCCTACGTAGGCAGAACGTAAATGACCTAAACGAAGGTCGTTCCGCCACGTCTGACAAAGTTTGGGGGTATTTCAGATAGATGTGTAAGTATATTGCTATAGTGACAGGTTGTCAGCCCATCGCCTAAACTGCAATATACTAAAACCCTCGGATCCCTTAGCTGGTTTTAACAGCATGCCCGGAAGGAAATGCAGCTGGCACATTCTATGTTTTTCTCTCGCTTCCAGTCCAGCATGGAAGAAAAGTTAATAAGTAAAATGAGTGAAATTAATCGCGAATGCATAAAAAGTTGTACTTTACGTCGTCTCTGCTACTAGAATCGTACCCCTGCTCAGTACACGGTATTACTAAAAAGCATAATCGAATTACCTCTATTTGGAAGTTTCCTGTTCTTTAATATAATAATTATTGTATTGAATATAATAATTATTTCTTTGACAGGAAGGAGACGTCAAAGTTTAATCAAATTATCGAATTGAATGCAGGTTATGAATATTTCTATAGAATGCTTTATATTGATCAGCGTATGAACGGCATTGGAATAATGAACTAATAACTGCTTGTTTCATGATAAAAAAAAAGTTCCCAATAAAACGGGATAAAGTCTAAGTCTAACACTAGTTTAGGTAAATTATAGAAACACAAATAGTAACTGCCTAAAAGGTAAATTATAACTACCTCCGTGGTCTAGTGGCTAGTGCCATGGACTCCTAATCCGGAGGTCCTGGGTTCGATTCCCAAGGGGGGAAACATAACATAACATAACATAACATAAAAATACTTTATTGCACGTAAGAATACAAATCATACAACACGACAGATAACAACAAAAAACAAGTACAACATAGGCGGCCTTATTGCTAAGGTAGCAATTTCTTCCAGGCAACCTTTGGGTCAAAGAAAAATGCGTAGCGGTAAGCAAAAAGGGAAACACAAAGTTGATATTTGAGAATTTATCACTTAGTGAATTTTTCCCCAGATTGGTTAGGACATTGCAGGCTGAATCACCTGATTGTCCGAAAAGAAAAAGATTTCGTGCTTCGGAGGGCACGTTAAGCCGTCGGTCCCGGTCGCTGTCTTTGATAGTGGTCGATACTCAAACCATGTCAGAGGCCTGATAGTTGTGCTACTAGGCGGTTTAAAAACTCTGACACCAGGGGAATAGAAACACACATACATATTTTCACGCCTTTCTCCCTAATGGAGTAGGCAACTCAACCTATCCTAAACAAAGGACGTTCCGTTTCTAGGTATATAGCTGTAGTGACAGGTTGTCAGGCCATCGCCTAAATAGCAATATACTGAAACCCTCGGATCCCTTAGCTGTTTTTTTTAGTTACTTATTTTATATCTACTCATTCGCCAATTAGTTTTGCGTCTTTTGTCGTCACTCCCTGCGCCCGCGCATTTGATCCAAAGACACTCGATATCCTATTGAAATCGGCACTATTGGCGGTGCTACTGACGATCCGTCAACAATTCCACAACCAGCGGGGATTGACACGTTCCTGTTTACATCAATCAATTTGTTAGCAGTAATATTAAAAATATTTTAAAAACCTCGTAGCAGGCTCATGGCAGGCTCAATCTAGTTCTTTTTTAATAATTCAAGTTGCATTAGTCATAATAAAGTATTTTGGAAATTTTGTAGCAGACGATTTAAACTTTTCTTGTCTTTTTTTGTCCGTCTTTACAATTTTAAGCCGCTTGGACTGCTTTTGATATCTTACACTTACATATAGATACATCACACCTTTATCCCTAATAGGGTGTGCAGAGCATCAACGACCTAAACAAAGGTCTTTTCGCCACGTCTAACAAAGGGTTTTAGAGTTGCTGTATTGACTGACAGGTTGTCAGCACATCGCTAAATTACAATAGACTGAAACCTCCGAATCCAGTAGCTGGATTTTACAGCATACCCGGGAGGAGATGCAGCTGGCACATTCTATATTTTGCTATCGCTCCCAGTCCAGCATGAAAGGAACTTACTTTTGACTCTTAAAATTTTTTAAGTAAACCTATAGCTCTTTCTAAATTGGTTCTCGTGTGTGTTATTCGACACTGTCACTGAGAAGGATCACAAGCTGTATTGTACAAAGCTACGATATAGAGCTTTCGGCGTATTGTGCAAGGATTATACGACTCTTATACAGCTAATTGTCTGAGTAATAGAATACAGTCGGTTGAGTCTGTTGAGTTCGGTGTCTTAAATCTTTTACCTGGGATCTGTAAATACAAAAGAAATGTTGTTAAATTCGATATTATGCAATTGTGTGTATGGCTTATCCATATCGGTGTGAAATTACAAGATACAGTCAAATCTACATACATATACTCCCGCCTGTATCCCTAACGAGGTAGGCAGAGCGTAAACGACCTAAACAAAAGTCGCCACATCTAACAAAGTTTTGAGGATTATTTAAAACAGATTTGTACGTACGATATTGCTGTAGTGAGACGTTGTCAGCCCATCGTCTAAATTGCAATATACTGAAACCCTGGGATCCCTTAGCTGGTTTTTACAGCATGCCCGGGAGGAAATGCAGCTGGCACATTCTATTTCTCTCACTCCGAGTCGAGCATGGAAGTAATACAATAATCCATATCATTGTTAACTCCGATGCTGGTCTGGGAGCGAGAAAAAAACATAGAATGTGCCAGCTGCATTTCCTCCCGGGCATGCTGTAAAAACCAGCTAAGGGATCCGAGGGTTTCAGTATATTGTAATTAGGGGATGGGCTGACAACCTGTCACTACAGCAATAACCTACAAATCTATCTTAAGTGGCCCTCAAAAACTTTGTCAGACGTGGCGGAACGACCTTTGTCTAGGTCGTTCACGCTCTGCCTACCCCATTGGGGATAAAGGCGTGACTATAGGTATGTATGTATGTATATCATTGTGAAATAACAAGATGCAGTCAAATCTAATTCACAAATTTTATCTTCTTCTGTCTAGCGTTTTCCTGGAATGATGCTGGGTTCCGCTTTCTGGCTGGAATTCTCAAATATCATACCTAGGTAAAATATTTTCACTTTAGATCTTGCTCCAAGCAACGCGTTTTCCAGACCCATTAGTTAGTGTTAAATTTCGTCAAAGAGTAGAAAAATAGTCAATGATTTCTATACATTCTTCTTCGTCTTCTAGTGGGACGCATTTATAGTAATAGAGATAAGAACTATTAGGGTGATTAACATACATATAATCACACCTTTATTCCAAATTCACAATTATAATTATTTATTTATTTATGAGCCTGCGGTGTCCCACTGCAGGGCATAGGCCTCTCTCCCCTCCTTCCATTTCTCTTGATCCAGTGCCAGTTCCCTCCACAATTATAATAATTAATAATTACCTTTACATGAGCCGTAATATTAGCTATTTTTTACCAATGGAAAAAATCTTACTTAATTACTACTCCCATGAGAAAACTCATAAAACTGTGGTTCGAAAAGCTAGTTATGAATATAAATATAAGCCAGCATTTGAAGAGTGCTAATTGGCCACCAAGAAAATCTTCTAAATCGCTTCATTACCGCAAATTTATGCTTAATTTGCGCGAATTAAGCGTAAATTAAGCAATTAAGCACTCGGCAGTTAATTAAGTCTGCGCAGAGCAAATACTAAGTAAACGTCCCGGGTTTGTCTCTCTCGGGCAAGAGAGAGAAGCTTCGAGAAACGGTGTGCTCCCAGTTGAGTAGTATTCATCTTTGAGTAATTTGAATATAGTAATAATAAGTGCTGGCCTGGGAGCGATAGAAAAACATAGAATGTGCCAGCTGCATTTCCTCCCGAACATGCTGTAAAAACTAGCTGAGGGATCCGAGGGTTTCGGTATATTGCAATTTAGGCGATGGGTTGAGAACCTGTCACAGCAATATACCTACAAATCTATTTTAAATAACCCTCAAAACTTTGTCAGAAGTGGCAGAATGACCTTTGTTTACTTCGTTCACGCTCTACCTACCCACTAGGGATAAAGGCGTGATTGTTTGTATGAGTAGTCATTCTGATCTTTTATTTACAATTTTAGGTATATAGTTTCACCCGCGTTTTTGTCGCAGAAGACATTATTTTCCATCGTGTACTTTCTAGCATAACTAGCCAGTTTCGGTAATAGATATTTACCAACCATCGTTTAATCATTTTGACTGACGCATTCTAGTAAGCTGTTTCTTGTTTTGTTATGATACTTGGGTTGGTCAAAAGTCTAATCTAGGATTGGGTCTGGTTTCGCTTTTGGGTTGCGGAGGTCAGATGGCAGTCGCTCTGTAAACCAGTGTCCAGTACCCTTGTTTAGTCCCCTAGATTAGGTAGCTGCCCCGTGAGAGACGGAATAGGGCTAGGAATATTGATGAAATCATAGTGTCACAAATCCAGTGCAAAATTAATTATTTTTTAAATTCTTCTTCTTCTTCGAGTCGATTTCTACGGCGATTGCTTTTTTAAATTAAAAAGTAAGGTTGTTTTATAAAAGTAAATAAGAATATTAAACCGGAGTTGATGAGAAGAACCCTTCTCCCCAAGAGTTTATAGAATTGTCTTACTTTGATAATCTCCTATTACGATGTTGTTTTGTTTCATAATAACGCTTTGTAGCTGCACGTAATTAATTGTTTCACCGTCTTTTGTTACAATTAAAATTATGTCCAAAGATTGTTTGCACATAATTTAATTGCTTTTGAGAATTAATTGTACCTACTTGTTAAAAAACGAGTCTTAACTTGAAGATTTCAGCTGTAAAATAAATAAGTAATGTTCTACTTCCAAGCTGGACTGGGAGCGAGACACAAACATAGAATGTGCCACCTGCATTACCTCCCGGGAATAATGTAAAAACCAGCTAAGGGATCCGAGGATTCCTGTATATTGCAGTTTAGGCGCTGAGCTGACAACCTATCACTACAGCAATATACCTACAAATCTATCTTAAATAACCGTCAAAACTTTGTCTGACGTGGCGGAATTACCTTTGCTTAGGTCGTTCACGCTCTGCTTATCCCAAGGCGTGATTATATGTTCATTTAATTAGGGTTTTACACAGTGACAGTCCAACATTTATCTCCAGTACTGTAGTGAGGCGTCGATCCAGGCCGGGCGGGACGCTAGTCTAGACCCAAATTAAATTAGAAGTTGCTATTCTGGGAGTACACACCAGTTTGCAAACTGTTGGAATAGTATGGAGAATGTTCTATTTAAATTGATTTTATGAAACGGTTAGAATTAAAACAGACACAATTTTTGTCTGTCTAAGAAGCAATTTCAAAAATCTACCTATACGGGTGTAAGGGACAGCGTCCCGCAGGTTGCTCAGTCAACGAAACTGTACAACTTTCACCAAGAAATTATTTCAGAAGATGAGAAAAAAAAATACCTTCTGATATAAAATAAACTACTCGATCAAGCAATTTGCATAGAAAACTATTTTTTAGTTCCTAAAAAAAATTCTGCCCTTAGTTTGTTCAGTTTCGTTGACTGAGCAACCCCTATCAGTTTGCGGGACGCTGTCCCTTACACCCCGTATCGGTTTTAGTGGTCCTGCTCTTTCATCAGTAAGTACAATATTTACCATCGTTTATAAATTAATTAATATTAATGTGGGCGGATCAACTTGTAAGGTTTTTATATACATACATAATAATCACACCTTAATCCTTGATGGGGTAGGCAGACGTCAACTGATCAATCGAAAAGGTTTTCATTGTTTACAAAATTTACAAATCAATGCACAAAGGTGGGGTCTGGGGGGTTTGGGGGTCAGGTAAACACGTTTGTAAACCGTAAGTTACAAATAAATACTTTTTTTTTATAAAGGTTTTAATACCAATACTGATAAAGACGTATTTCTTCTCTTTTCGTTTTAATTCACTTTCGGTCTGCAGAAGCGGTTTCCTTGCTATCCTAGCCTGGTGTCGGGACAATAAATTAATTAACGCGATTTCTCCTCCCCCCAGTTCCTCCCCCCCCCCCCCCACGCTGCTCTAACCCTCCCCCCTCTTGCTCTCAAAGTCAATGTGTTTAATTGGTTGGTAGACGTACTTGCTTGGCTAGTTTCTTTATTACATAGATATTTTACAATTTTATAAGGTTTTTTTTTTTATTCAATTGCAGATGTTTAATACTTAATTGAAATTAATAGTATTGTGAGTGCTAAAAAACCCTCAAAATAAAAAAAGCGTAAAATTACACATACGTATATATAATCACGCCTTTATCCCTAATGGGGTAGGCCGAACGTAAAAAAAAGGTCGCTCC
The DNA here is from genome assembly GCA_949820665.1 of Scrobipalpa costella. NCBI lineage: Eukaryota > Metazoa > Arthropoda > Insecta > Lepidoptera > Gelechiidae > Scrobipalpa > Scrobipalpa costella. The sequence continues at coordinate 15,998,148 of OX463318.1, forward strand.
GCCACGTCTGACAAAGTTTTGAGGGTTGTTTAAGATAGATTTGTAGGTATATTGCTGTAGTAACAGGTTGTCAGCCCATCGCCTAATCTACAATATACTGAAACTCTCGAATCCCTTAGCTGGTTTTTACAGCATGCCCGGGAGGAAATGCTGCTAACACATTCTATGTTTTTCTCTCGCTCCCAATCCAGCATGGAAGACGAAAACTATATAGGTACTTATTACCTCCGTGGCTGCAACTTGTAGTTAATACTTCAGCAACATTTGACATGTCACGCCCCTTCATCACTCTGGATAAGATTCTGGCAAACAAAATGATGCAACCACCCCCGCCCAGATTAGCATGAGCTTTATGAAAAGGCAGCCTTGGATAGCCTGCAGCAAGCAAGGTATTCTGAGAATTTTTCATCACAGCTCAAGAAACACTGGGCGATAACCCTAATTTGCGTGACCAAAGAGACTTTTCCCTTTAAAGTTGTCACTAGGGTAAACACACGGGTTGTGGTCACGTGCCGGCCACGTGGCCGCCCGCAACTGCGACGTTTACCCCACTGTAGGGTGAAGGAGCCAATTTTGCGCAACGATACAGTATCGGGTTACTATGGGAGTTTGGGGTGATTAGCGTAGATGAAAAATGTATACTAATCTGGCAGATGTTTGGTGTCAATCAAATTTAATGATTTTGAGCGACTTTTTCCGTGCGCAAAAGAGATCTTCCTATCCTTATAAATGCATTCTTCAAAGGAGACTGGCAACAATAACGGTAAACTATCGACTTACATATATTCCACCAATACGGACTAAGCGCTTCCAAAATTATGATTAGCTGTTATAATGTGTATAATGAAATTGAATATGTAAAATCTTTATTTGGCAAACGTGATGTCTAATGTAAGGTTTCATTTTTATGCTTAAATGCTGTAAGATTTTCTGTTAATAAATTAAATTAAAAAAAACTCTTTCATAATGCGCAGCGCACGGCAAAAGAGTGCCATTCACTACCTACGTCTGTGTTTCCGAACGCATACCACGTTTGAGAGAACAGGCATCTTTTGGGTGAACTTGCTTTATCATCGACTTCGTCTCTATCGCTTCCGACCTAGACTTTAGTAGAGAGCAATTTTTAATTGAAACAACATGAAACAACCCCTTTTAAATTACAAAAACATTATTATCACCAAACCATAAATATCAATTTTAAATCTAATGGAGTAGAAGGGAAGAATAATAACCACATACACAATGTAGCGCATGCAGTGACAATGAAGCGTTGGTCGAGATTGTATCCAGGCAGCCAATTACTATTGGTGCCATTCAGATATTTTCATATTTATGAAAAATAAACTAGACTTTGATCAGCTATAAAAGTGGTCTTTCAAATGTATAGTGGCCTTTCTTACTATGAATCGTTCTTTTCCAAAATTGAATACGCCAGGTTTACCTCAAGGTATTTCTTCTTCTGCTTGATCTTCTTAGAATAGGTCTCGTCTAGTGACGGGGTCCGCTTTCCTAGCTTTTCTTCTCCACTTCCTCTTCATCTTCAGTCACAAACTAGAAACGGGAGTCGAACCCGGTTCCTGCGGATCGACAGCCTATGGCACAGACCGCTAGGCCACGGAGTCAGTTGCCATCATCACTGAACTAGACAAATAACATGAACAGGAATCAAATGATTCTCTTTCCCAACGTAATGAAGCAGACGGAAACACAATGCGACCATACGCAGTGACAATACAACGTCGGTCGGGCTTGTGTAACCAGCTACTTAGCCCGGGTTCGGGATTTGTATTACGTTTTAATTTGCTCCAGCGTGGGGGCGCAGTTCATAATTATTGTTGCGTTTGCTTGTTTGGTGTTTGACGTGTGAACATTGTTGCGATTTTGGATAATTAACTGTTGATATGAGTTACTATTGTTAATATTCATAACTTTCATTTACTTTGAAAAAGCCTCTGTGTGTTTGGGGTCAGATTATTTATCTGTTTTTCGACTAAAGCATCTTAAATAGTAGAAAACTAATGTTAAGTATCTCCTTTAACGTTATTGTGCAACGCAAACTACATCTCGTGCTTTAAACTTACGTTATGATGAGTTTCATAAAGTACTCTTTTAAAATTATTCACCCCTTATCCTCGTATGTTTCAAATGTTGCGAAATCAATTATTTTCACCTGTTTTTTTTTTCACTTGCTTCAATGTTGCTAACAACTCGGACTGCAAGTAATTTGTTTTAAAACCAATCGCTTTTTATCACCGTTACAATGTCACGATTGCGGCCATTATATTAATTGTTTCCCCCTTTTCCCTTCGATTCCCCTTTTCCTCCATACTTTACCCCTTTGTACCCTTTTCACTTAATAGCCTTTTTTTACTTCGCCACAATGTGCGGTGTGACGATTTAATCAACAATAAAGTGATTATCAATTGAAATATCAATTTGTAAATTGACTTCATTTCCACGAATTGAATGGTGACAATGCAACAGAAAAACTTTTGAATATTGAAACAAAATTATAACATTTTGTCTACTGTGTTGCTTTAGTAAAATATTATTGTACATAAACATAAATTAAAATTATTAAACATAATAGTTTTCTTTGTTACACAAAAGAACACGACTATTGCGCAAAAAACTGAAAAAAATAATTAATTCTCCATACAAAAATACTAAATTTTGTAAAGTCCACTAAGTAAGTTTCTTATCTTATGTAGCCGTTATGTGTCCCACTGCTGGGCAAAGTAAGTTTATGATATGAAAATAATTTGTAACCGAAGTGATCCCAAATAGATCTCTTCACCCTAATAGCATTCGTATATCTCGTAGGGTATCCGTCCCGTCGCGGTCCCGACCCGCAATTACGATGCAATGCGCAAATAAATAAGTCGTTATTAAGTAGTGGGCGCAAACAGGGGCACTCACCCTCCCTCGTCATCTCTAGTGCTAGGGTTGACAGACGCTTCAAGAATTGAAGTTTATGTTTTTTTTGTTCAGTTGATCTCGCTTACATTGAAGTCAATAAGGCAAGGGTCTCTTGAAATTCTTTTATGAACATTAGAAATAAAGAATGCCAAATAGACAGCCTTGAGGTATGCCATCTGCAATATTATCTCAATCTAGTTGGACACTTAATTAAGTTAATTTAAAACAATAGCTGTCAATGTTCGATCAGATAATTATAAAACTTGTTTAATAAGTGATACGTAAAAGTTATGGCTAAATAAAAGGAAAGATGTCATACGCGAGAGTATCGAATGTATTCGCAAAACCTAAACAAATAAGTATGCAACAGATGATCAGGGAGAATAAACCATACAAATAATTCTGAATCGATATAACAGTTTCCACACCATCAGAATGTACAGAAACAAAAATGTATTACGTAAAATATTATGATCTATAAAAGTAGAGTGAACTGTAATGGCTGAAACCGAACAGCTGCGAAACGTTTTTATGATCAATTATGCGTGAAAATTCCTCAAGAAACGCTTAGTTACAGCTGATTGCTCTCAATAGCGCTAAAAGTGCTATAAAAACTTGATCTAATTCAGCATTTCAACTCCGAGCCAATCACGACTTTACCACGTTTGCTCAAAGTTTAATTTGCAGTAAGAGCAGTTTGGCGATTCAGTTATTTTTCCCCGCTACGAAGTTAAATGGCTTGATATTAGTTAAGTGGTTTTCATCCTTATCTCATTCGGTTAAAATGTTTTTCGCAATAAATATTCCGCAGCGCTTACGCCTTTTGGTAGCAGTGCGAACTCAAACGATGCGAAGATAGAACGAAATCAAGAGATAAACGTTTTTGTTACACACAACTTTCAATCTTATAGTTGCGGCAACTAAGTTACTTTTCGCCTAGCAACTCGTTTCAATTACGTTTTTGTGTGATAGTAAACCGGTCTTTGGTCGGTGGTAATAGGGTGTATTTTTGTGTGTGTTCAAGTTAGTTAAGGGGCTGTTTGCTCTGGGTTAATTTAGTTGTGGATTAACTCCCATGATTGATGTTTTGCCGGAGCTCGGAGGGCACGGTGAGTCGGGCAAAGCGACTGTCGTATCAATGGAGATAATTCAATTGCGAGACTATTTTGTTTGCAATTTGATGGTATTTTGTTTCGTTTATTATATTTTGCGGGTTTTTGCGATGGTAGCGGGAACGGAACATTTGTATCGTGATTGTTTGTACCACAGTTGATTGTTTTGGTTTTATATGCATCTAAATTTTTTGGTCATTATTATGATGTTCCATTGTCAAGGGATTGGACGCAAAGTTGATATTTTTCAATTTATCACTTTGTGAGGTTTCCCCAGTTTGGTTACGATATTGCAGGCTGAATCACCTGAATGTCCGAAAAGAAAAAGGATTCCGTGCTTCGGAGGGCACGTTAAGCCGACGGTTCCGGTCGCTGTCTGTGATAGTGGTCGTTAATCAAACCAAGTCAGAGTTCTAATAAAAGTGCTGCTGGGCGGTTTGAAAACTCTGACATCAGGGTTCATCGCGTCGTTTCACTCGAGAATCCACTCGCTAAGAAGAAGATTGTCAATGCTTATTTCTTTCTTTGTGTCTTATCTTGTCAGTCTTTGTTCTGATAAGCTTCTCAGGAGGTTTCGATCTAAGTTCTTCCGTTCATTATTCGCCTGTTCATTATGTTATTTACATTGAGCTATTGGGGTACTGGTTAGATATAAAATATTTGCCTTTAATTTTGCCTTTCAATTTGACTGCGAATCGGAACTTGAGCATTCCAGAATCAGAATCAGTCAAGATGAAATCGATTTCAGAGAGAGATTGTACAGGTTAATAAACTACAGTCTTTGTCTTCTCTTATTGATGATCTAAATTTTTTTTTCATCATGAAAGCTTTGAAGACATTCCGCTCCAAAATGAAACTATTTAGTACATAGTTTTGTCATTTAAAATTTCCTTTTTTAATGTATCGCTAATATTGAGTGTAAGTACATACATATATAAAATCACGAATTTATCCCTAATGGGGTAGGCAGAGCAAAAACGACCAAAACAAAGGACTTTACACCACATCTGACAAGTTTTCAGGGTTATTACAGATGATAAGTATTATATTGTTTTAGTGACAGGTTGTCAGGCCGTCACATAAATTGCAATACATTGAAACCCTCGAATCCCTTAGCTGGTTTTTACAGCATGCCCAGGAGGAGATGCAGCTGGCACATTCTATGTTTTTCTATCACTCCCAGTCCAGCATGGAAGTAAGAACTTGAGTGTAAGTACTTGTCTTTGATGTTGTTATTAATCGTGTTTTATTATAATATGTATTTCTTAAGTAAAAAAAAGTACGTTAGAGTGGCGGGGTTCTGGTCCTCAAGAATTTAAATTGAGATTGCCTCGAATCGGAAAGAAGAAGAAATAAAACTTCCATGACTGGGAGTGTTAGAAAAACATAGAATGTGCCAGCCGCATCTCCTCCCAGGCATGCTGTAAATACCAGCTAAGGGACGGTTATAGTGTATTGCAATTTTAAGCGATGGGCTGAGAGCCTGTCACTACAGCAATATACCTACAAATCTGTCTTAAATAACCCTCAAAACATTTTCAGACGTGGCGGAACGACCTTTGTTTGGGTCGCTTTCGCTCTGCCTTCCCCATTAGAATCGTGACTTTTAGTATGTATGTTAAACAAATATTTATCATTTATTTCCTGTGAAAGTCTGTAAAAGAAACATTGTTTGAATTCCTTATTGTCTCACCATCTGTAGGTATCGGGCATCGATCGCTTCCCTACCTTTTATTTACACTATAGACTCAATTGACTTGCCCCCCCCCCACCTGTCCCTCCTCACCTCTCCTCTCCTCCCCCGCACCCTTCACAAACACACCACCTTTCTTTCCTTACGCAAGAAAAGAATAAAGATGCTGCTATGGGCTTACACACGAGATGGAGAGAGACAGATATACACGCCATCTTAGATGCAGCCTGTGTACCAAAAGTTAGCCAATAACTCGACTTCCCTAATTTAAAAAGGTCGTATCGGCCAAACAATTGATTTTGCGTATTGTGTCTTATTGGGTTAAGTTTGAGTTGATTTTCGGTTTTGAGTGGGTGGTTTAATAATGTTTGTCAGAAGTTAGGGTCTTAGGGGCGGGTAATGACGGGCGATGTCGATGATGGGAGCGTTTCTGGTTTTGAAGTAATATAATAAGGCCTATTAGTTAACCGGGGCTTGTTCACTGTAACAATCGGCTTGTTTTCTTTGTTAACCAGACTGGTTATTATGTTTTGGGTTGAAAAGATGTCATTTAAATTCAACACGAGTTATTAACATGGGGCCAAGTTTTCATCTAGGTACTTTAAACTTACCTACTACATTGGTTTGTGAAATCGTAGTGTGATCATTTTAGTAATCCAAAATACTTTTACGTTTTTCTAGGTTTTTTTTTAATTATTTTACTTATTCTTGTCTTTCAAATATATTTATTCAAATATGTACTTCCTTATAGTTATTATGCTCTTAAGTTTTTATTTTTTTGAGTTTATCTTATGTAGGTATGTTGTAAGAGTTGGTAGAGCGTTCGTTAGATCTGTATCCCTAAGACGCTTGTTAAAATATCGCTCTTTCGTAATCTATGATTATAATTGTATCATTCAAATCCAATGATATTATATATAGGTAGATACGTGACCAACGCGCGAAACTCGTGCCGTCATATGGTCCTAATTGTGATCATTTTAGGCAGTCGAGCTGCGAGCTGTGAAGTGAGAAAAAAAGTTAAATTATATTCAAGGCTGCACTGATTACAAATAGCTATCTGTTTCACTCTTACGCTTTGCCAATTTTGTGTCGCACTCAGCGTTTGTTTAGATATGCAATGTTATAAATATGTATGTAAATGTGTCGCGGAACAATTGAAATGTGCGCGCAGTATGAACGTAACGTATCTTTCTTAAAATATCTTTGTTCAAATCACATCTGCTGCCAGGGTTAGGATACCACTTGAAATTCCTTGAAAATGTCCTACAAAACACGCATTAATTTTAACACTTCCACGCAAGAAAGACATATTTTGATAGTGTAGTATTGAAAGGTCTTCCATGCTGGACTGGAACTGAAAGAGAAACATAGAATGTGCCGGCTGCATTTCCTCCCTGGTATGCTGTAAAAACCAGTTAAGAGATATGAGGGTTTCCGTATATTGTAAATTAGGCGATGGGCTGAGACTACAGCAATATACCTGCAAATCAATCTTAAAATAACCCTCAACACTTAGTCAGACGTGGCGAAACGACCTTTGTTTAGGATGGGGGCGTGATTGTATGTATTTAGTAGTGTTTTTTTTAAAAAAGCTATATCTATGCCACACTTCTTTGAGCTATGTATCATAAAATTTAATTGGTGCCATCTTAGAGTGTTCTGTGGGACATTGGTTGTTGTTTTCGTGGGAAACCCCAAATTTCGTAAATCCGACTAAGGGATAGAATCCAGAGAATCGTTGTTTTAAGGCCATATTTGTAATCAGCTCTCAAGAGTGACAGCGAGTTTGAGTTCATATCAGAAATGTAATTTCAGTACAAACTGGCCTGTCAAATCCATACTTAATATTGCTCTCAAGTTTGAGATCGCTTCAAAAATACGAGCCTTAGTCGTCCCACCGCACACAAATCCCTTCTGTCTAGTATCGTGGTAACATGCCATGTGGGATTGGGTTGGCGGCATGTCACGGTATCGACCGAATCGAGTGCGGCCCAGCACGTCACGCCGACAGACGTTACAAAACGACGACCAATGACGTGTGGAGACGTCGTCGGCCAAATCCGATTTGTAAAACGTTTCGTTTTTATTTGTTGACGATAGTTTTATAGAAGTTTTGTAAATCCTTTTATTTTAACATGTGGGTTTAGCCAACGGCCTCGTAAAAACTTGGTTTCAAAGAAGGGTTTAGAACACTGCATGTTTTTTATTAGACATGGGTTTACTTTTGACTCAACCCTCAAAACTTTGTCGGACGTGGCGGAACGACTTTTGTTTAGGTCGTTTTCGCTCTGCCTACCCCATTAGGGATAAAGAAGTGATTGTATGTATGTATGTTACTCTTGACATCAGTCTAGGTCAGGAGCGACTGACACAGAGTCGACGATGGAGCGAGTTCACCCAAAAGATGCGTATTCATGTTCACTCTGTATTTTCTCTAAGTCTGATTCACACAATAATAATATTGTTAAAATTATAAAGAAGGAAGGATCACGAGAAAGATTGTGAAGATGAAAATGAAACTTGCACACAATTCCTTGCATCCGACCTTTATTATTGAAACATGTCTTTCTTCTCTTTTGCGTGTGTGATAGACAAAAATCAAGACCTAGAATAAATAATTTTAATACATATAATCACGCCTTTATCCCTAATGTGGTAGGCAGCGCGTAAACGACTGAAACAAAGGTCGTTACGCCACGTTTGACAAAGTTTTTTGGGTTATATAAGATAGATTTGTAGGAATATTGCCGTAGTGACAGGTTGTCAGCCCATCGCCTAAATGACAATTTACTGAAACCCTCGGATCCCTTATAATAATTTAAAAAATTATATATTAAAAATACCATTCCGACTACTAATCAATTAAAAGCAGAACCGACAACGCAGATGTTGAAGTTAAATCCTATATAGGTACCTAACCTACAGAAGGATTCTTCTATTCTGGACTGAGAGCGAGAGAAAAAATAAAATGTGCCAGCTGCATTTCCTCCCGGGTATGCTGTAAAATCCAGCTAAGGGATCCGAGGGTTTTAATATATTGCAATGTGGGCGATGAGCTGACAACCTATCACTACAGCAATTGTTTATATAGGTTATTTACGCTCTGCCTACTCCATTAGGGATTATAAGTATGTATGAAAATGCTTTTTCATACAAACTGTGTGATCGAGGTGGTAAATTTGTATGAGTATGACATTGATTTTTTCATCTCCTGAAACAATTTCCTGGTGAAAGCTGTTCAGTTTCCTTCACTGAGCAACGTCTATCAGTTTGCGGGACGCTGTCCCTTACACCCCGTATAATAAAATTCAGTCCTTCCAATCTAGAGACTATCCATACCCCCCTCGCCTCCCCCACCCGCGCGTATCGTCGCCCTTCCGATGCAATAAGCGCGACATCCGCATCCGCGCGGATCCGGCGGATGAACGCGCGGATCTGATCCGCCGATCCGCGGGACTACGGTTCGGATGTCCGTTGAATTTCCGACGGATCATTTGCGAAGGAATTCGAGTTTTTTTTCCGTGATTCGGGAATGTGATCTTATCAAATCATACGATTGTATAAAATGGCGTATTATTTATTCCGTTCTGGATTGGAAGTGAAAGAAAAACATAGAATGTGTCAGCTGCATTTCCTCCCGGGCGTGCCATAAAAACCAGCTAAGGGATCCGAGGGTTTCAATATATGTATTGCAATTTAGGCGATGGGCTGACAACTTGTCACTACAACAATGTACATAAACATAATAATACTTTATTGCACGTAATAATACAACATACAACACAAAAGATAACAACAAAAGAAAAGTACAACATAGGCGGCCTTATTGCTAAGGTAGCAATTTCCAGGCAACCTTTGGGTGAAAGAAATTTTTTTTTTTTTTATTTCAACATAAAGGTACATAAACATACACAAATATCTAAATGTGTAGCGGTAAGCGGGATTATGCAAACCTAGTCAAATAGGTATCCTAAAAAACTAAAACATAAAGCGTTTATAAGCGTTTTCGTACTTAGGAAGGCACGTTAAGCCGTAGATCCCGGTTAACATTGTAGATATTATTTGTTTAGCCATGACAAAGGCCATCGCTTAGCATTGTCGGCTTGGAAACTATGACAGCTGGGTTGGCCACTAACCTGGCAAAAGCCTAATCTAGGTCTGGTCTCCCTTTATTTATCCTTTATTGTGTACAAAAAGATTACAATAAATAAGCAAACTTAAATTTAATTCTCAAAAGTGAGCTTATCGCCATACAGAGATCTCTTCCAGTTAACCTGTGAAACTGAATACAAGGTAACAATATATACGGGGACAAGACTGTATACGCATTAGACTTCTACTTATACATATGACCTACATAAACAAACATAAACATTCCCTTTTGGGTTGTGGAGGTCAGATGGCAGTGGCTGTGTGTAAACACCAATATCCTTGTTCAATCAAACCCCTAGATTAGGTGGACGAGATAGATCTAGATATTCCGGTTCAGGATAGGGACATGATGATAGCACGTCGTGGTCATCATGACGTCTTGTCATCATGTTCCGTGGTCTGCTGAACCTAATATAAAGACGCCATTTTGGAGTTTCTATAAACATTTATAAAATGTTTAAACATTTATAAAGGGTTTCTGTATATTGCAATTTAGGCGATGGGCTGGCAACCTGTCACTACAGCAATATACGTACAAAGATATCTTATTTAACCATCAAAACTTTGTCAGACGTGGCGGAACGACCTTTGTTTAGGTCATTCATGCTCTGTCTACTCAATTAGGGATAAAGGCGTGACTATATGTATGTAAGGGACAGCGTCCCGCAAACTGATAGGGATTGCTCAGACAATGACACTGAACAACTATCACAAGGATTTTTTTAAAAGTGAAAAAAAATGGCTTTTCCATACAAAAATGTTCACCTTGATCAGAATTTGTATGACAACTTCTACACCCAGTATGTAGACGCCATTTCTGAATTACAATAAACATTTATAAAATACCGCCTTGCGGAGTAGGTAGAGCTAAGAAAATCCCGTTTCCAACTAGCCTCCCAGACATCGGATAACATCTAATAGATTCTGCATTCATCCTAATAAAGCTCAATTTTAACTTTCAAATTCTGCACCTTTTTACCACCCCAGCCAGGTTAGAAAATTGCAATAAAGTTCAAAATTAAAACCGTCATGTTTACTCGATGTACACCCACAGCCGCTCTGTAGCAACTGTACACCCGCAGAGCAAACATACAGTGGGACGAGAGCGAGACAGCCATAGCGTCCGTGAGGAAATAACACAAGAACTTGGTACTGCATTTGAATGTCTGAAATTTTTAGTAAAAGACTTTCTATTTAATTTTACACTATTCTTCTTCTTCTGCCGTGTGGGTTTCGACTCGATCGACCCGATGAATCCTGGTGTCAGAGTTTTTAAAACCGCCTAATAGCATACAGAGACAGCGAACGGGAGCGACCGCTTAACGTGCCCTCCGAACTAATCGTTTCTTCTAGATAATCAGGTGATTCAGCCGGCAACGTCCTAATCAAATTGGGAAAATCTCATAGAAGAAGATTTGAGTAATGATCCTACTCCTTTTATTATATGTATTTATTAAATACAAATCAGTTTCTTTCCACAAAACACATTACAAAAATTTAAAAGTAAAAACACACAATCAAGAATAAAATAACAAACAATACAATTAGAGAAATCTTTGTAATCACTACATAGTATAAAACAAAGTCGCTTTCTCTGTGCCTATATCCCTATGTATGCTTAGATCTTTAAAACTACGCAACGGATTTTGATGCGGTTTCTTTTAATGGATAGAGTGATTCAAGGGGAAGGTTTATATGTATAATACATGCATAATATAGTAGAGAAACACTCATGATTTCCGTGCGAAGCCGGGGCGGGTCGCTAGTTATAAAATATGTAATTATATATTTTGTAATTATATATTACAGTTATTAAGAATGACTTCTGTAGCCTAGATAAACCGCTTAGGTTTTCGTGGTTCAGAATTCTGCACATGTAATCTGTACTGTGTTACTGTATTGTATTGTTCTTCCATGCTGGATGGGAGCGAGAGAAAAACATAGAATGTGCCAACTGCATTTTCTCCCTGTAAAAACCAGCTAAGGGAAGAGGGTTTCAGTATATTGCAATTTAGGCGATGGGCTGACAACCTGTCACTACAGCAATATACCTACAAATCTATCTTAAATAACCCTCTCAACTTTGTCAGACGTGGTGTAACGGCCTTTGTTTAGGTCGTTTACGCTCTGCCTACCCCATTAGGGATAAAGCCGTGATTATGTATATGAGTGTGTATATTGTTCAAAAAACCAAAAATTAAAACTTTTTTCGACAATTATTTTTCTGGTTGATATGTAGCATGAAACCTAGACCATATGTAATTTCTATAGAGTGCTATTACGCTTCCTTTTTCGTCCTTCATGTGCCATCTCATTTCGCTTTTCTGCCATTCATGCATTTTCACTCGTTCCCAGTGATTCCCATAGCGGCCGGCGTCCCCAAATACAGTCTAAAGGCGCGTGTCTAGTTGGTACGAAAGCCGCGTCGCCGTGGGACCAATTACTGCACACGAACTGTTTAGCTGTTTAGCCGGCTAATTGACCGAACGATAACAACTAAACTCGCATTGTGTGTAAGGGGTTACAAAAACACTTTAATTTTATTACATTGCCACTTACAGTTTAATTTGTAAAAGAAAATATTTGAATTCTACCTACGCTACATTTTTGTGCGGATCCTGATTGTGAAATGGTAAGATGCTAACAACTTCGCATCAGAGTCTGTTTAGAAGCTTTCTATTTTTAAGTGAGCTCGCTCACCTTTCTCATTAGCTTGGTAACCATTCGCCTAATAATGAATACATACATACATATAATCACGCCCTTATCCCTAATGGGGTAGGCAGAGCGTAAACGACCTAAACAAAGGTCGTCCCGCCACGTCTGACAAAGTTTTGAGGGTTATTTAAGATAGAATTCTAGGTATATTGCTGTAGTGACAGGTTGTCAGCCCATCGCCTAAATTACAATATACTGAAACCCTCGGATCCCTTAGCTGGATTTTACAGCATGCCCGGGAGGAAAAGCAGCTGGCACATTCTATGTTTTTCTCTCGCTCCCAGACCAGCATGGAAGAAAAAAAAATAATGAATACCATACAAATAATTCATAATTAATTTATTCATGCATTCATATAGTGTTCTTCAAGATCTTAAATACTAGAATAATTCTTATATGAACCCTAGTAGGATATTGCACACTTTTGTCTTATAATTAAAACATAACAATAATATTTGAAATCTAAGACCCGTAATTATAAACAGGACTTGAGACTGACAGCTAGTTTGAGTCCGTATCAGAAGTCATTTCAGTACAAAAGGACCTGTCAAAAACATACATAATACTACTCTCAATCTTAAGATCGCTTTATAAATACGAGCCTTAGTATGTCATATTTATAAATCATTACAAGGACAAAAAATCGTAAGGGCGCTTTTGCACCGGTCTGAATCCGTATCCGAATATTTTCTGATTGGCCTTCCTAGAAAATGTATAATAGCTTGCGCATCCATATCCGTTTCATATGGAAAATTCACAGATACGATTTAGATACAAACCGAATACGGAGCAGTGCAAAATCACCCTTAGTCAAAAGTCACTGTCATAATTCCGAAGAATTTTAAAGCTTCTATTTTGAATTAGCGGGTTTGAACTATTTGTAGAAATCGTCATACCTTTAATAATCACAATTGGTTCCATGTCAAGCGACCCCTCTGTTTGCTGCGATAAGCGAAACGTAATGGAAATTAAATTTGTTCGGCTGTAAAGCGCAGGTCGCGCCTTAAGTGCCGCTCGTGAACAATCGTCTTAATACTTTCACTACCGTCCGTGTCCCTTTCGGGAAAACCGAGCATGGAAATTAAAATTGTTCGGCTGAAAATTCCTTATTCCATGCTGGACTGGGAGCGAGAGAAAAACATAGAATGTGCCAGCTGAATTTCCTCCCGGGCATGCTGTAAAAACTAGCTAAGGATTTCGAGGGTTAAGTATATTGCAATTTAGGTGATGGGCTGACAACCTGTCACTACAGCAATACCTACAAATCTATCTAAAATAACCCTCAAAACTTAGTAGAACGAAATTTTTTAGGTTGTTTTCGCTCTGCCCACCCCATTAGTGATAAAGGCGTTATTTTATGTATGTTTGTTAAGCACAGGTCACCCCTTAAGTGAACTGAACAGTCGTCTTAATACTTTCACTGCCTATTTATACGCCATATACAATTCCATAGGTCCCACCACGTACCAACATATTTTTTGGTTTTCGAATTTCATATGTACCTACGTTTATTCGGCTTCGTAAGGCACGTTAAGCCGTTGATCTCGGTTAATATAGTTTAAAACCGTAAATATTAGTCGTTAAACCATGTCAGAGGCCAGTGCTAAGAATTGGCGGCTTGAAAACTCTGACGTCATCTATGATTAGGTCTAGTTCGGTTTCCCTTCTGGGTTGCGGAGGTCAGATGACAGTTGGTCTGTGTAAAAACCAGTACCCTCGTGCAATCACCTAGATTAAATAGCCGCTGCCGAAGATGATCATATTTTTTTATTAGGTAAATTTGTGTGTGTTTTTAAAAGACAAATGTTTTTGGTTTTTGATATAGGCAGGTAATAATTTTGAATTTTATAAAAAAAAAGATTTTTATGATTGTAATTCAAGAGCGGCAGTGAAAGTGTTAACTTGAACTGTTTCTTTTCTTTACGAATTAGTAAATTAGCGCAGCGCAGCTATTAAACATAATTGGGTTAGTGTGATTGTCGAGAATTTTTATTATTTCTGTAGATTTGATGATAAGGGTTAATAATTAATAATGCTTTACCTTGAAAGGGCAACTCAATAAATAAACAGTCAAATAATATTTTGTTTTAGTCATTATGTTCTATTTTCATTACGAGGTTTTCTCTCTTTTGTTTCGAGTAAAAAAATATGTATTTAGTTGTTTTGTTTCACTTTTTTTTTATTGTTTCCAGTAGAAAAAGAAACAGGTTATTTTTAGTTTACTAAGAAGGCCAAGAGAGAGGCCTTTGCCCATCAGTGGGATCATTATAGGCTGAATAAGATGTGTTTGTTTCAGCTCTTTGCCGATATATATCTATAGCTGCATCACCTCCCGGACATGCTGTAAAAACCAGCTAAGGGATTCGAGGGTTATAGTGTGTATTTTAGGCTGTCAGCAATATACATCATAATCGACTGTAATAACCCTCAAAACTTGTCAGACGTGGTCGAACGACCTTTGTTTGGGTCGTTTTTGCTCTGTCTACCCCATTAGGGATAGGGGCGTGATTTTGTGTTTTTGTTGTTATTTTCCAATATTTACACAATTTGCTAACAGTTTATTTATTTTACCAGTAAGTAGGGTTTCCATGTTAGTTACTTCTTCTTTGTGAGTGTGGTATGAACCCTAGTGTCAGAATTTTCAAAACGCCTCTATTATGCCTATGAGACATGGTTTGAAAACGTGCCCTCCGAAGCACGGAATCCTTTTTTCTTTTCGGACAATTAGGAGAGTCAGCCTGCAATGTCCTTACCAAACTGGGGAAAATCTCACAAAGTGATAAATTGACAAATGTAAACTTTGTGTCCTTGGAATCGAACCCAGGACCTCCGGATCGTAAGCTCTTACTCTGACGATTAGACCACGGAGGCAGTTTATGTTAGTTACTAATAGAAACAATGTTGAGTAGAATGATTTTCACAATGTATCAAAAATGTAAACAGAAATGGAACGTTTTAAATAAAATTTATATTAAAAAAAACTCATCCACAAAAATATCATATTAAGTGTAATCATCAGAAATCAAACTAACATCAAATTAATAACCAAACTAAACATCAAATCAAGAGTAATCAAATAACTCAACCAAAAACAGCCAAAAAACAACAGATGTTGCATTCACAAAGTCAATTTCCCGCTAAAAGATTTCATACTGGCAACTAATTCAATCATATTCAAATAAAGAATAAAACTAGACGAGAAATTGACCAATCACGGCGTGGGGTGGCTCATTCTGATTACGAATTTACTCAATTTGTAGTACATTTCTCGGTGTTCGTAGAAAATAAATGATACATAAAAATTACGCCTGCATTCCTAATAAGGTAAGCCGACAGAGTATCAACATGAATAAAGTTTTGAGACTTATTTCGGTTATATTTGTAAATTTATGTAGAGACAGATCGTAATATACTGTACTGTAACTTTCGATACACTGAAAATTTCGCATAACAGCTGGCACATTCTAAGTTTTACTACACCTCCAGTCCAGCATGGAAAAAAAATGATGTCGCCTTTTATAAAAGAAGCAATGAACAGCAACCAGAATAGTTTTTTGCAAATAAAATTACTCGAATGCCAGCCAGTGACATCTGTCACCCGCCATTTTGAAGAGTCGCGTTCGTTTTTTGAACACGTCAGTTGGCGGGAGGCGGGTCCATTTTGTTTTCATTGTGACGTTTCATTCAATCAACGTTATGACAAGTTGCGGACAAGTTGTTTAATAAATCTGCACTCGGTGGATTTTGGTACGTGTTTTTCTTTTTGGCGAAATGTCTGTATTATTTTTATTATTCTAAGGGCATTTTTGCACTGCTCCGTATGCGATTCGTGCAAAAACACCCTAACGTCATGAGGAAGCTTAAAAGTTCTGTTATAGGGTTGATTTGAAAGTTCAAGTACATTTCTTAGATTTATTTTCCCTTCTGTAGTTTTTCCATTTCCAATTATTTTTTCATATCTCGTTAATCACAGATAAATTTTCTCACTTCTAATTGCTAGCCACGTTCACTTAGGCTCGTATTTTATGGAAAGATCCAATATTGCTATCCATTCGTAGTTGTAGAGAGCGCAACACCGCATTTCTGGTTATATTCGTCAACTTGTGTTTTATTGGTTCTAAAGAGGCGTCATTACCCGCTAGTAAACTTTGCTCGGTAATTCAATTTGTGAACGAAAGTGTCGCCGGCACGAAACATTCCCGCGCAAATCGAGGGTAGGATAATTTGGTCAAATCTGTGAGTGCGTTTTGGTCACGAAATATTTTTATAGATTAAGTAAGTCAGTAATTTTTTGTGATGGTCACTAAATAAAACAACATTAATAATCCAAGCGATAAAGGTATTGTTAAGTTCAACATTAATTTTCGATCGACTTTTGACTCAATTACCTAGACAGATTTGCAGAGCGCCATCTAGCGACATAAGTAGAGTAACAAGACTTTAATGCAGTTTAAGACTGTGTTACTTTTTAAGTGTCAGTACTATGGCATATTTATTTAATTTTATCATAATTATTGTTCTATTTCTAACTCAGGCCCATATCAATACATAGAATACACATTTTATACTTTAATCTAATAAACATTAACTTAAAATAAATTAGACATAGAGATAAACTAACATAGCACTTTTAAAACTACGTTGACTCAGGAGCTGTGCGCCGCGTATTCCCACGGAAACGGCGGAACACTACTCCTTTCGGCCAAAGCTCCGGCGATGTGAAGACGCCCAGATGTGCAGTCGGGACCCGCACCACGAACTTATGCACTCTTACTGCCGTAGGTCAGCTGGAAAAGATTTCTTTTTAGAGATAAGCTGTACCTGTTGTGCTATTGTTTTCTTTGTTTGTGTCCTCGGTATAATCATGTGTGCAATAAACTGTTAAATAAATCACTACATAGTATAAAACAAAGTCGCTTTCTCTGTCCCTATATCCTTATGTATGCATAAATCTTTTAAACTACGCAACGGATTTTGATTTGAATGGATAGAGTGATTCAAGAGGAAGGTTTATATGTATAAAACATGCATAATATAGTAGAGAAACACTGATTATTTCCGTGCGAAGGTCACTAGTAATAAATAAATAACGAGTTGAAGCTCATCCGGTGGCGCGACTCCAGAGCCTTTACACAAACGTGTCGTCTCGGCGAATCCTTAAATAGCTAACAAACTTACTGAATTCAAAATAAACGCCACGATACACCACCCTGGCCCTACAAAAAATTTAAAAGCTCTGAATAAAAACAAGCTAACAAGATAAACGATAATATCCAAAGTTTCCCCGCACGCAACGAACGACAAGGTGAAAGATTGTTAGTCGAAATACACCTCCGTTCTGAACAGACATGTAATAGCCAACTTTACCCCCTTGTGATTAAACAGACGAATATAAATCAAAAAGTATGCCGAGTTGGCACTAACAAAATAAGCGGATTAGGAATAATTTTTGAACCGAAAAATTTGTAGCTTTTATTGTTTTAACACGATAGACCAGTTGTAAGGGACAGCGTCCCGCAAATTGATAGCGGTTGGTCAGTCTAAGAAACTGAACAACTATCAGCATGCTTTTTTTTTCAGGAAGGGAAAATAACATTTTGCTTTTCTTTACAAATTGTCTGATCGAGGTAGTCATTTTGTATGGGAAGGTATTTTTTTCATCCCCTGAAAGAATTTCCTGGGAAAAGTTGTTCAGTTCCGTTGACTGAGCAACCCCTGCAGGACGCTGTCCCTTACAACGGGTATTTCATGTTAAAACAATAAAAGCTACGTTTCAGACTACAAGTAAAATTATTAATTTTAATTTGAAATAAAAGAACAACATACACAAGTTATTTATTACTATTCAGTCTTTGTGAATGTTGCTGCACAATTTGATAACCGTCAGAATTAATTTAATTAGACAACAGACATTCAGATTGTTTAAAGAAGATTCCAAGAAAATCCAAATGTGTTTTAAAGGTTGAAATTATGATGAGCAAATACAAATACATACATATAATCACGCCTTTATCCCTAATGGGGTAGGCAGAGCGTAAACGACCCATACAAAAAGGTCGTTCCGCCACGTCGGGCAAAGTTTTGAGGGTTACTTAAGATAGATTTGTAGCTATATTGTAGTGACATGTTGTCAGCCTATCGCCTAAATTGAAATATACAAAAACCCTCGGATCCCTTAGCTGGTTTACAGTATACCCGGGAAATGCAGCTGGCACATTCTATATTTTTCTCTCGCTCCTAGTCCAGCATGTTGATCAAATACACCAAATATTTTTTTACGAACTCCTAGCGTCGTATGACAGTGTGAAATGATATACTCCTCATATCGCGTGACTCTGCCCATTTGCCTTAAAACGAAACAAGCCAGTCACACAAACATTAAACGACTATAGCTATTCCATATAATTTCTACACACATTGCTGGTGGAATGACATCAACCGATAGAAACACCATAAACAAAACTGCAATGGATATTGAAGTAGACGAACTTGTAGTAGAGAGAATTGGAAGAAAAATTCAAAGACATGCGACGATCGCGTCTGGGTCTTGTATTAAATCCGATATAGCGATACTAACGATCGAATATTCGACAGTACTTTGGTGCTAAAATAAAATGCTGTGAATTTTGACAGTTTATAAAATGCACCAAGCTTGTGGGTAGCAGTCACGAAGAGGAGTTTACAAGTTCAAAGCAAATAGAGAAAGTTAAATGGAAGTAGTATTGCAAGCAAGTATATACGGATTGTAAGGGACAGCGTCCCGCAAACATAGGAGTTGGTCAGTCAACGGAACAACTACCACCAGTATTTCTTTTCAGGAAGTGAAAAAAAAAATGGTTTTCCATACAAATTGTCTGATCGTGGTGGTCATTTTGTATGGGAAGTTATCTTTTTTATTTCATCTCCTGAAATAATTTCCTGGTGATAGTTGTTCAGTTTCATTGACTGAGCAACCCCTTTCAGTTTCCGGGACGCTGTATTTTACACCCGGTATGTAATAAAACAAAAAGTAATTTGTATTTACATATCGTAGGTAATTTTGAGGGACCCAAATACATCTGGTGATATTAAGTTTGAATTTTTAGGTGTCATACATACATACGTGACAAATTAACAAACAAAACAATAATAATGTGAATTCAAAGATAGAAATAGACCATTCTTATCATTGCTACTTGCAAGTCGATGCATTGATATCTGACACATGGAAACGAAAAGGTGCTGATAAGAACATAATTGCAAAAGGCACTGTAATGAAAATGACGCTTAAAAAATTAAAAAGCAATAAACTTATTAAAATGGAGCAAGCTGTTTATAACAATGAGCTGTAATATTCTCGCCTGACTGGTGTCATAACTTTGCAACGCTATCTGTTTGGTGTTTGGTAGTTCGCCCTCTAACGTGATGTGTCATGGCTGCCACTACTGGTTTTGTTTTTGTTAGTCTTTATTGTCAGGAGGGTATTTTTTTTGTTTACTTTTCTTTGATAGCCCGATTGTGTAGTGGAAAGGGCCGCTGCCTCTTGAGCTTTTCGGTTTTCGAATTTCATAAGTACGTTTATGCGGCGCTTTTTCCGTGCTTCGGAAGGCACGTTATGCCGTTGGTCACGGTTAATATCGTTTTATACGGTAGATATTAGTCTTTAAGCCATATCAGAGGCCAGTGCTAAGCATTGGCGGCTTGAAAACTCTGACCTAATCTAGGATTGGGTCTGGTTTCCCTTCTGGGCTGCGGAGGTCTGATGGCAGTCGCTCTGTGTAAAAACAAACCAGTACCCTCGTTCAATCCCCTAGATTAGGTAGCCGACCCCGTGAGATACGGGATAAGGCTAGGGAGATGACTTTTCTTTGTCATATTCATCGTCCACTTAGTTTTTGTAATTGGATTGTTATCTAATTGGGGTTAATTTGTTATTAGTCACTTTTACTACTCTTTTGTTAATAACATTGTCATTATCGTCATCAGCCAGTATCATCCCTCTGTTGGACATATTCTCTCCCAAAGTGTACCTTTGAAACACTGTTTGCATCTATGTTCTACCAGCAATCAAACTTTGACATCGCTCCAACTAGCAGAAATCAAACATTTTGAATGCGATTTCTAAAAAATACAAACAATATTATGAATGTGACCCAAGGCAACCCTAATAGAACGAGCTATGAAGTATGGTGTCGGGTGGTGCCAAGTGTCGCGTCCCCACTATTCGTATCAATACACAGTCCTAGACATAACATAACTGTATTTTTGAAGATAATGCACCCAAGAAAAACTGTTATAATGCACATTGTAAAAAGAAATAAATGATTTATGATTTATGAAGAATTTAGAATTGTTTTCATACTTTGTTATCAAACTATGCGGATGAAAATACGTTTATCTATTGACGAGGCAAATTGATTGAAACAAGATCTTTACTACGTGTGCTGTCTCTAAGCTTTACAATATTATGTTTCATAGATTATTTAACGAATATCCCCCATTCTACGCGTTTAACTGTTTTTTCTTCTTTGTTTTGCTCTCCTCTCTTCGTTTTTCTACCTGACTTTGTCCTTACATTCTATCTAAGTTTGGGAAAATTATCATTGTACGTACGGTTGTACGGTTTGTTTGAAGAACGTCTCTTAGCTTTATTTTTTCTCTTCTTCTTCTTTTAACTGATCTACACCTACCATCCAATAACTAACCAACATTTCTCTTCCTCTTTCCAGGTATGGTTCCAGAACCGCCGCGCAAAATGGCGACGCCAGGAGAAGATGGAGGCGGCCCGACTAGGTCTATCAGAGTACGGCTGCGGAGGACCCGGACATGTGCCGAGGCTGGGCGGCCTGGGTCTACCTGTGGACCCTTGGCTGGCACCACCACTGCTAACTGCTTTACCTGGTGAGTTGTTGTAGTATTGAAGATAAAAGTGACCCGACTAGGTTTATCAGAGTACAGCTGCGTAGGACCAGGGCAGGTCTAGATCTAGGCTTGCCTATTACCCATGGCTTACACCACCACTACTCACAGCTCTACCTGGTAAGGTCTTATTGAAGATGGTAGCGAACTAAGTCTGTCAGAGTACGTCTGTAGAGGTCCAGGGCATGGAAGTAAGTCTACGATTTTTATGAAACAGCAGGGGTGCCTGACCTCATTTGGCGTTTTTTCCGGTACAAGCGCGTGGATTGAACATATTATTGTTGATCACTACATAGTATAAAACAAAGTCGCTTTTTGTGTCCCTATATCTACGCAACGGATTTTAATGCGGTTTCTTTTAATAGGTAGAGTGATTCAAGAGGAAGCTTTATATGTATAATACATGCATAATATAGTAGAGAAACACTGATAATTTCCGTGCGAACCCGGGGCGGGTCGGTAGTTGTAAATAATTCTTTCATACATATTTTTTTATAACAGACAATATAATGAGCTAGAAATCTAAAAATAAGGAATTTGGACCATTCTCATCTGTGTTCTCTTATTCCAGGTTTCCTCTCTCACCCGCACTCGGGCTACCCCTCGTACCTCACCCCCCCCGCGCCCGCGCCGCAGCCCCCCGCGCCCCCCGACCCGCGCTCCTCCTCCATTGCCGCGCTCCGGATGAAGGCTAAGGAACACGTGGAGAGTCTCAGTAAGGGGCTTCAGATGGTCTAAAGTTCTAGACTTGTGATAATGACTGTAGAATGTTCAGGAACTTAGATACAGCAAGGATTGTAAGTGGTAAAGATCAGTGATAAAATTCCTAAACCGTTTACTTTTGGTCAAAACCAGAGTCTTAAAGTGTAGACTGCTAATGTTGTAAAATCAGAAGGTTTAAATAATAAGTATATTAATTGATTTGAAAAATAAAATCTTTTTTAATTAGTTACACTGCGTGATCATTGTCTGCTCAATATTTATTTTTATTGATTCTTAGTTTTCCATAAACTAAATTAGATTTTTCAATTTCATGAAACTATACCCTAGTTTAAACTATTTCTCTTTATCTACTATGGAACTGAGATTGTAAATAGAAAAAAAAACATAAATGTGTTAATCTAGTAAATTATTATAAAATAGTATTAAAACTATGTACTTATTGTAACTTACTACGGATAGTAGATAGATATAATATAAATGTAAATATTGTATTTAGGTCAAGTCAATGTTGTGTGCATTCTGATAGGTATTGTTATTTATAGAAGTTTCTACTACCTGGGGTCTATTAAGGTGGCGATATGGCCTAGGTGGCGCCCACATCACAAAAAAAAAATAACTCACTAAAAACGCAGTGAATCGAAAAACTGGTCCAACAGACTCAAACAGTAATTAAGATAATTTACGTAGAAACTCATAAATTAGCCATTCGTAGTTCGTTGTAGTAACAGGTAGATAAATGCGAATGCCACCAACGGCAATTTTTGCTCCCGTTACTACAACGAACTATGAATCACCAATTCATAAGGTTCTAAATTATATTTATAACTATTGCTTGAGTCTTTAAGATCGGATTTACGATTGATTGTGTTTTTAGTCAGTTATATTTTTTTACTGAGCGCCACTTAATTTTTATTGTCACCCTAAATAAAACTGACAATGACAATTTGACAATGACAATACGATGTACATAGTTCATTGGCCAACATGATACGCAATGTACGTCGAATTGTCATTATCAAATTGTCATTATCAGTTTTATTAAACGGGCCCCTGAAATATTCTGCCAATCATTGTCATACTTAAAACTGGTGTATGAAGTCTTTAACTCTACAGCAATTTTAGTTTTTAACACCATTTCTCCTCAAAAGGGATCAAAAGATATTCTGTGGATATTAAAAACAAAACCAAAATGATTATGACTCCAACGTCCTTTTGACCATTGACGTAAAAAAATTACAGTTATTTTTTCTTGTTGCTCCTTTCTCTTTGATGTCAGTTTTGGAATTGCTATTCGTGCAAGAGTTGATTTTGGTCATAAATAGTAAATATTTATTGTTGTGACCAAATTACACTATGACCAAATAATACTTACTTTTACTAAATATTTTTTTCATAAAATTGTATTAGATCTATTGTAAATAAAAAATATCTAAGTGGAGTGTCTAAAGCAATATTAAAGTATTTTGATGACCTTTGTAATTACCTTTAACCTAATGATGCATTTAAATTAATAAATTCGCTAAACTGAATTGTGTTTCTTGTAATTTTTAAGTCATTAGTTTTTGTACTTACAATGCTGTCCTTACTTACTTCTTGGACTTGGAGCGATAGAAAAACATAGAATGTGCCAGCTGTATTTCCTCACGGGCACGCTGTAAAAACCAGCTAAGGGATCCGAGGGTTTCTGTAAATTGAAATTTAGGCGATGGACTGGCAACCTGTCACTACAGCAATATAATCTACAAATATATCTTAAATAACCCTCAAAACTTTGTCAGACTTGGCGGAACGACCTTTTGTTTATAGGACGTTTACGCTCTGCCTACCTCGTTAGGGGTAAGGACGTGATTGTTTTTGTGTACTTACAATGAATTATTTTATCAGTATTACCTAATTGCGATCAAACTGTATTGTAAAGTTTGCTTGTTTGTATCTTATTTCTTTTAACAAGACTTTATCTCGTAAAAACACGTAGTAAGTATTTTTAAAGTATATTTTCCTAAATTCGTTTTCGCAACATTCCATAATACCTGTAAATAAATACGTAACTACGTATATAGTGACCTAGTGAGTGTGTTCGTCTGTATATAATTGCTATATGTAAGTAAAGTAGGGCTCCAGTGTATAGCTATAAAATACGTAACATATACGAGAGATTAATAAATGTGTTCTTTGATTATGAGTGTATTTTATTTCGGCTACCTAATCTAGGGGATTGAACGAGTGTACTGATTTTTACACAGAGCGACTGCCATCTGACCTCCGCAACTAAGAAGGGAAACCAGACCCAATCCTAGATTAGGTCAGAGCTTGGGTCAGAGTTTTCAAGCCACCAATGCTTAGCACTGGCCTCTGACAAGGCTTAACGACTAATATCTACTGTATTAAACGATATTAACCGGGACCAACGGCTTATCGTGCCTTTTGAAGGACAGAAAAAGCGCCGAATAAACGTACATATGAATTTCGAAAACCGAAAAAACACATTGGTACGTGGTGGGATTCGAACCACGACCTCCGTCTCAGGAGGCAGCGACCCTATCCACTACACCACCGGGCTCCTCTCCTCCCTATACATAACAGTAAGTTTATAATTAGTCGCATGGTTAAAAAATAATTATAAGTTATTCCATTACTTCAGGAACATAGGTAGGAGTGAAAAACGTTTTTGCACGGGTTCGTATCCGAAAAAAATGCATATGAAACGGATATGCATCGGTGCACAAGCTGTCATATAATTACTAGGAAGGACAAATCCGGTACGAATTGGATACGAACCGAATACGGAGAAGTGCAAACACGCGAGAAAAAAACGTAGAATGTGCCAGCTGCATTTTCTCCCGGGCATGCTGTTAAATCTAGCTAAGGGATCCGAGGGTTTCAGTGTATTGTAATTTAGGCGATGGGCTGACAACCTGTCACTACAGCAATACGATTATGTCTAGATATGGCGTGATTATATGTATGTATGTTATCTTAAGATAAGGATAAGATCTTAACATAAGGGCTGCAACACACAGGCGTCACTTACTGCGCGCAAGCACAGCTCGGACACTCCTAACTACAATGTTATTTTGGTCACACATCGACAGACATACATATAATCACGCCTCTTTCCCGGAGGGGTAGGCAGACGGCGGCATGTTGCACTTGGCTTGTTTGTGTGCGTGTTATAAGGGTTGACAAATTTTGTTATACCGGTCATAATCATCACTTGATTAATCTTGTTCTTGAATAAACCAACGTTTTAAAGTAGTTCACTGTAACTGAATAGTAAGAATAGATTAGGTTGTATATTTTGTATGAATTTACTTACAGTCTCTCATCACTGTGGAATCTAAAAAATCCACAGTGATGAGAGATATGATCCTATTGGAGTCATATCTTGTGGTAGAAAGACATCCGTACACGAAATAGTACCTAAGAATCTTTGGAATACAAATCTTTATTATTTCCGATACACTGGTAAACATTCGCGCGCCATACCCGCTAAGCGTACGCTCAATGTGGCCCACAATCCGGCGCGGAGTGTGACGTATGTCACTCTGGGGAAGGGAGGTGAATGTCCAT
This sequence comes from Scrobipalpa costella, assembly GCA_949820665.1. NCBI lineage: Eukaryota > Metazoa > Arthropoda > Insecta > Lepidoptera > Gelechiidae > Scrobipalpa > Scrobipalpa costella. Next base: position 16,023,936 of record OX463318.1, read on the forward strand.
TCTGTATGTAGTACTATTATATATTCTGTGGCGCAAGGTTGCGCTCATCACGATGTCAATGCTTTTTGCGGTGCCTAGAACGCACATGCGTCACCTTACGCTCTAGGTGCGCGTAGCGATGTGCTCTACGTCGGCGCATCCGTCTGCCATTACGCGCGTGTTTAGCGTAGGGTGACGCATGTGTGTTGCTGCCCTAATTCATTAATAACTAGCTCCCCCTACGTTTTGCTGAATTTATTACTTTTTTATTTCGTTTGTTTGTTTATGAGTAATATGACTAATGATTATGAAAGCAGAAAATTACTTAAATGTTACGTAATGAAAGTACTTAAATGCTTTAACTGTTAAACATAATCACGCCTATATTCCTAACGGGTTGGCCGGGGTAACGGGGCAGCAGAGCGTAAATGACCTAAACAACGGTTTCCCCACGTCTGACAAGTTTTCAGGGTTATTCCAGATAGATCTATTTATTGCTTAAGAAATAGCCAGTCGCTGAAATTAATAAATGTAATCTATCTTAAATAACCCTCAAAACTTTGTTATACGTGGCGGAACGAACTATTTTCAGGTCGTTTACGCTCTGCCTACCCCATTATCGATAAAGGCGTGATTGTGTATGCATGTATGTAAACTCACTGCTAATCCAAATTATTCAAATCTGAGCATTTAATTTAATCCAGGAGTCGTCTGTTTAATAGTTGCGATATTTCAACGTCCCCCGCGCGGCTAACGTGCGTTTCTCGTGTCGGTGTGTCGCTACACTAACAGTAATCACTGTTGTGAATTATAATTATTGTTCAGTTGTACCGCTCATGGCGTAGGCCAGGAGTTTACATAGGAAAATATGGAGTAGGTACATACATAGATACATACATACATATAATGACGTCTATATCCCTAAAGGGGTAGGCAGAGCGTAAACGACCTAAACAAAGGTCGTTCTGCCACGTCGTGGCGGAACGATCTTTATTTAGGTTGTTTACGCTCTGCCTACCCTATTAGAGATAAAGGCGTGACTATATGTATGTATGTATGACTCGGAGGACAGACTTGGCGGGCGATGAAGAAGGCTCTCGTAAAGAGTCGAAACGATGAGGTCAAACACCTCAGTCAAACATACAAGTTAGGAAGCGTTTCGTTTATGAATATTAACAAATTTTATCTTTTAATGTCTAGAAAACAATCAATGTTAAAGAAAAACAGTGCCATTCTTTCTTTTATTTTTTATTTTAAAGGCAAACTGAACTCTTCCCTCAAGAAAACAATCAACATTTTAAAGAAATTGATACTATTTTTTTTATTTTTTTAGCCAAGAGACTCCCTAAACTCTTCCCTACACTCTCATACTATAACCTCTAAGTGGGCGTTCAGACGAGCGTCTAATCGCGCGACTAATCGCTCGTGTACTCGGCCCACATTAGCCTGCTAACGAGCGCAGACTGGAGTTAATTAATAACATCAATCGCGTTCATTTTAGTCGTTACAGTTTAGCGACTGTCATTTGTTTTGTTGAACTCAATCACCGAGCGCGCGCAGTAATGTTGTTGTTTCAAAGTGAAACGGTTTTGAAGAATTTCAATTAGTGCTTTTATTTTCCATGCTGGACTGGGAGCGAGAGAAATACATTGTGCCAGCCGCATTTCCTCCCGGGCATGCTGTAAAAACCAGCCCAGGGATCCGACGGTTTCAGTATATTGCAATTTAGGCGATGGGCTGATAACTACAGAAATATACCTATAAATCTATCTTAACTAACCTTCAAAACTTTGTCAGACGTGGCGAATTGAGCTTTGTTTAGGTCGTTTACGCTCTGCCTACCCCACTAGGGATAAAGGCGTGATTATATTTATGTATGTATGTAGCTATTTAACAAAAACACCTATTTTCGAAGTAAAGGTAAAGGTCAGATCGCACTATGACGTATCTGTCAAAATGTATGAATAGACATTGTCGTACCACCCCGCTGCAGTTCCAGTGTCGATCCAGTGCGGAATACCGGGAGTAAGGGACAGCGTCCCGCAAACTGATAGGGGTTGCTCAGTCAGCGATACTGAACAACTTCGACCAAGAAATTCTTTCAGGAACAAAAATTAAAATTGGATTTTCTGTTCAAAATGTCCACCTCGATCGGACAATTTGTATGGAACAGTCAAAATCATTTTTACACTTCCTGTAAGAATTTCCTGTTGTTTTTAAGTTGTTCAGTGTTGTTGTTATCTCATACATTTTCATACAAAGCATCAGTTGTCCGCCGCTCCGCTGCAGCTACGTCCTAGTATGGTCTAACCTTAAAATAAAATCATAATTTTACTATCGTAATTAGAAAAGTGATGTCCTTAGGTTGTTCCCATCTTTAGATCCTGACAACCTGATGACCCTCCTAAATGGTATCAGTGTTTTTAAAATATAGAATTATTTACATCAGAAACCATAGGTAATTTACAACAAATACAACAAAAATAAAACCTGTCCCCTTGAAAGCGTTGAAAATTATTATCACTACCCCTAACGCCATCTCTTATCGAGTAGCGGAACGAAACGGAAGTTCCCCAGTATCCTGGTAGAGGCGCTGACTCAGCGCGGATTTTTAATTACGTTTGTTCGCGAAATGCACCGGAGTACCCGCGTACACAGCGGCGGCTTGGAGCGACATTTGCAAGTCAAAAGCCGCTGAAAAAACCTAAAACACCCGACACACAGCCCTTTGGCGCTCTCAAGGAACGGCGGATGGGATAGAGCTGTAGTTTTATTTTCTTTTCAATGTCGTGTTGTTTATTTTTCATGAGAGAAGTAACTTTTGAAGTTAATGAATGTTATTAATTTAATAAAGTTATATCAGTTTCAATTACATAGTTCATATCTGGTCAATAAAATAACAATATAATTTATTTTTATAAATAAAGGCAGCGCATAAAAGCTTTTTTCATGTCCTGAATGAATTTCCTGCTGACAGTTATTCAGTTACGTTGTCTGAGCAACCCCTATCAGTTTGCGAAACAATAATTCACAAAAAAATGCGGTTGCGGTGACGGGTTGTCAGCCCATCGCTTAAATTGCAATTCACTGTAACCCTCGAATCCCTTAGCTGGGTTTTACATCATGGCCGGGAGGAGATGCAGCTGGCACATTCTATGTTTTCTACCACTCCCAGTCCAGCATGGAAATATGTTGTAAACATACTTTAATTCATACATACATACCTACATGTAATCACGCCTTTATCCCTAATGGGGCAGGCAGAGCAGTAAATTCAGTCGATGAATAATCCGATTGTTTGTGAATTTTACAGTAATTCAACTAGTTCATTATATTATAAATCTGTGGTATTTCATACTTCAATAATAGGTTGTAAATTTCATTAACAAATTTTCAGTTTAAAAAATACCTACTAATATGAGAAAGTGTAGTGTTATATTAGAAAAAGAAAAAACACCAAAGACCGTTAATTTTAAACTATATTAATTATTATTTGAGGTTCAAAAGGCAACAAAATCTAGTAACTAGATGAATAATTTGCCCGAGAGATTTTCCTAGTCCCTAATCCTTAGCCTTAGTCTTGGTGGGACCTCTTCTTAACAATCTCAATAAAAGTTTATGTAACAATCGACTCCACACCACCTGTATCCCGCGCCGATCCCGGAGGTGAATTTCGTTAGCGCTCATTTGTTTTGCTGTAATTGCTCGAGATATGAGCGCCCCCCCACCCCTCCGCCTTCACCCCCTGCCACGCCCAGAGCGTTATTGGCTTGCTTTATTACCTCTTTGCGAGGGAATTTTCTCAGACCTCTGTAACCGCGAACCGAATGGGGGGGAATTGCGGGGTAGTGAGGGGGGGCATGTTTTTCCAGTCGTCACCGTCGCGTCGTTTTGTTTGTTAGCGAGTTGATTAACCCCTTTGGCTGCGTTTTGAGTGTTTTATTTGCGGGGTTTATGGTTAGGTTGGGTTATTTTATTAATGGAATTATGGCATTTCTGTAGGAGGCAAGAATACATTTTGTTTTTAGATTGTAGTACAGATGCCTCGGCTTCACTGTCCAAGGCCCGAGATCACGCGGCAGACCAAAGAAGCGCTGGCTAGGCGTCGTAAAAGCGGATATGGAAGAGAACGATCTCACACCAGCGGATGCCAAAGACCGGGCAAAGTTGAGTAGCAAATACTGGAAAGCGGACCCCAGCATCAAGCCAGGAAAACGCTAGGCACAAGAAGAAGAGTAAACAACCGCAAAAACCTCATAAATTATCTTAAATGTTGTATTGTATTCTTTGTCTTGTTATTTAGTAGATAAAAAGACCAGCACATAAAATCAAAAATGATAAAATTAAAATTTCTACGAAGCAGGACGAACTTCCGGCGATATGAATACCAATACCAAACTTAACGGAAAGTGTGATATTTTTATTTTCTAATCGTATTTGTACACCGATTCACCCCTTGACGGAGTTGTTATAATATGAGCTTTGAGTGGGTGATGATTTTGTTCATGGTATTGATTATAATAATAATAAAATGACTGACGTTTTCAGTATCTCAAAATGTAGATACTCCGTAAATTCTACGGCGTAGGCCATAGATAGGGAGCGTAGATACTGCTACATGCTACGAGATGGTTACGAGGTTGTTTTTAACTCCTTTTCCCGAGGGTAAAAATATCTAACAAAACTCAGTTTAAAAAAGTGCAACCCATAACGGGATAAAAATTATCAAAAATTGTATCTTATTTTTTATTATTATTCCTCAAAAATAACAATTCTCTTACTTTGAATAATTATTTAAACAAATACTTATTGTGGACAATTAGAAGGAAAATATTTCTTGTAGCACGATAAACTAGAGCCATCTGTCAAATCTCAGTAGTAGTTTAAAAATAAACCAGAACCACCCGAGATAACCATTGACGCGGAGCGGCATCTAGTATCGAATAGCTGAACTTTTTAAGTTCTCTACTCGAATGACAGATGGCGTGATGGGCGGCAAAAGTAGAGCTTGTAATATTGCCGAACCACTATGTTGTACGAACTACACAAATAAAAACAAAGTTTGAAGATTTTTTTTTTTTTTTTTTTTTTTAATGGACCTGTTTGCAAAATACTACAAAGTGTATATAATGCGTCACCGGGCTAAGTCGGGGAGTTGCTACACGCAATCTACACCCTTAATGAAAGGCAACTGCCTAAGGGCGCCCACTAGGGCTCGAACCTCGGCTTATGGCGTTGCCTGGGGACTCCTTATCGGAGAGAATCTGCCCGGTACGTGCCGGTAAACCCCAAAGTGGGGAGCAAAGGAGGGACCTCCGCGACCCCGCCGGCGGGGTGCGCGGTTGCTGGAAGAGCTTGTGCAGAGTGTGGCTCGACTAATATTGGCAGCATTAATCGCAAGGGTAATTTGGTCATCGCCGTCGGTAAGGACATGCCTAGGCCTTCGTTTGTAACGAGTCGCAGGTTGGGGAACGTAGTTAGAGGCGCTAACTACAAGAGGGTTAGGGTGGTGAGGGGCTTTGTCGAAGAAGCGTATGGCCGCTTGCTTCATGAACTCTTTGAGAGACGGAACATCGAGATCGATGTGAATGTCAGAATTGCGGAGGTACCAGGGGGCCCCGGTTGCCCTCCGCAAGAAGCTGTTTTGAAAGTTTGAAGATTAGAATGTGCTTATGAAACGGAATAAAATTTTCCATGAATTACATAAATTCATGCCTGAAGTCCTTATGAGGTAGGCAGTGTCAACGATCTGTTTATTTTTTATACTTACATTTAGTTCCGTGGAAGTATTACCTAATTAGTACATTCGATGATCTTTAGGGCTTTTTCCTTAGTTTTTCATATCCAGACAGGTAAAATCAAAAACATATTTATTTATTTTAATGATAAATACGATTGTTATCTTTTTACAAACCATCCAAATACGAGTATTAGGTATGTGATTTAAGATTCAACTAAGTAGATCTCTTAAAATGTTTCTTCTTATTCTATGATTTTCAACACTAAAATATTATTTTTCTACTCTAAAAAACTTACATATATATAATCACGCCTTTATCCCTAATGGGGTAGGCAGAGCGTAAACAACCTAAAAATAAAAGTTTGTTCTGCCACGTCTGATAAAGTTTTGAGGGTTATTTAAGACAGATTTGTGGGTATATTGCTGTAGTGACAGGTTGTCAGCCTATCGCCTAAATTGCAAAATACAGAAACCCTCGGGTCCCTTAGCTGTTTTTTACAGCATGCCGGGAGGAATTGCAGCTGGCACATTCTATGTTTTTATTCGCTCCCAGTCCAGAAATTACATAAACTGCAAAAAACCCAGCAGAAACTACCCAAATTACTTCCAGATGTAAGCCCAGGCACGCCCAGGTGTCCCAATGCAACCCTGACGCGGCAAAAGGGGGATATAGGGGTGAGGGGGGGTTATGACGTTGCAGGGGGTGGGGGGGAGGGGGCAGACCGACAATTTAATAAAGAAACCACAGCGCCGCGACAGTAATAACGTTTGTAAAAATATCCGCAGACATGCTGTTAAGGCGAAGCATACAGCCGATTTACGAAAGTTATGGATAAAGCACTAAACGTTTTAGAGCACTCAGGCACCCTGCTCCCATGCTTGCCTGGGAGTGAGAGAAAAACATAGAATGTGCCAGCTGCATTTCCTCCCGGACCAGCTAAGGGATCCAAGGGTTTCAGTATATTGTTATTTTTATTCGATGGGCTGAGAACCTGTCACTACAGGAATATACCTACAAATCTATCTTAAATAACAATCAAAACTTTGTCAGACTTGGCGAAACGACCTTTGTTTAGGTCGTTTACTCTCTGCCTTTCTCACTAGGGATTAAGCCTTGATTATATGAATGTATGTTTCCTTGTTGGACTGGAAGAGAAAGAAAAACATAGAATGTGCCATCTGCATCTCCTTCCTGGCTAGCTGTAAAGACTAGCTAGCTAAGGGAATCGAGCGTTTCAGTAAATAATTGTGATTCAGGCGGGTACTTTGTCAACTGATGTTGATGAATCATGAAATAAATAATATTTTTTTCCCACTACACCTGAAAAAAGAACACATTCCGCGCCTGAATTCCGTGTAAATAGCCTTTATATTCTTAAAGGTAAGACCGCACGGCAGCGGGGCGACGCGACGTGCCACGGCTCTAATCAGTATACCGCACTACAGCTGCAGCAGCGCGACAGTTTGCGACAAATTTTGCCAGTCAGTTGTATTGTAACTGCTGCTTTGAAAACATGTCCGAAACTGACCTAGACGTGATATTTAGCCAGACACCAGAAAATGAGATGGATATCGTAATAGTTTCTTTGCTATGTGAAGAAGAAGAAAGATTGGAGCTAGAGTGAACAGAAAAAAAGCGAAGACTGTGGTTGCATGACATTCCAAGCTCAAGATATGAGGAAGGAGAATACCACACACTTTTGCCACGGCTTAAAAAGGATCAGAAAAAAAATCATACATACTTTAGAATGTCTGAACTCTGAACAGAAATACTACAAGTTATTACAAATTATTAAGCCTTTTATAGAAAATCTGACGCTGACTATATCGCACTAGCGGCAGCGGAACTACGCGACGCGCCACGGCGCGTCAAAGTTGATGAGTTGGTCAACTTTGTCGCGCAGTGTCGTGTCGCGTAGTTCCACTGCCGCGTAATGCGTTTTATCTCATACAATTACATACAAAGAATATTTTGTAGCGTCGCTCTGCTGCTGTGCCGCGTCGCGTAGTTACGCCTAGTGCGGTCTTACCTTTAGAGAGGCAAAGTAGCTTTTTAATTAATTCAAATGAGGCAATGTATGTTCTACAGTTTTTAAAGTCATATTTTGACATAACTAGCATGCATTTTTTTGTTCTAATAATATAGGGGAAGGCGAAGAGCTTGAGCTTATGCAGCCTAGAAAATAAAATAAAAAATTAGGTATCCTTCGCATCCTCTGGATACAAAATCAACACTCGCAGTTAAAACGTAGTTGGCTCTCTAGTTGAACAAATCGTTAAAATGATCACTTCTGTAGGTTTGCTGTAAGAAATTTCTTTTTAGAAATAAGCAGTGCCTGTTGTGTCTTTGTTTTTTATGTCTTGTATTTATGTTTTTTTTTGTGTACAATAAATTGTTAAATAAATAAATAACTAGTATACAGCAACTGAACACCTTTTTATATTTATATATATAATTTAAGTTTTTTTATATTATGTTTATTGTTACAAGCTTATCTAAGCTAAACTCAGTGTCAGTTTTAAGAAAGGAACCAATAAAAATTGATTTGATTGTAAAACAAAAAAAACTATGGTTTATCCCATAACTTTGTCTACTACTTCTTCTTCTTAGCGAGTGGATTTTCGAGTCGAACAACGACCCGATAAACCCTGGTGTCAGAAATTTCAAACAGCATATTAGCCCAGCTATTAGGCCTGTGACATGGTTTAGTAACGACCACTATCGGAGGCAGCGATCGGTACCGACGGATTAACATGCCCTCTGAAGCTCGGAATCATTTTTCTTTTCGGAAAATCAGGTGATTCAGCCTGGAATGTCCTAACCAAACTAGTGAAAAGCTTACAAAGTGACAAATTGACAAATATCAAATTTGTGTTCCAGCCTTGGTAAACGAACCAAGGCCCTCCGGATCGTGAGCCCATTTCTCAGAACACTAAGCCACGGAGGCAGTTCGTCTACTTATTTGCGTACTTAATCAAAGTAAAACATTACGATCATACAGATTTCAAATAATTTCGATAATTCCACCCATTTCCCCAACCCCGATCAAAAGGATTAGCGCAGAGCATCGCCTTAACACGGGGTACGGTCTCATAGAGTTTTATTTGCACGTCGCCTTAACCCGAGCTCCGATATTAAATTCCCCTCCAGAGGGGGTAGGGGGGAGTTTTGGAAGCCGTGGGGGGGGTTTGAATTACATTATGTGTTTGCAGTTAGATTTCATTCGGTTATTAGAGGATGACGATGCGATCCCGCGTTATGAGTATTTGACTATTGGGTTAAAACCGCGGAGTTTTTGAGGAGCGAGGTTTACGAATGAGTTTGTAAAAGGGTATTTCTTTGAGGAGAGGCTCGGAAGCGGTTAATGAAAAATTTATATTTTTTAGAGTTTTATATACCTTTCACGCGTAGCTTAATGAGATTTCCAATGAGAAAGAGATGTTTTTCAGCAATAAAAAATAGCTTATATCCGTTTTTAGGTTACCATCTATCTTCCTGCCAAGTTTTATCAAAATTGGTTTAGCCGTTTAGGCGTGAAAGAGCGAAAAACGAACAGACAGACCGAGTTACTTTCGAATTTATAATAATACGTATATATTAGTATCGAAGTTTGGATATGAATATCAGACATTTAAAGATTGCTCCTCATTGAAATTTGGCGGATTTAACTACATTGTATAGCTGGGTGACATTTAAGTGGCATAAAGTTTTAATCCTAATTTACTATGGCATAATGAGTTTCGCATACTGTATTGTAACTGCCTCCGTGGTCTAGTCCCATGGACTCCCGATCCGGAGGTCCTGGGTACGATTCCCACGGGGGAAAACACAAAGCTGATATTTGATAATTTATCAGTTTGTGAATTTTTCCCCAGTTTGGGTAGGACATTGCAGGCTGAATCATCTGACTGTCCGAAAAGAGAAAGATTTCGTGCTTCGGAGGGCACGTTAAGCCGCCGGTCCCGGTCGCTGTCTTTGATAGTGGTCGTTACACAAAACCATGTCAGAGGCCTGATAGTTATGTTACTAGGCGGTTTAAAAACTCTGACACCAGGGTTCATCGAGTCCATAGACTCGATACCCACTCGACAGAAGAAGAAGAAGAAGACTGTATTGTAAGCATAACAATATGTTGAACTACTCGTATATTGAATTGGACTAATGTGCAGTCGCATAAAAGTCATTAGGCAACGTATTTAGTCTAATAATACAGTGGTCAAATTTGAGTGAGTTATCTTATATGAAGATTAAATCTTGAACCTTTAGAATTAGGCATTAAGTATACTAACTTTTTGAGCTCAGTTGTTAGCAGTGCGCTGATAGTCACAATCGCAAACTATTTGACTACTCGAATACAAACATGCGAGTCGCGACAGTAGGTTAAGGTGCCCGAGGGCCACCCCTAAGGCAAGAATGTGTTTATTTAACACACAAAAGATTGTAAATGAACATATAATCACAATTAAATTTAGCAATTTGTACAAAAGAATTTTGAGCCATTCAGGAGTTAGTTGTCATGGCACTCTATCTGTATGCCCTTACACATGATACTTTGTTATCGTTATGCTTTTATAACGTTATGCTACTTCCAGTTGTGCTTAAAAATATTATGCGTAAACAGTTATGCTTTTTCATGTTACATACATACATATAATCACGCCTTTATCCCTAATGGGGTAGGCAGAGCGTAAACGACCTAAAGTAAGGTCGTTCCGCCACGTTTGACAAAGTTTTGAGGGTTATTTAAGATAAATTTTGTAAGTACATTGCTGTAGTGATAGGTTGTCAGGTCACCGCCTAAATTGCAATATACTGAAATCCTCGGATCCCTAAGCTGGTTTTTACAGCATGCCCGGGAGGAAATGCAGCTGGCACATTCTATGTTTTGCTCTCGCTCCCAGTCCAGTATGGAAGAAATGTTATGCTAAAATATTGTTAGGCATCAAAACATTATGCTAATTTATATTATTACAATAAATATTATGGAACTAATATGGAACCTAGAATTAATACGATAAACATATCAAAGGTACTTCGGGTAAAAGCTAGCAAAATGAAATGTTGAAAGAACGGATGAAACTTAAAAATCTACGACTTAAAAAAAATACTTATTCTATTTTTTTGGGAGACACTGCGACATATTTAACCAGGTAGATAAATTCTTAGTAGGTTTTAAAAAGGGGATTTATTTTTAGCACACACTTCTTTGGATGGACCTTTCTGAATAGGCTTAAGAGTATTAAAATAAATGACAAGATTAAAAAGTTACACAACTTCAATGTTACTTTACTTGGAACTGATGACGTAACACAAGTAGCTTGGTGGCATTTTAAATAGTTTCGCCTTTGCTTTTGTCACATAATCATTATTCTATTGTTGTGTTGTTTTGTTAAGAATCTTTCGAGGAATAAACTTAAGAGATTAAAGAACTTTTGATGCTCAATCGACCAGAGAAAGAAAGGTAATCTGGTCTTTTGCGCAGAGATACCTAACTAGTTCCGAATTCCGATCGATGTTGATGATACATACATATAATTACACCTTTATTTCTAATGGGCTAAGCAGAACGTAAACTACCTGAACAAAGGCCACCACGTCTGACAAAGTTTTGAGGGTTATTTAAGATAGCGTTGTATATTGCTGTATTGACAGGTTGTCAGCCCATCGCCTAAATTACAATATACAGAAACCCTCCTATCCCTTAGCTGGTTTTTACAGCTTGCCCGTGAGGAAATGCAGCTGGCACATTCTATGTTTTTGTTAGGCCAGCATGGATTTTTTTTGTTGAAGGTTGACATTTTTTTATTTTATTTGGTTCTGGGTGTACTTAATTTGTAACTATGTATTGGCATCACTTGTGCATCATTTTTATCCGATTCAGTGTCAACTAGACTCGCGCGACGATCCGCCGATATAACGCGATCGACGGGAGATGCGCGCGCGGCGATGTTTGGCATCTCGCCCAGAGCTGAGGCCGTGAGGAGAGGAAAGAATCTGTGCATGAGTTTAGCGATCGCAATCTAGTACACAGATCTAGGTAGGAGTAGACTGCACAACTAAAGAGCGTTTATACCAGTTTATTTAGAGCGATGGCGCCCTCACTCGTAAAAAATCATAACTTGCAATATACTTTTAAAACTTTGTTCTACTACCACCTTCGGATTAGACCTAATGATTTATTTAGAAGTAATTGAAATTTAAAGAATGGAGGAGCAAATAGTACCCCGCAGTTATTATCGCTTCCGCCAAAAACGGCCACTTTTAGCCATACTTGCGACGGTAACTGCGGGGTGGGTACTATTTGCTCCTCAAATTATTACTGCTAAAAAAATATTAGCTGTGATTCTAAGGAAGTACCTACCTTATTATTATTATTAGCCTGTTGTGTGCCACTGCTAAGCAAAGGCTTCCCGTTCTTTCTTCCATGTCTCACGGTCCTGTGCAATCTCCCACCAATCCTCGCGATAAGCATTAAGATCGTCACTCCATCTCTTACGGGGACGACCTCGTCGACGATTGCCATCATGAGGTGTCCACTCTGTGACGATCCTTGTCTCCGAGTGCATCCGGCCGACGTGTCCTGACCAGTCCCATTTGAGTTTGTCTGACTTGCGACCTGCATCGACTATACCAGTTTTGGAACGTAGGGTGGTGTTTTTAATGCGATCTTGTCGCTTGACGCCCAGAATGCTACGTTCCTTCGCTCTTTGGCAAACCTTGAGTCTGGACTTCTGATTTTCGGTGTGTGACCAAGTTTGAGAACCGTAGGTTAGGACGGGCAGAATACACATGTCGATGAGCTTTCGTTTTAGAAAGTGGAAGGTCTCCTTTCAAGAACGGTTTTAGGGACCAGAAACTCTTCCAGGCGTTTTCGACCCGACGGTCTATTTCCTTTTCCTGCCTGCTGTCGAAGAAAACAATCTGGCCTACCTGGTAGACAAAAATTTGAATTTGTAATACTCTTTAAATAAGAACTGCTCCCTTATTTTACGTTAAACAAGCAGTCTTATGTCAGATTAGGAATGTCAAAGTCATGTGTTTATTTGCTCCTGTTCTTATGTCAAAGTTAAGAAAGTGACAACGCTAGCTAAGGATTGGAATAAGAAGTATATCTTGGCAGTAATGGCGGTATAATGAGGTGGCCGATTGCCATATAAATAAAATTTGAAGTTGAAGGATTATATCGCGAGAATTGACGCCAATGTCGACCTCACTGAATACTACACCATGTCTTTTTGAGCTGCAAGCAAAAATTATCGCACTTCTGAGTTTTGCACTAAAAGCAAGGGAGCCAGCGAAATTACTGGCACATGATAAAATTTACCTTAGGTCTCACAGGCTCGTAATTTTGAAGCGATCTCAAACTTGAGAGCAATATTATGTATGTATAATTTTAGATTGTAATACATATTACAATCTAAAATTGCCCTCATTTTTTGTTAGACGTGGCGAAAGCGCCTTTTACGAGGCGTTAAACGCTCTGCCTACCCCGTAATTGATAAACGCGTGATTTATGTATGTATGTATTATGTATGGATTTGACAGTCCAGTTTGTACTGAAATTACATTTCAGATACGAACTCAAATTAGCCGTCACTCATGATCGTTGATTATAAATACGGCCCACAGTGTGTATTAACATGGAAAAATAGTGGAAGATATACAGTTTACAATACAACGTACTATTGAATAAGTTGACACTGTAAAATAAACAATATCAACAACCAAAAGGCAAACAATACAGACTAAGTATGTAAAAATCTGAGTTTTATAGATCAACTTACGGAATCTATTTCAATCTAGATCGGTAGTCTAGCAGTTGCGTCGTTAGAATAATATTTTAAAATATGCAGTCCAGATTACAGATGGGTGACCGTTAACGTCGTAACAACAGTGTTTTTTTTTGTTGTAGTGAGAAGAAGAAAACATTTCCTATTAATTCATGAAAGTATTTTCAATTTGATGTTTCAATAAAAATTTTGCTATAGAAACCTACTTTAACCAGAAGAAATATAAGATTTATTTATTACAAAAAATATTGTATTTCCACAAGAAAACTCGTCTTTGTCGTGTGGGTGTCGAGTCAATCGACCCGATGAACCCCGGTGTCAGGGTTTTTAAACCGCCTAGTAGCCCGGTAAAAGGCCTTTGACATGGTTTTGTGTAACGACTGAATCTTTTTTTATTCAGACAATGAGGTGATTCAGCCTGCATTGTCCTAACCAAACTGGTGAAAATCTCACAAAATGATAAATTGACAAATATCAACCAAGTGTTCTCTACCTGCAAATCAAACCCAGGGCCTCCGGATCGTAAGCCCATGGCTCTGACAACTAGACCACGAAGGCAGTTACATTAAACTACACAGTTATTTTAAAGTAATGAAGACCCAAAGACTGTCATCTACATAGTACGTTTATTTTAGTTGTAATCCGCGCTGTAGACCACACACGAAGCGATCGCCTGCCAACTACAACCAGAGAATTACACCGCATACTGACACCAACAAAACCAATCACTCGAACAGACACATCAACACAACACCTGATATTAGATTAAAAGATTGATTTAAACAATCAGCGCTAACAGAATTACAAGAATGTGCTAGCATTCCTCCCGGGCATGCAGTAAAAAACCAGCTAAGGGATACGAGGGTTTACGTACATTGCAATTTAGTTCGTTTACGCTCTGCCTACCCCATAAGGGATAATGGCGTGATTATATGTATGTATGTAAAATTTAAATAATGTTGAAACAGAGCTGCGACCGTGGTGCCATCAGTTTTAAATTATTTGTATTTAAATACAAAAAAGAACATGAATATTTTACGCTCAGCGAGAATTTCAACTAATTCTCTATTTAACATCCATAGTTGAATACTCCATATTGAGTATTGAAGGTTATGTGCTTAGTCTGAACAAAATTATCCTAGATCGTAAAATGAAGAATTACTTGCTATTCTCGTGATACGTAAAATTTTTATTAAAATGTTTGTAATTCAGGCACAATGAATTAACTAATTACGTTTTGCGAGAATCGCAAGTAATTCACCACTTTATAACACAATAATAAATAATTTTACGGTTATCATGTTTTTATGCAGAGTTATAATCTAGAATTGTTAATTTTCCCTAATTATTTATTTTTAATAGGCATTACTGTAATAAACTAAGTTGAAATTAGTTGAGATTTGCCAGAATCGACACAATACACAACGAGCTTTATCGAAATAACTCTCGCCTCACGCTGAATTTCATCCAATATAATGCAGAATTTCCAGATTAATAACAGATTGTATGACAATTGCCAGTTCAGCGACAAAGTGACAATTATTTGGTTCAAAACGTTTCAGGTGAGGTAGCTCTATTGTCGTTAGAGATGTACAAAAGTCAAAGCATCGACGAAATTTAATTTGCTTGCTGGAGAGGGCTATTGTATTTTTTTTCTTGGCGACACGGTTGTTACATTGCTGGCTCTTAGTGGCAGTTAATATGTCAAAAACTTCATCATGTTATGAAGTTATCATATATATATAGTCATTTCAGTATCTTTGTCATGAAATTTCAGGCTAAATCTAAACTGTTTACAAGTAGACAGTAACTTCCATAAATAGCACCATATCGTCTAAATAACTAAAATGATTTCCTATTATGGTAGACAATCTGGGTGTTTCTCGACTCCTCATTGTTGACATAGAAGTTGAACAAGTCACAAATTTCGCCGCTCAGGATGAGAACCGTAGTGACTTAGATTTTTTTTATATTAGAAATGGGTTTACTCTTGACTTGACTTTAGCAAAGTGCGAGTTTCTCATGCTTCTTCTTCATTGTGATATATTTTATTTTATTTTGTGACATAGATATATTCTTTGTAATATACTCGATTGTGACTTACTAAAAGTGTTCTTAGGAATCTATTTTGTAATAAATTATTTGACTTTGACTAGGTCAGGAATGACCGTGACAGGGTCGACGATGGAGCGAGCTCACCCAGTAGATGCGCCGAACTCTGGTAAGAGGGTGGTTGCGAGCCAGGCGGCCACCACTTTGTAGGGATCGTTCAGCCGGACTTATTCACAGGAAAGTCTGTGTTGCCATTGCCCGGGTTGTACCACGAGGAGGTAGATCCCATCCCACCTATTGGTTATGGTGCTGGGACGCTAAAGACGCGGGTTTATATCCTGTCTACGGTTGAAATTTTTGATTTGTGGTTTCTCATATTTTGACGTGACGTACACCACAGACTAATCGGCGTCGATACAATGACTCCTTCTCAAATGCCCTCTACTTCCACGTGAGCACTTAGTTTTTTGGATGATTTATCCAGACATCTCATGGATGCATCTGGTGACCCGAGGGCTGGTACTTTCTTTTCACAAAGAATACGCCTAATCATTCACAGAGGCAATGCTGCCAGCCTCCTGGGAGCCCTGTTTCGATGTACGTCTTGGATGAGATTTTCTATTAATAATAACAGTAATTGGCCTATAAATAAAGATTTAGATCTATAGACGCTATACTGTTCTCACTTATATTGACCGATAAATGATAATCGAGCAAACGAGCAATGGACATGAAATGCATTTAACAGTTTCGTCGACTAGTGTAAGGGGTTGTCGTCGCGGCACGCGCTTAATAACGTTCATTTGAATACCGATCGAGCTTTGATATCGATACACAGGTTTTATAACGGATGGTGATGTAGACGAGGAGATTTGGTAACATGGATTTAAAAGAGCTCTCTTTTTTGCACTTGTAAGAAACTGCTTCACTTTTTAGAAGAGACTGAAAGAGCATTTTATGACCTCTCTATGACATATTATTATTATTATTAACAGCCTGAGGTGTCCCACTGCAGGGCAAAGGCCTCCCTCCCCTTCATATATAAACCTCCCCTAAATATATTTATATGAATTAGTTTATTGTTGTATGTTAATATGTGTTTAGTATTACTTTCATCATATAAATTTGTTATTAAATTATACTTACTGTATCTGTTCCCGTGAATTTCCTATCTTTTAACCCCTTTAGGTTGGCTGGAAGAGATCTCTAATAGTGATAAGCTCGCCTGTTGTCTTAATTTTTAAGTTGAGTTTTTTTAAAGCAATAAATAATATAACAAGTTGCTCTTGGGTCTAGTCTAAGCAGGGGCTAATCGAAACAGTGTTGTAGTAAGCTCATCCAAAAGATGCAAAACATTTCGTGTCGCTTTCAATTCAACAAATTGGATTCAGAAAGAACATACATACATACATACATACATATAATCACGCCTTTATCCCCAATGGGGTAGGCAGAGCGCAAACGACCAAAACAAAGGTCGCTCCGCCACGTCTGACAAAGTTTTGAGGGTTATTTAAGATAGAATTCTAGGTATATTGCTGTAGTGACAGGTTGTCAGCCAATCGCCTAAATTACAATATACTGAAACCCTCGGATCCCTTAGCTGAATCTTACAGCATGCCCGGGAGGAAAAGCAGCTGGCACATTCTATGTTTTTCTCTCGCTCCCAGACCAGCATGGAAGAAAGAAAGAAAGTCTCTTTTAAAAAGCTTCTTCTTCGCATTCAATTCAATTCAATCATTTATTAATAAATAAAAATTTACACGTCACTAAATTCATCAATGGCAAAATTTTTAAATCAAATTCAAAATTATCAATAATAAAATAAAAAGTAATAATAGTTATATTTGTACTGACATTCAGATTTGATTATTTGTGCAACTGGGGCAGTTAATTGTCAATGAATTCATTTATATTATAATATGGTTTTGTTAGTAATTCCTGTTTTAATTTTGTTACACATTACTGTAAATTAAGACTGAAAGCTAAGTCCGCTTCGGTGGAATGGTAAGTAGGCATCTTCGAGCAATACGGCCCGAAACGGGAGGCCTTCGTGGAGCTCCATGTTAGGTATGGATGGATGACATCAATCCCTAGGCGCGAATACATGTCAGCAGGCATAAGTAGGCCTTGTATGGAGCACGTTTATAAAACTCGATCAAACTTGAACGAATTAAGCTGTACATACCAGATCTCACCGTTTGCATCTCTTTTTGCAGCCATTCACGGTGTGCAATCTTTCAGTGTTGTCAATTGAAATGAATTTCTGTTTATTACTCGTTTCGATCAACTTGTTACTTTACAGTCTACACGATGGAAATTATGGGAATTATTGCTTTCAAAATCATTCAAAATGAGCTTAATCCTAAAGAAAATTACCCTCAGACTTCTGCGCTTTGTACACATTGGGCTCGATTCTAGATTTGCCGGCTACAACTAAAATATTTGTCACTTTCAGACTAAAACATTAGAAAAGGACAGGAGATCTATTCTTCTTCGGTTTTTGATTTATACTTAGTCGGTTGTTTTATGCGTTATCTGTCATTTTTATCCGCCGTCATATGATATGGCGGATTTAATTTACAGAAATATTGTGGAAACGTGCAAAAGCGCATCAAAATTTAGGGGATTAAGTGTAAAACTAAAGAGTATAAATTACCTGTTCATTTTCAATTTTATTATCTTGAAAGTGAATAAGCCAATCTAGAATCGAGCCAATTATTTTATTGTTTCCATACAATAAAATAAGATTACTCTCATTTTTATATTTTTATTGTATTTATGATTTATCCTCTGTCGTTTGGGTTGTGCAGTTAATGAAGTTGATGACGATTAAATAGGCCTCTGATATGGATTCTGTCTGCCACTATCAAAAGCACCATGATGCTAAAACCATGATGTAATAATTTTGCTTGTCAGACAATCCGAAGGTTCAGCCTTAACGGTTGTTTTAGCACATTGTAAATAAGCCAAAAACATTCACTAGCATAAACAAAGTTTTTTTACCCTCTTCCACATAGAATAGAATAGAAAATATCATACATTCATATAATTACACCTTTATCCCTAATAGGGTGGGCAGAGCTTAAACGACCTAAACAAAGGACTTTCCATCACGTATAACAAAGTTTTCAGTGTTATTTAAGATATATTTGTAGGTATTTTGCTTTAGTGACAGGTTGTCAACCCATCGCCTAAATGGCAATATATTGAAACCCTCGGATCCCTTAGCTGGGTTTTACAGCATGCCTAGGAGGAAAAGCAGCTTGGAAATTCTATGTTTTTATATTGATCTAATCAATTTAATTTACGTTGTAAAACAATTATGAACTCTCACGCCCTCTGGCTAGATATCTAATGACTACGTTTGATCCTTTTATTATTCATCGCACAATACCAGTTCGAGTTAAGTAATATTATCTCGCATTATTTAATAGAGAATATTAATTTCGAGAGACTCCGAAATATGGCGAATAAATGAGCGAATGAGCCGCCACTCGGTCTGATAGTCACAGATTAAACAAGTTATTTAAAAATTACAAAAATACCCTACGGCGTAAAAAGTAGACTTTTTTTTGTTGTTCGATTATTGGGTAGTTCTCCTTGACGGAAATGATTGGACGATATTTATTATCACTATCACATATAAACTGGTTTATTTTTACAAATATTATTAAGTGACCCACATCCAAAAATCGATATATTATTCACATTCAAAAGCTTCCAGCTGCAAAACTATTCTAATGTTTAATCGCGGAACAGGCAATCGGAAAATGGCAAAAGGAGAACTAACCAATTTTGAAATTTGGTTGCCAGTTAAATATTTTTTATACAATCATGTCCATCATTCGTAGGAGTAGGTGACACTCGAAAGGTGAAGACGAATCAAGTTGATGGAAAAAATATCAAAATCGAAGGAAAAAGCATACCTTAGGACGGTTTCGCACTGCTCTGTATTCGGTTCGTATTCTTGAAAATTCCATATAAAACGAATAGAGACAGGTGCAGAAGATCTCATACATTTACTAGGAAGACCAATTTGGATATAAATTGGATACTTACCGAATACGGAGCAGAGCAAAAACGGCCTTACAGGTAATCATACCTACATAAACGGAAGAGACGGTGTTTTAAAATTAAATTGGTAGAAGCAGCGTTTAAAGCAGCTTTTATGATAAAATTCTTTTGGGAAACGAACATATGTTTTTACCCATATTTCATATAAAATGACCTCTTCAATTAAATACTTTTGAATGAGGATCAACATTTTTGTTCGCAGGCTGACAAACACGATACTCTTCTTCTCTTTGAGCAGTCGGGTGATAATAGTTAGTTGCCGAGAGATATTGCGTGTAATTGGATTCATATTGGAGTGGGAGATGAGGGGGGGATAGTTGGCAGGAAAGTGGGAGGTTAAAGGGGGTAATTGGGGGCTTCTGGAGGCGTTTAATATACTTCGAGACGAGACTCTGTTACTTGTAGTCCAGGAGCTTGAAGCAGTTGGTTTACGTTACGATATATAAGGTCATATTAAATCATGTGCAAATACTAAAACCTGTAAATCTACCCATGAAACTGAACAACTTTCCCTAAGGAACATAGGTCGAAAACTATATTTTTTTTATTTTTTTTGTATTTATTTATTAAACAGTTTATAAAATTGGACCTTCCATACAAAATGCACCAGCTGATAGCGCACTTAGTATAGGAAGTAAATTTTTGCTTTTCGTATTTCGACCTGTTCCAAAGTTGTTCTGTTTCATGGGTTGATTCACACGTTTCAATATTTGCACTTGATTTAAAATTACCTTATATTGGATTCAAGTCCTGAACAAACTTTGTAATACTTTAAAAAATATAAACATTAATTCGATGAGGTACACGTAAAGGGCACGTTAAGCCGTCGGTCCTGGTCGCTGTCTTTGATATGACGTAACATAAACCATGTCAGAGGCCTATCAGCTGTGCTATTAAGCGGTTTAAAATAACCAGGGTTCATGAAGCTGATCTACTCGATACCCACACGACAGAAGAAGAAGAAGTTTCTGTCGCCCGGCTCCCGGCCCACCGCGACCGCGAGTATTTGCCGCACTGATATTAGCCAAGTTGTCGCGGAGTGTCGCAAGGCAGCGCGCTACGACCCGCTTTATTAATAAACTATACAACTTACACACGATACTAATACTACTTGGAGTTCATTACGTAATTAAATTTAAAGAAATGTAATTTCTGCCTACATAAAAAGAAATTATTAGTGAATTAGAGGATGCTATTCAAATTAATGACAAAAGTTAATATGATTATAATGAATTACAACCTTTTATAATTTATCGTAGTGCATTCAGATTTAATAGAATACGAAGACAAAATAAAAGGAATAATATTCAGGTTACAACTAACTACCTATTAGATTAAACCAGTCGAGGTGTAAAAGAAGACGACATTCACACTTAGGTACCTGGTTGAGGTAAAATCAGTATTTATTTAGTTCTTGTTTTTTGGTTTTAAAGATGCAGTTTATGAAGCGTATTGATAAACTAAACAACTCTATGAAGCAGAAATGAAACGTATGTTACATTAAATATATTTATCGTATTTATGAAGCGATATCAAACTTGAGAGCAATATTAAGTATGGATTTGACAGGCCAGTTTGTACTGAAATGACATTTCTGATACGAACTCAAACTCGCTGTCTCTCATGAGTGTATTATATCTCATGAGAGCTGATTATAAATACGGTCCTATAATACGATGTAATTAGTGTTGAGTTCAGTCCCGTACCTTCACCAAAACTATGTGATTTCTGTCGACATGCCCGCGGTCCGGGGCATCCGATAGGAGAATTAATTAAGGATTCCGGACGCTACAGTCCTGCACATTTTCACGTACACTCAGAGAATTCTTCTGACCTTGTAAAAGAGTCAGTTTTTAAACTAAAAGTGTAAAGTTTGCCTGTGACGGACTGTAAGGATGGCTGTGTAAATTTGCTCTGGTTTGTAGTTACAGTTTACAAACACATAGTTCAGAGGTTACCTAATTAAACGCAACTTTTCGTTATTATATTATCAGCCTTATATCATGAATACAAGATCAATTGCATATCTTTAGTTTACAAATTCAAAAATGGTATGTTAAATTAAAGTATGAAATTTTTTGCTAAAACTTACAAATGGGTGGAATTTGGACCCAACTGATCAGTTGGTAAAGCATCGGCACGACACGTCGAAGATAGTGGGTTCAAATCCCACTCAATTGTAACTTTGAGCATGTTTATTTTCATGTTAATGTTTACAAGAAACATTAACACTGTGTATTGTCTTTTTAGTAGTTATCTGTAATCATATTTGTTCTACATTTATTTGTGTGTACCTATATTCGAATTATAAACTGCACAAAATGTCCCTTTACCTTCAATACTAAATCCCATCTAAAGACCTAACAGATGAAGTTCCAATGTACTTGCCAACAACAATAGACGCTAATGGCTCAACCGAAGCGTTCGATTAATGCATGTAGTCCCTAATTCAATCTCGATTGTCTCCGGTTGTCAATTAGCGATAATAGATGGCGCTGTTACCACCTCGGTGTTCTGCTTCGATCGAAGCGATGTAATTGGCCGTAGAGATGATACATTCAGATGTCGGTAGTCATTTGTTTGAAGACTATTCCTTGTCAACATGATTTACTAGTAGTCGATCTAATGTTTATAAGATCTTTTTGTCATTTTGTTGTTTTTTTAACGAGTGATACATAAAATCATACAAGTACTATATTTATTTCCCTTCTTATAACATCAACGGCAGAAAGGCATATTTCTATTTCTAAAGGTACACCAAGTCTAATTTAGAGATATAATTTTATAAGATATTTTTAAAGGTATAATTTGGGGTTATAAGGCAGAGAGAAAAATATGTTTTTGAAATGCAATGCAATAACACTCCAGGAAATAAACATAAATCTCCAAAAACTCGAAGTAAGAAAGAAATACCAAAGGACAACAATCATAAACAATAAGGACGTAAAAGTGTTAACAGATTATAAACAACAAGATGAACAAACAGCTGTCACTCCTGAACTTGTAGCACATAAAACAAAAGATACGATCAGAGGAGATGAAATGGCTGCCAAGTGTCGAAGAACAGTCGCTGATAACTGACGACGCAGTGAGAGTATTAATAGTGATATCTGGATATCATTAGATGACAACATGCGTTTTGGATTAGATTACATACATACATATAATCACACCTTTATCCCTAATGGGGTAGGTAGAGCGTAAACGACCTAAACAGAGAACGTTCCGCCACGTCTGACTAGATTAGATGTCACTATCATGAGTTAAAAATCCTACTCGTGAGTTCTTGACCCCGGGTGGTGCTAAGAGTGCAAAACAACTGACTTCTGCATTTGTCCTCTGGATCTTGCAGCAATTATTGCCATACGCTAAATAAATATATATAAAGTACAAAAAATATATTGCAGGTCATACCAACTTACATCGCCTCTTTTGGGTCCTGATAGCTAATCAAGTAAAATTTAAAGCACAATGAAAAAATATAATAATATACGTATACCAGGTGTAAGGGACAGCGTCCCGCAAACTGATAGGGGTGGTTTAGTCAATGATACTGAACAACTTCCACCAGGATCTTTCTTCAGGAACTGAAATAAATATTTGACTTTTCCATACAAAGGGTTCACCTCGATCGGACAATTTGTAAGGAAAAGCCATTTTTTTTTCACTTCCTGCAAAAAGTTCCTAGTGGAGGTTGTTCAGTGATTGAGCCACTATCAATTCACGGGACGCTGTCCCTTATACCCGGTATATATTTCTAATGGTGAAAATATCGAAATTTCTTTATTTGAACTTCCATTAGACTCTTTAGTTTGTTGTACTAATATAAATACTCTATAAAATTCATACTAACGTATATTTACTGCATTAATAAAGAAATCGAATGATTGCTAAATCTATTTTATATTTTATTGGCTACCCATAGTTTAGTTGATGTGTTGGACTGTGTTATCAGCTAGGTTACCTTCAGATTTAGTACTAATTCTAAGAAATAATTGAATTAAATTAATTGGTGTTTGTGTCGTAAATATCTAAATCATTCAATAAATTAAAGCCCAACTGAAAAGTGTTTATTTATTTAGAAACCAGTTGCAAAGTTGCAATGTATCTTAAAGAAGAAAGTTGTCAATAATTTCATTTCAACATGAAAATATATTTATATTTTTTAAAGGATGTACTCAATATCTGATATCCCGGTAAACAAACTATTAAAAACAAATTGTCACGTTTTTTTTATGTGAAGAAGCAAACACTAAGTTTAAAGAACATCGGAGAGAGTTGAGGGTCGAAGATAAACATGTTTTGAATAAAATAAAATACGATTTTAACGTAAGCGGCGAAGTAGCCATGAACGAGCGTAGTAAAAATACTCGCGCTCACGTGGGGCCAATAATAATAATGCCTGTAGATGTAGAGAGCGAAACGAGGGAAGCCACAGATGTAACTGAGACGACGGAATCCTAATGTTTGCACCAACTTTCGATATGACGCGTGTGAGCTAAATCGGGTCGTCAACACTTGCTGACAGCGGATCGCGCGGTTCAGGAGAGCTGGTCCCACGCGATGGTGGCGCGCTCCGGGAGGCCCAAGATCGAAATAGCCGTTCCAACGGAGATATTTACGGAAGCCGCACGTCTAGCGCCTCGGCTCGAGTTGCTCAGATATTCTGATAAATTTAGAAAATGCTTGGGATCTGTCTTTACTATTTATGGTAGTGAGCGCGGCGCGTGCTGCTGGAGCGGGGGGGTGGGGGGTATGTGGTGCGGGGGGGTGCCAAGCTAATTATACTTCCTGAGGGAAGTGGCGCAACTTCGGCATAACATGGAATTTTGAAACTTAGAAGCGTCATGTCAATAATAATGGAGTTATTTGTTTAGTTATTTGGCTCTCTCTCAGCTGAGCTCTGACCCACTTGTGGACAGGTGCTGCTCAAACTTTATTATGAACTACTTTTATTATATTACTGAATTTTGAAATTCTATACTTCCCTCGGAAGTTGTGTGTATTTTTATTTTGGGAAAGGAGTGAGGTACATCAGGTGGCTATTAAAAACCAAAAGTCAATGAGTGTATAAAAAGAATAGATTGTAATTAAAATAAATAAATTAACCGTTTATTTATTAATTACATTTTGGCGTTGAGATCCATAACGATCCCATTGTATAATAAAAATAAAAAAGAAAATTAAATTTATATAAATTTTACAATAAATTACATTACAATAAGATGGCGTTATATTAGATGTTCAGTTCTGTCAGGTATCACTACGTACAACGTACAAAATGCTCGCGTTCCGAACTCGAACCGATAGCACCACACACACAACACTAGCAGAGTCAGGCGAGGGCGCGAGGGCAAGATGGCCGACCGCTTAGAAGCACTTGCGGTGGACGATGCCGGGGCCGGACTCGTCGTACTCCTCCTTGGAGATCCACATCTGCTGGAAGGTGGACAGGGAAGCCAGGATGGATCCTCCGATCCATACGGAGTACTTCCTTTCGGGGGGAGCGATGATCTTGATCTTGATGGTGGAGGGAGCGAGGGCGGTGATCTCCTTCTGCATCCTGTCGGCGATACCGGGGTACATGGTGGTACCACCGGACATGACGGTGTTGGCGTACAGGTCCTTACGGATGTCGACGTCACACTTCATGATGGAGTTGTACACGGTCTCGTGGATACCGCAGGATTCCATACCCAGGAAGGAAGGCTGGAAGAGAGCCTCAGGGCAACGGAAACGCTCGTTTCCGATGGTGATGACCTGACCGTCGGGAAGCTCGTAGGACTTCTCCAGGGAGGTGGAGGCGGCGGCGGTGGCCATCTCCTGCTCGAAGTCCAGGGCAACGTAGCAGAGCTTCTCCTTGATGTCACGGACGATTTCCCTCTCAGCGGTGGTGGTGAAAGAGTAACCCCTCTCGGTGAGGATCTTCATGAGGTAGTCGGTCAAGTCGCGACCAGCCAAGTCCAGACGGAGGATGGCGTGGGGAAGGGCGTAACCTTCGTAGATGGGGACGGTGTGGGAGACACCATCTCCGGAGTCCAGGACGATACCGGTGGTACGACCGGAAGCGTACAGGGAGAGCACAGCCTGGATGGCGACGTACATAGCGGGGGAGTTGAAGGTCTCAAACATGATCTGGGTCATCTTTTCCCTGTTAGCCTTGGGGTTCAGGGGAGCCTCAGTCAGGAGGACGGGGTGCTCCTCGGGGGCGACGCGCAGCTCGTTGTAGAAGGTGTGGTGCCAGATCTTCTCCATGTCATCCCAGTTGGTGATGATACCGTGCTCGATGGGGTACTTCAGGGTGAGGATACCTCTCTTGCTCTGGGCTTCATCGCCGACGTATGAGTCCTTCTGACCCATACCGACCATCACACCCTGGTGACGGGGGCGACCCACGATGGATGGGAAGACGGCGCGGGGCGCGTCGTCGCCGGCGAAACCGGCCTTGCACATGCCGGAGCCATTGTCCACTACGAGCGCAGCAACATCGTCGTCACACATTTTGTTGGGTTTGTTTGTGTCGGGGACGCGCTGGAAAGATGACTCTACGGCAGCGAGACTGCGAGTGCGGCGGACAGGGCGGCGCGGTGCTTATATACGTGCGCGCGCTCGCCGCCGCACCCATACAAGGCGCGCACGCTCTCCCCCGCAACTAGACAACTTTGACTCAAAACTTTGCAACCCTTCGTTCTATAACTAATTTTACCCCTCTATCTAATCAACCCTAGATCATAGATCAATATTCAATCGATTTCAAGTGGGGTTTTAACGGATTTAACCGAGAAATCGTTCCCTTCTGTGCGCCTTACCGGGCGTTGGGCGGGCACGTAAAATCTTTACATCGCTCAATGTAAAGCTACTGAAACTTTCGATTTGTTTGTATTTTATCAATTTTACTATAAATTACGTTGGTTAATTTTATGTTTACCTAACTAAGCAGATTACGAAATATTAACATAGTTTATTCTCAGGTTATTTAATAAATAATGGCCAAACCATTATTGACATTCTCTAGTCTTTCAGGTGCAGAAAGAAAATTGATCATGAAGATCCTCGTAGTTAAAATTTCTTATTAATCTTTTTTTTTTAGACATAACATAATATCTAGGTCAGGATGCTTGAAAACATTAACTATGAAAGGAACAACTTTATAGCTCATAAACGTGGAAGGTTTTTGACCCCCGAGTCCTTGCGGTCCGCTCACACAAATATAAAAACAACTTGATTTATGAATCCTGTTCTATAAATAGATCGTCAACATATGCTTTGACTTGGGAATTTGACAATGATTTACTTAAATGTTTATTTGTACTAGTAACGGGTTTGTTTAAATTACGTTTCATTTATATAGTTAACAAAATGTAAGCAATTCATTAATTTTTATTCGGTAAGCATAGTGTCAAATGCCTATTTTAAGTCCCGCTTTATAAAAGTATCGGGTCGTTTCAGAAATGACTTTTTATTTTTAAATTTATTCAGTGTTTGGACTTAACTTGGATATCTATCGATGAGTTTTAACAAAATTTCATGCTTATAATATGACTAAGCTGTTTCAAGTCAGCAGCTATCAACTTTAAGACGATGTACGATAATGTCCACTTGTTTCTTAACAAACTCAAAATATTTTGTATTATGTTTTCAATTAATTTTGTTCAAGAGACAATTCCTGTCCTAACCAACCTTTACTAGACAAATTCAACAACTTTTAAATACATTTACTATCACGCAGGTATGCAGTAGATGTACATTAATAATACGTATCGAACAGATGTGTGGTTTGTTTGGTATCGATTTGGAATGAGTTCAGATTTAACCGTCGGTTCATCAGTCACTTTATAATTAACTGAACAACAATAGTAACAGTATAATTAGTTCTACGACAAGTCTATCGTGGCTTCGCCATTCATCGATTGCACTCAATTAAATACCAATACCGCTACCAAAACATCATCTACATACTTCATTAAATCATCATCTGCTCTAGTTCCGATATCCATTGCTTCTTCTTCTTTACCATCCTCAGCACCATCTACATCAAAACCATCAATGGATTCGGCCTTGTAGATTTTATCGTTTATATTTTTTACATAGTAGTGGCTAGTTGCAAGTGCATTCGTAAGAGTGCATTGGCCGGGGCTATTTTTGGGAACAGGTGTTAGGGGATCGCGGGGATGTGTGTGTGGAGAGGGGGGGTTACTTTGAAGTATGGGAGTACTTTTTGTAAGAGTTTTACTACAGGTGAAATATTTGTTCAGTTATTTTTTTGTTTTTATATGTAATTCGGAATGCTTGTACCTAAATGTCGATGATAAAATTTAAACTTATATATTTTCCCATAAAATATGTTTATTTATGCTTGCAGCTAACCTTATACTCATAAGATTTAGAATTAGTACCATTTTTTACGACCTTAATGATTTGGCTCTAGGTCTTAATTTTGGAAACACTTTATTAAGATCTGTTTAACATCTGCGTTTCTCATCTCTGATGCTATAGGTACAATTAATTTGAGGTCAATTATAATCGAATCAAGGTTAAAAAATAAAATTTGATAAATAAGATATTTATTCAAATCTATACATTAATGGCACACTCTGGCGATCTCTTGAAAACTGAAATAGCCCTGCTATTCAGATATTATTCAGATCTATTTATATCATGCCCCTACTTGGAGCAGTAGTGTTTCAACCTTTTTACGCACGTCTTACTCATTGGTAAATACAAGTGCTTTAGCTTCGGCAACTGCCTCCGTGGTCTAATGGTCAAAGCCATGGGCTTCGAATCCGGAAGTCCTGGGTTCCATTCCAAAGGGGGGGGGGGGGGACAAAGTTGATATTTGACAAGTTATCACTTTGTGAGGTTTTCTCCAGTTTCATTAGGGCAGTGCAGGCTGAATCACCTGATTGTTTGAAAAGAAAACCTTTCAGAGAGGGCATATATAGCCGTGGGTCCCGATCGCTGTGTTTGATAGTGGTCGTTACCCAAACCATGTCAGAGACCTAATATCTGGACTGAATCACCAGATTTTGTGTAAAATTTCGTACTGGAGGACACAATAATCCGTCGGTCTCGGTCGCTGTCTTTGATAGTGGTCGTTATAAACGATGTCAGATGCATATAAGCTGACCTATTAGACGGTTTATTTACTCTGACACCAGGGTTCATCAAGTCATTGTTTGACTCGAGAATCCACTCGCTATGAAGGAGAAACTTTGGCAACTACCAACGCAGTCAATTCATTATTACTATCAATACGGTCCAAGAATGTTCCAACTAGTGTCCTATCAAAATTTGCATCGTCTTCTTCTGTTTCATGTGTTTCGAGAGAGATCGCTATAGTTGGAAACTAACAGGTGATTCAAACTCAAATATTATGCTATAAATCTAAACAGTAAGCTAATTTTGATTCGTTAGTCATATGTAAAGCAATGTTCTTATTATATTTTGGTTACTGTTCGTTGTTGAGATAGGTTTTCCTTTTTGGGTTGTCTGTTGCTGGAGAAAATTTTGAATTGAAAACGAACATAGCATTATCACCATTTCATCTATTTATTTGCTTTTATTTGCTTCCATACTGGACTGGGAAGGACAGAATAACGTAGAATGTGCCAGCTGCATCTCCTCCCGGGCATGCTGTAAAAACCAGCTAAGGGATTCGAGGGTATATTGTAATTTAGGCGATGGGCTGACAACCTGTTACTACAGCAATATCCAGTTCTATCTTAAACAACCCTCAAAACTCTTTGTTTGGGTTGTTCACGCTCTGCCTACCCCATTAGGGATACAGGCGTGATAGTATGTATGTATGTATCTATTTATTTGACTGCCGAGCGGTGTTGGGAGCAAATCTGCAATAGTTGTCATCTATTTTGGTGTCAGCTTTTGTCTCTCGATTCGGAGGTCATAACTCATAGGGCCCCAAGGCCACATAAAATTAAAATTGTTTTCATTTTCGACGATCGCATAGCCTAGTTGGCAGTGTACCTGCCTGCTACGCAGAGGGACCCGGGTTCGATTCCCGGCCGGGCAGACATTTGAATGAAGAATTTGAATGAATGTTTCTGGGTCTGGGTGTTCTTTGTGGTTGTTTCTATGTATGTCCATGGCACCCCGATACAGGGGAATCCTAGTTGGAGCTATGAGTGTGATCGTGTTTTTTTTTTTTACAATTACCTAAATGCGGGTTAACCTCGTTAGATCTTTTGCACCAAAGATCTTCGGGAACTTCGAGTTCACAATATAACTGAAGAAGTACTACTCTCATTTTATTTATTTAAATTTACCTTGTAAGGAAAATCAAGATATATTAAAGCTACTGAACATTTATTATCCATTTTATACAAAACGTATGAATGACGCAAAATGTAGGGGATTGAAGTATCAAAAAAAATTAAAGATATTTTTTATTTTCACCTACCTATAACTTTTGAATTAAACTCTGTTGACAACAATAAGCTACGATCCCATAAGATTGTTTTTTTTTTAGGTGCAGTTATAGAGCGCAGTATGGTCAAGAAAATACCAATATAATTACTCATTCTTTATTCTACATTTTGGAATTTTCCTCTATCTAACTTCTATTGCAAATGCAAAATGTTGTTTTACACACGGGATCACGGGACAGAAGACATAAAAAGTATGATATGAAGTATACCATTTTGTTTGCTAAAAATCATCATAAATACATACAAAGTATTCCGGATCTCAATCTAGATCAGCGCACTGATATAAACGCGTGCTTCTTCGTGACCTCGAGTTATATCAGTCAGTCAGAGTTGATACACACATGTTTATGCATTCATACATACATAATAATCACGCCTTTATCCCGGATGGGGTAGGCAGAGCGTAAACAACCTAAACATAAGTCTGACAAAGTATTGAGGTTTATTTAAGACAGGTTTGTAGGTATCGTATCCCATAGCTGGTTTTAACGGCATGCCCGAGAGGAAATGCAGCTGGCACATTCTATGTTTTTCTCTCGCTGCCAGTCCAGCATGTTATCAAATTATCACCCTGTATATGTATAATCTATGCTTGATCGTACATCGCTCTTGCAGTTGACAGGAGACATATTGGACTAGTAGCCTGAATACCTTCTTGAATCAGTTTAATGTTGCAAATTATTCATTGTTAATTTTGTAACTAGTTCTCAACTCAGTACTAGTATTGCTTTTCTAAAGATGAGTTTAAACTTACGATACGTCCTATGTATTTTTTTAATCATAATGATAGAATCAAACATTTGTTGCAAATGAATGTTTGTAAATATAAAAAAAAAACATCCGCATATAAATGAGGGTCGGTCGGACATGTTTTTCGAATGCTATTTTATCACTAAATTACGAACAAGTGTTATTCATACTATAAAATTAACGACCACTTACTTGTTTGTTTAACGGAGGTGTTAGACCTCTACGTTTCGACTCTTTACGAGATTCTTCATCAAAGAGAGTGAAAATCACATAACGCCGCCCGCCGTGTGTGATCTTCGAAACGCAGAGGTCTAAGACCTCCGTTAAAAAAACAAGTGAGTAGTCGTTAATTTATCAGAATGCACCTAGATCAATGAGCTTAGATATTCATAGCAAATTGAGTACCTCATGGTTATGAGTACCTCGCGGAGTTCGGCGCATAGGTAGACAACGAAAAAGTTAGATAGTTAGTTAGAAAAAGTTAACTGCCTCCGTGGTCTAGTGGCTAGTGCCATGGACTCCCGATCCGGAGGTCCTGGGTTCGATTCCCAGGGGGGAAAACACAAAGTTGATATTTGAGAATTTATCACTTTGTGAATTTTTCCCCAGTTTGGGTAGGACATTGCAGGTTGAATCACCTGATTGTCCGAAAAGCAAGATTTCGTGCCTCGGAGGGCACGTTAAGCCGTCGGTCCCGGTCGCAGTCTTTGATAGTGGTCGTTACATAAAAACCATGTCAGAGGCCTGATAGATTTGCTACTAGGCGGTTTAAAAACTCTTTCACCAGGTTTCATCGAGTCCATAGACTCGATACCCACTCGACAGAAGAAGAAAAACGAAAAAGTTAGCGTGAAAATCTCGACGCCTATTTAGAAAACTGAACTGAGGTCTTCATCCAGCCGTGGCATCAAGTAAACTATAATAATAATATGTTAAAGAAATCTAAATCACGAAACCTATCTTCCATGCTGGACTGGAAACAAGAGAAAAACATTGAATCTGTCAGCTGCATTTCCTCCCGGGCTTGCTGTAAAACCATATAAGGCAATGGCTAAAGGCAGCAATTTAGGCGATAGGCTGACAACCTGTCACTACAGCAATATGTCAACAAATCTATCTTTAATTACCCTCAAAACTTTGTCAGAGGTGGCGGAACGACCTTTCTTTAGGTAGTTTACGCTCTGCCTAATGGCGTTATTATATGTATATGTGATCCAATAAACAAATAAATAAAATAAATAAAAAATATGTATGTAAATCACATAACCACCAAAACGTATCAATTAATTCTGATTCAAATAACATTGCAACCAAGTAATTGTTATACTAAAAGTTTTCCTCCCCTTCAGAACCACGATAAGGGTGATAATACCCACAGATGCTATCTACCCAATCATTGGTTCCCATCATGATCTGATGGTGGGATTTGTGGGATTCTGTGGGGGGATGCTTGATAGCATCGGCCACGCGACTAATTATGGGTACAATATTGTTCTTCCATGCTGGACTGGGAGAGATAGAAAAACATAGAATGTTCCAGCTGCCCTTCCTCCCGGGCATGCTGTAGAAGTCAGCAAAAGGGACTCGAGGGTTACAGTGTATTGTAATTTAGACGATGGGCTGACAACCTGTCACTATAGGAATACACATTACAATCTAAAATTGCCCTCAATTTTTGTCAGACGTGGCGAAAGCGCCTTTTACGAGGAGTTTGACGCTCTGCCTACCCCGTAAGGGATAAAGGCGTGATTTTATGTATGTATGTAATATTGAAAGTTATCAGTAAACATTTGGTTTTATATTTTAATTTGCAATAGCTATTATGATATTATTTTAAAATTTCGTATGTTTTTAGTACTAGTACTCTGGTTTTTTTCCAACGTTGCGTTATCGATAAAAACTTGTTTTGCGGCCTGTAAACTGTTTTTGTTTTACACCTTTATAGATGTCAACCGCAAAACATGTTTGTAACAAGGTTATCATTTGCGGTTTAGAAATTTGGTATTTAAAAGAAAAATCTGTTTATGGGCCGCGAAACACCTTGGTATTGATAACTCAAAGTTAAAAATACGAACTTAACATAATATTAGCAAATATACATATATATAATCACATCAGTTAATTAGTCTTTATTATAATTATTTGTAATCATCATCATCATCATCTCCCTAGCCTTATCCCGTATCGCACGGGGTCGGCTACCTAATCTAGGTGATTGAACGAGGGTACTGGTTTTTACACGGAGCGACTGCCATCTGACCTCCGTAACCCAGAAGGGAAACCAGACCCAATCCTAGATAAGGTCTGAGTTTTCAAGCCGCCAATTATTTGTAATCAATCTAAATAATTTGAAATATTCTATGCCCATAGCCATTATAGAATGATCGTTTGAAGAAATGTTTTTTTGGAAATTCAAGTCTCTGACAATTAAATCGAAATTGATTTTAATAAGCTGAAAAATGTAACGATATAAATGACTAAATCTGTGCTTCTCCAGTAGCTTAGCTTTGTGACATACAAAACGCAGGCGTAACGCAGGCGGCACGCGGACGGCACGCGGACCGCACGCTGGCGGCACGCAGCCGTGTGGGGCACGTGCCGGCGTGTGCCTCCGGACTAATTGACGATTTGCTATTTCGCTGCCCACTGTACATGTACACTGGGGGACAAGTTCGAACGTACACCTAATATACAACTCAGTACTAACAAATAGTGCAAATCTGTAGCCAATCTAGTCTAACACTTATTTTTAAACTTAAGTTCAAACGTACCATCTTTGCACGTGTTAAAGAGCACATAAGGGCAGTAAAGAACAATGAAATTCACAAGTCTGCTATTGCCGAGCACTTGTTAGAGTGTTTCAAACCACTGGATCAAATAACATGACCCAAAAATGTTATCGACGGAACGCCACTATATACTAAGAATGGTAAGTGAAGCTATTGAAATAGCTAAGTACAAAAATATTAATAGAGAAGATGAATAATGCAGTGTTAAATATGTGTAAAAAGAAAACCCGGTCCAAATTTACATTAAATACGAATTATATGGACAAAATGTGTGTTATCGAGATGACTTGCGAGTGCGTTCCGTTAGTGAAGATATCAGCATTGTCAAAAGTGCACCGGAACAACGAAGAAGATTTAGGGTAGACCTCCAGTCTACCCGTGATCATGATGTTTGTAACAGCATCGAAATGTCGGGAACTCATCAAATAATTTAAATCGCGGTAAGAAACTTGTAAAATGTCTGACAATCTAGTCTAGACTTCATTGACTTACGGTGACAGATCCTAAGTGGCACCTCTATCAGTTAAACAATCATAACTCACTAAAAACAAAGTGAATTTAAAATCCGGTCCAACAGACTCAAGTAGTAGTTATAAAGAACCTTATAAATTAGCGATTCTTAGTTCGTTGTAGTAACAGGAAGAAAAATTGCGATTAACGGTCACCAACGGTTAGTTATTTGACTCGAGAATCCACTCGCTAAGAAGTAGAAAAAGGTGACGAAAAAAACATCAAATAGATCTTTTCCATGTCCCGCAGTACATGACCAGTAGCATACCCGCTCTAATCCAGCATCCGTCCGTATACTTAATTTGTCCTTTATTGCCCCTCCCCCCTTTCCCCGCCACCCCTCCGCTCCCCTCCGCCGCCCTCTAGCGGCGAAATGGCGAGATAATAAAATATGTGTTCGCGGCTCGTTTGCGCCGCTAATTGCTAATGTTGCTCTTTTGGGGCAAGAGTGACTGTTATGGTTGGAGCTGTGTGGCCTTATTCTGGTGTGATCGAGAATTTTAGATTTCTTACATACATACATATAATACGCCTTTATCCCCAATTTGCAGAGCGTAAACGTCCTAAACAAAGGTCGTTCCGCCAAGTCTGACAAGTTTTGAGGGTTATTTGAGATAGATCTGTATATTGCTATAGTGACAGGTTGTCAGCCCATCGCCTTAATTACAATACTGAAACTGAACAGCATGCCCGGTAGGAGATGAAGCTGGCACATTTTATGTTTTTTCTATTACTCCCAGTCCAGCATGGAAGTAAGTCAGATTTCTTGTCATTGCTTTATGGAACCAGGTCAGACTTTGTATTTTATTCATGTAAATGGAATCGCAAAGGGTATATATCATTTTTGGCATAGTGTAAATAGCGAACTTAAAAGTTTACAAAAATCTTTCAGCGCAAGATTAGACCTAAACTTTTCGATTCTAAACGTAAAAACAAACCTAAAATATACTTTGTGATTTTTGTGTAAAGCCTGTTCACTTTAAAATTTATTTTTTACAATTCCTATATCTTCATACATACAAATAATCACGCCTTTATCCCTAATGGGGTAGGCAGAGCGTAAACGACCTAAACAAAGGTCGTTCCGCCACGTCTGACAAAGTTTTGAGGATAATTTAAGATAAATTTGTAGATATATTGCTGTAGAGACAGGTTGTCAGCCCATCGCCTAAATTACAATATACTTAAACCCTCGGATCCCTTAGCTGGCTTTTACAGCATGCCCGGGAGTAAATGCAGATGGCACATTCAATGTTTTTCACTCGCTCCCAGGTCAGCATGGAAGTATATACTATATCTTCGATTTAAAATATCTCGGTAATGTGACGCTTAAGCCAAAAATCTCAAAATGTATTTTCTTTATTTCTATTTGTATGTAGAATCGAATGGTTTAAATTGAATCGTGCGCCGCGATGTTCTTTTCATAAAATAAGGATCGCCATTAACACTATGCCATAAAAAAAAGTTCGTCTTTCTAACGTACCAAGTGTTGACCAGAATAACCTGGTATCTGCAAGCGCCAGAGCTGCCACGTGGCTGTCCCCGGCGGCTAATAGCAAGTTATTGGGTTGACGGATTCCTTTATTAGCTTCATCAGAGTAAATACACCGGTTAGTGGACACTTTGGGGAAATCGTTGGGAAATTTGATGAAATTGGGGAATTTGTTTGTGGCACCTTGATTTGCAAAGGTGTTAAGACTACTAATTTCGGCTTTGTTACTATAAAGACGATTCAAAAACTTATAAAACCATAGCTCTGTATTTTTTTTAAATTGATCGATAAACAAGTGTTATTCATAATGAAAACTGTACGGCTTACTTGATTGTTGGTATTGAAAGGAGGGTTAGCCCTCGACGTTTCAATCATATACGAGGATCTTCTTACAAACAAGTAAGCCAATCAGTTTACATCTGCAATTGATGCATACATACATATACAATACAATACAAAATTCTTTATTGCACAAAGAAACACATACAACAGAAATAAAAAGGAACTAACGTGACAGTACAACATAGGCGGCCTTATTGCTAAAGCAGCAATTTCTACCAGGCAACCTTTGGGTATAGAAATTGTACAAGCAGAAAGCGGGATAGTGCATATTACTACATATAATACTTAGACAATATTTACACACTATTAAATAAATAAAATATAATTATGGCTTTATCCCTAATGAGGTAGGCAGAGCGTAAACGACCTGAAAAAAGGTCGTTTCGCCACGTCTGACAAAGTTTTGAAGATTATTTATGATAGATTTGCAGGTATATTTCTGTAGTGACGGGTTTTCAGCCCATCGCCTAAATTACAATAAACTGAAACCCTCGGATCCCTTAGCTGGTTTTTACAGCATGCCCGGGAGGAAATGCAGCTGGCACATTCTAGGTTTTCCTCTCACTCCCCGTCCAGCATAGAAGGTCTGCAATTGATGCCCCCGATATTGTTGATGATGATGATGCAGAAGCAGTCCAGTTTGATAAAATCCACCTGTTCAAATTTGCGAAACATGAATATGTAATACAATAAACGGACGCTGTGAAAAATAATGTTTTTTCGACTGATTGTAGTAATGTTTTTCCGATTTTCCAATACGTAAATGAAGATCTGTCTTGAGCACTGCCCAGCTTACTACAAGCCGTATTTATAATCAGCGCTCATGAGTGACAGCGAGTTTGAGTTCGTATCAGATATGTCATTTCAGTACAAATTGGCTCTCAAGTTTGAGATCGCTTCATAATTACGAGCCTTATTATAGCTATAAAATATTATCAAATCTTGTTTCTCTCAGCACAGTGTCCCAAATGTAATAAAAAAATATCAAGTAATAACTTTAAAGAAGAACTTGTAAAATATTCTTAAGCCTTATAGATCAGAGGAGTCATATCATAGCTTTTACGACACCCGTGATTGAAAGAGTTATTGAGGAAACTCCTTTGCCTTTTCTTTTGGATTAACCTCAATACGGAAAAAGTTTTGATTAACCCCTAACCTGTCCCAAACTCCATATAATCACTGTAAGCGCCGACAGAGCAAATAAGGCAAATATAATAAGTGAGCAGCAATAAGAGAGGATCAACCGTCAGCTGATTCCCGATTCCCACCGCCAGGGGGAGCTTAGCATGTTACCCATATTTTATTACCGGTGTGGGAAGGAACAAATTCTAGGAAAGGATGTGTCCATTGCTTGATACGAAGATGTCTTATCTTTTTATCTTATTTAGCCTACAAGATGTAATTGATAAAAATATTAAAACTTCTGATGAACTAGATGCTTTCCTCGACCACTTCCAAGATGATGTATAGGCACTTGGCTCACAATTTGATCTTACTCCTTTTTCCAACTGAAAGACTGCATCATGGCAGAACTTTACACAGAATGTTTTTGATTAGATGTCATTACTTTTTGGTAGGCTTTCTTTTTATCGTTTAAGCTCTGCTGTTGTTGTATAGCAGTGGGAATCTAGTGACGAAATAACACAAGCCAATATCTCTACATTAGTTGTTGACTCTAAAATAAAGCTTTTAAGTGAACGAGATCATTTTAAAGCTATGCAGTGTTCTGCATATCAACTTGGTTAACATAAACAGTAAAAAGAAAATAAGATCGAAATGATTAAAGTGCTTGCAATCAAGAGCTTTTAAGTTTGATGTACCTACATCGATGATTTTATATTCTGAACGTCTCAAAGACTATGATAATAATAATCTAAGTATCATGATAAGTTGATATATTCCATTGAAAAAAATATATAAGATCAACCAGCAATGAACTAAATTCAAAAAGCAGACTGTTTCACCATCGTCTGCAGCGAACACACAGGACTAACAAAATACTGTCGCTTGGAATCAGCACTGAAAACGGAAGGGTCACGTCTTTTGTTGGTTCATGACATCGATTCGGGAAGAACACGACGAAATGTTAACTGCAATGATTCTGTTCCTTTCTGTACTCTTGTGATAGAAAATGGCAGGTATGGACTTGATCAAGTCTTATCATTTGCAACGCCAAATTCCTTTCAAAGGTATTCAAATTCAGTAGCGTAAATGGAAAGATACTATATTTCAACATTATTGCTGTTCTATTCTCTTCATCATCTTTCTTAATTGGACTTAGTTAAGTCGTGCCCTTTGCAACGCCGAATTGCCTTCAGCAGCAACAACGGAAGGGTCACAATCTTTTGTGAGCAAATGTTTGTCTTTGCATTGGGGTTCATTTTGACGATCAATTGA
Organism: Scrobipalpa costella; assembly: GCA_949820665.1. Classification (NCBI taxonomy): domain Eukaryota; kingdom Metazoa; phylum Arthropoda; class Insecta; order Lepidoptera; family Gelechiidae; genus Scrobipalpa; species Scrobipalpa costella. The sequence continues at coordinate 16,062,300 of OX463318.1, forward strand.
ATCCGCTTCAAATGCAGTTCCATTATTGAAGAAGGATTACAGTTAATTCACATTGTATCTCTTTTTGTACCCGGGATCGATTAGTTCTAGTGTTTTTTTTTGCTTTTTCAAAACATCCTTCATCAATAAATTCATGTACCTATAAATTTAATATAAATCAATAATTTAATTATGAATTTAAATCATTCTTCGGAGTCAACAATTTCTATAAGGTTCGTTGTTTAAATGAAACAACAGGTGTATAATAATTTGAACATAACATACGTCATACATGTTTAAAGCATTTTATATACCGATTTGCTAATATATTTATATTCTTTGCCATTTTGACGAACTTTCGATATAGAAAAACAAAAACTAGCTAAGAAGTTTTCTTCTTTGCGAGTGGATTTTCTAGTCGAACAACACAATGAACCCTGGTGTCAGAGTTTTGAAACCGCACAGCAATTGGGCCTCTGACGTGGTTTGAGTAACGACCACTATCAAAGACCGCGACCGGGACTGACGGCTTAACGTGCCCTCCGAAGCACGGATTCCTTTTTCTTGTCGGACAATCAGTGATTCAGTGATTAAGTCTGCAATATCCTAACCACCCTACAAAGAGATAAAGTTATAAATATCAACTTTGAGTTCCCCCTATGGGAATCAAATCCAGCAACCAAATCTAAGCCCATGGCTCTGACCACTAGACCACGGAGGCAGTTAAGTTCAGCTAAGAAGTGAGTCACCCAAAACCCGTCAAGGTTCGTTATTTGTTCGAAAATTTAGAGGCAGTTATAGTAATTTTACGAAGTGAGTATGAGAATGTTAACGATGCGATGTCTCTTTCATCTTACAATCTGTCTCCGCTGGTAGCACTGAAATTGCATTTTTTTAATAAGTATTTGCTTTAGGACATTCATTTCAGCAATAAAATGTTAAACAAACAAATCCTACAAATCTGTATTATAAAACCCTCAAAACTTGTCAGACGTGGCGGAACGACCTTTGTTTAGGTAGTTTACGCTCTGCCTAACCCGTAAGGGGCAAAGCCGTGATTATATGTATGTAATAAAATGTCCATGTCCACAAACTGTCAAAATTGGAACAATTCTAAAAAGATTTTTCTTAACAATAATTTACTTTTCCATACAAAATCACTAACTCTATTCTTCTTCTGTCGAGTGGGTATCGAGTCTATCGACCCGATGAACCCTGGTGAACTAACTCTATAAAACATATGTTTGTAACAAGGTTATCCTCTGCTCCGAAATTCGAACCTCTGCTAAGTTGCGGTCATGGGCTGCAAAACACGCTGGTATCGATAACGTAATGTTAAAAACACAGATCGTAGACATAGCCAAAAGGAAGCAATGTATCAAGACAATTGACAAGATGCAATATTCGTCTTCGTTTTAGCGAGTGGATTCTCGAGTCGACCCGATGAAACTCGGTGTCAGAGTTTTTAAACCGCCCAGTGGCACAGCTAAGGCCTCTGATATGGGTTTTGAGTAACGACCACTATCAAAGACAGCTACCAGGACCGATGGTTTAACGTGCCTTTGAAGCACGAAATCCTTTTTATTTTCGGACAATCATGTGATTCAGCCTGCAATGTCATAACCAAACTGGGGAAAACTTTACAAAGCGATAAATTTACAAATCGCAACTTTGTGTTCCCATCCTGGAAATCGAACCCAGGACCTCCGGATCGTAAGCCAATGGCTCTGACCACGGAGGCAGTTACAATATTCGTAAAACAATTTTATTCGTTCCAGCACGTGACTTCACATACCTAACCTCAAGAAACGTGCCCTCCAAATATTTCAGCGCGTACATGCCGTCCATTAATATCTGTATCCAGAGCTACGCGTGCATGATGTGTCTCAGTATGTATGCCTATAGTATCGTAGTGTATATTATATGTATAGCATTACTGCCTCCGTGGTCTAGCGGTCCGAGGTTCAATTCCCGGCGGAGGACAATGACTTTGTGTTGTTGTTTCTAGTTTATTTAGGACAGGCAGGCTTCTTCTTCTTCTTTTGTTTCGGCAAGAAACACGGGCTAAATCCTGCTTGCCCAGAAAGGCTGGTCACCTTGATTGACTGCACATGATTTCTCTCGGGTCTTGTCAGTCAAACTTTCCTACAGAATAAGAGATTGAAGGAATAGAGAGTGCACCTGTGTATAGCGCAAACTCTTAGGCACTAATAACTAGTCCTGTCAGTTGGCGTATTTCTGAGAGATTAGCCATCATCACAAAAAATCGGTGGGAGGACTATTATTATTATCCATAACTACGTACGCATGTATCATGTGTCTGAGTCTTCAGTATGTATATCTATAGCGTCGTGGTGTGTATGTATAGCACATTTTCCCACGCTCAGCAGTGGGCGGTGGCTCACTGACACACTCGCAGTTCTACCAAATTTACTGGCGCTCCAGTTTTCAGGAACAGTTTATGCAAATTAATAACAAGGATTTTTAATGATTTCAACATATGTATGTGTATAATAATAAAATAATAATAATAAATTTATTCATAAAATTTGTTTACAGTTATTGCTTATTTATTACTTACGGACTAATAAACTACAATATTACTTATTATTTCATTAAATTATTTGCTAGAAAATAAAAGGAATGTAAACAATTGGCCATATAATTATAGTTGCTACTTAACATATATTAGATTTGAAAATTAGAGTTTCGATACCTAAACTAAGTAAATATTTACCTGTATGTTTAACATATGTATAATTTTAACATGTGTACATACATAAAATCACGCCTTTATCCCTAAATGGGTAGGCAGAGCGCAAACGACCTAAACAAAGATCGTTCCGCCTCGTCTGACAAAGTTTTGAGGGTTATTTAAGATAGATTTGTAGGTATATTGCTGTAGTGACAGGTTGTCAGCCCATCGCCTAAATTGTAATATACTGAAACCCTCGGATCCCTTATCTGATTTTTACAGCATGCCCGAGAGGAATTGAATTACTCGATGACGCCCACAAAATCATTTAAATTTCATTTAATCCAGATAACGAATAGGAAGTTTCAAAACTTTTTTAATTGTCCATGCTGGAATATGAACCCAAGCGTTTCGGAGAGCTGCTATTTTTGGAATGGGGTGGAATGCCCCTCAAAGTCAGACAAAAGAATATGATGTCCTATCGCCTCTTTAAGAATTATAGGCGTGACTTTGTCTCCTACAACGCACATCCAACATAACTTACTAATATTACTTCTTCCCGATCAGCATCACATCGTCTACGTAGCACTACATCTATCGCGCGCCTTTTATAAAACCATATAAATTTTCTACTACAATTTGATGAACATTGCGCAGTAAGTATTTCTTCAGAATATTATTATAGCAATCAACACACTAACCGTTGACGCAATGTACTTCAAAAACATGTATTTTGTTAACTATAGCATCATGAAGCGATCCCCTGGACCGTCGCCAGCGCACCTGTCATGCGCGCGCGCCGACCTGCGACCGACGAGAGGGATTCTAATTACTACACCCACACGTACAGACTAGTGCATACCAGTTCAAGTATTTGTTGATGTATTGGATCGCTTTGCAATTCGTTTTCTAAAACTTGACTCTAGTCTTGACCAGAGACCTCCACCATGCCTCTTTGGTTTTACTTTGACAAGTGCTTGTTGTTTATCCATGATACTTATGTTTACACATTCTTCATAGATTCCAGCAAGCGATATTAAACTTTTAGAATTGCCGTAGAAATTGACAGTAGTTTTTTACTCCGCAGCTTTCTTAGAGTTTTCAGTTTCGAAATTATTCTGAACATAGACAGTTTCTAGTCTACGAAAGAAAGCTATGTTAACTGACGAAACCGTACTCTCATTCCCATAATAATAATCCTTAACCCAAATACCATGACGTGATAAACCTCACGTCATCCACATTCACGTCTCAGCAAGACTAATAGCTGATATGTCCGTCTGATCGTAATCGCTAACATTCCTGATCCTGCTATCACCACGGTCGAGATGTATCACCAATTTGTGTTGAGCTCGTTCGAAGGAGTCCTGGCATCGAAGAGTTGAATGTTGTTTATGGATTTGTATACATGCTGATGATATTTATACTGAGCTGGTTGTGAAGTGACTAATTGTCACGAATTTCATTGATTCAACATTGTAGGAGTCAAAGTTTGGTAATGTGGATACTTTAATTGAATTTAATTTTAGATGCTAAGCTAGTACATACATATATTCACCCCTTTATCCTTAATGGGGTAGGCAGAGCGTAAACACCATAAACAAAGGTCGTTCCGCTACGTCTGACAAAGTTTTAAGGGTTATTAGAGATTGATTTGGTTTTTTGTATATTGCTGTAGTTACAGGTTGTCAGCCTATCGCCCAAATTGCAACCCTGAAACCCTTGGACCCCTTAGCTCTTTTTTACAGCATGCCCGGGAGGAAATGCAACTGGCACATTCTGTGTTTTTCTTTCGCTCCCAGTCCAGCGTGGAAAAAAACATCTAACCTAGTAATGGTTCAAAAAGTCCTGTTGATAACGTAGCCATCACACTTTAATGATAAAGAATACCAATTGTTTGAATGGACGATTTGTGGATTAGATTTTAGACTTTATCCATATTTATTGTCATATAGAATTGTATTGCAAAAAGGTTTTTCCTCCAGCCTGGAAATAACTATTCATAGTATAGAATGGTAGAGACTATAAGTAAGTTTAAAATATATTTGACAAGCCGCTGTGTGACTCAAATATATTGTACTCCTCTTCAAAAACAAATCTCATTACAGCTACAAATAGACTGAGTGCATCGACATAAACAAACAGAATCCGATACAAACCTTCGCGCAGTAATCCGAGAGAGAATGCGAGGAGCAGACAAGTTCATGGCGGCCGGAGAGCGGCCAGTCGGGACCTGACGAGAATAACACGCGTGCAGCGGGTACATGCGCGGAGATGAACTTGCTTATAGGAGATAAGATAATATAAGATATTATTAGGATAAGATTGCTTCCTTTGTGGTCTAGCGGTCCATGGGCTTACGACTAGGAGGTCCCAGGTTCGATTCCTGGCGGGGGACAATGACTTTGTGTTGTTGTTTCTAGTTTGGTTAGGATATTGCAGAATGATCTCCCGATTGTCCGAAAAGTAAGATAATCTATGTTGTCGGATGGACATGTAAACTAGTCAGTCCTGCGCCTGATTTCTCTCTGAACGTGTCCGCCAATCTGTCCTATCAGAATATGAGTTTGAAGGAATAGACTTGTGTTTTGCGCAAACACTTGGGCACTAAAAACTAGTCCTGCGCAGTAGGCCTCTTTAAGAGATTGGCCGCCATCACCAAAAAACGGTGGTTGGACTATTATTATTAACGGAGATTTGCTTACCATTTTTTTTGTTCAGATAATAAAGTTAGTCAAGTTGGCTACTTTTATTGAAAGAGAAAGCAAAATGTTGAAAGATATCCGAAGCTCTACAATGTACTTATATGCATATCCCCCGTTCCCCCGGGTCCCCGTTCCCCCGGGTCCCCGTTCCCCCGGGTCCCCGTTTCAGAATTGGCCCCCAAATTCATAAAATTAATTAGAATCAGTAAAAAGAAATAGATCTTAATTTAAAGTACGGTTAAAGTTGTATTATAATAATCGAAGGTTTAACAAACAGGACGGGCCGCTATCATAGGGTTACAAAGAAGGTGGTAAGGAAGTTATTTTGCTACGTGTTTGGTCTCATGCGACCAGAATATTAATATAATAATTCCTAAAATTTATAACAATCTTTTAAAGCAGCACTATATGAAACTGAATTTACATACAGTACTAGACTGCTTTACAACCCAACGCATAAATTTAAGAAGGCACATAGCGTACCTATATATGTGTTCAGTGATTCATGGTTTCTGTGTACTATTCCTCAAAATACCCTCTGAAATTGGACATAAAGTCAAACGTTTCACAAATAGCATTGCAATGGAAAGAGGCCAAGGAAATTACCAAATCATGAGAATTCGTCAGAGAGAGGGAACGCCGTGACGTAGCTTCGAGCTCCATACAAGCCACGGACCAACGTACAACGTAAACATTACACAACCAAGACAGAAATATTAGCATTGACTAAACCGGCCACGTGCTGCTAACTGCCAACAATGAAAGGGACAGATACACATTCAAATGGAGTCGAAAGTTGGAGTGAGCGAGACAGAACGGCTGCAGCACGAGTCCATTTCTGGCGAAACTCTGCCAGCGCGAAGTTTTGAAAACGCTACAACTCAAACAGAATTTCATAACGAATTTTCAGTGATAACAACTGACAATAAGGGTCAGCTTCGAACGAACAGCGTTCGCAGAGTTATTTCTGGAGTTACACGGAGTGGAAGAACAAATTTCATTTCAACGGTTAAAAGTTTAGAGTGCAATTTAAATATTGCGGTGGAGTAGTTCTCCAAATTTGCACCAGATTCAGACCTTAACACAGAAGACACAAAGCCTATTTCTCTCGTAGTGCCTGAATTTCTCTACCGAAAGCTTCGTAGCTGGAAAACGCGCGTAGGCCTATGAGAAACAATTTATAACAACAAGACAGGTACAAAAGTTTCAGACGTGATTCATGAGGGCCTTAACACGGGCACGTAAGGTCGAATGTTGCGTGTCTCGGGTCGTGGGGTGGATATTAATAGACGGTTGCAGAATGCGCGCTCGGACGGCTTATTTGGTGAGAGCTGTGGGAATGGCTCGGAGTGCGGTAAAGGAGCAATTGCTTTTTTTAAATTAATTCATTGGAAAAATCTGCTGCAGTACGATCACGAATAAACACATTTTATGTAGACAAAGCTGTTGTGCATGTAGCTTTGTTCTTTAGTGATTGTTTTATGGAAATTCTGCATTAGGACACACTTGTAATATAAAAACATAAAATGCTTCCTCTCGGATATGTTGTACAAGACAGCCTAAGGGATTGTTATTTTGGCGACTGGCTGTTATTATAGGAATAAATATTTCAATCCAAGACCTTCTAAAACGAACATTGCCGGCATTACTGGGGTAGTGTCAGAAGTGGGATTCAAACACTACAAAACAAACGAGTCGCAACTTTAGAAATTGTTTACTTGACTCGCTATAATTGTAATAAAAGTATTATGTAGACTTGGCACTTAAGAGGCCTCACCGCGCTCGGTGGCGCCCTCACTCATTAGTAACTGCCCGGTACTATTTGCTCCTCAATTTATTACTTCTGAAAAATCCTTAGGTCTAAATTTAAGGAAGTGACAGAGAAAGTTTTGAAAATGTCAATATTTTGCAGCTTATGATTTTTTAACGAGTGACGGCGCCACCGCTCTTAACATGACACCGTAAGTCAGATCCTTCGATCGATCGATTTGATGGGCTTCTCCAATTTTAAAGTTTCAAAATGAGTAAATTAAAAGGAATATGAAATATGTTTAATTGTCTTTCATAGATCCCCCTCCTCCCTAGTCGATCCCTCACTGCTGAAGACCGTAATCCTAAAATGTTTTATCTGCAAAGCTGTCGGTCTTGAGTTTGTCTAGCCGCTTCTTCGAAACATAAGCATATCTTTCATATATAATGCTGGCAAATATAATGGCATTAATTACAAGTGTTAAAACTACATCCACCCATTCAAAACGATTCGTCTGAATCCTGTGTTATGATCTCTCTGCCAACTCATACTGCTCCTCATTTAAATTTTATATAGTCACTTAAGGAGATCCCCGGTGCACGCCAGTGCCCTCATCAGTAAAAAAAAACATAACTCACTGAAAACGCAGGTAATCAAAAATCCGTTATATCTGATTAAAGTATAGGTACTGAAGTTTATTTTAAGCATTACAAATTAATAATTCAGTGTTCACTGTAGTAACAGATACCAAAAGTGCTATAATTGGCCGTTATTCGCAAATTTCCTATCTGTAACTACAAAGAATTATAAGTTGCAACTTTATGAGGTTCTAAATGACCTTCATTGCTTTAACATCAATCTGATCTACCGGATTTTTGATTGATTGTGTTTTCAGTGAATTATGATTTTTTGACTGATGAGAGCGCCACTTAGCCCAGGGAAGCACTTTTACAACAGGGGAGCACGTTCAGTCACATCGACTACCTTTTATTCGATGTAATAGATTTGATAAGACGAAAATTGAAATTGTCGTTATTGCACTTCCATACTAGAAGGTTTAAGGAACTTGCAAATACTGTTAATCATCTTCAAGCATCATAATGGTTGCAGTTCCTAGGGCATTTCCGTTGTCAAGCGTCTAAATGTTGGAACGATTCGCTTACACCGTTAGGAAAACTAATTTCATAAATCACTTTCTAAAAACTAACTGTATCTGGCGGTCTAGTGGTCTGAGCTATGAGCTAACGATTCGGAGGTCCTGGGATTGATACCGAATTCCGTTTGTGAGATTTACCCCAGTTTGGTTTGGACATTGCAGGCTGAATCACTTGATTGTCTAGAATAAAAAGGATTCCGTTCTTTTGTGCTATAAGGTGTTTGAACATTTTGGCACTAGGATTCATCTTTATCGCGCCGATCAACTCGAGACCCACACGACAAGAAGAAGACTTTCAATATTCACATGACAAATATTTGAAGATCAAAAGTTATGAACTCCCAAAAGCTATTTTCTGTAATGAATAACAAAATAATATAAATAGAATTTTCGATACCAATTTCTTTTTAATATTCCTCCAATCATTTGCCAAAGATCGAGCAGTAGACCTATGTATCTACTTACATACATAAATACATATAATCACGCCTTTATCCCTAATGGGGTAGGCAGAGCGCAAACAACCTAAACAAAGGTCGTTCCGCCATGTCTGACAAAGTTTTAAGGGTGATTTAAGATAGATTTGTAGGTAGCTATATTGCTATAGTAAGGTTGTCAGCCCATCGCCTAAATTGCAATATGCTGAAACCCTCGGATTACTTAGCTGGTTTTTACAGCATGCCTGGGAGAAAATGCAGCTGATACATTATATGCTTTTCTTCCGCTCCCAGTCCAGCATGAAAGAATGTCTACTTTGTCTATACAAAACCACACAAAGCTGGAAAGCGGACTCCAGTCCGGAAAAGTCAGAAAGGAAAAGAAGAACACTTCTAAAAATTCGAAGTTACTCCCTTACCGCACTGCGAGCCACCTAAACTCTACCGTAGAGCGCTAAATATGGCGCGAACCGGCCGCTAGTACTACGCAACGAATGCCCAGCTCTTTGGACCCCTGCCTCGGAACAAACTCTGCGTAACAACGGCTCTCTGCGCTGGACAGCTGGTTACGGAGTCGCGACTACGCAGCGCATGGCCAGCTCTCATGACCCCTAAATTGGAACAAGATATATGTGAGCTGCAGGTCTAATCGCTGGTCAGCCGCTTTCAGACTCGCGTTTGTCTACGCTTTGCGCGTGGGCATCGTAGCAGCGCCAGCGGTCCGGTGGCACGAAGACTGGTTAACCGTAGTTTAAAAGTTACCAAACTTTTTCTCTTGCTTCTCCTATTTCTTTGGATTAAGACAAAAAAAGATAAGAAGAAATAAAATAAGATTGGTTCCGCAGTCTTTTTCAAAAAATAGCACCTGCTTCTTTCATGTAGTACTCATCTACACTTCTTCTTAGCGAGTGGATTCTCAAGTCAAACGACTCGATGAACCCTGGTGTCAGAGTTTTCCAACCGCCTAGTAGCACAGCTATTAGGCCTCTGACATGGTTTGAGTAACGACCACTATCAAAGACTGCGACCGGGACCGAAGGCTTAACGTGCCCTCCGAAGCAGAACCCATTTTCTTTCCGGACAATCAGATGATTTAGCCTGCAATGTCCTAACCAAACTGGGGAAAAATTAACAAAGTGATAAATTCTCAAATAACAACTTTGTGTTTCCCCCCTGGGAATCGAACCCAGGACATCCGTATCGGGAGTCCATGGCACTAGCCACTAGACCACGGAGGCAGTACTCATCTACTGATGATCCAAAACTCGGACACTTCTATCTTTTTCACAACTATCAGATTATCGAGACAGCAAATGACCAGATGAACTGGCTTGATTTAAACATACTTATTACTTATTGCACTAGGCGTAACTTTTTTTAACTTTAAATTAACTTGTAAATACAGTCTTCCCAACGATTTTCGGTTATGATGGATCTCCCAGAGATCAGCCAAGTGTGCAGGACTAGTTTTTAGTGGCCAAGTGTTTGCGCTTTACACAGGTGCACTCTATTCTAATTCAATCTCTTACTCTGATGGGACAGATTGACTGACACGACCAGAGAGAAATCAGGCGCAGGACGGACTATTTACATGCCCATCCGACAACAAGGATCATCTTACTTTTCGGACAATCAGGTGATCAGCCTGCAATATCCTAATCAAAGTAGAAACAACAACATAAAGTCATTGTCCCTCGCCGGTAATAGAACCCGGGACCTCCGGGTCGAGAGCCCAAACTTGTAAATACTTAATCACCGTAGGTAAAATAGAGGTCCAAAAGATCGAGTGGTAGTACCTCTGATCTCAGGACTGATCTCATGATGCCGTCTGTATCACACTCGGAATAAAGTAAAGTAATGATGAATGAAGATAAGTTATTTACTTTACTTCCATGCTGGACTGGCAGCGAGAGAAAAACATAGAATGTGCCAGCTGCATTTTCTCCCAGGCATGCTGTAAAAACCAGCTAAGGGATTCGAGGGTTTTATTGTGTTGCAATTTAGGCGATGGGCTGACAACCTGTGACTACAGCAATATACCTACGAATATATCTTAAATAACCCTAAAAACTTTGTCAGACGTTCCGGCACAACCCTCGTTTAGGTCGTTTACGCTCTGCCTAATCCATTAGGGATAAAGGCGTAATTATATGTGTGTATGTATAAGTTACTTATCCTAGAAAATATTTTAAAGATAACCCGTTGAGTTTATTTACATCTGCACAACCGGGCCCTGAATGACGCAAGCGCCGACGTCGATGCTCAACTGTTTCAGATGTTTCAGTGCCGCCTCCGACGCCTCGCTGACCGCACGTCGACGCCATCTTGGATCAACAACTGATGTTTTATCACGATAGTTCTTTACGCTGTGTGCTTTTAGGGCGATGCTGTGATGTATTTCTGGCATCAGCAAGATTCTGGTGATCGTGTAGTTTGCTGTGTCTTTAAGTGTGGGATTCATGGTAAAAATGTTGGATGAAGGATTTGCGTCAAATGTTTGTGGGGATTTGGTGACTAAATTCTTTCCGAAATTGTGCTCTGTAGCGAATAAGTGATGTTGCTGTTACAATGCCGCTTCAGACGCCTTCATCGCCGCACATCGACGCCATTTTGGATCCACATGCTTTAACATGACGTATTTCTTCACGCTGTGCTCTTTTGGGGCGATGCCTTTGTTGTTGTATTTCTGTTTTGGCATCAGCAAGGTTCTGTTGATAGGTACATCGTAATTGTGTAGATTCTTGTGTGATCCTTATATTGTAGGATTCATGTTGAACAGTTTTGTTGGAAGAATGTGTGTCGAATGTTTGCGGGGATTTCGGTTATAAGACTTGCGAATTTGTGCTCTGTAGCAGAAAAGTGTTGTATTTTTGTTCAAGCCGATTGAGATATTTGAGTTTACGTAGCGTTGATTTAGTATGTCGGAGCGTCTTTATACTTCGGTCGTGCTTGTTCTAATTTGAGAGAAACTTTATCTCCGTACTTGCTTTATGTTTTGTTTTAAAGTGATTATGTGGTGTTTTTAGTTTCGCAGTTGATGAAATACGAAATTTGTTTATATTTAGAATCTCATCCTATTGCTATCGTAAAGTGTATTCGTTTAAAAATCTTTAAAATCTATGCTAGATTACATTCTACTAGCTCATTTCTTGAAAGTTATTTTTTGTTTCATCTTTGATTCTAATCTAGAATAGACTCGGCTATATTTTGCAGTGGATACAGCTTTACCTAGAATCAGACATTTGACTTTCTTTTTAAAGAGATTGGTTAGAGTTCTTAAATACACAAGCAATTTAATTGTTTTCCCTCTTTTGCTGTGCTCATGTCATTACTGGACGCTTAGTTATGGATTATTAGAAGAACCATACTTAGATACGTATGTTATTTTTATTAATACGTACAATCTTTGCATGAGGAAACTTTACATATTAGATTACTTTCAGTGGTAAGGTTGTTTAGAGAATTTTCTTACTGTATCATTGTCGTAAGAGAGGGCAAAATCTTTTGAACTCTTCAAATTTATACATCTAAGAACCGTGGATAGAAAATCGCATCGTTTCATAAAAAACGTATATTTACATAATTATAGTCGTCTCCTCATCACCAACTCATTAATGATTACATTCACGTATCAGGCATTCAGTCACAGTCAAAAGCCATCATAATGTCACCTCCTGCAAGGATGAATCGCATCGCATCAAATCTAGCGGAAAAAAGAGCAATGATACCTTCATAGAGCCTTTAGCCTCAATACAACAACAAAAAAACAGTTTGAGTAACTCGATACCATCACCGATCGGCGTAATCTCGTCCAGGCATTCAGAAACGACGGCTTTTTGCCAGTTTTTGCCAACTTTCGGCATATTTCCGATCATTTACAGGATTGTCCCTTTTACCAGCGCGCTGCGCAGCGGGCGACATCGATACGCCTTTATGAATGACTTTTTCTAACATCTGTGTGAATGCGGTTTCTAGGTTATTTGGACGAGTTTTTTTCTGAAATCAGATGTATTAATGTACTGTATGGGATGTGAATTTGATAATGTACTATTGTGGTTTTGTACAGACGCAATGAGGCGTATATTTGGATTCAAATTTGAGGTTGTTAATGTATCTATCGGTCGTATTATGTCTTTATATCCATTTCTGTTTTTTTTAGTTCTCAAGGTGTGTTACGTCTTGAATGGTTATTAAATGTTCTTTTGTTGGTCACAGGAAATCATTTGGTTTTTGTTATAGCTTTTTTAGTTGTTCAGTTTGAAATGTAGGTAACATGATTTTAGCGACGAATGTGGGTCATGTTCGAGTATCTTTTGCGTTTATGTCAATTTTATAGGTAGTCTATAGTAGTTTCGTTTATTTAGAAAACACTACATTTCATAAGTTACTTCTTCACTAAGAGCATTCGTTCGCGAACAACGTGCGCGTGCACATTCTTATTTCGAGATAAAAAAATGTTTGATTTCCCCATACAAAATCACCACATCGATCAGACATTTTTTATGAAAAATAAAAAATAATGTTTCCTGAAAAAATAATCTGGTGATCATTGTTAGGTCTCGTTGACTAAGTAATCCCTATCAGACGCTGTCCCTTACACCGCGAAGATAATCGAGCTCATACTGATCACGAACGAATGCTCTCCGTAAGAATGCACATTTTTAGAAGTATTCCACCACTAAGCTTGTTCTTTTTAACTAAGTATTTATTTATATAAAAAAATATTGTACACAGAGGACAAATTATACATCGGAAAAAAAGATACAACAGGCACCTCTAAAAATAAATTTCTTACAGCAGACCTACAGAACTGACATGGCAAGAAATGATATCTACTATGAATTTCAGAACATGCAGGCACAGTTATTTATTTATTATATCAAAAGTTATGGCTATAGTTACTTGTGATTGTCACTTCGCTAAAAAGAGATTTCAAATCGTTACAGCTCAGCGATTTAAAACTTAGAATTTCGAAAACAGGCATTAAATATAATGAAGTCATTCAATCATACAACATTGTCGGCACTTTACCCTTTGATATTACCAAAATCATTACCTTTGAGAAACTCAACTCAAACCCTTAAGTGTTCGATAATTTGAAACGGGTTACTCTTAAACCATTTTACCCTCAACAAAGGTAATGTTTTTAATATTTGCTCCAACAATGCGCCCCTGTATTATACCGGGTGTTAGTATTGTGTGTGTTTACTGTGCGAGCGTTATTAGCGGTTATTAACGTCGTTGCAACGTTATTACAGAGCTTTCGATTATCGCACGCTCTAATGATTGCTTGAGCTTCTGAGCTTCACGTGTAGGGTGACCATGATTAACAAACTGGCTGTATGTCTAGACACAAATGGAGTTTGCAGAAGATATAAGTAAAATAACAAATAAAACAAAAAAGAATTCTGTAGGTTGGGAAGGTTGCTAAGTAGAGATTAAGTAAAATGTTAGATTCTTTGCGACGCTAAATTGTCGGCATAAGGCGATGCACACACTGAGCTCCGCGCTACGTCGCGTAGGGCAGATATTGTTCATGTTCCATTCTTCAAGCCAACTGCTCTGTGGTTCAAACAATGTCATGTCAGCTATCGAACTTAAATATCTTGTTTTATCTTATCGCCTCCATGCTGAACTGAGAGCGAGAGAAAAACATAGAATGTGCCAGCTGCATTTCCTCCCGGGCATGCTGTAAAAATCAGCTGAGGGATCTGAGGGTTTCAGTATATTGCAATTTAGGCGATGGGCTGACAACCTGTCATTACAGCAATATACCTACAAATCTATCTTAAATAACCCTCAAAAACTTGTTACTTCCATGCTGGCCTGGGAGCGAGAGAAAAACATAGAATTTGCCAGCTGCTTTTCCTCTCGGGCATGCTGTAAAAACCAGCTGAGAAATCCGAGGGTTTCAGTATATTGTTAGGCGATGGACTGACTACCTGTCACTACAGCAAAGTACCTACAAGTTATCTTAAATAACCCTCAAAACTTTGTCAGACGTGGCGGAATGGCCTTTGTTTAGGTCGTTTACGCTCTGCCTACCCCATTAGGGATAAAGGCGTGATTATATGTATGTATGAAGATATAGGAATTGTCCCTAGATAAAGGCGTGATTATATGTTTGTATGTATGCAAAACTTTGTTGTTGACTTTTGTTGTCGTTAACTTTCTGCATACCCCATTAGGGATATAGGCGTGACTATATATATGTATGTGTCTTATTGATGTGAAATAAAAATTACAGCCCTTAATTTTAATTGTTCCTCAAATATATTGAAAATGTTTTTAAATATTATATTTATATGTATTTTTTTTTAATATACGGATTGTAAGGGACAGCGTTCCATAAACTGATAGATAGGGGTTGCTCAGTCAACGAAACTGAACAACCATCAGTTATTTTTCAGGAAGTGAAAAAACAATGTTGCTTTTTCAATTTTTCATACAAATTGTCTGATCGTGCTGATCCTTTGGTACGGGAAGATCAATTCTCCTGAAAGAAATTCCTGGTCACATTGTTCAATTTTATTGAAAGTGTAACCCCTATTAGTTTGCGGAACACTGTCCCTTACACCCGGTATATTGTAGACGTAGACAAAGAACTAATTGCAGATATCTTTTCCGTACTTTTGTCTATCATAAGCATCTATCAAAAGATATAGTTTCTTTTGTTTCTTTTAGATGTAGATAGAAGCCTTTGTAGGACCTAAATACTCCAAATAACATAACTGATAGTCACCCTACAGCTACCAGGCATTCATAACATAACATAATGTTAATATTTAGCTTCAAAACGACGCGCGCGCAGCAGGCGGTGGTACAGATCTCGGCGGTTTCTATGGGCGTCACCGGGCTTCATGCTAGTGTTGACAAACAATCGATAGTACAACTTTAAACTCGGGTGTAAGGGACAGCATCCCGCTAACTGATAGGTGCTCAGTCAACGTCACTGAACAACTTTTATCAAGATTCTTTTTCAGGGATGAAAATAAAATGAATTTACATACAAAGTCCACTTTGATCAGACAAATTGTATGGAAAAGCCAATGTAATTTTTCCTTCCTGAATTAATTTCTTAGTGGAAGTTGTTCAGTGTTGTTAACAGAGCAACCCCTATCAGTTTGCGGGTAGCTGTCCCTTACACCCGGTATACAATCGATAGTACAATTTAAGCAATATAATTGATTACCAACAATACTATCAATATTATTGCTCTTCAATATTGCACAACCATCGACACCATGCAATCTGGTTTTATACAATCGATAGTTAGCATCGGTTGTTTTCACAAAACAATCGATAGTATCGATGGCTTGTAAGCAATGTTATCGACAGAATTGATACTATCAAATGTTAATTATTTTCCAACAAACGATACTATCATATAGTATATAGTATCTAGTAGTACGAAGAGAATCGATAACTATCGATAGTTCAATCGATAGTACACAACACTACTTCATACAAACCACAATGTTTAGTGTAATATCGCGCACAATGCAAAGGAAATTATTATTTTTTGTCATGTTTAGTTTAAGCTAGTTGTCAAAATATGTCGTTATATTACATGGTTATGAAAAAATAATGTTTATTGAATGCTCCTTTTGCATAATAATGATAGTAAGTTGTAACGATTTTGCATTTCTTCTTCTTTGAACTAACTTATAAGTAGGTATAGGAACCTACTTACTCATTAAAAATCTAGTAAAGTTTTATTTTGAGAGAATTTCTTTGTGTTACGTATGTTCAAACTATTCATTAAATTTGTTCTAAATCTTTTTTATAACTATCTTCCATGACTTTGTATTCGACAATATCCTATCCTAGCCTTATCCCGTATCTCACGGGGGCGGCTACCCAATCAAGGTGATTGAATGAGGGTACTGGTTTTTACACAGAGGACTGCCATCTGACCTCCGCAACCCAAAAGGGAAACCAGACCCAATCCTAGATTAGGTCAGAGTTTTGAAGCCGCAAATGCTTAGCACTGGCCTCTAACATGTCTTAACGACTAATATCTAGGATGTTAAATGATATTAACCGGGACCAACGGCTTAACTTGCCTTCCGAAGCACGGAAAAAGCGCCGATTAAACGTACATATGAAATTCAAAAAACCGAAATCACAATGGTACGTGGTGGGATTCGAACCATGACCTTCCGCTCAAGAGGCAGCGGCCCTTTCCACTACATAATATTACATTTTCTTTGCCATAGGGCTCTTTTTCAATTTGTGTTCGACAACATCTACATGTAATTAGAATTAAATAACACGGATGCATACTACTTACTTGTGGTCCCACGGTAGCAAAATTACTTTTTTTTATTAAAAATATTAGCGGCCACCCAGTGCGCTTTCACTCTAGCTAATCCTCCCTAATCCTCACCATAATGACCTGTTGTAATAACTACCAAAGTAGTTTGCAGAAATAGATTATCCTTCTATTTTATAAGCAGCAATATCTATCGCTTTCTTACTTCTATATACCTCTAAATTTTATTAACCTTACCAGCAGTGTATGTCAAAATCCTCGCGAAAATATTCCTTTTTCTTGAAGCAGTAAAAGTGCGTGTGGTCCGGTAAGGATATACGAGTGAGTGGAGCCGTGGTGTCGCGAAGGTGTCAATATTTGCATCAATGGTCGGCACCTTTGAAATCCACCGAAGCACAGTTCCGTATCAACACTATTCTACACACTCGATCGAAGCGGAGTCCTTTACAATAGACGATTTGACAGTGTTGGTTTAAGAAAGACCGAAAACGACACTATTATGGGGTATTTGAAAAAGAACACATTAAAAGGCTTAAACCGTTTTTAATTTGGGAATACGGAAGTCTGTTTACATTTGAGTTACCTCTTTTAAATTGAATTTATCGTTTTTTTGTCAATAGCGTATTGGGTTGTAAAGTAATGATCAGGGTTTGTTTGGTAAACACTTATATTCTGGAACATATTCTGGTTATACCTATTTTGTTGAATGTGAGATTTTTGAGGAGTATTTTTACTATGTTTATCGTATTTATTATGTAAAATAATAATGAATTTGACTCATTCAATTTTCATTCATTATTTACTTGAAGAGACTCAGTAAAAAAAGGGGATATTGTCATGACTGTCTGTAAAACGTTTACGAAAATGCCTTCTGTTGACTGAAACGCAAAGATCATCTCCTGCTAGTAGAGTAGAAAATCCCATTATCTTAATTGTGTTAGCAAATAAAAACTTTTTAGTTTCCTTTAATTTTGTTACTAAGTAACTCTGTTTTGTTAATTTTAATTGTGTTACCAAATACAAGTATTATCCGTTACTTGTAGTTGTGTTACTAAATAAAAGTCTGTTTTGTTACTTTTAGTTGTGTTACCAAATAAAAGACAACTTAGCTTATTTTATTTTGTTACTAAATAAAACTGTTTTGTTAATTTAATTTTTGTAACTAAATAAATGTCTGTCTTGTTTTCTTTTATTGTAATCAAACAAAAGCCTGTTTTGCTACTTTTAATTATGTGACTAAATAAATTTTCTCCTGCCAGCTTAGTAGAATTCCCCATCAGACAGCTTGATGGCGTACAGATGCAGCGACCTGAACTCGCAGTACTGGTTGGTGCACCAGCCGCTGTGCCCGTCGGTGCAGCGGCACGAGTCGCACTCGTCCATGTACTTCTCGCCGGGAGTGCACTTGAAGAACGGGTTCTTTATCACTGGGAACAACATGGCAGTGCTAGTAGGTACATTATAGAAAAAGCTCGCAGTAGATAGATAGAT
Source organism: Scrobipalpa costella (assembly GCA_949820665.1). Taxonomy (NCBI): domain Eukaryota; kingdom Metazoa; phylum Arthropoda; class Insecta; order Lepidoptera; family Gelechiidae; genus Scrobipalpa; species Scrobipalpa costella. The sequence goes on from OX463318.1 coordinate 16,080,788, forward strand.
AGATAATAAATTTATTTGTTTTATAAAGACACACACATAAAATTTGTAGTAAAAAAAAAGGAGACAAAAGTAAACATTTAAACAAACATAAAACAAACATTAAATTAAAAAGACAAGATGTGGTATGGTAGTCCAGAATTCTTAAGTTCAGTTTTGTTTTCTCTTTTCTTATAACAGGAAAGGAAGGAATGCAGAACGGGAATAAAGAAAGTCTCTTTAGCTAAAACGAGGACATGATCAGCTATTGAGTTATGCTCACACGCTGCAGTGGGTTCACAATAGACGCAAGAAGGCATCACTCTACATGCTCCAGAATCTTGCATCTCGCATAGTAGTCAGTTCTTATTCTTATGTAGATAGCAAGATTATTAGAATATCTATACGGCAATAAGAATGGAAATTAATAAGAATGGAACGTAAGGCGATGGGCTGACAACCTGATACTACAACTATATACCAACAAATAACTCTCAAAACTTTGTCAGACGTTGCGCAAACCTTTGTTTAGATTGTTTACGCTCTGCCCATTAGGGATAAAGGTGTGATTATATGTATGTAGATACCAGGATATTAGAAGGTACTAACCAGTGCACCTGAGACAAGGCGTGCTTCGTTCACACAAGGCTGTAACCGTCGGCTCACAGTACACGCAGGAAGGCATCGCTCTACATGCTCCAGAATCCTGCATCTCGCATAGAAGACAGTTCTTGTTCTCAGGGACTAGGGTTAAAGAAGTTTCTTCCTCCCAGTACTGGTGTGGGGGTTTCGGTTTCACGAATTGGGAGACCACGTATCTGAAACAGGAAATTTTGGCAAGTTAACATAATTTACCTCATCAGACAGCTTATTAAACCAGCTCCTTTCTACCATCGGACATCAAGACGCACTGTAAGATACGATCCATACCTGGTCGATATTCCACTAATACGGACTAAGTGCTTCCAAAAATCTTTCATAAAGCGCGCGGCAAAGGAGTGGAACTCCCTACCTGCGTCCGTGTTTTTGAATGCATTCAACCCCCAACACTTCAAAGTTATAGTGAACAGGCATATTCTGGGTTAGCTCGTTTCATCATCGACTCCGTCACAGTCGCTCCCGACCTATACTGAAGTCAAAAGCAAACCCGTTTGTAGTAAAAAAGAAAACACTTCCTTTTCTTCTTTCATGTTGATTGTGCAAATTATTGTGCAGAAATATTTGTAGCAAAATACATTCTCAGTACAAGAAGTTTTCCGGAAGATTTTGGATCTTCTTCTTCTATCAAGTCGACGGAAAGTTAAGGTTCTACGTCTTCAAATGCTTTAGCACAGTGGTCGGTTTAAATTCCGGATATACTTGGTGAAATAACAGCGTCCCGCGAATTAATAGGGGTTTCTCAGGAAACGAAACTGAATTATCAGCAGAATATTTTTTTCATGAAGAGAAACTGACAGGAATGAATGGAGAAAAAAACGTACTGCGCCGACCCCAAGTAAATGGGATAAGGGCAAGCGAATGATGATGATGATGAAGAGAAAAAAAGCTATACAAATTTTCTGATCGAGGTGGTCATTTTGTATGATAAGGTAAATTTTATCCTTTTCATCTCCTCAAAGAATTTCCTCGTGAAAGTTGTTCAGGTATCGTTGCTTGAACAACCTCCTATCAGTTGGCGGGGCGCTGTCCCTTACACCGATTGTAGTTGCGGACTTACGCTTGTGATCCTGGTCGGTATACCGGCGGAGACTCCTCCCCCCCTCCCCCCACGGAGCTGAGAGTGCCTGCGATCGGAGTCCCTCGCATTCTCATGTTGCGGTCAACTGAGGACATCACAAGTTAGTCACCATACCTGATCTGATTGTACATCATCAAGTATGCCTCCGTGATCTAGTGGTCAGAGACATTGGCTCACGATCCAGAGGTCTTGGGTTCGATTGTCAGAGAGGAACAAAATGTAAGTATTTTTTTTATTTATCACTTTGTGACAGTTCCCAGTTTGTTTTGGACAATGCAGGCCGAATCACCTGGGGATTAACAAGATTCCGTGCTTTGGAGGGCAAGTTAAGCCGTCGTCGGTCCCGGTTGCTGTCTAAACCATGGCATAGGCTAATTAGCTGTGCTGATAGACAGTTTAAAACTTTGACACCAGGGTTTATCGGGTCGATCGACTCGATACCCACACGACCGTAGGAGAATGCGTGCCAGCTGCATCTCCTACCGAGCATGCTGTTACAACCAGCTAAGGGATTCGAGGGTTTGAGTGTATTGCTAATTAGGCGATGGGCTGACACATTATACTTATTATCATGTAATAACGCTCAACATTTGTCAGACGTGGCAGAACGACTTTTGGTTAGGTCGTTTTTGCTCTGCCTAAAGGCGTGATTTTATGTAGGTCTGTATGTGCAAATAGTCCAGTACCTGACCTAAAGGAACCCAAATATAGGCGAACTTAGAACATGGGTATTCGGTTTTAGGAGTTAGTTCATAATTTACTAACCTTCTTGATACGCGGCAACCATTGCTACTAGGCACAATATCTGCACCACACTCCTCATCATCATAACTCCTGGTATCCTGGTCGTTTGGTTTGGCTGGCTTTCCTCAGTCCAGGCAAGTTGGTCCAGCTGGTCTCTGCGCCGGCAATAATGATTCAGACTGAATAACAAGTTCATGTGTGTGAACCAATTAGCTAATGGTTTAACTAACAAACTGAAATGTATGATATAGGATGAATATTTCTTCCATACTGGACTGAGAGAGATAGATAAACATAGAATTTTCCAGCTGTCCTTCCTCCTGGGCATGCTGTAGAAGTCAGCAAAAGGGTTTCGAGGGTTACAGTATTATAGTAATTTAGGCAATGGGTTGACAACCTGTCATTACAACCATATACATTACAATCTAAAATTTTCCTCAATTTTTGTCGAGGCGTTTTACGCTTTGCCTACCCCGTACGGGATTAAGGCGTGGTTTTATGTGTGTATGTAGGATGACTATGTGACTTCCTAAAATAAATAAGTCTAACTGGTTCGTATTTATAAAAGCTGACAACGCTAATTCTGCACTAGTTTACATATTTCTGTATATTTCGTTGACGACGCTCCTCGCACCACGATTGGGGTGTAAGAAACAGTGTCCTGAAAACTGATGGCAGTAGCTCAGTCAACGGAACTGAACAACAACAAAGAAATGGAATTTCCATACAAAATGTTCACCTCGATCAGACAATTTGTATGGAAAAGCCATTTTTTTCACTTCCTGTAAATGAAATCCCGCTGATAGCTGTTCAGTGTCGTTGACTGAGCAACCCCTATCAGTTTGTGGAACGCTGTCCCTTACATCTGGTATATCTATGCATAAGAGAAGAGTATTTTTTTTCATTAGAAATGGGTTTGCTCTCTCAAGAGACTCATCCAGTCTAGGTCGGAACCGGGAGAGACGAAGTTGAAAATGTATAACATACATATAATTTATTTATTTATTTATTCATTCACAGAAAATCTTACAGCATTTAAGTATAAAAATAAATCAATTACATTAGACATCGCGTTTGCCAAATAAAGATTTTACATATTAATTTCATTATACACATTATAACAGCTAATTAATTTACCGATAAAGTTACAAAATACAAAATAGATATACAATAACAACAAAACTAATTATATAAATTAAATTCAATGAAAGTGTGAGCATGTGTGTGTGCGTCTGTAAGTGAGTGTGTGTGTGTGTATGAGTGTGTGTGTATGTATAAATGAGATTATCCAGCGACCTGATTTCCACCATCACAAGGTCTGTTTGAAATTGCAGTATAAAGGATTCTTTTATACTGGCTTATTGTGAGATGGAATATATCTAACTCCTGAAAACTTGAGTTATAAGTGCGGACGCATCTGTTTATGACACAGTTATGAGCATAATTGGTAAGAGCTCTAGGTTGATGAAATAAGCTTGTGTGTCGAGTGCGCTTACCGGGAACGCATAGACCTATACTCGCAACAAGTTCTGGACTGTCAATTAAATTATTTATAATTTTAAAAAGGAACATCATATCGCTTATCTTTCTTCTATCTTCAAGGGACATCATTTTGTATTTCTCCAGTCTATTTTCGTATCCCGCAATGTTACCACCAAAACCATAACTTCATCCCTAATGGGGTATGCATAGCGTAAACGAACTAAACGAAGGTCGTTCCGCCACTTCTGACAAAGTTTTGAGGGTTATTTAAAATAGATTTGTAGGTATACTAGAGGTTATCGCCTATTGACTAAATTATAATATGCTAAAACCCTCTGATGCCTTAGCTGGTTTTTATAGCACGCCCGGGACGAAATGCAGCTGGCACATTCTATGTTTTTCTCTCGCTCCCAGTTCAGCATGGGAGAAAAGGTATTCTGTGTTGTTTTGTCAAATGAACCAGCCCTGTGTAATAAACTCGATGATTTTAACAATCAATTACTGCACCGGTCTGTTAACGATAACCATTTGTATCCACACGCGCAACTTATATTTTTTTAAATAACTCAATAAAAGAAGAATCTAAAAACAAATACAAAATATTTCAGCCAGGGAATTATACTGGTGATGTTGTTTTAGCCTTTAGCTTTTTGATTTGTCAAATAAATAAAAAAAAAGTCAGGGTCGCGGACTGTAGTCCGGGCTAAGGAAATTTAATTAAAGAAAAACAAGGTGTTGTCTTGTCATCGACACGATAGAAGACGAAGAAAATAAATAATTATGTAGAATAAAGAAAGTAACCCCTGTTCAATTAAATCACTGGCAATTAAGCCCCAAATTCTACTCGTATTCAATAAAAGGTCCTAATTTGACTTATTAACAACAATCAAACGCGTATCGAGTCCAGTACCTCGCGTGGGAAACGGAAATGTCATGGTCCCATGGTACGGGGGTTCGTGGTACGGGGTCGGTGTAAACCCAATGAAATATTATCACACAGCTGATTAATTCAATACACTATTCATGCAAGGGCGTCAACTACTTTCTGCAGCTGTACATTACCACATTGCATTAAAATCTGTTGCAGCCCATCGAATAAAAGCGGCGTTGGATATCTCATAGTGTTGTAAGCTTATAAATGGGCCTTTGGAACGTGAGTACAATAATAGGCTCAGTCAAACAGCAAATGTTGGCGCAATGCGAAATTGTGTTGTAATAATTGAAGAGGGTTAATAAATGCAATAAGGTTCAGAATTTTTCATTCACTGCAAGGAATACAACATTCTTTGATCACTAGTTACTTAAACGACTAGAAAATAAGATTTTCTTCCATGCTGAAGCGAGAGAACAACATAGAATGTGCCAGCTGCATTTCCTCACGGGCATACTGTGAAAAGCAGCTAAGGGATCCGAGGGTTTCAGTATATTGAAGTGACAGATTGTCACTACAGCAATGTACCTAAAAATCTAACATAAATAACCCTCAAAACTTTTTCAGATGTAGCGGAACGACCCCATTAGGGATAAAGGCGTGATTATATGTATGGATGTATAAAAGTGTTTTCACTATTGATTAAATCAACTTGAACACGTGCCTTCTTATCACTTAGTTCAAGCACCTACATACATATTATATTTGTATTTCTTTTACATATTATAATTTAATTGATAAAGACATCTAATTTAATTGAATGTCATTTTATATTTCATCATTTCTTTTTAACCATTTGACTAGTTAGAACAGCTTTCAACTTTCCCCAACAAACAGGTCGAAATACGAAAAGAAAATGGCGCTCCAATACAAATAGAGTTGAAGTTTTTTATTTTTCTATCACTGATCTAAATAAAATAGGATTGCACTTTGTTAGTACATACATACATATAATCACGTCTTTATCCCTACTGGGGGTAGGCAGAGCGTAAACGAAATAAACAAAGGTCGTTCCGCCACGTCTTACAAAGTTTTGAGGTTTATTTAAGATAGATTTGTAGGTATATTGCTGCAGTGACAGGTTGTCAGCCTATCGCCTAAATTGCAATATACAAAAACCCTCGGATCCCTTAGCTGATTTTTACAGTATGCCTGGGAGGAAATGCAGCTGGAATCCCAGTCCAGCATGGAAGACAGCACTTTGTTAGTCATCCTTTTAAAACATAATTTTCGATATTTTAAATGGTATATTTTATATTAGGTTTTTTCCTGTTTTGAATCCACATTCCGTAATCCTCAACAAGCCACGCTATATGATCTATGTATTTAACTTCATCATCCCCCTCATAATCTGTTTCAATGCTGTATTCACCGTTATCAGGACTAGCGAGGTGTCCAAAAACCCATAAAACCTCATTATCATTATCAACACGAATATAATAAGTACTGTTATTGAAGTAATCGGTCATCGTAGATTGTTATGTTTACTTCACGTGTCTGTTCTCAAGCTTTAATAAGGGATATATCGGTTATAGTGTTAATAATGTAACCTCATCAGTGAGGTCTTATCTCTTATTGGTTATTGCGGGTTTTATAAGCTCAGTTAGTATGTAGATAACCCACATACAAATTTATGAATTATAGGCAGTCGTTCTGTGTAAAAACCAGCACCCTCGTTCAATCATCTAGATTAAGGTAACCGACCCCGTGAGAGACGGGATAAGGCAACGGGGGATGAATGATCCGTATTAAGTATTATGTTCTAGTAGTTGAGTCATAATATTGGTAAAATATTTTTCCTTTCCAATCCTATCTGTGATATGATTCCTGTAAAGATCGCTATTACAGATAGATAATCCACCTGATATCCATTTATGATCTATATCTTTTAATTTTTATTACTATTTATTTTATTAATACCTATTGTATTCTAGAGTCTAGATAGATCTAGTAAATTTTTGATAATAGGTACTCAAATATTTGATTATTTAAATTGTGTTTGTTCTTTGTTATTAAATGAAATATAAACATGAGAATTGATCAAATAATTATGTTGTTCTTCGCGTTGACTTTTATAATGAGTTCTTAATGTGAATTCATTGATTGCATCACACTTCACTGACCTCGTGAGAAATATCAACCTTCCTTCAAGAATTCTGCGCAAAACTCACACTTAATTTACTTTAAATCAATGCTTTGTTTTCTTATTAACTTTAATTTGTTCATTGGTTCCGAATAAATTGGGTGCAAAAGCCGGTTCTGAGTCAAATAGTTAGACTGTTGGTGCCCCAGGGCAAGCATGTGAGTAAGATCCATTCTATAGTATGTTGAGCTTGTAAATTTTATTTAATTGCAGCAGAAATATGCCCCAGATGCAGGCAGGATCGTCTACGGAGTGAGTTTTCGAGGTTGACAACAGGTTATGTAGGTAATAGATATACGTTTATTGTAAATGATAATTCTTAAATAAATAGAATAGAATGCTTCCATGCTGGCCTGGGAGCGAGAGAAAAACATGAATGTGCCAGCTGCATTCCGGGCATGCTGTGAAAACCAGCTAAAGGATCTGCGGGTTTCAGTAGATAGTTAGACAACCTGTCACTATAGCAATATACCTACGTCAGACGTGGCGGAACGACCTTTGTTTAGGTCGTTTACGCTTTGTCTAACCCATTAGGGATAAAGGCGTGATTATTATGTATGTATGCATACAATCTAACATGTTCATTAAGTAAATAACAATAAAACTATCAGGTAAGTCATGTAAAAACCGTGTGTAACAACCGTCTACATACTCGTAAACAAAGATGGATGATAGTTTCTGTTACCCATGTCCGCTACACCGCGCACCGTTGAGCATACTTTGCTCTGGCTATTTGCTCTGGTAGCAATCATTTTCGTCCGGTATTAATCACAGACTAATACGATAACCAACCCCTCCCTTCTCCCCCCAGGCGATGCGGGGAAGGGGGAGGGGGCAATTGACCCGATCATAATGTTCGCCGATTGAGACGCTTTTGTCAACCGACACAAGAGAAATAAACCGCTCAAATTGTATATCCGTTGCAACAAGTAATTGAAAAAAATGTTTTTTATAATGTAATGGCTTAAATACCACAAAAAGGAGTTTCTTTTGTAGTTTTCTATCCTAACTAAATAAAATAAAAATGATGCAATCGATAAGACCTAAAAAACTCTCGAAAAAGATTTTCAAATATTAGCTCTATAAACATGAAAATATATATCAGCTCTACATCTGCAGAAATCTAATCAACAGAGGTTCATTTTCATTAAAAGAAAATCTTCAGATACTCTTATAATTAATATAATAATTCGTAAAATTACATAATTATTCATAACCCTATCGAATCACAAACTTTTTCAATCTCTTGCAAAACCGAAAATTGGCACATTTTTACCGCCGCGGCAGAATCGTTCAATGGCCGTCTCAAATCCACTCGGGCCGGTGTAAAGAAGGGTACAAATCGCTGTATAAACTTAATATCGGCAAATTGCGGGCGCTGGCGGGAGGGGGGCGGCACCCCGTCGCCGGCGGGGTGCGGGGAGGGGGGGGTTGGACAAACATCTGCAGCTTTTATTGCGTATTGATTCCGTTTATAAGCCGACGAGCTGTCACACTGATCATGTGCCCACATACATAAATCAAGCTTTCATTCCTAATGGGGTAGGCAGAGCATCAACGACCTAAACAAAGATTAGGTTATTTCAGTTAGATTTGTATATTGCTCTGGTGATAGATTGTCAGCCTATCACCTAAATTTCAATGCACTAAAACCCTCGGATCCCTTAGCTGGTTTTCACAGTTTGACCGGAAGCAAATGCAGCTGGCGCTTTCTATAATTTTCTATCATTCCCAGTCCAGCATAAAAGACATATCATATAAAATCGCTTTATCTGTACCAGGGTAAAAAGGGCCAGGATATATTTCTAGCCAAATCTTTAGAAGAGATAACCTTTATTAGAAGCGCTATTTACGGATATAGCTTTACCTTTCCCAATGGAAGCCTGGACCTTAAGGCTCTTATTCCGGAGGACGTGAGTTCAATTTCTACGGGCTGAATTCTGATATATTTTTCTAACTAAAAATTACAGTCAATTTTAAATCGTCCGGTATTCTGACTATTTTGCGTTGAGCGCTTATTCTTCTTCTTATCGTGTCGATGGAACACGTAACTATCACAAAGTGGCGGCCCAGAACGTTGCCACTTGAATTGCGGATCGGCTGGCGTTCTTATTGATTCCGTATATCAAAAATCCGTCCTGTTTCCGAAATCTATAAGCAAATTCAGGTTACCATCTCGATGAGTTTAACAAATCAGTTTACCTCCCACAACCTACCATATTTAATAAAACATAATGGTATCCCTATCTTTATTAACCCGTTCGGGAAACATTTATAACGAGATATACATTCAGTGATTCAGTGAAGGCAAATAATAAAGAAATGAGTTGTTAATGAGCTAAAGACAAAAGAACGTCAGTTGCAGACCGCCCGACGCAAGACAAAGGAGGGTGATGTTTGAACCGTCGTGGAACTGGAGGAGACATTATAAAATAGGATTGCATTTAATAATGCACAGTTTCTATGGACTTGCTACTAACGAGTTAGTTATTTAAAATGATGGTGTTACTAAAATGTCTGTAATGTTAAAAGCTCAAATAAAGAAAGGACCCAATATGCATTCCTAGCGCACAAATATTTTATAAAGAGCCCAGTTACTTAGATATCTATTTTATTTACACTTTTTGAATTCTATTGACTAAGTAGGAATTCAATAGACAATGCGCTTTATCAAGATACACTATTGTTTTAACTTTAGCAATGATGGTCCACGATTCACACAATCAAATGCTTTAGAGAAATCAACAGAAGACACGAATCGCATCATATGGATGAAAATAATGATAAAGTAATTTAAAGATTGCTCCCTGCTATAGTCCAGGCGCTCATTATGTTGTCATGTCAGTCGCAAGAGGCGGATTCAGTTACGTTATAGTAATTACGTGCATTGTTTGAGACCGAAAAGATCAGGGAGAAGGAATAAACCATTAGGATTTATAAATTAATTCATTTCTATTTCCAAAATGGAAATTGTATCATGCAACTATTATTTACGTACATTTTACAGTGCTATCGACTCGTAGAGCGCACAACTTAACTAAATCTTGAGTAAAATTATTGGTGTCCCTTTAATCTGTTCTCTCATTACAAAAAACTACAGGTTTAGACTTAGCCGTGTATTTTGCAACTACGAATTGGCACGAGTATAGTTTATAGTTTTGGCTTCTTCTAAAAGCTCTCGTAAGTCTTCGAATATGTAGGATAATATAAGTATCTAGATGGGTTCAAATATACCTGAAAATAAATTTCGGTTACTTGTTTTATTGAGTCAGATACAATCCTCATAAATGTAACAAATGCAATCAATCAACCACTGGCGGCAACAAATAAAGAACCTCTCTCCGACCAGTTACACCCCCCACCCCTCGGTGGGCGTTCCCCCCCCCTCTTTACAGCCTCCCCCCACTCCGGGAACAATAAGTAACAGTTTAAGGGGATTACGGGCGGCGCTAAGCGGAGCTAAGCAGATCCAGAGTGGTAAGGAGATGAAGAGATGAGGCGAGCGCGCTACAAGAATTTGATGGCAGAATTTTATTTTGTTGTAAAGTTTGTGTTTTTTTAAAATTAGAAATAGGTTTGTTCTTGACTCCAGCCTAGGTCAGACTGCGACGGAGTCGACGATGGAGCGAGCTCACCCAGAAGATCGGGAACACAGACGCATTTACTGAGTTCCATTCTTTTGCCGTGCGTATTATAAAATAGTTTTGGAAGCGTTTAGTCCGTATTGGTGGAATATGGTGTATATATATCCTGCGGTACGTCTAGATGATACATACATACATATAATCACGCATTTATCCCTAATGGGGTAGGCAGAGAGTAAATGACCTAAACAAAGGACGTTTCGCCACGTCTGACAAAGTTTTGAGGGTTATTTAAGAAAGATTTGTAGGTATATTGCTGTAGTGACAGGTTGTCAGCCCATCGTCTACATTGCAATATACTTCTTCTTCTTAGCGAGTGGATTCTCGAGTCGAATGACTCGGTGCAATATACTAAAACCCTCGGATCCCTTAGCTGACTTTTACAGCATGCCCGGGAGGAAATGTAGCTGGCACATTCTATGTTTTTCACTCCCAGTCCAGCATGGAAGAAAAGTCTAGATGATGGTTACTAATTTTGCAAGGCTGGCAAACTGTGATGTTAAGCCAAAAGAACCAAACTGGACGGGTCTGGTCATTATTAAAAATAGTGATGTGGGGTGTGTTCAAAATGTCATTAGATACTCCCAAATGACATGACATATGTATAAGAGCGTAATATGTCGTAAAACAGTTTTTAATCCTACTTAAATTCACCGAGCTCAATTTATGAAGTGCTGTCGAGGCGGGGGAGGGGGCTGCGGGATGAGAGAGGGGGGCAAACCCGAATTTTTCCCAAATTAATCTTTCTTCAAACACTCGAGTTCTTTGTGTTGAATCGAGGAGCAAATTTAATCTTCCCTGAACCCATCCGAACTACCGACTACACCACACGCGTCAGGGGGTGAACAGTGGGGTGGGGGGATGAGGTATGGTTTACTAAAAAGTTTGCATTGATTTTGATGAACTTGACCAGTCAAGAGACTAGTAATTTTTTTAAATAATGGGATATGGTTGGCAAATTTTGTCCTATTCGGAATAATAAATTTTTAAATTTTGACTAAATCGACGAATAATATCTATAATTGGTGGAAACTAAATTGGCTTATATGTTATTTGTATTAGTTTATATTAAAGTTCATATTAATACTGTATGTTTAGGAAAACACTCTATTTTTTTATTCATTAATTAAATTAAAATATATATATATGTGATGTTCGAAAATTTAACATATTTACGTTATGTAGAGCGTCTTTCTTCTTAATTATGTCGTAAATGCTAGAAACCTACATCAACAACCAGGCTTTCAAGAAGTTCTACTTTTTTGTGGACATATAGGATCCAATATCAATACATAACTGCCTCCGTGGTCTAGTGGCTCGTGCCATGGACTCCTGATCCGGAGGTCCTGGGTTCGATTCCCAGGGGGGAAACACAAAGTTGATATTTGAGAATTTGTCACTTTGTAATTTTTTCCTCAGTTTGGTTAGGACATTGCAGGTTGAATCACCTGATTGTCCGAAAAAAAAAAAGATTTTGTGCTTCGGAGGGCACGTTAAGCCGTCGGTCCCGGTTGCTGTCTTTGATAGTGGTCGTTACTCAAACCATGTCAGAGGCCTGATAGTTGTGATACTAGGCGGTTTAAAAACTCTGACACCAGGGTTCATCGGGTCGATAGACTCGATACCCACTCGACAGAAGAAGATATCCCTTTTGGATTGCGTTGGTAAGACGGCAATGACATGGCAGTGCGCTTTGTGTAAAAAACTAGTTCCCTCGTTCGATCCCCTAGATTAGGTACCTGTTCATGAGATACGGGATCAGGCTAGGCAGATGTAGATGTAGATGATGAAGATAATGATAGGATCCAATATGGTGGTACATTGGTTCCAATTAGTAGTTACAAAAATCGCGACTTAACTATTGTCATTTTCTGTCATGAGAGAACAGAAAGGGACGACAATAATTTTAGTCAAGATTTAGTTAAATTGTGCGCTCTAAGAGTCGATAGCAGTCATATGACATGATGATAGTGGCTCCGATTCCTTGACCTTGAGGACACAAGGACATTCCTTGCCCTCCCTTTCTGTTCTCACATCATACAAAATAATAGGTAACGATTTTAATCAGGTGAAGTGATTTTGTGCGCATTCGAATTGTCCCTATTGTTGTGGAATCGGTTACCTACTTATATCATAAAACATAATAATATTATGCATTTATGCTGTCACTACAGCAATATACTTACAAATCTATCTTAAATTAACCTCAAAACTTTGTCAGTCGTGGTGGAACGACCTTTGTTTAGGTCGTTCACGCTCTGCCTACCTCATAAGGGATAAATTCGTGATTATATGTATTTAAGTAAATAGCTTCATTTTAAAGCTAAATTTTAATTCTATTTAAAAACACTGTACTCTAGACTGTAACTTTCAGGACCGCCTGATGTTTTGTTTACGGCAAAATTAAATCAGTATGTATAAGATTGTAATTTCAATATTAATTCAGGGAATTTTAATAAACTAAGTTTTTTTTGTATTTTCAAAGTTAAAGAATGCAGTGAATAAATTAAAACACATTTTGTCTGGTCATTTAATTTATTGTTCGTGTCTCTTCTACAATACATTATTGCAAACCCGCTACGCTACGCTAATAAATAACTTTCACTTATACATTACTTTTCATTACATCACTAGCACAATTATAATAATTATTACATTATATACATATTTTACAGTAAGACTTCATGTGGTGGTTTACTTAATCTCGATCGCTATATTTTTTATGAGAACAATTCGCTGTGCTCGACATTCTATACTTACTTTTTAAACCATATTTCTTAAATTGAAATCTGGCTCTATTCTTTTCATTAAATAATTAATTATGAAAAAAGAACGGTAGATATGATAAGAGTATACAATTGTATTGCTTCGTATGCACACAAAATCACTAAATCTTGATTAAAATGGTCACCCATCATTTGTAGCAATTCGTAAATGCAAAGATCGAAACTTAACTAATTTAAGCCAATACCTGTCATTTTCTATCATGAGAGAACAAAAAGAGCCGGCAATCATTTTAGTCAAAGCTTAGTTAAGTGAGACTAAAATTACTGGCGTCCCTTTCTGTACTCTCACGAAAAAAATTACAGGTATAGACTTCAATTATTTAAGTCGAGATTTTTGAATCTACGAATTGGGAGCAACGTTACAGATATGAACATAGCTAAATAGAGCACAGCTAAAAAGTACAATATTTTATTTATTTTGCATTATTGTGACTCAGAGAAAACGGATTTATTAAACCGTTCCCGCTCTGCTTATCCCTTAAGGAATGTGTTGCTTAGACATCATTGGAATGTTAAAAATATTATGAAATGGCATGACAAGAACATCGAAATTTAAGGCACACGTCTGCTTGGCTACATACAAAAAGCTCTTTATCACAACTCTATACAAATTTTGATTATTAAACAGAACGTGGTTTTCTGATTTAGATCAAAATACGGGATGTAAGGGAGAGCGGTCAGGAAACTGATTGGGGCTCCTAGTCAACGAAACTGAACAACTATCAGCAGGTTTTTTTCAGGAAGTGAAAGATTGATTAGATTGATTAGATTAACCATACGAATAGTCTGGCCGTGGTGGTCATTTAGTAAGGAAAAGATATATATATTTTTCATCTCTTGAAAGAATTTCCTGGCGAAAGTTGCTCAGTTTCATTGACTCAGAGCCCCTGCCAGTTTGCGGGACGTAATTCCTTACACGCGGTATTTCTTAAAATAAAACTAATTTAAACAAGGGACAAATATATGACATGAGATCAAAATGACTACTACTTCTTTGATTAACATTAATTATCAGACATTATCAAATACCTATTAGTAAACTGTGACTATACATACAAACAGCTCATCAGACCAAAATAAAACATTAAGATAAACACCAGCTATTATTGAGAACGTTGGTCCTAAAATATTATATACGAATACAGTCCAGGATCAAATTAAATGGGACTCATTTGCGAAATCACTATGAAAACGTGTTTCCTCTAAAGTTGAACCCCGTAGAAGTTGCTCCTATCAATGGTTCCAATACCCAAAGCTTGAAAACACATGGTCTTGCTACGTGTGGAGCGGTCGCGAGGGCGTCTGCGGGGGCGGGGGTCCAGCGCGCGGGGAGGGGGGCTGCGGCGGCGCGGGCGACGGCGGTGACGTCACCATTTCCCCGCGAACACTCGGGAGAGTGAGCACGTATCTGCAAGGTGAGAATGGTTAGAGATACCGTGGGAGCGAAATATTGACAGTAACATTGTCAGGCGGTTGGGTCAATGTGGATTTATACGTCTACATACATACATACATATAATCACGCCTTTATCCCTAATGGGGTAGGCAGAGCGTAAACGACCCAAACAAAGGTCGTTCCGCCACGTCTGACAAAGTTTTGAGGGTTATTTAAGATAGATTTGTAAGTATATTGCTGTAGTGACAGGTTGTCAGCCCATCGCCTAAATTACAATATACTAAAACCCTCGGATCCCTTAGCTGGTTTTTACAGCATACCCGGGAGGAAATGCAGCTGGCACAGTCTATGTTTTTCTCTAGCTCCCAGGCCAGCATGGAAGAAATTATACGTCTAAAGGAGACTTAGCCGGAAGAGTTCTAATTACGAGTCCTCTTACTACAGTTACTTAACTGCCTCCGTGGTCTAGTGGCTAGTGCCATGGACTCCTGATCCAGAGGTCCTGGGTTCGATTCCCAGGGGGGAAACACAAAGTTGATATTTGAGAATTTATCACTTTGTGAATTTTTCCCCAGTTTGGTTACGACATTGCAGGCTGAATCACCTGATTGTCCGAAAAAGAAAAAGATTTCGTGCTTCGGAGGGCACGTTAAGCCGTCGGTCCCGGTCGCTGTCTTTGATAGTGGTCGTTACTCAAACCATGTCAGAGGCCTGATAGTTGTGCTACTAGGCGGTTTAAAAATTCTGACACCAGGGTTCATCGGGTCGATAGGCTCGATAGTTCGATACCCACTCGACAGAAGAAGACTACAGTATGCCGCCATCGGGTAGCACTTCTGGGGCTCACGAGATTTATGAGGTTCTGATGTAGACAATGAAGACCAAAGACAGAATGCTTTTTATTTATTTATCCTGAGGAACAATCTCTAATTACCGCAGCGGTTTAGGCAATTAACTCCTGTGAAGGAAGGTTACATTTCGGTTGACAAAGGTGGACAGAGAAAAAACCGATTCTCTACCCAACCCACTTCTGCAGTCAAATTGCTTGCTTGCTGATTGCAAAAGGGGTAAACTTATTCAGATATACCTACTCAAAGGTTTTCTTATAGTTATTTTCACTCACAGTGCTATTTTATTTCTTAAAAATATAGAAATAACAAATCTAAATTTGAATCTAGATTTGAGCTCCTGCGGATAATGCTAAGCGGCGAATAAGTGAATTGCTTAAATCCTGTCTGCAATAAAATTTTTGATTTGTTATTTCTCATAAACTCAAAGATGTAACTCACCTATGCAACAGCGCTCTGAAAGCCGCAGCAGGTTCAGCGTCCGGCCAGAGCGGCGCAGCCAGCCCGTGAGGTAACGCCAGCCCGGGCAGCCCGCCGGCCAGCCCGCCAGCCAGCCCGCCAGTCGGCAGCCCACCCGCCAAGCCCAGCGCCCACCACTCACCGCCTACCGGCGCCGACCACTCCCCAACTACTACGGACAAAGATTATTATCATCAGCATCATCCATCCATCGTTTCCTCCCGGGCATGCTGTAAAAACCAGCTAAGGGATCGGAGCGATTCAGTATATTGCAATTTAGGCGATGGGCTGACAACCTGTCACTACAGCAATGTAACTATAAATCTTCCTTAAATAACCCTCAAAACTTTGTCAGACGTGGCGGGACGACCTATCTTTATGTCGTTTACACCCCTTTATCCCTAATGGGGTAGTTAGGGACAAAGGCGTGATTATATGTATGTATGTATGTACGCATCATCTATCCCCCATTTTCCTTGCTGGACTGGAATTGAGAGAAATACAAATGCCAGCTGCATAACCGTCCGACGATTTTAGTATATTGCAATTTAGGTGATGAGCTGACTACCTGTCACTACAGCAATATACCTGCAAATATATCTTAAATTATCCTCAAAACTTTGTCAGACTTGGCGGAACGTAGGTCTTTCGCGCTCTGCCTACCCTATTAGGCATAAAGACGTGATTATATGTATGTATGTATCATCCATCAATGGCAGAAATATCTTAACACTATTTGTCAACAGCTAACTCGTACAAACAAAAATATTTAGTTTTTCAGGTATCAAAACTGTTTGACTTGATTCAAAATAATTAGCTACTTAGTAACACTATAGTTTCAAATTTCCTCGCAAATAAGTTTGAAATGGTAACGGACAGCTTTGAGTAAAAAGTTAATAGAAAACTATATCAACAAGGATAATCTGTTTATGTCCGATTGTCCGTATCAGTACTCAATTACACGAAAGCAGGTGTTGCTTCGCACGCGCTATCACAAATAACGGCCTGTATTGTTGTGTACACACCCGCGTAAATTGTGTACACACCCGCGGATATTGTGTACACAGCAGTGGGCACACTCCGGTGCAAATCCATGATAATGTGACAATGGCTTTATTGTACCCCAGCACCTGCTTAGGCGTACACGCACCTTTGAAAGGGTAATGGACTGAATTTTTTGGTAATTTATTTCTAGTATCTAAGCGCCATTTTTATGTAACCCCGGCAGAACTCGAAGTCTCGGAATGTCTTGGACTGGACTGGACATAATCAGAAACAATTACAAACAGCACCGTCTTTCTGAGTGACATACATACATATAATCACGCCTTTATCCCTAATGGGGTAGGCAGAGCGTCAATTACCCATACAAAGGTCGTTGCGTTACTTCTGACAAGTAATGAGGGCCATTTCAGATGGATTTATCTATTGCTGTAGTGACAGGTTGTCACCACATCGCCTAAATTACAATACAGTGAAACCCTCGAATCCCTTAGCTGATTTTTACAGCATGCCCGGGAGGAGATGCTGCTGGCACATTCTATGTTTTTCTATTGCTCTCAGACTAGTATGACGTGGCAATGGGTGCAAATTATTTTGTTCATCATCATGATAATATCATCGTATTTAGGACTTGTAAAAAGGAAGGTTATTCCCTTTCAAATACTATATATTAATTAATAATATATATTAACTTTCAAAACCAAAAAGACTACCAGACAGAATCACAAACGATACTCTATTTAAATGTTAAACCAAAAATAATTACACCTGATAGATAAATACAACTAAAAGTGACAACTGACACCCATAGCCTTAATGACATGGAAACACGTGACGAGATACCGATCGGTAAATGATCGGTAATCAACGGTAAACAGCGGATACGGTTTTCGAATTTCATTACCGGATTTGTTACGATACTAAGGGCCATATTTATAATCAGCTCTCAAGAGTGACAGTGAGTTTGAGTTCAGATCAGAAATGTCATTTCAGTACAAACTGGCCTGTTAAATTCATACTTAATATTGCACTCAAGTTAGAGATCGCATTAAAAATACGAGCCTTTGTATTATATATTCTGTGGCCAAACTCTGAATGCCACATGATAAATTTGAAATTATAATAGCTCTATTACTTGAAAATAAAATTGACAAGTACTGTTTTCTGGCAAATATAAGACGTGAATAACTATGATTATAGTCACTTTAATAAAGAGAATCATAAAATTGAAAATGGATAGGACATTACAACTACTTGCAAGATTTTGACACACAAATCCAGCCACCATCTAAATGACAGCTAAAATTTGAAATCTGAGAGCCAAAATACCGGGTGTAAGGGACAGCGTTCCGCAAACTTATAGGGGTTGTTTAGTCAACGAAACTGAACTATTATCATATCAGCAGAAAAAACTGTTTCGTTGATTGAGCAACCACATTCAGTTTGCAAGATAACTGTGGCTTACACCCCCTATATCTACATTTGATTAAAAAAATATTCTGAAAGTGAACTCTTTTTATCAGCAAAGAGTCCATCGGGTGAATAGAAGGAGGGGTTCGATATGATCGTTTATTTGTCATTTATCGCGGCCGGTAATGACGCTAAACATGTTAAAAGTATCGTTAGAAGGTGTGTCAATTCAATATCATTACCATCGCTAACATATTGTGCTTTTTCCGAATCACAGTTATTAAAAACAAATTTGAAATAAATCACGACAATCACACAATTGGGGTGTAATATAAAATGTTTGTTTATAAAGCATTTTGGAGGCGAAAATTGCCGGTTTCAATGTTTACTTTATGAACACAATTTTGATTTAAATGGCTGATAAACGGCCCACAACTTTACAGAATTTACGCTGTATGAATAAAATGTTAGTAATGAGAAAATATTAATTTCGCCTTTCATTATTTACAGCTTGTTCATAAAATCTTATCTTCGTCATAGGGTAAGTAGACCGTCAACAAACTGAAAAATAGTTTTTGAGGGTCGTTATTAATCGACTATCATTCCTTTCACATTGCCTTCAAATACAATCTGGGGGTTGGATATACATTTAACTCTGGGGCCATAAATATCTCTACCAGGAGTAGATAAAATAAAGGAGTTGATTACTTATCATGATCGTGGTGCAAGAAAGGGGTGTTCTCTACTCTACGCCCTTTTCCCGCTTACTCCACTTGGCTCGACAGAATAACACCTGAACTAATGAGGCACCAGGAGGATATAAAGCTAAGGAGTTGATCACTCACCATGGTCGTGGTGCAAGAAAGGGGCGTGTTCTCGTCCCAACGCCTTTTCCCGCTTACGCCACTTAGCTCGGCGGTTCTGGAACCACACCTGAAACAATTGCATTATATTAAAATTGCGTTGGGTCAGGCCATCTCTTCCTACAGATGTCATAGAAGTTAAAGAGAGAATTCTAGGGACTGGGCAAAATTATGAGAATGAAAAATCCATTTTTTTTATTCTTCCTTTGTTTTTGTTCGATTAATGTAGATTTTCAGTTGCTGTATATTTTATAGTAGGTTTAAGATTCAACTGGCGCCGAGCGCAATATTTTGTTAGCAAAATCTGAACAGCAATTGGTTGCAATTTGGCCGTCGCCCGGTTACTTCCGCACGCCCGCGGCCCTGCTCTGCTCTGCGGCGGACTTTTTAATTTTTTTATTGTGTAATTGTTGGCAATTTCCCCCCTCCCCCGCACACACACCCCTCACCGCGCGGACTACAATGGCTTCGTAATGAAAAGCAATTACGCATACGTGCCGACTGTTCGCCACGAACGCCAATAAAAGACATTGTCAAACCGAAAAATTGGTGTAATTTCATAATTCCTAGTACAGAGTGGTCGCTTGAAGCACAAAGCTCTCTCCACGCTATTACACATAAGTTGGACGCCGTTATGGCGCTGCAGTACAAGGCGAACTGTCAAATATCAAGATGGCGGCATTGTTTCCTTTTTTCGCCACGTTCACTTAAAGCGTGGTCTCGTTGTGCTCCACTCGAATTAAGCGCGAGTGCTCGAGAGCTTTTTGTTTCAAGACCTTTTCTTGAACAAGTGTAATTGGTTGCGATATTTGACTACCCCTCGTGCGTCAGTAATCCGTAAATTATTAAATTGACCCAAAAGGGATTCTTACTTTGGGTACCAATTTATTATTGCATACTTAGAGAGCCCGATGGTGTAGTGGATAGGGCCGCTGCCTCCCTTGCAGTGGTGGTTCGAATCCCATCATGTACCTACCAATGTATTTTTCGGTTTTCGAATTTCATATGTAAGTTCGGCGCTCTTTCCGTGCTTAGGAAGTCACGTTAAGCCGTTGGTCCCGGTGAATATCGTTTAATACCGTAACTATTAATCGTAAAACAATGTCAGAGGCCAGTGCTATGCATTGGCGGCTTGAAAACTCTGACAGTAAGTAACCTGGCAAAGGTCCCTATTCGTTTTTTTTAAATAACCTCAGATGCCGAAAATATTTTATATGCATAGATGATGATGATAGATTTGATTGCATTTTGCCGTCACCCAAATTACACTAAATTAATAAATTGCAAGATAACACTACTAAATTAACTCAATTTGTGTATTCGTCATTTACATTAATCACACAGATTATTTAAATCAGTTAAATTTTAAACTCCAATATTTCAATTTCAATTTCATACTCATTTAACTCATATTCTCATCAATACCATATCGGATTCATGGGAACGATCAGAGAGTGCAAATAAATGAAAATAAATGAGTGAGTGAGTGAGCGGGCACTTGCGGGCGATTCATTCATTCAATCAGTTCATTACAAGTGCTTGTGACGTCACGTGTGCAGTGATTGATCGTTTTTCCACGGCACGGCAACTACACGATATCGTGGCTAAGTTTTTCTATCGTCGACTGTATCACACGCGCATTCGTGCAAGATACAAAACATGTAGAGTATTTTGTATAATATACATAATTATCTTGTTACCTACAAATCTGTTTTAAATAACCCTCAAAACTTTGTCAGACGTGGCGGAGCGGCCTTTGTTTAGGTAGTTAACGCTCTGCCTACCCCATAAAGGCGTGATTAAATATGTATTTATGTCTTGTTAAAACACACCTACATACTCAAACAAAACATTAAATGGAATAAGTATAAATCAGTACTTTTTAAATTTTATTGGTTTGGGGTGCGGAAGCAAAAAAGTTTGTCCATCAGATCGGACTTCGCTTGCGGGACCGTGGTGGTGATCCTCGGGCCGGCTCATTCCTGGTCCATTTAATTTCGTTGGCTGTTCAAGGTGGCAACGCGGCCAGCGCAATGGGCACGTTTGCTCCTGGTACAAGTCGGGACGGGATGTTAGATTTAGTTTAATTAAGTACTTAGTAAGTTTTCTTTCTATCTTTTGTATGTATCTGTGTACATTAAATGGTAAAATAAATAACACACATGTAGTTTGACAAGTAGGCCGGACTGGCGACGATGCAAAACAATGGCGTGTCGTTGCCGTGACGTTGTCGTGCTGACAAATGGAAACACGTCTCATATATTTTCATTGACTTTCATTATTTCTTCCACGGTCTCGTCAACGACATCTTGCCGTTGCCGTGGACGTGCCGTCTAGTGCAAAAACAGGCATACATTTCAATCAGTAAGTCGCCGCGTGCTTGTGACGTCACAAGTGCACTGATTCTCACTTCGAGTGCTCTCGGCCGCGTGTCGCCGCGATCTTCACTTTTTTTCTATTACCAGTTCTATAATGAACCCTATTCATGGTCTATTAAGTTGGGATTTGCTTGAGGACTCATTGAGAGGATTACAAGCAATTTGCGCTCTCAAGCGACGCGACGCTTGTCGGTCAGTGACGTCAATAAAAAGAGGACTGTCGAATTATTTTCCTATTAAGTATATGCATATAGAATAGAATAAACGTTTCTTTTAGACATACCATAAATTACAAATGCTTAAATGTAATTGTAATATTTTATGAGCATCACTACATAGTATAAAACAAAGTCGCTTTTTCTGTCCCTATATCCCTATGTATGCTTAGATCTTTAAAACTACGGAACGGATTTTGATGCGGTTTCTTTTAATGGATAGAGTAATTCAAGAGGAAGGTTTATATGTAAAATACATGCATAATATAGTAGAGAAACACTGATGATTTCCGTGCGAAGCCGGGGCGGGTCGCTAGTTAAATATGAAATATCTTATATAATTTTCTCTCGCTCCCAGGCCAGCGTGGAAGAAACGAAATACGCTAGAAAGAACTAGCTACGCTAGAAGGACAATCCTTCCGTGAAGAGCCCACTTTGGTAATTGCCCCCTTCTTCTACGGTAATTACCGAATCCCCCGCTCTTGCTGCGCGGCGTCAAGTGAAGTGAGGCTCTCCAACTAACCACGATTAATCAACCCATTACCGAGGACACAATTCCGACTTCTTCCATGCTGGCCTGGGAGCGAGAGAAAAACTTGCTTTGCCACCAGTGCCTGCAGTGCCACCTGCATTACCTCCCGGGCATGCTGTTAAAACCAGCTAAGGGATCCGCGTGTTTCAGTATATTGTAATTAAGGCGATGAGCTGACAACCTGTCACTACAGCAAAATACCTACAAATCTGTCTTATAACCCTCAAAACTTTGTCAGACGTGGCGGAACGACCTTTGTATAGGTAGTTTACGCTCTGCATACCCCATTAGGGATAAAGGCGTGATTATATGTACGTATGTACCATTCCGACACAGCTACGGTGAGGAAGTTGCTAAATTTCTGCGACTTGGGCACATTGCCTCCGTAGTCTAGTGGTCAGAGCCATGGGCTTACGATCCGGAGGTTCTGGGTTCGTTTCCCAGTAGGGGAACACAAAATTAATATTTTTCAATGTATCACTTTATGAGATTTTCCCCAGTTTGGTTAGGACATTGCAGGCAGAATCACCTAATTGTCCAAAAAGAAAAATGATTCCG
The DNA here is from genome assembly GCA_949820665.1 of Scrobipalpa costella. Classification (NCBI taxonomy): domain Eukaryota; kingdom Metazoa; phylum Arthropoda; class Insecta; order Lepidoptera; family Gelechiidae; genus Scrobipalpa; species Scrobipalpa costella. The sequence goes on from OX463318.1 coordinate 16,103,893, forward strand.
TGCATCGTAGGGCACGTTAAGCGTCGGTTCCGGTCGCTGTCTTTGATAGTGGCGGTTGCTCAAATACCATGTCAGAGGTCTAATCGCTCTACTAGGCGGTTTAAATTTTTTGACAGCAGTGTTCATCGGGTCATTATTCGACTCAAGAATCCACTCACTAAGAAGAAACTAGTCCTGCGCAGTTGGCTGATCTCTGGGAGATTGGCCGCCAACACCTAAAATCGGTGAGAGGACTATTTTAATTACAATCGATGTCAACAGGTCGTTACTGCGACTACTGTGAAGCTGTATGGCTCAACTCCTTCATTCCAAATCATAATCATCATGTTAATGCTTTGGTGTTTGGGAAGACCCAAAATTTGGTGAAATTAAATTAATAGGATTTTTTTAAATTCGATACAATCAAATAACTGACTGACATGCCTTATATCATGATTCCTTATATCACGAAGAATATAATACACCTAAAGTCAAAACAAATAATTTAAATTCCACCCAATTCCAAATCAGATCAGGAACTTTCTACGCAGTTGATTTCAAAATTTTCGACTTGAAGGTAGTAAAAAGTCGTCTACTAAACCAAACCACATCCACGGCGGTGTGATATTCATTCATTCTCATAATTCCCAAGCAATTATACACTTCCAGAAGCCACTTACTGCGACTGTCTGATGCTGGAATGAAACGAGCCAAACGAGCGAAACGAGCAAATGAATCCTTCAAATAAAGCTCTCTTTTAATTTTAATTACTTGCGCATGAATGTGCGCTGATGAGCGAAAGAATCTGCCGATGTGTGTGGTCCGATGGAAGCAGGATTACATACATACATACATATAATCACGCCTTTATCCCGAATGGGGTAGGCAGAACGTAAACGACCAAAGAAAAGGTCGTTCCGCCACGTCTGACAAGTTTTGAGGGCTAGTTTAGACTGAAATGTGTATCGCTATAGTGACAGGTTGTCAGCCCATCGCCTAAATTGCAATACACTGATGCCCTCGAATCCCGTAGCTGGTTTTTACAGCATGCCCGGGAGGAAATGCAGCTGGCGCATTCTATGTTTTTCTGTCGCTTCCAGTCCAGCATGGAAGCAGGATTACACAGTCATAATGCGTGCTGTGATCTGATCTAAGTGGGATTGAAGACTAGACTTACTGATGAACTGAGTGCTTCAGGAGATCAGGTGGCATCAGTTGGCAGAAGGGAGAATCTATTATAAGATAAGACATGTGGTTGAAAATCTGTCTGTAATGGAGGTTTGAGCTCTGGATTTGATCAGCGTGGGTTACACAAAGCTTTAAATGATTATGAATGTAAAATTTTCTAGTTTGAATTGTATAGAGTTTAGACTCTAGAGCGACCTGACAAGACATGACTCCAGTCTAAGAAAGACAGGTTAAATAGTCAGTTTAAGGCAGAGCAATTGTTATTACTCCAAAAGCTAAGCTCTTCCAATAATAATGCAAGCAAATGAAATCAAATTACAGAGTTTTGAATGAAAAGCGGCCATTATGGAGGAGCCAACAACCGATATTGGAAATATTCCACATCCAATATCGGAGCTTACGCGTTACAAAAGTCTCCAACACAATACGCAGAAATTCCATTGAACTTGATTGTCGTCGATGAGGCGGTCCCGGCAGGTGTGCGCGGGGGTGAGGGCGGGGTGGGGGGAGCTGGAGAGAGGGAGGGGGGTCAGTTGGCTACAATTTGCCTGCATTGTGAAGCCGCGAGAATAGAACTAATTTTAATTACACCCTGGAGCGGCGATTACGCGGATCGGGCTAATGCCGCACTACATGGCCGTATTCCGTTTTTAACATCCATTTCTCCTCACATTTGAAACCTGTCGAACACTCGTGGAAGAAAACCAGCAGCGGACTTTGCAGTGAAAGTCGACTAGTGGAATAATCGCGGTGATTACCGCTCTCGACCGCCGCTATTCTTGCGCTGCATCAGACGCCATTCTTCCTATTTCGTTTATAACGCGGCTAATTTCATACAACACAATGAATGCTGCACCCGGTTTTAAATGCTTCGCTCATTTCATTTTACGCTTGGAGTTTTTACTTATTAGCTTCACTTTTTCTTTAACTTCCTTTCCAAATCCAGTGGTCTGTGCTTTCGCTCTCGATTTGGAGGTTTTGGGTTCGATTTTTAAACTGGAATCACAAAGTTGGTTAAATTTGCCACTTCCAAAATTTTTCCTCATCGTTTTCGTTTCTATTTTTTTTACTCGATTTTTTTAGGGTCATCTATAGTACGAGTTTGTTTGCCAATCTAGTAATTTATATTTCGCAAGAGAATAGAAAACTGTGATAAAGCCAATTAATTTGATACTTAATTACAATTAATAAATACGCGTGGTAACGTTGGAATTTTGCGGTGATCATTAGATATTAATTAACGTAGTTATTACAATATTGTTAATTAATTCTATATTATTATCTAATGAGTAAATTGAAATTACTAAATTAATTTGTGAGACTATCTATTAGTCCCCCAACCGAATTTTGATGAAGGCGTCCAATTTTCCAACGACTAACTTTACTTACAACGACTAAGTGTTTGCGCAACACACTCTCTGTTTCTTCAATCTCTTATTCTGATGAGGCAGATTGACTGATACAACCAGAGATAAATCAGGCGGAGGACCGACTACTTACATACACATCCGAAAGTATGGATCGTCTTACTTTTCGGACAATCAGGTGATCAGGTGGGCCTGCAACCCCCTAACTAAAGTAGAAACAACAACACAAAATCATTGTCCCTCCTCGCCAGTAATCGAACTCGGGCCCTTCGAGTCGAGAGCCCAAGGCTCAAACCGCTAGACTACAGAGGCAGTATGAGACTATATTGATGATAGTTTAATTAGAATTCACTTGAGCGCCAAAGTGTAATTAAGTAGATATATATAAAAACTTAAAGAACACGTCAGGGTACTGCGTCTTGTCGAACGCTCGCTCGAGCTCGTGCAGCTGGTAATTACTTGTAGCTGGTAATGACTTGTAGCTGACACTAACCTGTACTCTTGCTTCACTCAGGTCAAGTCTTAAAGCCAGTTCCTCCCTCGTGAACACGTCAGGGTACTGCGTCTTGTCGAACGCTCGCTCGAGCTCGTGCAGCTGGTAATTACTTGTAGCTGGTAATGACTTGTAGCTGACACTAACCTGTACTCTTGCTTCACTCAGGTCAAGTCTTAAAGCCAGTTCCTCCCTCGTGAACACGTCAGGGTACTGCGTCTTGTCGAACGCTCGCTCGAGCTCGTGCAGCTGGTAGGTGGTGAAGGTGGTTCGGGAGCGACGCACCTGCTTGTACAAGATGAGAACACATTGCTTAATCACTACATAGTATAAAACAAAGCCGCTTTCTCTGTCCCTATATCCCTTTGTACGCATAAATACTTAAAACTACGCAACGAATTTAGATGCGGTATCTTTTCATGGATATAGTGATTCAAGAGGAAGGTTTATATGTATAATATAGTAAAGAAACACTGATAATTTCCGTGCGAAGCCGAGGCAGGTCGCTAGTCCACAATATTTCAAGAATCATGAGCTGCTAAAGGGAAAGTTTTAAGTATTATGTCAGAGATAAAGTTCTGGACAAAACATACATACATATACTCTCGCCTTTATCCCTTATAGGATAGGCAGAGCGTAAACCGCCGAAACAACGGTCGTATCGCCACGTACAACAAAGTTTTGAGGGTTATTTAAGATAGATTTGATATAGGAATTTCTAAAAAACAATTTAAACGTGTTAATATCTCAGTAATGTGACGACTTTGGTCAAAAATCACCAAGGCAGGTATATTAGTAAATTTTATTTAGGTTTTTATTTACGTGTATAATGCAATAGTTTAGGTCTTATCATGCGCTAAAAGATGTTTGTAAAATATAAGAGTCGCCATTTACACAATACCAAAAAGGTTTTATCCCCTTTGTGTAAGGATATTTTGTATTTATATGAAAACAAGCTAGGTGAGCAATATACCTTCCGTGGTCTCCCAGCGTCCATTTGCTCCAGCTCACCAGCATCACTCGCTTGTTCGTGATCGTGTTCGTGTTCCAGAGGACTCAAAGCTCTGTGTTCTAAAGGACTCAGTTCCCTGTGTTCCAGGGGACTGAGTGTTCTGTGTTCCAGGGGACTGAGCCTCCTGTGCTCGCTGGCAGGGTCGACGTCCAGTTCGGAGTCAGAGTGGACGCTCTCGCTTTTGAGCTCCAGGTGATCTGTGAAAGAGAGGGGAGGTAGAATATTTGTGTTGTTAGAAAGGAAGAAACAGAAGAACAGATTGTTGAAGTTTTTTTCAAAATTGTAAATGATTTATTGATAACTTATGACATATATACCTTACACTATGATTCCCTTTATCGCGAGGGTTAGTACCTTTCCCAGTGTTATAATATTAATGTTCTTAAGTTTCATGCATCCTTTTAAGAAAGCAATGTTTCCTCAATAATTAAGGAAGATAATTCGTTGATTTCCAGATAAGTCAACTTGACTTATAGCATTAAACATATTAAACCATTTTAAGCAGTTTAAAACTTAATTAATAAAATGACATTTATCCAAAAACACGATTTGTAAATTTACAAATAGGGGTCACAATTTAAATCAAACATTGAAAATAAAACAGTACGATTGTAGCTAATCCATGTTCCACAAGGATTAACGTCAGGAGACAATCGCACAATCGTCGTATCATGTCGACTGACAATCTGGCAACACTGGGGCACAGATTAAAAAGCGTTTGTGCTAATTGTCACAATAAATTGTAGGGAGCATCGAGCAGCGTAATAAGAGGTTCATTAGAATCGCATGCAGTTCCCTGGTTCCCACCGACCCTCGGCCCGCGCCCTTGCAGGATAGTAATATTATAAATTCGAAAGTAACTCTGTCTGTCTGCCTGTTTGTATGTTGCTCTTTCACGCCTAAAAAGCCCAACGGATGTTGATGAAATTTGGCATGTTGATAGATGACTTTTTACCTCGGGAAAATATGTTATTACCATGGGAATATTTTTACAAGGTATTTCAATAAGGCCAGCGTTTGATATATGTAGAATAGAAGAATGGAATAGAAAATACAAATACAAATTGAATATGACTGGATATAGCAACAGGCTAAAATATCCGATTCCCACGGGAAAATTATTAAGCCGCAGTCGTAAAGCTAGTAAAAAAAATTGAGATGTCTTATTTTTAACTGACTTATTTTCAAAAAGTATATTTAAGACCAAAAGTGAAAACAAAAATTAAATTGATTGAAAAATCACAGAGATATAAAATGAAAACGATAATTGTCAGTATAGATAGATGCTTAAATATATTATAAATAATTTTTGTCCCTGTGCACTTTATCTTATGCTAGTGCCTAAAAAGATCGTAAGCTTTTTAAATTATTTTTTACAAACTTTTTACTTAGCCCAACATAAAATGATATCTAAAATCGAAACTACCTCTATCCAATGCTTCTAAAACACCCCTGGATGGACCCCGCGTCCTATTCGCCACCAGATTATCTGCATCGTCTGCCCGATTCTACCAAACATATTAATTGCCTAATCCTTCATTGCACACACGTCTTTATACCATACGCAATAAGGCAAATATTCCTTTGACAGAATATGTCTGTTCACAATCAAATTCGACCCTAACATAATACTCTTTTTATTCGCCACTTAACGTCACTTGATGTTATTCGTTACACTATTTATTTATACTAATACTATTTTTGTACCTTTGTTATAATTGTTGCGAGTATTAGCCGGTCACAATGGCTGACATGAGTTGATGAAAGACTCGATGTTTATTGTACCGAGTCTTATTGAAACAAGTCTCGAGGGGTGAAGGCGAAATCTCGTTAAACAATTTGTGCTCATTTCACGCTCGTATGAAATATCTTAATAATATGAGCAAACAATGAACTCAAGTTTCCTCTGATCTCATTCAAGTGATACAACAACGGACTCAGAATTAACATCTTACAATTCTGTAACTCAATTTGAAGCCCGATAGTGTAGTGGATACGGCCGCTCCTGAGCGGGAGGTCGGGGTTCGAATCCCACCACCGTACACACGTACCAATGTGTTTTTCGATATTTGAATATGTACGTTTATTCGGAGCTTTTTCCGTGCTTCGGAAGGCACGTTAAGCCGTTGGTCCCGGTTAACATAGTTTAATACCGTAGATATTAGTCGTTAAGCCATGTCAGAGGCCAGTGCTAAGCATTGGCGGCTTGAAAACTCTGACCTAATCTAGGATTGGGTCTGGTTTCCCTTCTGGGTTGCGGAGGTCAGATAGCAGTCGCTCTGTGTTAAAACCAGTACCCTCTTTAAATCATCTAGATTAGGTAGCCAACCCCAAGCGATACGAAATAAGGCTAGGGAGATGATGAATTCTGTAACTCAATTTCGTAACTTATTCCCTTTCTCAAGAATTTTGCTATAACTTTGTCGTGATACTATTATCACCCTCTTAATACCTTTTGTTTAACTTTTTTTAAAAGATATCAAATATTATAATAACAACATACATACATACATACATATATTCACGCCTGTATCCCTAATGGGGTAGGCAGAGCGTAAACGACCAAAACAACAGTTAAAAATAAATTATATTGATCAAATTATTTGCCCAGCAGTGGGATGATGTGGGCTAAATAAGATAAGATAAGATCAAAATATCACTTTCTATTCGAAACGACATTTTATATGGAAGTAGTATGGAGCTTCTGTCATGTGACGTCACATGATAGTTCGGAACTCTTAAACTATGGAGTGTGTTGCGCAAAATTCTTATTCATACCCTATTCTGTTACTCAACTTCATTACTATAGTCCCATTTCTCGAATTATTTTAGCAGAAGGAATATAATTTAATTCAAATAACGTAGTTATAAGTTATTACTAACAAAATTGGATCTGTGTTGTCTGAGAAATAAACTATTATATTCTATCCTATTATATAATTTTGAGTAAATCAAAGTTTATTTAGCTTTATACTTTGCTATAGCGTTTGAAGTCATTCTAATATTATGTTTCATCATGGTCGACTCAATCCGGTATCAAAGCTCAAAATGGCTGATTGATACCCTTGTACGGCGCATCACAGAGGTTGTGCCACCCCGTCGGTTGTATCGCTCGTGATTGCAGCACAATCTCTGTGGAGGGGTGTACGTAATCCCGTCAAATTGGCACTCGTGTCGCTCGTTACCGGACGCTTACATCGACGACTCGCTAGTACCCGTCAGGGCCAACTCACACCGGGAAGCGACGCAACGCGTTTATGGACCGCAAACCACGTTGGTATCAAAAACGCAACGTTGAAGAAACAAACTTTAAATATTGCTATCGAATCGTTTGACGGCACGACTTAATTAATTCTTGACAAGAATGATTCCCTAATTCGTCACTTTGTTCTCTCATGAGAAATAAATGAAAAGTATAGACTTATATTCTTTAGGTCGTGATTTTTGGCAACTAAGAAATGCTACAATTGTATCACAGTTATGAATAATGGGGACCACGACGCGTCGCGTCGTCGCGTCGCACCTCAGTGTGAATTTGACCTTTACTGCGATATATCAGAGTCAATTCAATGCTCATTTTATTGAACTAATCCCCTTTTCGCGGAAATGCAGTCGGCGACTTTGTAATGGATCAATTTTGTTATGTTGAGAGCTGCATAAGTGATGCTTTTGAAGAATTTACATTCCGATGCAACGATATATCATCTCCCTAGCCCTATCCCGTATCGTACGGGGTTTGCTACCTATTGTAAGGGATTGAACGAGGGTACTGGTTTTAACACACAGCGACTGCCATCTGACCTCCGCAACCCAGAAAGGAAACCAGACCCAAACCTAGGTTAAAGCATTATTTTATTTCGCAACATTTTAGCTCTAAAAGAGTGAATTTGAATCAATATTCACTTTATTATTATTTTTTAAGGCAAAGCTTAAAGAAAATTGCGTTCGTATGTAAAAGTTTGCGAAAGCTCATTTTCCTACCTATTTTTTTTGTTTTGTATTGTTTCATGAATAAATGTTTTTCTATTCTATTCTATTAATTCGTTTTAAATTTATAGATAAATGTTTTTTATCGCAGGTTTTGTTTAACCCATACATCAGTCTTAAAATATTTAATACATACATATAATCACGCTTTTATCCCTAACAGGGTAGGCAGAGCGTAAACTACCTAAACAAAGGTCGTTCCTCCACGATTGACAAAGATTTGAGGGTTATATAAGACAGATTTGTAGGTATATTGCTGTAGTGACAGGGTGTCAGCCCATCGCCTAAATTACAATATACTCAAACCCTCGGATTCCTTAGCTGTTTTTTACAGCATGCCCGGGAGGAAATACAGCTGGCACATTCTACGTTTTTCTTTCGCTCCCAGGCCAGCATGGAAGCTAGAAATATTTAATATCTTAAGCTAACTTAAAGCAAAATATCTAGCTCATTACCCGGTCCGGCCTGGTGTCCATTAGCGAGGACCTGTCCAGGCCAACAATACCAGAGTCTGTATCGTACATTAAGAGTTAACCTCCAGACAAAAAAAAAACCATACATCATTTGTTCCTATCAACAATTCACCTTACCTGAACTTTCACCTTAATTAAGAAATATAATAAATCGTGAATAAACCTTCCATGCTGGCCTGGGAGCGAGAGAAAACTTAGAATGTGTCAGCTGCATTTCTTCCACGGCTTGTTGTAATAACCAGCCGAGAGTTTCAGTATATTATGATTTAGGCGATGGACTGACAACCTGTCACGACAGCAATATACCTAAAAATCTATCTTAAACAGCCCTCAAAATTTTGTCAGATGTGGCGTAGCAACCTTTGTTTAGATCGTTTTTGCTCTGTCTACCTATTAGGGACTTGATTATATGTATGTATTATCCACACCAGCTTATGCATAGTTTAACATAATCCTCTCCTTAGCCTTGTCCTGTATCTTACAGGGGCGGCTACCTAATCTAGCACAGTATAACAGGGGGTATGTTATTGTTGTTGGTATACCAACATGTCTGCGGGCGGTCCGTTGGTAGCACTCGCAGTAGCGCCGTGTGGTCACACCGCCGCGCCCGGTCGGTGGAGGGACGATTATCATCATTATGGTAAATATTGGCGGAAGCAGGCGTGTTCCCTTATCGTCAAATCAGCAACTTTTCTACGAAATATCTAAAATGCTTTTTTAATGAAACTAGCGAGTTACTAAACTTCTTCCATGCTGGACTGGGAGCGAGAGAAAAACATAAAATGTGCCAGCTGCATTTCTTCCCGAGCATGCTGTAAAAAATAGCTAAGGGATCTTAGGGTTTCAGTATATTTTAGATTAGGCGATGGGCTGACAACCTGTCACTACAGCAATATACCTACAAATCTATCTTAAATAACCCTCAAAACTTTGTCAGACGTTGCGGAACAACCTTTGTTTAGGGATAAGGGCGTGATTATATGTATGTATGTATTAAACTACTCAAGTCATATACTTCCATATTTTTAACTCGATTATTAAATCTAAATTATTATTAAACAAACAATTAAACACATTACTTTGAAATTCCTAATCTGACATAAGACTGCTTAAAATTAAGTAAAATAAGAGAACATGCTATAAGCTCGGTTTTTATTCAAAGCATCTTGATTAGGAATGTCAAAGTCATGTGTTAACTTGTTTGTTATCCTTATGTCAAAGTTAAGAAAATGACAACGCTAGCTAAGAATTAGAATTGGGATTATGTCGCGAGAATCGAAGCCATTGTCAATAAGAGATTATTATCTATGGGATTATATATTATATTTATATTATATATAGATTATATTAATATTATTACTTCCATACTGTACTGGGAGAGAGAGAAAAACATAGAATGTGCCAGCTGCATTTCCTCACGGGCATGCTGTAAAAGCCAGCTAAGGGATGCAAGGGTTTCAGTATATTTCATTTTAGGCGATGGGCTGACAACCTGTCACTACAGCAACAAATTGAACTTAAATAACCCTCAAATCTTTGTCAGACGTGGCGGAACGACCTTTGTTTAGGTCGTTTACGCTCTGCCTACCCCATTATACCCCATAAAGGCGTGATTATATGTGTGTATGTATCTATGGGTTTAATATTTGTTTGAGTACACCGGATGGAAACTTTAATATTTAGATCGTAAAATAATTACATTATGTACCGAAATTTTGGACACAAAACGCATCTTTTTCTTTGAAAGATTTATAAAAGTTTTCCTTCGCACGGTAAACTTTTATAAATCTTTTGGGATAAGAACGGCATGAATCGTTGAAAAATTTTGTTTTTAAATAGACAATAACAGTTTAACATTAAAAAAAAATGTTATAGGTTTAGTTCTGTGTTTAGTATTTAAAAACATGGATCCAAACGATAATTATTATAAAATAATCATCAAATAGAAGTAATATGCCAGAAATAATAATATGGTATATGCATGACTTTTGTTAATTATCAGATTGAAGTGTTTGTCACCAAAGAAATGTAAATGTGACTTTTTATGCAAAATACTGATTAATACATACATACATACATACATATAATCACGTCTTTATCCCGAATGGGGTAGGCAGAGCGTAAACGACCTAAACAAAGGTCGTTTCGCCACGTCTGACAAAGTTTTAAGGGTTTTTAAGATAGATTTATACGTATATTGCTGTAGTGATAGGTTGTCAGGCCATCGCCTAAATTACAATATACTAAAAGCCTCAGATCCCGTAGCTGGTTTTTACAGCATGCTCGGGAGGAAATGCAGCTGGCATATTCTATGTTTTTCTCTTGCTCCCAGGCCAGCATGGAAGAAGATGATGGAGATAGGATGAGATCTTAGATTTATGGAGGAATGTTTGGTATATTTTGTTTGTTAGACGGGCTTTTATAATTACCATGACCGACATCTTGTAATTAATGTAATGAACGACATATTGTAAATACATTTTATATCTTTTTAATACCATACCGTCGTGAAAATATATTTTATAAATAAAATCAATACATTTCATAGACTTTTCTACAAAAAGGTATTTTTTTAAATGTAATCTCGACCTTTGTTTAGGTAGTTTACGCTCTGCCTACCCCATAAGGGATAAAGGCGTGATTATATGTATGTATGTATGTAATCTCAATTACGATAGTATAGTTTAATTTGTAATGAACTCAATGTAGCGCGTTCAAGTCTTTTGTAAGACGCTTGTAGCTCTCCGTAGCGTACCGTAGCACGTAGACCTGCCGTAGTAGATCGTAGCACGGGATGTAGCATCATCTCTCTAGCCTTATCATGAGGTCGGCTACCTAATATATACTCCGCTTTTTTAACGTTGCGTTGGTATTTATAAAACCAAGTTGCTTTGCAGCCCATAACCGGTTTTTGATATATAACTTTAAAAAGTAAGCAACGAAATATATGTTTGTAACAAGGTTAACATATGCGATTCCGTAATTTTAACCTCTGCTAAGTTGCAAAGAAAGATCAGTTTAAGGACTGCAAAACATTTTGTTATCGATAACTCAACGTTAAAAATACGAACTATAGGAGATTGAACTTACACAGAGGGACTGCCATCTGACCTCTGCAACCCAGAAGGGAAACTAGACCGAATCCTAGATTAGGTCAGAGTTTTCAAGCCGCCGAAGCTTAGCACTGGCCTCTGACATGGTTTAACGCCTAATATCTCCGGTATAAATCGATATTAACCGGGACCAACGGCTTAACGTTCCTTCCGAAGCACGGAAAAAACGTCGAATAAACGTACATATGAAATTCGAAAACCGAAAAACACATTGGTAAGTGGTGGGATTCGACTTCCGCGCTCAGGAGGCAGCGGACCTATCCACTACACCATCTGGCTCTAAGTAAATTTAATGAACTTGCATATAGATTTGTTTAACACTTCGCCTGCCTACTGCACGATTTGTCCCTCAAGTAGTGAACCTGAATGAATCTACATATATACATTATAATCACGTATAATCACGCCTTTATCCCTAATGGGCTAGATAGAGCGTAAATGGCGTGCCGCCACGTCTGACAAAGTTTTGAGGGTTATTTAAGATATATTTGTAGGTATATTGCTGGAGTGACAGGTTGTCAACCCATCGCCTAAATTGCAATTTACTGAAACCCTTGGATCCGTTAGCTGGTTTTTACAGCATGCCCGGGAGGATATGCAGCTGGCACATTCTATGTATTTCTCTCGCTCGCGGGCCAGCATAAATCTAGAAGAAAATATAACCACTACTGTCAAGATTCATTCAAGTTTATATCTAGTTTAAATCTAGCAACCGTTACTCGGCATTTATTTTCATTGCTTAGGTGTTAATTATATTAAAATCGTGTTTAGTAAATTATAATTATGTTGTGGTTATTAGACTATCTCGGTCAATTATAGTAATTGTACGAGTAGTAAAACTTGTAGTAGTCACTTATACCTATAGTTGAGATGTTTTTTATACTTAGTTTAAGCACCAGTCTCACACTTCGGAAAAATACCTATAATTTGTAAATTCAATAGTCAATCTTACATGGTTTGTATGTTAGAAAAGTTAGTATAAGATCTGTGATAAAATAAACAATTTTATCATTGTTTTATTATTATTTATTTGATTCTGCCGGTCAATCCTGAATCGTAATCTACACAGATCACAGTTATTGTTGGGCTGTATGCGCAACCTCTTAGCTCCAAATCAAGTCCTAAGGTCGAACGTAGAACGTAACATGAGATGAAATTTATGAGATGTACCGCACTGCAGCGGTACTGTAGCTGTTAGGAAATGAAATCTCGATCTCGCAAGGTCTCGTAAACCCCGAGATATCGATCTCTTTTTCGCTATTCAATCTCGAAGATAAGTAATCTCGAATTCTTTTATCTCGTTCGAGATCTCGCCATATCGATCAAGATTTTGTGCCGCAGAAAGATTTTGTGCAGTAGAAACACTAAACCTCACTCTTTAGAAACAAAAAACATTGACAGCTTGCTTAAAAAGTAGATAAATCTATTTGAATGCAGTGGTCAAAAATAACAATTATACATTTTGCGTGTAGCCTACTTACAGTAGTTCCAACCGTCAACAACAACAAAGCGTTGAAGCCGAACGAGCGTTCTCAGACGCGACTAGGTACTTAGCGGCAGATATGAGACGTCGTTTTGCTGATAGCTCTGTGAACACTCTCTGTTACTTAAGCAGTGTTTTTTATGCTTGAAATATTTCAGTAATATCCTAATTAGCACTATTAATTCAATTATTATTGATATAATTTTAATCAAGATTTAGTTAAGTTATGCGCTCTACGAATTGAAAGCATGTCAGTTCATATATTTTGTCAGTTTTGGCCGCGCCGCGCCGCGCCGCGTCGCTGCAGTTACGTCCTAGTGCGGTCTGACCTTTATCGCACTCGTAAGCGGACTGTTTTTTTGTCACTGTAATTAGTTTGTTTTTTACACCTGTCTGTTTGGCCGACATAATGCCAGGATATACTTGAATTCTTCCATGCTGGACTGGGAACGAGAGAAAAACATAGAATGTGCTAGATGCATTTCCTCCCGGACATGCTGTAAAAACCAGCTAAGGGATTCGAGGGTTTTAGTATATTCAGGCGATAGGCTGACAACCTGTCACTACAGCAATGTACCTATAAATCTATTTTAAATAATACTCAAAACTTTGTCAGATGACTTTTGCTTAGGTCTCTTGCGCTCTGCCTACCCCATTAGGGATAAAGGCGTGATTCTATTTATGTATGTATATACATGAAGTTACTTACGGTGGTTATGCTGCGGCTCGGCTCTCCCCAAAATATGGTCTATGGAGTACACCGCGCCTCGAACACTGCGGCCCGACATCCCGGCAGATAACGTGTTAATGCCCGTCACACAGACCGCCCGGCAGCTAACGTGTTAACACCGTTCACACTGACCAACGGGGCCACAACAACATACGAAAAAGTTATTGCACTGATCACACACTTTTTTACAACTAAATTGAGTAATAGCTGTTTTTCTTAAGAATGTTAGGAAATACTTTTATTGCTTATTTATCTATCACTTGTTCCTATGAATTAGATGAAAATTAAATTAATTTATTTGATGCGAAAATATTCAAAGTGTATCGCGACGCAACGAAATCCCTTGTTTAACACTGTGCCCGCCGCCGCCTCTACGCGCGACTCGCTACATCTGACTGCCAATAAATCTTCACCTGCTCACCAGCCCCGCACTAAACCTGCTCCCTCTATCTGTCTCTCTCACTCCCTACAGGCGAGCACATACCGCGGTCTCGCTCGCTAGCCCCGCCCCGCGCGCTGATTGGTCGACAGCTACTTGCACTTGGTATATTCACAACTTTTGTTTGTTGTAAAACATCGAGTTTCAAAGTTGGGCAATTTTATTGAGGCGCCAAGAGTTGTAACAATTGACAATTGTTAATTTGATATAGGTAATTCGTTAATATGCGTTTCTTGTTTCTTTTGCACATTCTACATACATACATATAGTCACGCTTTTATCCCTAATGGGGTAGGCAGAGCGTAAACAACCAAAACAAAGGTCGTCCCGCCACATCTGACAAAGTTTTGAGGGTTATTTAAGATATATTTTGTAGGTATATTGCTGTAGTGACAGGTTGTCAGCCCATCGCCTAAATTGCAATATACTGAAACCCTCGGATCCCTTAGCTGATTTTTACAGCATGCCCGGGAGGAAATGCAGCTTTCTCTCGCTCCCAGTCCAGCATGGAAGTAACAGTTTGCACATTCTGTTTGAAGTTAATACCTAATACAGGATACTGCATAGTGATTGAAACATAAGTACTCAATTTGATGATTATAATAATAATAAAAATACCTCTAAGTAAAATCATTATTCGATTTTTTTCTTTCTTATCTAAGACAGAAAAAAAAGTACAATAGCTTACTTTCGTTTTTTTTTGTTGTAAAAATAGTAAATTGAAAAATAAGTTTTCTAATAGATTTTATCACTCACACAGAGCTATTCCAATTCTGAAACTATGAGAAATAACAAATCAAAAATTTTATCGCAGATAGGATTTGAACCCGCGTCTTTAGAAAACCGTCCCAACGCTCTAAACTAAACCAAGTGAGCTATTGCGGCCAATCCTGATCCTGAGCAACTAATTAGTGATCTGCTTAATATTAATCTTAGTTGGATTAATATTTAAACCTGTCTGCGGTTTAATTTTTGATTTGTCATAAATTTTTCATATTTTCTGAAAAATAAGGTTTAATATTTAGCAATCACACAAAATTCTGTGAACTCAAATAGAAATCCGGATAAAACTATTCAGTACCAAATCTGATTAAGACTCATTATCTGTCAACTATGAATTATTTATCTATACAATGGTTGTATTATATTTTCTCTTGGCGCCATCTTATCACTGTTCCATTGTTTTTCAATCCTTCCATTCTTTCCCAGAATTATAATCCTGATATCAACTCTTGAGTAGGGTGTCCAGGATTTACATTGACAAGTTGGACTTGCCTAGCCACGGTTATGCAGTTTATATTAACTTATAGGTAAGTAACCTTTTACCGTATTGTCATACGAGGCAAAATATGACGACTTATGTTTAATAGTTTATTTTTACTGATTGAGGCTCGTATTTATAAAGCGATATCAATATTGAGAGCAATAATAAGTATGGTTTGACAGGTCCTTTGTACTGAAATGACATTTCTAATACGAACTCAATCTCGCTGTCACTCTTGAGAGCTGATTATAAATATGGGCCTAAAAGTATCTAAATAAATTATTACCTATGCCTAAATGATCAAATATTGGTCGGTGTATTTGTTTAAGGCCCTAAACCCTAAAATACTTACAAAGTCCAAGTAAACTTAAAAACAATCAAAATACACGACGAGCTAAACTGAAAATGGTTAAAAAAATATCATTGAATTTACCAGCTGTTCCTTTTTTCGGACACATGTTAATATTAGTAAAATGACCAAAAGCTTTTGCATTTTTTAATTCACGATCATAATGAAAAATCCGACCTTTAATGTTTTAGACTTGTAATTAGTCAGACTCAGACTCTATCGCAGTTTGACAAATACTACAATACCTGTTCTTGTCCAGCTTCCATTGACTGGTATTTTATTATTTCAAACACACGGTTAGATTTAAATAGGTATTAAAATTTTAAATACCTTTGCTCGACGTTTTGATTTTGTTACAACTAGTATCATGCTCGTGAGCTGGCTGGTGCGGCGAGGTAAAATCCGCTGCGACATGAGAGTGTGTCGCACTACCTTCATGGACACTCCTCGTCGGTTTGTTTATCTGGAGCGTTCCGTTGGCCGCATGGTCACCCTACTGGCGAGTGACGTCACTTCTCTACCTTGAAGTGAAGAGCTGAAATCCACGTGCCTTCCCAATACCACAGATTACTTCTGAGCGCGCTGCTAATACTCACTGAGGGATATCTTAATCTGGTTGACTTTCATTAGGTTTGTCTTATCCTTCCGGTTAAGGGTCTGCCGGAGTAGTGAAATCCCACACAAATATGGTTTTGCTTTTACAGTAAAACCAAACTTTAGCTGTCCGTAGTAATACGCAAATAGCGTTCTGCCAAAGAAAGAAAAAAAAAAACTTAACCACACTTCGTACACATGACCAAATGCATCATATCTATGCTTCTAATTGGGTTTGGTTGGAAAAACCTACTACAAAAACCTTTTCCACATTACAGCGGATCAGAGTTTTTAAAGCAGCCATCTTGAAAAATTAAATTAATTTTAAAAGTAACTATAAATATCTAATCTATATTTCAATGACCTCTCATCTACAAAATTTCAACCTGATCAGAGCATTTTTTTTTATATCAGATGAACACTAAATATTAATATTCCGGTGTTTTTTTCTTACTGAATAGAGACAGAGTGCAAACTAAATCCAAATTTCGTTAATTTGACGGGGCAATAGAAAAAACAATTCAGCAATGTCTTACGAATCACGACGTAGCAAAATGGTTAAGCGACTTCAGTTACTAATAAAATAAATAATAAATTTAACTGGCGCCCTAGAAGTAGGCAAGCACAAAATAAAACAAATTTTAATGTATATATCTTAAGCCTTTTATCTAGTTTTAATGAAGAACCGAAAAGAACTGGGTACTTAGATACGGACCGGTTCTGCATCCTGTAGTGCTCACATAATGTACCCACCAGGGCAACACTGCTTAAAAGTTACCTTAGGATGTCTCCAACCCGTTTGTGTCCCATTCATTCCATCACTATATATATATATATATACTTTATTGCATAAACACAAAAGAAATGTAATTTACAAATATAGTGTCCAAGGGAGAGGTGTGGGAGGTGTGTGGGAGAGGGAGAGTCACTCCAGTTTGCAAGCTTGTTTGGATAACCGTTGTACTTCTACTGTAATAGTAAGTGCTGCTTCTGTGTTTAAAGCTGATTTGCGTACCTCTTCACGTTCCTCATTCCTTCACTGAACTGGCTCAGACACGATATCATAAAACTACAAGTGCTGAAGATAATCTCCTTAACATGTCAGGGGCTTGAGGTGGTAACAGAGCATGCGTGGCGCTCTCAGTAGTAAAAAAATTATCGTGTCTTAAATAAAAACATTTTCAAGAATATTCTACGTTTAGTGAAAATCGCATGTAATTCTCTATTTTATATTATAACACATAATATCATTATTCATAATTAGTATAGTAAACGTGGCCTCTTTTAGCACATTTGTGGTACAAAGCTTACATGCTTAGTTTGAAAGATATTATGGGTATTAAAATAAAGAAAGACAGAGTGATATCCGCTAAATGTAAAATATTCATGATAATGTTTGTATTTTAGGCGCTTTTGAACTTGTAGCACTGTTGTCATGCAAAAATATTCGCTGTATAAATTCTGACGTCTTGATGGATTACAAACTATTACAAAATGAACAATTACTTCATGTTGTTGCAAATCATCAGCTGTTGTAATAATATACATGAAAAATGATTGTAGTTTAGATATAAACTAGCGACCCGCCCCGGCTTCGCACGGAAATCATCAGTGTTTCTCTACTATATTCTGCATGAATTATACATATAAACTTTCCTCTTGAATCACTCTATCCAAGAAACCGCATCAAAATCCTTTGCGTAGTTTTAAAAATCTAAGCATACATAGAGGGATATAGGGACAGAGAAAGCGACTTTGTTTTATACTATGTAATGATAATTCATTACGAAGAGAGGCGCAACTTCAGCTCTGTTCGCACTTTGTGGTAATCTGCATTTATTAACTCCAGCCAAGGATAGTTCGCGGAAGCTGCAGAGTAAAGTAATCCTGTTACTAGACAGAAGAATATAACTAGAACAATGGGTTTAGAGACGAGTACTTAACATTTGGGTATGCTTGTAAATTGCTATAAAATTTTGACTAAATATTGTTTGAATTTAAATAGACCAGGTTGGTAGTGTCGTGACTAAATAACTTTTCTCCCAATTGTTGAAAAAGCTGCTCAATAAAAAAAAAACAATACCTACAGATTAGATTACATTCAATTAGATTCATTTATTTCACATTATCAATCTCATAATTACATTGCAATAATAATAAACAAGTCAGAAAATAATATGATTGTCAAAAAAATACAAATTATACAATATACATTCACTCTCTTCGGTCCTCCAATTCGCAGCAATTTCAATTTCTCCAAACGACAACAACGAAATCAACACGTCATAAGTGGACGCTAGTGACATCTGTCGTATAATATTACAACTAAACTATTATGACTAGTCCTCTTAGCAGAAGGAATTCAAGTCAATGAATGATACCGCTACACTATTTATAATTTTAAATTGTCTTTATTTTCAAATTTATTTATCTATGAAAATATTAGAAAATATAAAAATCAAAAATTCAACCACAGACGTGATTCGAAAACGCGTCTTTCTTTTTCGTCTCTCTAGTCTGTTTTTTTTTCTTTTCATAAATAAAATAGCGTGTGAAAAGAACTATTAGAAAAATTAAATTAACGATCGCTTCACGAAGTCTTTAAGGGTAGTATGGTTGAGGTGTTTTTTAATTGAAAGTGCAAATAACTTTATAAATTTACAAAATAAAATGAATGAATAGAATGTGCGTCTATCCAAGGCACCATGCAAATTTTTAATGCCAAAATATTTTTTTTTTTTTTTTTTTTTAAATATATATAGGGTATTATGAAGGAATCGCAAGCTTTTATGTTTATTTTTAAGTGTATTTACATTCAATACTCTTTAGAAACATCGATTAAAATAATATGAAAGGTAATTTCAAAAAGTGTAATTTCTGTATTGGAATTCAATAACTAAACCGACCATCTGACTTAAAATAAAATAGTGGTTTGTGGAATCCAGGTATTTTAAGTATTACACGTCCGTATTTCTAATTTAATTTCAAAGGTAAAAAAAGGCATAGATATGCATCAGTGGTATCAAACCGTAGACACGTCACACCACTTCGCAGCCGCCATCATCTAGCTGTATACCATCATTACAACCGAGTACTGGAAGCGAATTAAGGCAATTTTCTCAACGCCGGAAAATAAAATAATAGCGTCCCATTATCGCCCCCTCCCCTCACTTCCGCCCCCCTTCTTCCCTCACCGAGCTCAAAGACACTCGCTAATCGTCGGAAATAAATTTGACGTTTCTGTGCGCGCTTTGAGCGGCGCGTTCCGGATCATTTAACGTCTACGACGAGGACATCGCGCGTCGCGACTACAACGGGAAAGCTATTACTGGCAATACTTTCATGTGGATCGCAGGGGCGAACTGTGGCGACATCAATTTAAAATTAATTGTGTCCAAAATACAAACGTTTTCATGGATATTTTATTTACTTACTGCGGTGACTCAGTGACCCCAAGCGGATCTTTGCCTTTCGACACCTGGAGTCGCGAACTGTATTTTGGACATAAATAATGTATTTTTATTAAGTCTCTGTTTCCACCTAAAATAGTGAACTGCTAACTGTTTGTATATTTTCATAGTTAGTAAGTTGTTAAAGTTAGCATAACTCGACAGCAGAGAACTTGTGAATTTAAGCTTAGTGAACATTATACATACCTATAATTATTAAAAGTTTCAAAAGAGACGATCCTCCAAATATAATGGTACAATGTTCTTCTTAGCGAATGGATCCTCCAATCGAATGATACAATAACATAATAGAAACTTAAAAGTATTTAAGCAGTTTTTTATTGGCTTCATAAAGTTCCCAAGCTATGGCTGCCTTAATTTTAAATCAAAAACTGGGTTTGTCCCAGCACAAACCCCGGTCTATACAACTACTGTCGACGCATCGTGTCAGTTTGGTGTCAGTTTGACCCGTTTCTGAACCTCATAAAACCGATATTAAGAATAGTCATCCTAATTGACTAATTATATACAATAAATAAATAAATAAAAATGTATACATTTTAACACTACGAGTAATAAATACATTTTATTGCACGTTTAGACGCACACTCCATATGTTCCCTACATTCGCGCGATGTCTGTCATACATACTTGCACCCCGGTTGATGCGCAAGGCCTAGTGACGTCACAATGAGGGGGGGGGGGGCTAGTGACGTCACAATGGGCCGGGAGCTGCTCGGAGCGGCAGGAAACTAATTATGATATTACTCGCCAATTGCAGCCAGGGCGGACGTCTCCCGCAGAGGGACAACCGGGCGATGTACCTCGCAACTATATTTATAATAATAGTCCTCCCACCGATTTTCGGTGATGACGGTCAATCTGATAGAGATCGGCCAACTGCGCAGGACAAATTTTTAGTGCCCAAGTTTTTGCGCTATACACAAGTGCGCTCTCTATGCCATCAATCTGATGAGACAGATTGATCGACACGACCAATGAGTAATCAGGCGCAGGACCGACTTGCCCATCAAAACTAACTAACTACTAAAGGCTAACAGTTAAAGTATACTACGTATATTGAATGTTATCGCGTCTACATACAAACATCCCGTCTTCAAACATATATATATAGTCACGCCTTTATTCCTATTGAGGTAGGCAGAGCGTAAACGTCTGAAACAACGTCGTCTCCACTGTCCCTCGCGACATCCGACGCCCGAATAGAGGCGCGGTGAAGAATTGAGGAGACGCTGAGCACAGACGAGCTGATCGTGAGAACCACCGGCAGTGGGGTACTTACTCACGTGGTCTCAGTCTTCTTCTGTCGAGTGGGTATCAAGTCTACAGACCCGATGAACCCTGGTGTCAGAGTTTTTAAACCGCCTAGTAGCACAACTATCAGGCCTCTGACATGGTTTTAGTAACGACCACTATCAAAGACAGCGACCGGGACCGACGGCTTAACGTGCCCTCCGAAGCACGAAATGTTTTTCATTTTCGGACAATCAGGTGATTCAGCCTGCAATGTCCTAACCAAACTGGGGAAAAATTCACAAAGTGATAAATTGTCAAATATCAACTTTGTGGGGAACACAAAGTAGATATTACACTCCTGATCCGGAGGTCCTGGGAATCAAACCCAGGACCTCCGGATCAGGAGTCCATGGCACTAGCCACTAGACCACGGAGGCAGTTATTAACTCAGTAAAACTGCGAATTTCTTAAGTTTCAATTTTTTTAACCCATTACATTTTGTGTACACTGCTGTCCTTTCTTCTTCCGTGCTGGCCTGGGAGCGAGAGAAAAAATAGAATGTGCCAGCTGCATTTCCTCCCTCCCTGCTGTACAAACCAGCTATGGGATCCGAGGGTTCCAGTATATTGTAATTTAGGCGATGGGCCGACAACCTGTCTCTTTAGCAATACCTATACCTACAAATCTATCTTAAATAACCCTCAAAACTTTGTCAGACGTGGCGAAACAACATTTGTTTAGGTCGTCCACCCTTTGCATACCCTATTAGGGATAAAGGCGTGATTATATGTATGTATGCTGTCCTTTTTTATAGACATACATCCTACTAAAATATAATAAATGCGAAAGTTGGGATGTTAAGATATTTGAATGTCTACTCTTTACTCGCTTCTACCAAATTGGACGGAGCGGGATGAAACACATATTTTTATCATGGGAAAAGTCATTTAACGCGGTTAAAACCGCGGGCAGAAAGCCATTAGAAAATATATGAATGAGCGGGGGAAAACTGATATTTAAAATGCTTAGTCCAAAACAGATACAATTTGTGTTTCGTGTTGAGACACAGAATATTATATAATAGTACTACATAGTTGAGGACGAAACACGCCTGCCACTTATATTAGAGCACCGTTGTATCAACTTCATCATTATCATAAGACAGCATATAATTTTGTCAGGCGCTATTATAATTTAATGAAATATGAAGCATTCAGCTTGGCAAGCAACTGATTGGCATATCTTTATCCTCATATATCCTTAAATTATCGAATAAAATCATTTAATTACACGCAATTACTTTTTCAAACGATTGTGCACACTTTTGTTAAGGATCCTGCGGCGAATTTAACAATAACGCTGGCGACAAGACTAGGATCGAGTCTACCCTGTGCCCTGTCTACTGCTGCTTTTGTATGATAAGTGTTTTACAGATTGGGATTCAAGGTGACAATGGATGTCGAGTAGATTGAAGGAGTACCAGTGGGAATGGGAGCATTAAATCAGGCGCGCGCGCCGGAAGGAAGGAAGCCGGCAAATTAGTCCCACAGCCCCCCCTCCCGTTCCCCCGCCACTACCTCCCTCACCCCCTGTGTCGTCTGCGCGGGGAAATTGTTTGCGCCCATTAGCGAGAGCTTTGAGAGACGAAGCGGGATCCAGCAGCCGGGGCCGAGACGGAACCTCGTTCCGCTCACTCCACGAGTCTGCGCTGCTGGTGCCAAGGGAGGAATTGTCAGACCGCTCCTCCAAGGGAGGTACCCTAAATAATGAAAATAGTGAATTTTACTTAAATGAAACATTCCTTTATTTTTTTAAATAAACCAAACTGCATTCACGGATTTTTTATCGCTTGCGTGACCCGAGCATCGAACCTGCTAAAGTTACCTAACCTAATCCGAGCTCCGGTACTATTTGTTATATTAGTAGTGTTCGCGGGGAACATAAATGAAAGATACAGATTATATGGAGAACAAACTGTAGCGGTTTATTTAAACTGATTTATGGATTTTACAGAATATTGGGGCGTCTGATCGCCGCCATGTCTAAAGAGCGAGAGAGTTGAAGCTATACAATGCTAAAGCATATAAAAGAACGCCTGAATATTATAGAATAGCAAATTTGCCTATTAACGATATGATATTAAAACTATTTCAGGCGCTTAGCCATAAGAAAAATAATTAAAACAATAAAAATATATAATAGGCCGCAACATATTCCCCCCCGCTGAAAGGTCCTCCTTTCAGGATTGAAAGTCGAGAGGGTGAAGAGGGCAAAGTCTAACTAATGGCCGCCGAACGCATCCTCTTGTGATCATGACGTCAGCGACGCGTGAAATTCCGTCAGCACCCGGGTACAAACGTTGCACTCTGCCTAGCCTCCAACAGAGTGGTGGTACCATATCCTCAAGCAATAGAACCAGATCCCCAATCTTAAGTTCATTGTAAACTGCTCGCTTCCACTTCTTCCTTTGTTGCAATTCTGCAATGTAGACCTTCTGCCAAACTTTCCAGAATGCTTGTCGTAGCTTTTCTAGCCGTGCATAGCGTGTAAGCGAGCTCTCATTTCTATTCTCGTATGATGGGGCTGGTAGCGCCGTCAGTGGCCGACCCACGAGAAAGTGCCCTGGGGATAAATAAAGGAAATCGTCAGGGGATTCGGATAAAGGGCATAAGGGACGACTATTTAAAACTGCCTCCACTTGTGCAAATAAAGTGCCTATTTCTTCGAAAGTGAGATGGGTGTTACCCATCACACGTTTAATGTGATATTTAGCTGATTTTATTCCAGCCTCCCATATGCCGCCGAAGTGAGGGGCGTAAGCCGGTATGAAATTGAACTTAATAGATTCTTGAACTGCAAACTGAGACAGAGACCTACTATTTTGTTTTAGAAAATCCGACAATTCTTTATCAGCTGCAACAAAGTTACGGCCATTGTCGCAAAATATTTCCACTGGCTTTCCCCGGCGAGCTATGAACCTTCTCAAAGTCATTATGAAGGCGTCTTTGGTTAAATCGGATACTACCTCTAAATGTAAACATTTATACCGGAGGCAAATAAAAAGGCATAGATAACATTTTAATAATTTAGCACCACGGCCTTTTTTGTTTAATATTTGATAAGGTCCCCCTATATCAAGACCCACAGAAATAAATGGAAAATCTGTCGTAATACGTTGATTTGGAAGTAGGCTCATCTTTGTAAATAAAGTCGTCGGCGCGCACCTGCTGCATCGCACGCAACTACGTACAGTGCGCCGCGCAAGTAGCCTACCATTGACAGGCCATACATACTCTCGCACAGTAGCCAACAATAGTTGCGGAGGAGCATGCAAACTTCGAACGTGTTCACGATCAAAAATAAGTTTTTCGTAAGATGATGAGCAGAGTCCATTAAAATAGGATGTTTCTTTTCATATTTGTAATTTGACAAAGAAATACGACCCCCTACCCTTATTAAATCATTTTGTAGAAACGGGGAAAGGGCTAAAATTCTTGATTTAGGTTTTAATTGATCTCCATTTAATAATGCGTCATATTCCATGGGAAAAGACTGTCTTTGTGCCAAGGAACATAAATAGTTGAAAGACTCATTCAATTCATCTACAGTTAGAATTCCTGTGCGCTTATTCTGAGGATTTTTTGAATTAAATATAAATCGCAAAACAAAACCGAAAGATCTTTGCAATATATTTAAATCGGAGTAATTTTCAAAGTTAATTATAGGCTCGAAATTTAATATAGGACATGCCGTTATGTCATGGTAACAACGAGTATCAGGTAAGTATTGAGGTAAGTTATCTACTTTAGTTATATTAGTATGTAAGCTATTAGATTGTTGCTTAGGTAAGTTTTTAGATTTTATTTTTGTTTTAGTTTGTAAGGGTTTTAGCTCAGGTAATGTTATATTTTTGTTTTGGCCAATAAGAATATTCTTGGGATAAAAACTTGGGCCCTGACCACCAGAGATCAAGGTCTCTCAGCTGACTGGCGTTGACACCGCGCGAGACCAGGTCAGCTGGATTATACTCCGTAGGTACATAACGCCATGAAGAAGAAGGTGTAAGTTCGTTTATCTCGACTGCTCGGTTGGCTACAAAAGTTTTCAATTTAGTGGGATCGGCCTTCAACCAACCTAGCACAACAGTAGAATCGCACCAGTGATAACTGTTATCAGGTTGAAAACGAATAGAATCCTTGACTACCTTATATAGCCGGGACGCAAGCAACGCCGCGCACAACTCTAGTCGCGGAATAGTTACCGGTTTTAAACTAGCTACCTTAGACTTGGCGCATAATAGGCTCACGGTTACGTCATCACTGGGATCTACGGACCGAACGTAAACACATGCACCGTAGCCTCGTTGACTAGCGTCGCTAAACGTATGCAGTTCGATTGACTTAGGGTCATCGCACACTACACGGCGGGGAATTTCTAGGTCAGATAAAAATTGTAAATTAACTGAAAATTCATTCCATGATTTTTCTATGTCTTTTGGAACGATCTCATCCCAACCTAACTTCTGTGACCATAAGTCTTGTAATAGCATTTTAGGCTGCATTATACATGGGCTTAACAAACCTAACGGATCAAATATCCTGAAAGAATTTGACATAATGAATCTTTTGGTAATTGAATGGGTTTGTTGCGATAAGCTGATAGGAAAATGAAACTTATCACTATTAGGATTCCACCCTATACCAAGCGTACTAGATGACTCACTGATTGTGAGTTTTTCTTGGTTAACATCAACATCTTCGAAAATAGTAGGCAAATTACTTTTGAATTTGCGAAAATTGAAACAGGCTGATTTTAAAGCTGCTGTAACAGATCCTTTGATGTGACGTAATTGCTGTTCACTATTAGCACCAGTTATAAGGTCATCTATGTAAAAATCTTTTTGTATGATTGTCTTGATTGTTTCGTCCTCACATTCCTCTCCCACCTGCCACAAAACACGCGTGGCTTGATAGCTCGAACTTGAACAACCGTAAACTAGAGTATTAAGACGCAGCGTTTTTATCGGCTTCGACTCATCATCTCTCCATAATATCAACTGCAAATTGCGATCATCTTCATGCACCTCAATTTGCCGATACATCTTCTCAATGTCACCGCACAAAATGAATTTATGACCGCGCGCTCGGATCAGTATGGAGAAAAGCGAATCTTGCACCTTTGGGCCGATCATTAATAAGTCGTTAAGCGAGTAGCCGGAAGAGGTAATGTAAGCCCCGTCGAATACAACTCTAGTTTGAGTTGATTTGCTGTCCAATTTAAATACAGCATGATGACAAAAAAAACATGATGGTATGGGTCTTTGTATAGGTGATTCGGACAAATGATTTAATTCGGCGTATTCCTTAATGAATTTTACGTAATCCTCTTTTAGTTTAGGATTTTTTGCAAATCGCTTTTCTAAACTTAGAAAACGCCTTTTAGCTACGTAATAGGTATCACCGAGACAGTCGGGTGAATCTTTGAGTGGCAGTTTGACACAGAATCGCCCTGTACCTTTGCGTACAGTGTGTGTCAAAAAATGCTGCTCACATAACTTGTCATTTTCGCTCAAAAGCGGCTTTTGGGGCAATTCTTCTAATTGCCAAAATTTAGGTAGAAATTCATCTACAGAGCTTTCGGAATTTGAAATAGTTGCATGATTGCAATAACTAATTGAATCATTGTTTTGTGCATTGGAAATAGGACCTCCAATCAGCCAACCAAGATAGGTTTTAAGTAATTTGGGTTTGTTTGGACCTAATGAACGTTTACCACCCTTCAAAAGGTCCATATACAAATCTATACCGATCAAAATGTCAACAGGTGCGGGCTGATCGAAATTAGGGTCTGCTAGCTTTATGTCGCTAGGAATATTGTAATTTGAAATATTTATAGGAGCAATAGGAAGCTCTCCAGTGATCTCCTTTATGAGCAAACAAGAAAGATCAGCCTGGTAAGATTCGGTAATTGAACTTATTTGAACATCGCAAATATCCGGAATCTTTATAGTATTAGAAGATTTGTTTCCTATGCCGTTAACTCTAACGGGATTTGATAGGATTTTGGTAGGTAAAGACAGCTGTAGCTGTAAAGACCTGCAGATAAATGAGTGGTGGCTCCCCGGGTCTATAAACGCACGAGCTCTTACAGACCGTTTAGTGATGGGGTTTACTACATGAATTATGGCTGTCGACAGCATAGTTCGTTTTAAGCCTACACTGGGAAAAGAAACCTGGTCAGTAATTTGACCTGACACAGATGTCAAACTAACCACCTCTTCAGTTGGATGTAGTAAAGAATTGTGCCTCTCATTGCATTGTCTGCAAGGACCCATTACACAATTACGTAGGTTATGACCGACACGTAAGCAATTAGGACAAAGTTTATGTTTTTTGACTTCAATTAAACGATCAGGTATTGGCTTTGATTTAAATACCGAACAGTCGTAAATTCGATGGTCACCCTTGCAAACACTGCATTGATAAGCTGATTGTTGAATGCTTGATAAGGCTACTCGCTTATTAGAATTATAGTTTGGGAAAGAACGCGATGCGGGTTGGTCCCGTGTCTCATTATTGGGGTTTTGGGTAGGAAATGTTTTATTACGATTTAACGCTTGTACAACATTAGCTCGTTCTGTTAAAAATTGTTTGAACTCATCAAGCGTTGGATAATCATCTAGAGTATTTCTCCATTCCTCCCATTTGATCAGCGTACGAGAATCTAACCTTTTTGATAAAAGGAAAATAATAATCGCGTCCCACCCATTGGTTGGTAACCCTAGCGAAGATAACGCACGCAAGTTCTTTGTGACATGATCAACCAAATATCTGAGTGATTTTTCGGTCTCTCGCGTCATTGATTGAAATGACCACAACGCATTTAAATGCTGATCAATTAATATTCGCTTATTATTGTAACGGTCATTTAATAGATCCCACGCATGTGAGTAATTAGAAGAAGAAATTTCTAAGTTTGAAATAACTTGAGCCGCTTCCCCTTCCAAATAAGAATTCAAATAATAGAATTTTTGTATAGGTGTGATGTTTTGACTGTCATGAATTAAGTTTTTAAACATGTCCCTAAATTCAAGCCAGTGGAAATATGACCCGCTGAATTTAGAAATTTCAATACGAGGCAATTTAATCCCGACTTGATTATTAGGGTTTTGTGAGTTGGAACAATGGGAACTGCAATGAACTTGAGCACTCTGATGCATATTATCATACATGTCAATCATAGACCTGGAAGTAGCAATTATCATGATAAAATCTTGCTCAATACTGTCCCTTTGTTCCTGCTCCTCTTTTATATTTTGAAAATTTAACAGTTCTATATCAGTCTGCAATTCATCAAACTTTGATTCTAAATTCTCGAGTTTACTGAGCTTTAACTTCAATTCAGAAATATCTAAACTAGAAATCTCTTTCTGTTTACCTAATTTATCCAAATAAGATTTAAATTTAGTGATCTGGCCTTTAATTGTGCCTCGCTTTACGTTTGCAATTTGTAAAGGCGTAAGCGCCTTGGCAATTTCCTCTTTAGCATCAGAAGGCATCGCGATTTTTTAAATATAAATGTATAAAAATATTAAACGCTTATTTAGATTTATAAGGCAAACTCAAAACAAATTATATATTCCAATTTACAAAAAACTCAGTAACCAAAATAAAGAAAAATAAATGGGCTCACGTTCCTCACTAAGGCGACACCACGCAGTATGGGGACCGGCTGATCAGCTGATTGATAACGCAGGAATGCAGCCAGTACAACTATGGTTATTTTCACCACGCGGTATGAATAAATACCCTGAAAAAGTAGGATAGTAATGTACCTGAACCTATCTATTTAAAATATAGGTCATATAGAATTCGACAAAATAAATAGGCACGGCAATTATGTACTTAATCAAGATTTAGAATATTAACGTTATAAGCGTTAGAAATATTGTAAATTTAATGCATTTGAGTGATTAGTTATTTGCCTTATTAGATTAAATAGGTAATTACCTTGATTATAGAAGGTTACTCTTTGGAAAATGGGCTCTAATTTTGATAAATTTTAAGGATTAATTGAGGATGGGATTAGACATCGGAAATGACAGGCTTAAGGAGGATAATAGGGAGAAAATAGGTAGGGCACTTAACTCATGTGACGTCACAAGAATATAGGGGCGCTTTGAGGCGAAGTCTTCTGCACACGGCTGCTTCTGCTGCTCGGACCCGTGGCTTCACAAATAGGCAGTCCAATCCACCAGGCTGCTGAGCAAGTGTCTTTCTCCTTCCTCTAGGCTTGGCACGCAGAACAATGGCCGCACACGTTACGAAATTGTTCCATCCTCGTCAAATGTCGCGTCTGGGTAATTGCTTTTCCGCTTTTCACAGGGTTGGTCAGGCATCCAGCATCCGCTTCTAGGGTTATCTTGAGCGTTTCCAGAACAGTTCGGCGAGCGACGACGAGATTAAGATGGCGCAACTTCACTGCGCAGTTAGATTCGACCGCGTGGCAAACCAAATCAGCTGGTTTTTTGAGAACCAGAGATTTTCCACGGTCGCCAATTTATGTTCGCGGGGAACATAAATTAAAGATACAGATTATATGGAGAACAAACTGTAGCGGTTTATTTAAACTGATTTATGGATTTTACAGAATATTGGGGCGTCTGATCGCCGCCATGTCTAAAGAGCGAGAGAGTTGAAGCTATACAATGCTAAAGCATATAAAAGAACGCCTGAATATTATAGAATAGCAAATTTGCCTATTAACGATATGATATTAAAACTATTTCAGGCGCTTAGCCATAAGAATAATAATTAAAACAATAAAAATATATAATAGGCCGCAACAAGTAGTATTTTCTTTTCGAATGACTTTATATCGCTGAGGATTATTAATATGAATACTGAGAATAATCTTCTTCTGTCGTGTGGGTATCGAGTCATTCGACCCGATGAACCCTGGTGTCGAGAGTTTTTAAACAACCTAATAAATAGCACAGCTACTAGGTAGGCCTCTGACATGGTTTGTGTTACGACCACTATAAAGCTAGCGACCGGTACCGACGGCTTAACGTACCATCCGTAACAAGGAATCTTATTTTTCTTCCAGATAATTAGGTAATTCAGCCTGCATTGTCCTTTCCAAACTGGGTAAAATCTTACAAAGTGATAAATTGACAAATATCAACTTGGTGTTCTCCGGATCGTGAGCTCTTGGCTCTGACTACTAGACCACGGGGCCAGTTACAATGGAACATTGATAAGTATTTCATAAAATGTTTTAGCATTCTCAATTTCAACATTTCAACATCGTTCCAACGAACCCTCGACATTTCTAAAGAAGCAATTCCCGATACTTTTACTGAGAATTATAATCGTTTAACAAGAAATCAAGTCGTATAAAACGAGAATTTCCCTTAAACAGCTTTAATGCCGAACAATTTGCGCTAAAAGCCCCATTCTTATCGAAGGAGGTCTGAAATGGAGCACATGCTGGTATCAAAGAAGACCATTACGCTCTCGAACCACCTTGATCGCTTGTAGGGGCTTCCCCGCTAATGGTAGTAATGCTTTGTTTTACATCGCTCAAGTGATTTGCTATCGAGACCTGCCGGGGTCGTGCACGCAATTGTTTTGTAAGTACATATAGAGTACTTACAAGCTCTTTGAATAAGTACCTGTAAGTAGATACATACATATAATCACGCCTTTATCCCTAACGGGGTTTACGCTCCAAACTGCCTAAACAAAGGTCGTTCCGCTACGTCTGACAAAGTTTTGAGGGTTATTTAAGATAGATTTGCAAGTATAATGCTGTAGTGACAGGTTGTCAGCCTATAACTCAATTTTTAATATAGAGTAACCGTCGGATCCCTTAGCTTGTTTTTACGGCATGTCCGGGAGAAAATGCAGCTGGCGTTTTCTATGTTTTTCTCTCCCAGCCCAACATGGAAGAAACACTAAAATAATGTGAACATGTACCTATTTAGACATGACTCGTGAGTTTATGTAGTGAGATTGTAAATCCTGGGCTATAATGCTATTAATTCTCAGTTAATCACAATATTTACTGAAATTATTAATTGAGTAGAACAATGTAAATAAAAACAAAACACACGATCACAATCATAGCCCCCACTGGGATTCCCTGTTTCGGGGTGCCATGGACACACAGAAACAAATACAAAGAACACCCAGACCCAGAAACAAAAATTTAAATTCATCATTCAAATGACTAAAATAAAGAAATGATTCTGTTAAAGAATATAGTAAAATAAATAACAATGGTCCTCCCACCGATTTTCGGTGATGGCGGCCAATCTCCCAGAGATCGGCCAGTTGGCCGTTGGCCGCACGTAAGCAGGACTAGTTTTTAGTTCCCAAGTCTTAGCGCAACACACAGGTGCACTATCTATTCCTTCAATCTCTTATTCTGATGGGACAGATTGACTGACACCACCAGAGAGAAATCACTCACTCACACCGACTATCTAGTAACATCCGACAGCATGGATCATTTTACTTTTCGGACAATCAGGTGATCAGCCCGCAATGTCCTAACCAAATTAGAAACAACAACACAAAGTCATTAAACTAGTATTTTCCGCTTTAAATACTAAATATTGTTGCAAATTATTTTCATCTTACATGGTAATAAAACTCTGATAAATTTCTGTCTCCCTCAGTTTTCCTGTTATGGCGTATTATTCAGTCAAGATACTGTTACTGCCAAGAAAGTTTTGGGATGGTTGTTTTTTCAATTCTTGTTGTTTTTGCGATGCTGAATCCGAATCTGGGGTTTGCACACAAAATTTCGTGACAGAACATTCATTATTAAATTGTTTGTTTTTGTACGGAAATTAAAAGTAAAAGTGTTAGATTTTTTTAGTGAGAAGACTTTTGGATTATAATTTGTGATATCCAATAAGACGGTGTTTTGAACTAATTCTAAAAATATATCACATCATTTACACATCAGTCACAAATTCAAAATTAAAATGTAATATTATTTTCAAAACATATCAAGTTATCAACTTATTTGTGAAATGTACTTCAAATGATAAGTAATTTCCTCATGTGTATCTACAAAAAACCGGTTAACATTTATTATCTTATTTTTAATTTTCATTGTTATCGTCATTCGACTCGAGAATCCACCCGCTAAGAAGAAGAAGATTGTAATCGTATTCAATACTGAAAAATAAAATAAAACTGTATATTAATATTTTCCATGCTGGTCTGGGAGCGAGAGAAAAACATAGAATGTGCCAGCTGCATTTCCTCCCGGGCATGCTGTAAGATCCAGCTAAGTGATCGGAGAGTTTCAGTATATTGTAATTTAGGCGATGGGCTGACAACCTGTCACTACACCAATATACCTAGAATTCTATCTTAAATAACCCTCAAAACTTTGTCAGACGTGGCGGAACGACCTTTGTTTAGGTCGTTTACGCTCTGCCTACCCCATTAGGGATAAAGGCGTGATTATATGTATGTATGTATGTATTAATATTTTCCTAATCAATTTCTTGGGATTACATTCATACATACATACATAAATCACGCCTTTATCCCTTACGGGGTTGGGATTGCATATGAAGATATTACGTATTATTTGAAGTATGAAGTATGTTTCACAAAAAATATTAAACCGTATCGTACCTGGAGCAGACAAAACTTGATATGATTTGAATTAGTCTAAATCAATATTTTATATGAAAAATAAAGTTTTTCTTTAGAAACCCATCAAGTGGGATATTAAATGAATGGCGAGCTGAATCCAATAATGTACTACACCGAAACAATCTGTTCCGTAAAAATAAAAATAAACCGTTCAAGTGTGAGTCGGAGTCACCAAAGCTTCCGTACCAACTTGGGGGTACTTTAAGCAAATATAAAAAAAAAAAAACAAAAAAAAAAAAAACACGATCACACTCATAGCCCCCACTAGGATTTCCTGTATCGGGGTGCCATGGACATAACACAGAAACAAGCACAAAGAACACCCAGACCCAGAAACAGACATTTAAACTCATCATTCAAATGTCTGCACTGCCGGGAATCGAACCCGGGACCCTCTGCGTAGCAGGCAGGTACACTGCCAACTAGGCTGCGCGGGTCGTCATATAGAACCATCACTTGCCTTTTCACGAAAAAATATGAACGGGACTAAAGGACAAACTTAACTTTGCTGTTTTCCACATACTAGATATAGGGAGAGGACTGCGTTAATAAGTTTGTAATGACAAGAAATTATTTTTCTTTTGTGATGTATGAACAACACAGTTTTTGGAAAGAAGCAGTGTCTGATAGATAACTTATCAGACACTGCTTCTTTTTAAATTTCATGATTATAGATCAATGGGAAGTACCGTATAGATTTTTGAATCTTGAGAAGGGCAAAACCTATAGGGTATTTCCCAGTGACCAAGGACTTTGAAATTTATCAAGAAGCAATGTCTCTCAGCAGAATCCAAACTGCCTCCGTGGTCTAGTGGCTAGTGCCATGGGCTCCCGATCCGGAGGTCCTGGGTTCGATTCCCAGGGGGTAAAACACAAAGTTGATATTTGAGAATTTATCACTTTGTGAATTTTTCCCCAGTTTGGGTAGGACATTGCAGGCTGAATCACCTGATTGTCCGAAAAGAAAAAGATTTCGTGCTTCGGAGGGCACGTTAAGCCGTCGGTCCCGGTCGCTGTCTTTGATAGTGGTCGTTACACAAAACCATGTCAGAGGCCTGATAGTTGTGCTACTAGGCGGTTTAAAAACTCTGACACCAGGGTTCATCGGGTCCATAGACTCGATACCTACTCGACAGAAGAAGAAGAAGAAGAAGAAGCAGAATCAAAGGAAAAAATCCGAAATCTATATTATGTATCCTAGGTTCTAATTATCAGTTGAGACTTACAGTTTTCTCCGAAGATAGTAAATAATTTGGAAGTAGATATTATTATCCACTATATCTTGGGTTCTAATTGAGTTGAGACTTTGCGTTATACAAGACAGTTCAGTTCTTTTTTCCTTTTTTTAAATGGTTATACACTTAAAACTTAGCAATTAACTAATTTATAATATCCTAGGTTCTAATCAACAGTTGAGACTTAGCGTCTTTTGCCTTTTTATACGTATATATATTTTATTATTATTTTAGTTCTTTTGTGTGTGTTTTTTGTCAGTTATCTTATTTTTAACTTTCTTTATTTTTAAATTTATCACCAGACGTTTAACTGTTTTATGATGATGAGGACGGCGAGTTCCTTATGTTCCCTGCGGAGTGTCCGTCCATAGACTCCGTGAAGATAACTGTGAGGTGGCCTGAGGTCAATGGGGCATTTGTTTTGTAGAAGTACAGTTTTGGGTACTCGGGATTATCCCGTAGTCTGCCTACGAGGTAGTTTGCGTGTTTAATTTTAAAATGTAAGTGTGTGCAGTAAAGGCTAGATGATGTCTGTGGAAAGATGCCGCTCCAGCCGAGCCATACATACCGACACAAGAAACTCTCCCGGCAGCGACCTCCAGTGGTCGGTTTGGAAATCACTGAACCGACTTCGCACGCAGGTTGGCCGCTGCAATAAAAATCTGTGTCGGTGGGGCTACAGTAACTCAGAACAGTGCCTTTGTGGTGCTGTCCCACAGAGTATGACTCACCTCCTGAACTGCCCTGCGTGCCCAAACACCTGCACGCTAGAAGATCTTTGGGCAGCCACTCCAAACGCTATTTGTGTGGCAACTTTTTGAGCTGAGATAATTTGATTCGTCGCGACACGCAAAGAAGAAGAAGAAGGAGAAGAAGACTGATGAAAAATGCACCTCATAGGATCCACTGGAAACCTTTTTTCGTCGGTCTGTCGGTCTGTAGAGGCGGATGTTTTCGTTATCTCAATAGTGCAGCTACTAGTGTTGGTAGTCATAGTCAAAGTCAAATCATTTATTTCCAAATAGATTCCTAAAAACACTTTTAGAAAGTCACAAGCAAGTTTATTACAAAGAAAATTAAATTATATCTATGTCACAAAATGAAGAAGAAGCATTAGAAACTCGCACTTTGCGCCCCTCCCTTCGTTTTATCTTATTCTTACTTTTGTCCTTCTTTTTGTTCAAAATAGGGTTTGTGACCGCAATGTGTGCAAATTTCTTAGGCTTCACTGAAATATCAGAGCTCCAGACATCTTTGTCATTAGTATAGTCATCTAACTTATAATAGGCTTTCCTACATAATGTGTTTTTAATAGTATCTTTAAATAGATTTTCTGACAAATTTAATATATGGTCAGGTATTTTGTTATAGTATTGTATACTTAGACCTAAAAATGATTTTTTTACTTTAACTAACCTAAACGGGGGTTGGTCAATTTTATTTTTGCTTCTAAGGTTCTGGTTATGCCTGACACCATTTTTGGTAAAACTATGGTAACTTAATACAGGGCCAGATGTTCCCTCAAACCCGGAGGAGTTATTCTCCCTGAAGGCGAGATTAAAGCTGCCGGTTCGGTTCGGTTCTGTTGGGTTCGGTTGGGTTCGGTTAGGTTAGGTTTTTTTTTATGTTTCTCCAATTTCCTCTAACATGGTGATCAGAGACTTTGTAAGGCGAAACACCGACTTCGACGGCCAAAATATATATTTTATTAGTCTATTCATGGTAAATCTGGGGTAAAAAGCTCCGGGCAGCTCTGCAATCCTCGATTTTGTCTTACCCTATGGACATTTACATTGCAATTCAACATTCATGGGATGGAGTGGGATGTGTCTAGGTTACATACAACGCTGGGGTACAAAACCATACTGTCTTGGGTTAGCCTTTGGGAGGATGTGCCATTTTATTCGCCTTATCATAGCCTTTTCCAGTATTTTTCGACAGTACATTAAGGTTCGAAAAATACATTATGGATCTAGTCAGTAACTGTTTTTTATAGGTTAAAGGTTTTTTATAACATCCGTAACTTTCTGAGCGAACGTACGTATATAATGTTGTGTGAATCCATTTTATATAAATTCTGCAGGAATGCTCAACATCGAGTCTCGCCATCATTTACACCTAGCAACTGTAATGTATGGTAGTTTCATATTTATTATATAGGTAGAGGGTAGTTTGTATTTGTAATGGTAAGCCGGTCATCAATATACTATTCAACCGTTACCTTGTGTCTCATTGCGCTCCCACAAAGAAATACTTCAGTGGCGAGAGGCTGATACGTTTATTTACGCGTGCTAATTAGTGTTCATTAACATGTCTATCGGCAAATTAAGTGCATTTGACATGCAGTCCGGCGTGTGGTCGTCGTATATCGACCGGATGGAGATGTACTTCTTGGCAAATAAAGTGGACAGTGAGCTGTAGCTACCTACTTTAATATCAAGTATGGGGGACGAAGCGTATGAATTACTAGTTAACCTTGCGAGTCCAAAGAAGCCTTCAGAGTTGAGCTATAAGGAAGCTAATGAGTTGATGAGTAATCACTTGCAACCGACGCCATCTGCACTAGCGGAGAGATACCGGTTCAGACAAAAGCGGCAGGCCGCGACGGAGGATGTGGCAGCTTATGTAGCGAAATTAAAAAAGTTATCGCGTAATTGCAAGTTTGGTGAGAATCTTAATGATAATTTACGTGATCAATTTGTTTGCGGCCTCAGGAGCGATTTGATTAGACAACGGTTGTTTGCGGAGGATGACTCAATAACTTTTTCGACGGCGGTGAAATTGGCCAGTTCCTTAGAAGCGGCGGAGAAGAATGCTGCGGAGGTTGAAGGAATTTCTAGTATCCAAAACACGAGTGCGGTGCATGCGATGAGTTTTGGGCCGAACAGAGGTAGCAGCCGGAGGAATGAGGGCAATGGCGGCGGACTGTCACGTAGTGCCTACAATGGCGGCGCGGGAGGCCGTTCTAATAACCGATTTATGGAAAACAGGATTATTCACTGTGCGGCATGTGGAGCTACTAATCATGATTATGGATCATGTCGCTACCGCGATTTTACGTGTAGTAAATGTCAGCGCGTTGGTCATTTGCGACGGGTTTGCGCGGAGCAGCGGGCAAAGGCGCCGAGGCGCGGAGGTCAAAGAGGTCAAGAGAAGCAGCGAGGGGAGCTCCATTTCAGCAATGTGGATCACGAGACGAGTGAAGAAGATGAGGGTCTTGAGGAGCGTTTAAACCATATGGCGCTTGACAACTATAAGGCAGTAAGTTTACCGATTAAAATTGATAGAAAAACTATTTCTATGGAAGTTGATACTGGGTCTCCTTTGTCTTGTGTAAGCAATAAAACCTACACTCAATATTTTTCAAATATTCCCATTGAGAGGGATAGCACCGGAATAAAATTTTATGATGGTTCTAGAATCAAGCCGCTTGGTATTATAAGACCTTTTGTAGAGTATAATCAGATTGAAAAACAATTAGAATTATTTATTATAAATGGCGGTTCTACTTCGTTATTAGGTAGGCAGTGGATTGCGGAACTTGATATTGATGTTCCCAAGATTAAAAAAGAATGTAAGTTAGATAATATATGTTTAGATCATGTTGATAATGAAGTGCGTAATATCCTCGACAGATATAAAGAAGTGTTCAGTGGCGGATTGGGACGGTACACGGGAGGTAAGGCGACGCTCCGGGTGCGCGAGGGGGCGGTGCCCGTGTTCCACCGCGCGCGGCCGCTGCCGTACGCGCTGCGCGAGCGCGTCGACGCCGAGCTGGACGCTATGCTGCGCGCCGGCGTCATCGAGCCTGTCGACTGCTCCGACTGGGCTTCACCTTTGGTGCCTGTTAACAAAGCTGATGGTACGTTACGGATCTGTGCGGATTACAAAGCGACTCTAAATCCTGTTTTGTTAGTTGATCGTTTTCCATTACCTAGAATTGAAGAAGTTCTAGTAGGGTTGAACGGGGCTCAATTTTTCAGTAAGATCGATTTATCACAAGCGTATAATCAAGTAGAGTTAGACGAGTCCAATTTATATACGGTTATAAATTCTCATAGGGGTCTTTTCCGTTATAATAGGTTGGCTCAAGGTTTGTCGTCATCTGTAGGTATATTCCAGCGTATTATGACAAATCTTTTCCAGGGCATCCCTAACGTTCAAGTTTTTCTAGATGACGTAATAGTAGGTGGGAAAACTAAATCGGAACACATTAAGGCGCTCGAAGTAGTTTTTAAGAGATTATCTGATAACGGTTTCAAGCTTAAGAGGCAAAAGTGTGTTTTCTTAGTTGACGAAGTTAAGTATTTGGGCTATGTAGTATCTAAACACGGAGTTAAAGCTGATGAATCCAAGGTTAAGGCAATTATGAAAATCAAAACACCTGGAAATGTTAGCGAGTTGCGTTCTTTCCTCGGTATGGTGAACTTCTTTTCTAAATTCATTAAAAACTTTAGCTCTTTGTTAGTACCTTTGAATAGATTACTAAGGAAGGGAGTCGATTGGTATTGGGATGATGAGTGTAAAAGGGCATTTACGGAAGTAAAACAGGTTTTAACTAGTACTGAAGTTCTCGCGCATTATGACCCTAAACGGCCGTTGATAGTAACGTGTGACGCGAGTGCGCGGGGGGGGGGGGGTGTAGGCGGCGTGTTGTCACAGCCCGGGCCGCGCGGGGAGCGCCCGGTCGCTTATGTATCTCGCTCACTCACTCCGGCCGAAACTAATTATTCACAGATACACCGAGAAGCATTAGCTATTGTATTTTGTATGCAAAAATTCTATCAGTATACTTACGGGAGAAAATTTTTGCTACGCACGGATCATAAACCGTTATTTGGGCCTCAAACGGGTATAGGTACCTACAATGACTGCTAGTCGGATGCAGCGTTGGGCGATAATTCTGTCTGCTTATAATTATGATATAGAATACATTAAAACAAGCGAGAATTGTCCTCCTCACAACTTAAAGGTTCCTTTAAAGGACGAATCTTTAATGCCTGAGCAAACTTATTTGCATTTCGCTCAGGATGCCTTGTTATTAGAATACAATGAAATAAAAAATGGCTAGGCTATATTAGGGATGGTTGGCCCGACGTATGCGAAATAAATAATTTAATGCCATATTTTAATCGGAAAAAGGAGTTTTATGAGGAATTGAATTGTATAATGTGGGGTCATAGGGTTGTTATTCCAGAGGCTTGTCGTAAAAAGGTATTAAAAATTATTCATGAACCTCATATGGGTATAGTGAGGTCTAAAGCGTTGGCACGCAGCTATGTGTGGTGGCCCGGGGTTGATGAAGATGTGGAGCGCGAGTGTCGCGCGTGTGAGGTGTGTGCGACGCAGGCGGACGCGCCGCCACGCGCCGCGCCGCAGCCCTGGCCTTGGCATCCGCGACCTTGGACTCGTCTCCATCTCGACTTCATGGGGCCTATAGCTGGTAAAATGTATCTGGTCGTTGTCGATTCCACGTCTAAATGGTTGGAAGTATTTCACGTTCCCAGTACAGCGGCGAGTAGCACTATTGGTAAGCTTAGGGAATTATGGAGTAGGTGGGGTATACCTAAACAAATAGTTAGTGATAATGGACCACCATTTACTAGCATTGAATTTATAAATTTCGTTAAGTACTGCGGCATTAATCACGTTTTTACTGCTCCATATCATCCGTCATCAAATGGCGCGGCTGAGAACGCCGTAAAGACTTTAAAAAGGGTAATCAAAAAAGCAATTTATGAAAAAACTAGTGTAGATGAAGCTTTGAGCACGTACTTAATGTACTATAGGAATACAGAACATGCCACAACAGGTGAATCACCGTCGTGTATACTTATAGGTAGGCGTTTGCGTACTAGACTCGATGCTCTTAAACCTGATAGAGAGGCAAAGGTAGGAAGAGCACAACAGAAGCAGGTAGATAATGTCGGGGGTACGAATAGGAACATGGGGGTGGGGGATCAGGTTTGGTATCGCCAGTATGTCAAGGGGGAAAAGTGGGCTTCTGGAACGGTAGCTAATAAAACAGGTCCTAGTGATTTTAGCATTTTAGATAATACGGGCAATCATGTACATAGACATGTCGATCAGATCAAACGCAGATCAAAGAGTTCGCTTGTGATCCCCACCGATTTAGCGTCACCTTTACCGCAACAATCAGCTGACACAAATGGCATTATGGGTAGTAGCCAAGAAGCCAGTTTAGTTGAAGATGAGAAGGTTCAGTCGGAGCAGCCGCGAGCGGTTTCGGTGTCGCCGCCTCGAACAGCGCTTTCATCACCGGTCAATAATGATGATCTTTTTACTACGCCTCCTTCCGCCCCTGTATCGGCCCCAGTTCGACCCATTCGTCAATGTAGGTTACGGAACCCTATTAATTATAAGTTAAATAAGTAATTTGAGTTGTAAGTTGTTTTAAGATGAATTAGTGTTTCTTTTAGTTAAGTTAAAGTTAACTATTACGTTATAATGTTTTTGTAAATTATTGTAATGAATTAGAGTGGAGGGATGTAATGTATGGTAGTTTCATATTTATTATATAGGTAGAGGGTAGTTTGTATTTGTAATGGTAAGCCGGTCATCAATATACTATTCAACCGTTACCTTGTGTCTCATTGCGCTCCCACAAAGAAATACTTCAGCAACCTTTTATTTGACACCTTTTATTTGACGTAATAAATCTTGGACAATCTCATTATTTGAGACAGAAGCTTAAATTATCTTTGATACACTTTGGATATGGATTGAGAAATTTGCGGGCGCCATTGGCTGTTTACAAGCATCGAACCATTGCATTCCGTGGTAGTTTCCGCTATCAAGAAACAAAATGCTGGAATGATCTTCCACCTCCAGTAACGAACCTAGCTTCTAAACTCACTTTTAAAAAACAACTTAAGAAGCACTTACTTGAAGTTCAGAAGTTGGGAATTCCTAACGTATATTTGCAATAGTGTTAGCGGTTATTGGTGTGGTGTGCAGCCGAGTCGTTACGGGTTGGACTGTTCTTTATATTTATTATACAATAGCGAAAAATGCCATGGAGGAAAACAAAGCAAGGAACGCCTTACACTTCTCCAGTGTGTAAACATGAGTGGTACAGACAAACTCCCACTTCTCATCATCGGGAAATCAAAGCGACCTAGATGTTTTAAAGGTGTCAAGACTCTACCCGTTGATTATGCCAATAATACAAAGACTTGGATGACCAAGATATTATTTAAAGATTTGTTGCAAAAAGTTGACAAACAAATGAAGATAAACCGAAAAAAAAATCTGCTATTCATTGACAACTGTGCTGCCCATACGGACTTACCAACACTTGCAAACGTAAAAGTAATGTTTTTACCTGCTAACACCACTAGTAAACTTCAACCATTAGATCAAGGCATCATTCACACTTTTAAACGCTTTTATCGCAGAGAAGTCGTTAAACATATTCTTACGAGTCTGGAAGAAAACAGTAGCCTTGACATTAACGTACTTCTAGCTATGAAATTTGCTAGAAAAGCATGGTACTTAGTCAGTGACGTTACTGTCAAAAACTGCTTCAAGAAAGCTGGGTTTTGGAAAAGTACAGATGAACAAGGCCTGCCAGAGGAAAATGATGCTGAAATTGGACCTAGCAACGAGGAATGGACTAAGCTTGTGTCTCACGAATCCAATATGTTAATGCCGAGCTTCGACGATTTCGTTCAAATTGACGACGACGTATCTACCGCTGGAAAACTAGCCGACGACGATATCGTTAATAATTGTGTAAACACCTGTATTGCTGGAAATGACAGTGAAGACGAGGCACAGATTCCGGAAACAGAAATAAAGATCATTCCAATGAAGCTAGCTTTGAATGCGTTGGAGACGGTGCATCAGTACTTTGAATACGCGGCGGTTGTTGATCAAGCAATATTTGACAAAATTTATGAGTTAGAGAAAAACATTCAAAATACAAAAACAGAAACCCAAACGAAATTGACGGATTTTTTTGAGTGCAAATAAGTTTTAAATAAAATAAAATTACATAGTACATGAATTTTTGTTTTGTTTTCGTAAGCATTTAAAAATATATACTTATGTAAATAATATATGTTGTGCATATCATGCACATAATTTTATCATAATAAATATTTACTACATTCGTACTTGCTGTGACTTGTTATTGCAGCGTACCCCTATAAGAGAGAAACGCTACCCATGTACCTGCATTAGCGA
The DNA here is from genome assembly GCA_949820665.1 of Scrobipalpa costella. Classification (NCBI taxonomy): domain Eukaryota; kingdom Metazoa; phylum Arthropoda; class Insecta; order Lepidoptera; family Gelechiidae; genus Scrobipalpa; species Scrobipalpa costella. The sequence continues at coordinate 16,146,194 of OX463318.1, forward strand.
GAAACTCGGGTTAGTGAGAAACCTCTATAAGCGAGAATGAGATTGTGCTCCCTTGAACTCTCGCTTATCCAGGTTTGACTGTAATCACTAATATTATTATTTTAAAATTTGCTTAACATTTTATTACTATTAATATTTATACACAATTATTTCAATATTATGTTAATTAATCAATTATGGATGTCGTCCTGGATTTATTTTAATTATTATTGTAATTTTATAATTATTGTTGCACAAACACGCTCTGACATACAATTTTAAACAATCATTCATCATTCCTTCCTATTTTAGCCGTTGTTCGGCTTTGGCGACTGATCTATTCTTGTCTCCTTTCATGGGTTCTTATATGACTGGTGTAGCGCAGTTTGCTTGTGAACGTTCGGTGGCAGGTGGCGCACGCCAGGATGTTATTAACATAGTTATACAGATATGTTCTACGTGGTCAAATCTTAAGTTCATCCCTTTTTTTGTCGAGATTAACAGTTCTTGTTGTCTCAAAGACCATTGTACTCTCGCGCACCAATTTTCTTCACAAGTTTCGATTTTCCGAAAGTTATTCCCATTTATCAATAAGATGCCAATGCTTGGATCTTTGGTGCATCCAGGTCGCTTTGTATTTAGTTGGCAGTCGAAACCACGTGTTGGTCACTGTTAGGTCAAACTGGGCACAGAAACTCAAAAGCATCTGACCATTGGAGTTCATATTGCATATTTCATAAAGAGCCCGATGGTGTAGTGGATAGGGCCGCTGCCTCCTGAGCGGGAGGTCGTGGTTCGAATCCCACCACGTACTAATGTGATTTTCGGTTTTCGAATTTCATATGTACGTTTATTCGGCGCTTTTTCCGTGCTTCGGAAGGCACGTTAATTTCGTTGGTCCCGGTTAATGTCGTTTAATACCGTAGATATTAGTCGTTAAGCCATGTCAGAGGCCAGTGCTAAACATTGGTGGCTCTAAAACTCTGACCTAATCTAGAATTGGGTCTGGTTTCCCTTCTGGGTTGCGGAGGTCAGATGTCGCTCAGTTTAAAAACCAGTACCCTTGTTCAATCCAATGGATTAGGTAGCCGACCCCGTAAGTTACGGGATAAGGCTAGGGAGACGATGATGATTGTCTATTCCATGACGACCAAGCACTTCCGGCCATGCCTCGTGGTCACTGCCCACACGCGCATTTATGTCTCCCAACAAAAGTATTTGTTCCCGCTGAGGAATGCGACCAAGCACGTTTCTCAAGTCTTCATAGAAAGCCTCTTTAGTTTCGTCGTCGTTAGTCATTGTTGGTGCGTACGCGCTTATAATCGTAACATAGTTGATGTTAACCAAGTGAAGACGCAGCGTCAGTATTCGATCCGAGATATCAAATCAAATCAAATATTTATTTATTTCATAATTTCATAACAATATACATAATGTTACAAATTTAAAACTATAAACTTAAAATATGATACATTGTTATTCAGTTTTGAATGCAGGTAGACGTTTATTTGTGCACCTCACACTAGGCTAGGCCTGTCACGTGGGTGCCGTCGTAAGATTGCCTGCGGAGAATACTGCGACACAAGAACAAAACGGACATGCAATTTATAAGTAACTAGCAGCCCGTCCCGGCTTCGCACGGGGTAGATAATTATTTATTTTTAATTATGGCGGCAGGAGGCTGCCTATGAGGTGATAAACCTGTCCCTCTACCTTAAAGGTTGGCATGAAATTCCCCTCCCTAATTTCTTTCGCCCCGAACGATGTCATCTGAAACAGATTATTGTAACAACGTGCGTTTTTTAAAAAAGTGCGCGGATAGTGTACTATTGTTCGTCAGAAGGCTTTTGATTGGTTCTGGAGGCTCTACGATACTGGGAAGTATTACTTTTCCAGCCGCGCAACACATACCAATTGCTTGGTCTCTCCATTTCTTGGCGGAACATTTAGGGCATATCTTATCCATCGCTCCAATTTGAATGCTGTTTTGATCGGCGTAGTTAATTTGTGGATCGTAGCTGAATGCCGATCTATTGGTGTGAGCTGAAATCCCATCACGCCTTCTAATTGCTACTGCACGTTGTCTCTCTCTCTGTGCCGTAAGTCGTTGCGAGCGGTCACCGCTAGACTCTCGGGCACGTGCCTGTGAGTTTCTGGCTCTCAGTCCAGCAAGCCGCCGCCGCTGCGAGCGTTCGGTGCTAGATTCTCTGGCACGTGCCCTCGAGTCTCTATCTCGGTTTCCAGCAAGGCGTTGTGAACGTTCGGAGCTCGACTCTCGTTCGTAAATCTGAGAAGATCGTTCATTTTGTTCTGCAAGGCGAAGTGAGCGTTCGACACTGCACTCTCTTGCCCGTGTTTGCGAAATTCTTTTTTTAATTCGTAATATCTTTTGAATGGAAAGTCCAATTTAAATAATTTAACACCTATTTTATAGGTAGTTAATTGGTCTTGACCATAAAATAATTTATTTGGATAAGGATTAATATAAACACATAAATAGCATGGTTTGAATTTGGTTAGCATTTTCATTAATGTTTAAAATGAAAAAAGTTGTTGTAGTGACATAACTACAATAGTTGGACATATGCTACCGCGGAGATTTTTGTAGACATTATAATGTTCTTCAATATTGTTGTACATTATTTTGTTCTATCGGTAATAGTTTCGCTAGCAGCGCATTCGACGAAAGACATTTTAAGACTCATTTTTCTACACCTTCCGTTACATTGTTCAAATTTTACCAAGGATCCCTAATTTTTTTCAAAATTAAATGTAGCCTATGTCAAATTGGAAGAATGTAGCATTCTATAGGCGAAAGATTTTTTTAAATCGGCCCAGTACTTTTTGAGCCTATTCATTACAAACATACAAAAATAGGTACAAATCTTTCCTCTTTATAATATTAGTGTAGATAAAATAAAAATTAAAACTAATAAATAATGAAATTAATATATGCATGCAAAAATAAGTCTGTTAAAAAGAAACATTGTGAAATTAGTGGAAATAGTTTTTCGAAAGTATTAAAATTTAATCATATTATACAGTTATTTTAAGAAATTCTTCGGTTTTATCGAAGGTCCAGCTCAATAATAATTTCAGTATAATGCTTTTAGTCTCACGTAGTCCTGTATGTCTTATAATGTACGTACCTTGACGAATATCATAAAAATGCGTATTCAATTAAATGAGATCACTTCTTGATAGTTAATTTTGACAGATCTTTTTCGGATTTTACATTTATAATAGGAGAAGTGTCGTCCCGTCTAACAAATATTTTTGAATGCTTCACCCAAACATGCGATAAATTTAGCTCCTTTTTTAATCCTTCACTTTCGAGAGGAGAAGCTTGTTGTGTAGAGTAAGACGATCGTTGACGTAGATCCTGGAATTTCCTTGAATTCCCAGGAGTGCTGGTGTCATTGAAGTTGTCTTTATTGACATAGCGGCATTAAAATCATTAAAATCCTCTTTGACATAGCGGTTATTAAAACATACAATTAAGGGCTTGATTTTGTGAAAATCATGGGATTGTACACGTGTAATAAACTTATCTGATATTTCGAGACGGGATACTAAGCTCGTTTACCAATCGCACATATAAGATCTGTTAGATTTTCATTCTTAGTCTCAGGAACGTATTTAAGTTCGACATTATTAAGTCGATCCCACTGATCGTTATCACTCATGTTGCTCATCAAGATGTCCATCTGAGACTGAATACGAGCCAAGAGAGCCCTGTTCTTTTTTTGCTGTCTCGAGTTTCAGAACACGGTTCTCTACTTCGCTCAGCTGGTTCGTAAATTCCTGGATAGCTTCATTTGTAGCTCTAGAAGTTCCCTGCAAGGTTTCCAAGCTCTCCTTGAGATGCCTTACATCCTCCTTCAAAGATTCGAGAGGGGAAAGTTTATCAGAGAGCGCGGATCTCTCTCAGTAGGGTCTCATAATTACGGTCACCCAGTATGTCGGATTCATTAGGTATCTTTGCAGCAGTAGAAGGCAGCTGAACTTGGTTGCGCGATGCACCAGTGGCGGAAAAATCGACTGATTTTTAGTAATCAATGGCGGGGTAGGATTTCGCTGTTGATTAGGGTCCTTAATAGGTGTTTCATCGTCATTTCTCGGAGTTGGTTTGCACTCAGGGCATTTCCAAGCTACTTTGAATCGCGGGAGCTTTTTCAAGCTCACACACCCGTAGTGGTATAAGCCTGCGACCGCATTGAGGACAGGTTATTTTATCAGTAATAATGATGACCCGATTGCATCCTGCACATAAACTAATTCTTCCTCTGTGTTGCGTTCCGCTTGCAAATAATGTAGTATAGAAGGTACGTATCGCTTAGCTGTCGTAGATAGCGTGGTACGGAGGTATATTTAGCCGATGGTCAGTCCTTTTGCGATTTTTTCTCTTGCTCTAAAAACCCGCTAGGGGAGCACCTTACGGCCATAGACCACAAGAGGAAACAGGAGCCACCGATGGTTTGACTTAAAAGTGAAAGGCGATACTTGTGACCAATCGTGCGAGACACCGATCGCCCGTGTTGAGGTCGTAGCCCGGAGATCTCATCAAGTTGGTTGCCTCCGAACACTCCGTCCAGTGACAAAGACACTAGAGGCTGGTGTAAACTGCGTTAGCCAAGGGGTCTAGTTGCTTGGTTTCGCTACAGACACGTCTGTTCACAACGACTCATAGCGTCGAAAAGAGAAAAACCTAGAAATGGTGTCAAGTTCATATCTTATTAATTTTGCATTTTTTCATACTAATAAATTGCAAGTCCTTCTGACGACCGTTTTACCTGTTGGAAAATTCTAGAATTTGACCAAAAGTAGCTAGACCTAATGGTTAGTCAGATTCCAACTGGAAAATGTATTCTAACAAGTATTTTTGCCAGTTTTTAAGATAGTCATAAACTACGTCACCTAGAATTGTCATACATATTTTTCTTATAATAATCTGAAAAGAAATAGTTTTCCATTCAGATCCTAATTAGTTTCTAGCTAGATTTAAGTAAGAAATATTGTAATTCTGTGTCAATTTGATAGAAAATTAAATGTCTGAATCCAAGCGCCGGCAACCGGGCGGGATCCCCCCGCCGCGCTCCCCGCTACCCGCCCGCTAGCTTCTCCCGCAAAGTAGGCGGTCATTCGGAATGCCTTATCGTTCCGAACTTTCTTTGCCTCGACAAACCAACTTGCTCGTGTGCACACATTCACGCTTGCAAATTTGGGGGATATTGATGATGAATATCCTCCCAAATCGCACCGATAGCTCGCCTCGGCGAACCTGGAGAAGAAGCCTTTAAAAACCGGATAGCCGTACGGGAAGAAACACCACTTCTAGCCCCCGGGGCCCGAACGTATCGGGGAAATTATCGGGAAAAACATTAGATTTAACCCTGAGACCGGAGAGAAGTTCCGTGTCATACAAGACTACCTGGACAACCTCAACAAGACTGAGGGATTCAGCTGGTGGGGCTACACCCTCAAAGAAGACCGAAGACTTAAAGTCGCCATCCGAGGCCTACCAGTGCAGACGGACTCGGAAGACATTATCAAGGCTCTAAAAGAGGCGGGGGTGAACGCGACCTACTGCAAGGCCATCAATGGGCGCGCGGGACGCCCAGGATGTGTATACTTTGCGGAGATCGAGCGATCCCCTGACTTCGACCCAGCTACTGTCTGGGATATAAAGGAGCTACTCTACATACCAAGGATTAAGATGGAACCATGGCGTGGAAAGAAAGGAGTGCCCCAATGCCACCGCTGCCAAGGTTTCCGCCACAGCTCGCACAATTGCCACAGAGTGCAGCGATGCGTGAAATGTGGCGAAAACCACTAAGCACACGAATGCCAGAGAGCGAGGGAGGATCTACCAACCTGCGCCAACTGTAAACCGAACCAATAGTAGCTATCCCGTGTGGCAGAAAGAGGCCAGAAACAAGAAACCCGGCATCACTGCACGCACTGGACTGGGAGCCCCCAGTGGTGCAAAATACGGTGCAAGAATCGGCAGGGTCAACTCTGATGGCCCCTGCGAATGACCCCCCTGCCCGCGGATCCAGCGGGCAAAAAAAGAAGGCCAAGCGAAGCGGCCAAGGCTGCCGAGCAGTAGCTACCCGAGACCACACCAAAGCCCAAAAGACATCCACCAGCACTGACAGGAAGCCAGCCAGAGCTCCAGAGTGACCTCCTCCACACTATGGAGACATTACAACAGGTGCTGACCGCGGCCATTGCAGGTGCTCGCGTAAATACCGTAACCCTCAAGGCAGCCATCACCAACAAGACCAGAAATGTCTAAGCCTTTGAGAGTAGTCCATTGGAATGCCGAAGGCATCGGGAAGAAGGTGAAGCTCCTGAAACTTTTCCTGAAGGAACAGGATGTGGACGTGGCACTCATCAGCGAGACGCACCTACGACCAGTCGACCCATTGAAGGTGCCCAATTACCACACCTACAGAAAGCGCTCACCCGTAGATGGCAGTGCATACCGGGGGCTAGCAGTGCTGGTGAAAAAACGTGTCATACACCAGCCCATCGACCACATACATCTCAAGTCGATCTACGCACTCGGTGTGCAACTGCAATACGGAAACGATGACCTCCAATTATTTGCCGCCTACAAGGTGCCATGCGACAAGCTCCAGGTCGAAGATATCCGCAGGCTTTTGCAGTCCCCCGCAACTACCATCATCGCGGGGGACCTGAACGCGAAGCACACGGCCTGGAACAGTGGCACCTGCAACGCAGTAGGGAACGCCCTGTAGGCGACTGCCTGGACCACGACTATGACGTCAGTGGGCCAACAGAGGTGACACGCCACTACCCCAGGAGCCCACTCATGGACGACGTGCTGAACATTGTCATACATCGTGGCCTACGCAGACCGCCGTACCAAGTGGTGCTGCTTGACCTCCCATCGGACCACTGACCTGTCCTCCTAGTGCTATCCGAGCTCCCGACTCGGGTGGCACTACCGGCACTCAGGACCCGCACCAACAGGGAGAACTTTGCGAGCGAAGTCCTGAGGACGCTGACACCAAGGCCGCTTGTAACTGCCCAGGATATGGAGGAATCCACATGGGAGCTGACCACCGCAATCCAAGTCGCTATCGAGACATCATCTCACACCAGTCCGGCTCGCGAGAGGCTAACGCCGCTGCCAGCCCGGATATAGGCACTAATCAATGAGAAGCGAGAGATCAGGAGGAGGTGGCAGCATATCCTGCTCTCAAGACCAAGCTAAACGAGCTGATTGATCAATTCAGAACAGAGCTCACCTCACACTCAGAAAAATTATATTTGGCTTAAGTTAATAAGCGCGCAACTAACTTAAAAATCTATATGGGGCGTCCCTTTTCGCGTTGTCGAAAGTTGGCGGTACGTTGCGGCGGGAGGTTGCGAAACTTGCGAAACAAAGCGCAATAGACTGTTGACCTATATACGTATTGAGGTTATATAATAATTAAAATACGATTGTAATTGTGTAAAAATGTTTCAAATCCTAGGTATTGATCACAGATTTTCACATAATACGCTGAAAAATTAAGTACTTATTTTAATTGGAGGACGTCGAACGGTCGATACGGAGCGGACGCTATTTGTTCACGTACCATTTCAAAAATAAAATTACTAGTTTAATCTTCGTATCCATATACATGTGTAGTATTTTCGGAAAGCCTATGTGTACAGTGTTGGGAAAGTGACATTTGTTTTGGAAAAGTGACTTCCTGGCAACAATAATCAAGTGATTTAATTCGGACAGATAACCATTGTAACGGCCATTATAACCCGGCCGTTTCACGGATACAAGTCCGTGAGTGCAAGTTACCTGTCCCTTGCTTGCTTTCACAGCTAGCAGCGCTTTACAAACAATATACCCACAGCTCACGGCAATCATTTACCTAATGAAATTTGCAAGAATCCTATTTCGAATGACGTCCTGCTGATATGTGTTCTATGTAAACATTCTCACCACCATGGTTGCGTTAACATATCCAGTGACTTGTACTTAAGACAGGCACACGAACTCAAAATGTCGTGGAAATGTCCAGCGTGCAACAACGTTTCCACTAATCGTAGAAGTGATAGAAATATGACCGAACATGAGCTGAACATGTCCTGTGATGATGCAGGTGCTGGAATCGACGCCTATGATATGAGTCAGGTATTCTCTACACGACCACTGATCGCTCGTCAGCACCATGGTGGTAACACGTTATCTCTTGACGCTATAGCCGAGTTATTCGAGTCGAAACTTCATGATAACAAGTCCGAAATTCTGAAGAAGCTAGATGACAACAAATCTGATATTATGCGTCAAGTCAAAGACCAGTTGCGTACAGTTTCCGAAAGCATCAAGGCGGAGCTCACAGCGACTGTCGAGTGTCTGGCATCGAAAGTGCACGAGCTAGAACAAAAATTATCTGATCAGGAGCAAAATAAAAAACACTTGGAAAGTGAAAATATGAATATGCAATCCCAGCTAGAGGAAATAAAACATAACTCGCCCAATGAAAATTATGCAGAAGTTATTAGTACACTACGCAATGAAATTAATGAACATCAACAAACTACGCTGCTAAAAGACATCGAAGTGTCAGGTATTCCTGAATTTGACGGGGAGTCTACAGTGCATATAGTCACCACACTTGGCTCTAAGCTAGGTGTAACAATCACAGCTGAAGATATTGTAAGTGCAGAGCGGGTTGGTGTGCGAGGGCGTGATAGTGGTTCCAGCAGCGGAGCTCGAGATGACGGAGACCTGACCGGGAACGCTAAGAAGCGGGCACGAAGACCGCGACCCATCATCGTGCGACTGGCTCGTCGATCCCTACGCGACAACCTCATCAAGCAGGCGCGTGTGCGCCGTGGAGCCGACACGGCAGACCTAGGGCTCCCTTCACACACACCCATGAAATTCTTTATAAATGAAAGGCTTACCAAAACAAACAGAGTCATCTTCGGAAAAGCGCGGGATACTGCACAGACACTAGTTTGGAAATTCGTATGGACACGAGAAGGCAGGATCTTCGCGAGACGCACGGAGTCCTCAGGTGTTCTACGTCTGCGGTCTCAAAACGATATTGATCGCATCTTCACTGTTATTCGCGAAAATCAGCAATTATAACTAATAGATTACTTTTGTGCATGTTAATTATTGTTTACTTTCTTATTTTACTATTACCTAATTCACACAACCTCGCTAATTATTGCTTTTGTACCTACACATTATCTAACCTGAATGAATTTTACTTGTCAAGCCCTAATGTGATTTTTGTAAGTGCTGTGTCAGAGAAACTAAGTAGATGCATCCTATGGTTACTATTAGCTTACGTCAGTAATATTATAGTACACACATTGATATTTACATTACATGATATATATCATTTCTTATTTATGTACACTCGCATATTACAAACCCTTAAACGGTTCACTACTTATTTTTCCCAACAACATTATTCCTCTTCGTATGTAAAACTGTCACCTACAGGCCCCTAAAACACATCACTCAAGCAACTTTGAATAAAAAATTGTTAAACCTTAACCTAAATGACTTACTATCCTGTCATGATGTGGACACAGTAGTGTATAATGTAACACTTGCACTTATTGCACTGTATGACATCCATGCCCCTAAAAAAACTATCACCATAAAAGACCGCCTAATTCCTTGGATAACCAGCAACATACGCTACCTCATGCAATTGCGAAACGCTGCTAAGGATAAGCACAGAGCTACTGGTGATGATATACACATGGACCAATACAAGGAATTAAAGAAACTAACAAATATAAGTCTTTTTGCTGAACGTCGGGCTTATTTTGAGCAAAATATTAATAAAAATATATCCTCACCCAAAAGTTTGTGGAAAAACCTTAAAAGCACTGTACTACCTGACCCGAAAAAACATATTGAATTACCTCATCATCTGTTAAACCCTGAAAACATTAATACCCACTTTCTCCAGATACCAGGAGAGAACTATGTATCCATATCGGAACTGACTTTCTTTGAGTGAAACAGAGCGGTTTCTTCTGAGTTCAAACTCACACCAGTCACAGAAAATTACGTAGGCAGTCTTATACTTCAACTAAAATCCAACGCGCAGGGTTTTGAACGTTTAAGTAGGGACATGGTTCTACTTGCGATGCCCCATTGGTTGCCTATAATTACTAAAATCATTAATCTCTCAATTAACACTAACACCTTCCCCTCGCTGTGGAAAACAGCTGTAGTCCGTCCGATTCCTAAAGTGAACAGTCCTAAAGATACTAAAGACTTGCGTCCAATAAGTCTACTACCATTCCTCTCAAAACTTTTAGTGAAAATTGTATACCATCAAATGATTGATTACTGCGAGTCTCAAAATATTCTTCCGGATCATCAATCAGGTTTTAGAAAAGGACGAAGTACTGCAACGGCACTTACTGATGTGATTGATAATATTCTCTCTTTCCGTGACAATAGCTTTGCTACCATACTTGTGCTTCTTGACTATTCCCGCGCATTCGATTGCATTAATATCCCGTTACTTCTATCTAAAATGGCATATTACGGTTTTCACAACTCCACCATCAAGTGGTTTAATTCTTACTTGACTGGACGTTCCCAGGTTGTGGAAATAACTAAACCAAATGGTTCAACCCTTGCTTCTCGTAAAAGTCTCGTAACTAGAGGTGTGCCACAAGGATCGATACTTGGGCCTCTTCTATTCATTCTGTACACTGCTGATATCACAAAATGTATACAAAACTGCAAATACCACCTGTACGCAGACGATCTGCAGATGTACTTTCCCATAGATAAATTCCAATTCAGTGACTCCATTGATATGATCAATGATGGCTTAAATCGCGTTGCACTGTGGTCTAAAAGAAATTGTTTAGTGCTCAACCCATCTAAATCCAAGTATCTGGTCTTAGGGACTGAAAACCAAATTTCTAGTTTAATCTTACTTAATCCTAACATACTCATGCAAGGGGTGATCATCGAACGCGTAGAGAAGGCCCGAAACCTAGGTGTTCTGATGGATGGGGGTTTGCATTTTGAAGATTATGTTCTCGACTTGGTTCGTCAGTGTTTTTACCGTTTGAAAGTTCTATACAGGATCCGTGACTTTATTAGCACAGACATCCGCATTATGCTTTGCGATGCTCTGGTATTATCGAAATAAAATTACTACATCACTGTTTACGGACCATGTCTCCTTGCCAGAACTCATAGTAACATTCAGCGAGTACAAAATGCATGTGCCAGATATTGTTTCAATATCCCACCCCGGACTCACGTAACACCATATTTACGGAATTCAAAGATGCTTAAAATGGCCGAGCGACAGAAACTTTTCTTGGCAACTCTCATGTTTGGAGTGATAAAAAACAAAGTACCTGATTACCTATACCAGAAACTAAGTTGGCGCTCCTCTCGTAATAACGACCGAATCCGGACCTGTGTCCCGCCACTGCTCATTCCCCGTCATCGAACTGCTGCTCTTCGCTCCAGTTTCAGATACAACGCTGCCAAGGTATGGAACAATATACCGCCACCAATTAGAAATATACCCACATTAAGTGCCTTTAAAAATAAATATAAAGCTTTCCTTACTGATGGCGTTATAAGAAACGAGGCGTGTATCTGAGTCTGCAGTACAAGTTTTTTTTTATTTTTTTATTTTATACAGTCCGTCCTGCCACTGACATTAAATACACTATTTCTGTATTCTATAGGTAGGTACACATACATTGTTTTATATAACATTATCTAATTTATGTAAGGATATAATAGGTACGATAGTATATAAATATAACTATGATATTATTATTGTTTACTCATGATTATGTATGTAAATTTATATCCATCTACTCAAATTGTTATTTTATTATTATCTATGTATCTCCTCTAAGGTATTACGATATTAAAATATATTAGGTAGGTACATGATCACGTCACGTCATTCTCCGTAGCGATTCCGACCGGTTGTCACCACGTGGTGCTGGCAGAATACCAGCGTCGTGGCTTCTGCTGCGACTTATGCTGAATCTATGACTTATGCAGTATATAGCATAGCAGTTGTAGTAATGGTTATACGTTGTTTACATGTTTCACACGTTGTTGTAATTAATAGTGTTACCTGTTTTAAGATATTTTGTATACTGTTCTATGATTATGTTGTGTTTTGTACTGTGAAACGGAGAATAAAGTGTTTTCTATTCTATTCCATTCTAAACTGGCTTGCCGCGCTGTCAGGGACAAGATGTCGCCCTACCTTCAGCCCCACCAATTGGGTTTTGCCACCGCTCTGGGGTGCGAGGCGGCCATTCACGCGACCCGTGCTTTTCTTTTGAATGACAGTTCCGAAAAAGTCTTAGTCAAACTTAACATAAGGAATGCATTAAACTCAATTGAACGGGATTCGTTGCTGTCAGAAGTCCGGGACCACCTACCGTCTCTGTACCCCTACTTGTTCCAATGGTATTCAAATCCTACGAATTTGTTTTGCAACGAAGAGCTCATCGCTTCACAAGTAGGGGTACAACAAGGAGACCCTTTGGGTCCGCTGATTTTCAGCTTAGCGATCCACAAGGTAGTACTCTCTTTGAAATTACCTCTGAACGTGTGGTACCTGGACGACGAAAGTCTTGGTTCCCACCAAAAAAAACTTGGTTGGTTGGAGCCCGGAAGTGGTCCTGGAGGATCTGGCCGTTGTCGCACCTGCTTTAAAAAACTTGGGTCTGGAGGTAAACAGCAGCAAATGCGAATTTTACGCTGGCTCAGTTTCCCCCGCATTATTTGCACAGTTCTCCTTTCTTGTCCCGGGTCTCAGATTGCTACAAAAAGACTCTGTCAGTTTACTGGGGGCTCCTATCTTTGTGGACGGGGTTCAGGACTGCATTCGTACTAAGACGCAGACATTGTCATTTCTTGCGGAGCGCCTGGAACACCTTCCCGCCCACGTAGCGCTGATTTTCTTGAGAGCTTGTTTCGCGATGCCTAAACTCACGTACGTGGTGAAAACTGCGCCTTCTTGGACTTGTCTGGATGAAGTTTCAGCTTTCGACAGCGTTTTGAAATCCACACTGGAGAAACTTCTCAATGTGCAGTTGTGCGACCACCAGTGGCTGCAGGCCAGTTTGCCTGTCCGGCATGGAGGGCTGGGCATACGCCGTCTAAAGGAAGTCGGGTCAGATCGCGTTCTTGGCCTCCTCTCATGGGGTTGTGGATCTCGTCACTCGCATTATTCCTTCTGAAGGTGATGGGATCCGCATTCCCTATGCTGATCAGGCCTTGGACGCATGGCGGGTGTCGTGTCCGGATTGTGATCTGCCCTCTACGCCGGACAGACAGAGGGCTTGGGATAAGCTTTCATGTAAAAGCTTTCTTAAGGGACGGAGCTACTGGTGCAAATCTTGCCCGCCTGCGGGCTGCCGCTGCTCCCGAATCAGGTGTCTGGCTTCACGCCTTGCCGTCCCCGTTTATGGGCCCGTTGCTGGACAATGATTCGTTGAGGATTGCGGCGGCTCTCAGGTTGGGATGTGACTTATGCGAACCTCACCAGTGCGTTTGTGGAGGTATGGTCGAGGCAAATGGCCATCATGGCCTTAGCTGGGCGCGCTCTGCGGGCAAGCTATCCCGTCACCATGCCATCAACGACATTATCAGACGGGCGATGGTATCAGAGGGCGTCCCTTGCATCTTGGAGCCCCCAGGACTCAACCGATCGGATGGTAAGAGGCCCGATGGTCTTACGCAGATTCCATGGGCACGAGGACGTAGCGTCATTTGAGATGCGTTTGTACGTATGCGGCGTCACATTTGAAAAGGACCCAGCGGGAAGCAGGAGCAGCGGCGGAGACTACCGCTAGCCTTAAGCGTGCAAAGTACGCCAACCTGGAGTCTGCGTATGATTTCGTCCCAGTGGCTTTTGAGACGGCGGGTACGTGGTGCTCTGATGCGAAGGAGCTGGTGCGCAGCGTAGGCCAGCGCTTGAAGGACCAGGGGTCAGATCCTCGCGCAGCCTTCTTTCTCGCTCAGAGGATCTGTCTTGTTTTTTTCGAGTTTCAACCTCTTGACTCCATACACCGGGCATTCGTTCAGGACGTGCTCGATTGTCTGCTCAGCGTCCGGGGAGCACTGACATCTGGGGTCATCACAGCGCTTGAAACGGTAGAGGTACGCGGCGTTCCAGCCATAACCGGTCCACGCTTGAGATTTCCAGTAGGATACGCCAATTTTCCCTATAAATCGGAACGCCTCGCGTATGTCCGGAAAGAACAGCCTGGTTATCCTGCCTTTCTCGGACGCGGAATACTCCTCTTGCCAGGCGTCCAGGGTCCGTTGGCGTATCACCCTTCTGGCATACGAAAGAGGGAATCTGTCGTAGTCTGCAGCTGTTTTTTTGCGGAGGGCAGCATCTTTTGCGAGTTGATCGGCGCGCTCGTTTCCAGCCGTGCACACATGAGCGCGCACCCACCACAGATTTACGATGCAGCCCTTCTCAGCTGCCCGCGACAGACTCGACCTGACTTGGTTAACTAGAGGGTGCGTGGATCGCGGGTTTGCTCGCTCTCCTAGTAGGGAGGATCCGTTACCGTCAGCCGGACCGCTTGGCAAACTGCGAATAACTCCGACTGGTACACGGTGCAGTACGGTTGCGGTTGATTTTTCTTGCTCAGCACTCTTGTCTTCGATCGATAGCCAGATTCTCCTTAGCGTTCTCCTCCTGCAACATGTAGTCAAAGAGATGTTTCCCCAGGCCGTGCCGCTAGCGGTCCTCGCGCACGTAGAAGTCCAGCACGCACAGTGCCTCCACCTCGCTAACCACATCGCACTCGTCGAACAGAAACAGACGCTTGGTGCCCACCTTCAGCAGCGCCACCACCTCGCCAGCGCCACCTTTGACTCCTGATTCTTTGAACAGGTACAGTGTATATGAAGGAGAATTGCGGAGTTTCTCTGCTGTTGTGATGACGCTTTTTAGACCCTGAGCTGCAGCTGACTGCTCACCAAGAGTGTCTATCACTTTGGCCAGGCTTCCCTGCATCACTCTGGTGATGCGCATGTCGCCACGCAACCCAGGCGGCAGCAGCGTATGAGTAATTTTAGTGATCACTTCCCGCAACATATCATTTACAGGCACGACCAACTCCATATCGAAAAGACTGGATTTGAAGACCTCTCGAACAGTTCAACAATTACTGAATAGAGTCACTTAGTTTCGTGACGCGACAATTGAAATATTAATTACAAATGATTCTAAAATAGTGACTTAATATAAATGAAATTAAACAACAGGACGTACGGTAAATGCGGTTAGGTTAGGTTCTTTTTATAATGTCCTCTGGCAATGATATTCAGAGACCTTATCTTACTATAATTATAATTGTGACTGACAGGGAAATCCTCATGGACGCCTGGGAAGGGAGGGCCCAGGCACTGCCGGACTCTTACCGGCTAAAACCTTGTGGATCGCAATTTTACAGGGATTTTTATTACTTCTGCTTATAAGCTATCTTAATTTTTATTTCAGACTTTACTTTACCTTTATCTTACGATAGTAATAGAAGAAGAAGAAGAAGAAGAAGAAGTAATAAGTAAGTAAGTTTATCTTACTATCGTAAGATAGTATTAGTTATAACATTCTTATGACTACTTTTAAGTACATACTATTCATTATTATTTAACTAAATTTAATTACCTAAACATGATATACATATATAGCAATATATGTAAACAACATATTACTGATATTCTATTTATTGTTCTTAAAAAAAAACTATTTTTGTAATTGCTGTACAGTAATCTACTAATATACAGCTAGTTTTCTTATTACTGATAATTTCAGTAACACTTTCTGCACTAATCTTTTGTTTTAGTCGTTGCTCTGCATTGTATTTAATCAAGCCATATCTAATAATAATATGTCATTTATGTCAGATTATTACAATCCATACAGTCAATCAAACATTTCTGAAAAACTTAATCCTAGTTTAATTTTAATTAGATTAAAAGAAAATTAAAATTGAATTAATTAAAAACAAATTAAATTTACAATCAAATAATTAAGTAAGAATAACATTATTGTCACCTAACAAAAACAATCAGTTAAATTAAAATTAAAGTTATTAATTTTTAAATTAGATTATAACAAAAACAACTTTTTGTTTTGGCGGGTAGTCGTGGCAATAACACTAGCTTTTGTGTCTTCTGCATAGTTTAATTAAATAAAAATACTTACTGTGTTTATATTTACAAATGAATTGCACTAAGTAACCTAGCAGTATATCATCACTAGCCGCATAAAATAATTCTCCACATCACAAGCATATTTCATCACTTTTTGGACTTGGACTCTACAGAATTTAAAAACTTTATCTGCAGTGCACTCACTAAGCTCACCCAACAGACTAGCTTGTTATCCCTTAGTTTGAAGCGTCAGGAGACTTTCTCGAGACGAAAGGTCCTTCTTTTTCACGGTATCGCTGAAAAGAAGGAAGATAAATTAGATGAAGTAATTTCTAAAATAATATCCAACCAAATCAAGTTGACAGAAATTACCAGTTCGGATCTGCAAGCTTGCCACCGACTAGGATCCCGTTCCACTAAAGCTCGCCCATTACGCGTGCGTTTCCGTGACCTCGACAAGCGACGGGAAGTGTGGGTCTCCAAAACGGCACTCAGGAACACAGGGATCGTCATATCCGAGTTTCTGACCAAGGCTCGGCACGATGTGTTTCTTGCAGCACGCAAGTACTACGGCGTCAAGAGTTGCTGGTCATCGGAGGGCAAAATCCACGTTCTTTTGCCGGATAAGTCTCGACGAAAGATTGAGGTTATGGGCGATCTTCAGGAACTGATGCGATCGCATCCTGTATCTCCTGCAGCCAAAACCTGCCCGAGGCTCCGAAAGCGGCGAAGGTTAACTTTCCCTCTGTGGGATCAGAAGCTGCGAAGCAGGGTAAACCACCTACAACGGCTACAAATGCCTCTTATGGTATGAGGAGGGTAAAAAAGTGAACTGGTGTTTATTCCTATGTCCATGATCATCCGCTTTTGGTAGTGTTATCTTTTGTTTACTTTTTGTTTTACACTTCCAGTACTTAGATATCATCTTAATTGATATTTTTTTTTCCAAAATTATAGGTTACAAAACCAAAATTTTACTCAAAATATCATATTTATTTCAATCAATTTGTCAATGTCAAATGTAATATTTAATTGTTTTCTTTTATTCTCTTAATGCTGCGTTCCGAAACTTCACGCTTTGCAGTGTTACTTCGAATTTTCACTTCTTTCTCGAAACGTTTTTGAGATAATACTCTTTTATAAATTATTTAGCTGTTTCTAGGACTGTGTCCTATATCTGTTTGTGATGGATCCTTTTCCACAATCTGCGGTTAGTGCTGATAGCTGCTGCTGCAAAGTAAGAAGCACATAATTGTGCCTCCTGCTTTACTTAAGTTTATTATTAGTAATTATATTGGTTAGGTATTTATATTTGTAATATTTATATGTACGTTTATTATATTGTATTATTATAGTTATGGATGACAATATACTCGAATCAAATGTTTTTTCTCATGCTCTTCGTCGTCAGAGCTCCTTTCTGGCGCTAACAGTGATGGTGATGGCTCTACTTCTACCTTTATTTTTGTTCACGATCAGGTAAATACTGTTTTTTCTCCCTTCAAAAACAATTTCAATGTGTGTCACATCAATGCCCAAAGTATTTCTGGTCACTATCATGATTTTCCAGCCACTTTTAGCAACACTCCCGTCGATGCAATTCTTATCTCAGAATCTCATTTAAAACTATCTCTTCTTTCTACTCAATATATCCCCGGTTTCAAATTAATTCGAAATGATCGCACGGACAAGGGATGCGGTGGTGTCGCTATCTACCTACGCGCTGATATAGTGCATAGTGTTGTCAATGTGTCCCCGAAGACTACAAGAAAATACTGCTCGCGGTTTTTTATAGTCCTTCTATGCATATAAATTATTTTAATTCATTAGAAAATTTGCTAGGAACATACTGCCCTAACTACGACCACATTCTCCTGTTAGGCGACTTCAACACCTGTCATATTAAAAACAACTACCGTACACAGAATCTGCAAAATCTCTTGTCCGCGCTTAACCTTCATATTCTTCCTTTCTCAGCAACGCATCAAGCCCCTCATCAGGTTCCATCTCTTCTAGATCTAATGATTACATCTTTTCCTGACAAAATAGCTTGTCATGGTCAATTCCCTGCTCCCTTTTCTCATCATGACTTAATCTAACTTTTAAACCCAAATTTACGTATTTGCGTAATTTTAAGGGCATTAATCTGGAGGCGTTGAGGCGGGATGCTTCAGCTATTGATTGGACCTTAGTTCTTAATGCTGACAACATTGACACGAAGCTTCGGTTGTTGTACTCAAATGTCATGGGCCTTTATGATGTTCATGCACCTATTAAGAAAATGAAGCTCAAACATGCTCCAACACCATAGCTCTCAAAGGAGATTACTGATTTAATGTTTAAGCGGGATAGGGCAAAAAAGCGGTATAAAAAGCGGCCTACTGAGCATACCTTTTCTCAATTCAAGTTGTTGAGAAACCGTTGTAGTCTTATGTGTAGAGATGCGAAAAGACGCCTCATTCATAACTCCATTGATAACTGCAATCCTGCACAAGTTTGGAAATTTCTTAGGACACTTGGTATTGGTAAATCGCCAGCTACCCCGAGGGGAGCTCTCGATTTAAACACACTTAATTTGCATTTCTCTTCACCACCTGTTACCCTAAATGATAGGGTAAAGTGCACAACCATTGCCAATATCAGTAGTAAACCACTTCCACAGTGTACCTCTTTCTCATTTAATACTGTTACTGAGGATGATGTTAAGAAGCATATATTATCCATTACCTCTACTGCTGTGGGTAATGATAACCTTTCATCCCGTATGGTCTCTCTTATCCTAACTGAACTCTTAACAATTCTCACTCCCCTTCTTAAATTCTCCCTGGTAATGAGTTCTTTTCAAAAAGTGCCGATCTTTTTCCACTCCCGAATCATTCTCCCAATTTCGACCTATATCCATCTTGCCATTTCTCTCCAAAGTCCTTGAACATATTGTCCACAAACAGCTAGCTAACTTCATTACGTCTAACGCTCTTCTGTCTCCTTATCAATCTGGTTTTCGTGCTGGCCACAGTACCGTAACAGCACTTCTTAAAGTCACTGATGACATTCGCCATGCCATGGAGAATAAGTCTCTGACTATTCTTATCTTGCTTGACTTTAGTAATGCCTTCAATTCAGTCGACTTTGATGTTCTTCTTGCTATTCTTCGCTCTCTTAACATCTCCTCCTCGTCCATAACATGGTTTGATTCAAACCTTCGTGGCCGTTCGCAACGGATCTGCTGTGAAGAGGTTGTCTCGGATTGGTGTGATCTCTCTGCGGGCGTACCACAGGGTGGCGTTCGTTCACGTCTTCTTTTTTCCGTTTTCATTAACACAGCTACATTTGTGATCTCCTCTAGCTTCCATCTCTATGCAGACGATTTGCAACTATACCGTCACTTTAAAAGTGATGATATCAACACTGCTACTGCAGCAGTCAATGGCGATTTAAGAAAAATTGCGGATTGGGCTGAGTCCTTTGGACTAGTGGTCAACTCTAATAAATCATAATAATTGGTAGCTCGTATATGTGTAGGCAATGGGATCTTCCTAGTATCCCACCCATTATGTACAATGGCACATCTATTGTTTACATAAAAACCGCAAAAAATCTTGGTGTACTTCTGGACAGCAATTTTAGTTGGTCTGGGCAGGTCAAGGATGTCAGTAAAAAGGTATACTATTTGTACGAGCTACGCACGTACATTGTCGCGTATGCATTTTATTTTCACCTAAATTATATCAATTATTCATCACTTTTCACGTATTTCCGTTCAGTTCGCATATAGCCGTCAAGAGAACTAGCGTGCTCAATCATCAGTCTCATACTAGTTTAAGTTCTGAATACTTAAATATAGTTTTCATCAGTTTATCGTTTTACTAATCAGTCAATTTTAGTTCGTATACTACCGAACATTTGGTCCTTCGAGCCTCCGGAAAGGCGGGACCTCTTACACGTGTATTGCCGCGTGACGCGTAACTCGGACTCTATATACGTGTCGGTTGCGTTGCGCTCCGGTATACGACACAGTGCAAATTGGTGTACAGTCACCTGCAATAAACTGTAACTGTGCAAGCAAGTGTCATAGTAACAGTTCTCTGTGCTATCAAGAGGTACAGTGCATCTGGGCAGCAAGGCCGGGATATCAGGAACTATCAGTAGCAGTAGAACGCCGGTACCCCACGGCAGCAGTATCAAGAAGCAGCAGCAGTATCAAGTAGTAGCAGTATATCAAGTAAGATCTGTACATTTTTACTTTACACATCATGACAATGTCTGTAAATGAGGTCGTCAACGCGCAGAAGCAAATGTACTGTATGACGCACCTCCCCACAAATTGCGCAAGATATTGAGCGTTTCTACGACAACTTCAAGAAGGATGGACCTTCACGTAGGACGGAAGCCTATATCAAGCAGAGGCTGAATATCCTTAAAGACTATTGGGCTTCTACCATCATATTCTTATGATGGTAATTTTGCTAGTCTGTCTAGCGCAGATTTGGAGCAAAATGTTTGAGATTATATCAATAAGGAGAGAGAGATAGTGTACACAAGGTATGTGTATATTAAGGAGCAGATCGAGCAGAAAAAGGAGGAACAGCCTCCAAAACCAACATTGCCGCTCCCCAAGTTTGAGCTCAAGAAAGGTGAGTCCAAGCAGGCAACAGCCACGGCGAGCAAGAGTGAAGAAATGCTGAAAAAACAACAGAGCAATTTCAAGGCTTTTCATCGTACGATATCAGGTATTATATTAGATTCAGTTTTAGAGAAGTGGGAGCTAGATGACCTTTTCCGCACCGTGCAGGCCCGTTGGAGTGTGATAGACTCGCTGCACTGGGACGTGGATGCCGAGCTTGATGGTTCTAATAAGGAGTACGAAGCAGTTTTCTCTAACTACGAGAAGAAATACGATGAAATGATGTAAAGAAAGCCATTAGTAAAAAGATGTCGTCAATTACACATGTTGGGCAAGGAACACCACAAATTGACATCCCTATCTTTAATGGAAACTATTTTGTGAGGCAATACATAACAACCCTACAATGTCCAGTGCCCAGAAAATGCAGTACCTCAAATCTAACGTAAAGGGGGAGGCAGAAAAATTGATCCAGCATTTACACATAAGTTCAGATAATTACGCAACCTGCTGGGATATTTTAAATCATAGGTACCAGGCCACTCAGAAAGTATTGCGATAAATAGTTTTTATATATGGCAGACTGGCCGGTTAGAATCTTTTTTGAAAATATGATTACTTGTAAGTAAAAATATGTGTGTTCCATTTTCAAAATTTCCCTCCACATTTTTTGCGAGCCAATTCAAAGTATCGTGTCTTACTGAAGAATGGATCTGCGCCGGGAACATTTTAGAGCTATGATTTTTTACGATTTCAAGTGTCGCCTGAAACCGGATGAATCGTTCGATAGACTTCAAATGGCATTTATGGATGAAAGCCCCTCCAAGGCAACCGAGTATCGTTGGTATAACGAATTTAGGCGCGGTCGACCAACCTTGGGGGATGAAGAAAGAAGCGGTCGCCCTTTGACGGCTATTACGGAAGAAAACGTGCTAGCAGTGAAAAATTTAATCCAAGATAATAGGCGAATTACATATCAGGAGATTCAGCACATATTAAAGATTGGATCGGGAAGCGTTCACGAGATTCTACAAGGGCATCTTCGCGTGAGGAGGATAGTATCGCGCTGGGTGCCGCACTACCTCACCGACGCTCAGAAGCAGGCCCGGGTGGAATGGTGCCGTGATATGCTGAACAAATTTGAAGCAGGCTCGTCTCGGCGTGTTTACGACATCGTAACAGGTGATGAGTCCTGGATTTATCAATCCATCCAGAAACCAAGCGCCAGTCGACAGTTTGGGTGTTTCAAAATGAACCAACGCCTACCAAAGTGAAGCGATCTCGAAGCGGGGGGAAGATTTTGATCGCCAGCTTTTTTAATTTGACTGGCCACTTGGCCTCAATTCCCTTACGAGATCAAAGAAGCATTAACGCCGAATGGTATACTACCAAATGTTTACCAGAAGTTTTTTCTGTTGTGAGCAACAAGCGACCAAACACAGGGCTCCGCGGACTACTGCTCCACCACGACAATGCGCCTGCACACACCGCGCTCAAAACGAGGGACTTCCTGGACAGCACACCAGTCAAACTCCTGGGTCACCCTCCTTACAGCCCTGATCTAGCACCGTGTGACTTCTTTTTATTTCCAAAAATAAAAAATCAGCTCAAGGGGATACAATTTTCGTCGCCGGAAGATGCGCTGGCTGCGTTCGAGCAGGCTGTAAACGAGGTGTCTACGGCGGACTGGAAAAAGTGTTGTGAAAACTGGTTCAGACGCATGAATCTTTGTATAGAGGCTGGTGGAGAGTACTTTGAAAAGATTTAATAAAAATATATGTACCTGTAGAACAATTTTTTTTAGTGTCGCAAAACTTTCTGAGTGTCCCACGTATAATAACAAAAAGCTAATATTTACATCGCACATGAGTACACTTATGAATATTCCGGTTATGCAACAAAAATCAGTCGCACACATAAAACACATGCACGACACTACTCTCGAATGTCTTAATGCTATCAAGAACTTAGGGATCGATATCAGTACATAAGATCCTGTACTTGTTTATCTAATGACCCAAAAGTTAGATTCGGAAACCTATACCTTTTTTTTTTTTTTTTTTTTTTTTTTTTTTTTTTTTTTTTAATGGACCTGTTTGCAAAATACTACAAAGTGTATATAATGCGTCACCGGGCTAAGGCGGGGAGTTGCTACACGCAATCTACACCCTTAATGAAATGGCAACTGCCTAAGGGCGCCCACTAGGGCTCGAACCTCGGCTTATGGCGTTGCCTGGGGACTCCTTATCGGAGAGAATCTGCCCGGTACGTGCCGGTAAACCCCAAAGTGGGGAGCAAAGGAGGGACCTCCGCGCCCCCGCCGGCGGGGTGCGCGGTTGCTGGAAGAGCTTGTGCAGAGTGTAGCTCGACTAATATTGGCAGCATTAATCGCAAGGGTAATTTGGTCATCGCCGTCGGTAAGGACATGCCTAGGCCTTCGTTTGTAACGAGTCGCAGGTTGGGGAACGTAGTTAGAGGCGCTAACTACAAGAGGGTTAGGGTGGTGAGGGGCTTTGTCGAAGAAGCGTATGGCCGCTTGCTTCATGAACTCTTTGAGAGACGGAACATCGAGATCGATGTGAATGTCAGAATTGCGGAGGTACCAGGGGGCCCCGGTTGCCCTCCGCAAGAAGCTGTTTTGAACTACCTGGAGGGTGTTCAGATAAGTGGGGTAGGTGTGGCTGAAGGCCACACTGGCGTAGGTCATTATGGGTCGAACGCATGTAGTGTAAAGCCTCACCTTATTTCTAAGGGAGAGTTTACTGCGTTTGCGTATGATTGGGGTGAGCCGGCCCATGACAAATTTGGCGCGGTTTCGGACTCTCCTGATGTGCTTCGCAAAGTTAAGCTGGGAGTCAAGAGTAACCCCCAAGTACTTGGCGTCTTTGGACCATGGGATGGGTCGACCGTACAGCTTTACAGCTGGGAGGGTACGACGTAATCTGGCACGAGTAAAGTGCACGGCGGTGCTCTTCTCGGGATTGACTTCGAACCTCCATTTGCGGAACCAGCTCCCGACGGAGTCTAGGGCGCGCTGGAGGTATCTGCCAAGTAATTGGGGTCTGCGACAGGAGGCATAGATCGCAGTGTCGTCTGCGAACAGAGCGAGCTGCGTCTGGGGCGTACTGGGAAGGTCGCTGGTATAGAGGGTGAAGAGGAGAGGGGATAGCACTGAGCCCTGAGGGACTCCGGCTCTAATGGGGCGAGGGGTGGACAGGGCGCCTTCGATTCTGTAACGGAAGCTGCGGTTCGTCAAAAAGTCACGTACGATACGTACGAGACGATCCGGCACACCGAGCTGGTATAGCTTGTACACCAGACCGTTGTGCCAGACCTTGTCGAATGCCTTCGCTACATCAAGGAAGACGGCTCCTGTGGGTTTGGGTTTGCGTTCATGAAAATTGGACGTGATATGTTCCACCAGACGGTGGACCTGTCGAACACAACAATGTTGGGGACGGAAACCGAATTGCTCGGGGGGAATGAGGCTACTGTTTTCGGCGTAATCTCTAAGGCGGCGATAAATCAACCGCTCGTAGAGTTTGCCGAGGGGATTGAGAAGGCTGATGGGCCGATAAGAGGAGGGCTGATCCCGAGGCTTTTTAGATTTGTGGATGCCTATGACTGTGGCTTCCTTCCATGATGATGGAAAGGTGCAGCTGGTCATCGCGGCATTGAGGATGAGGGTGATTACGGTAATGAGATGGTCAGGGAGGATTTTGAGGACACGGTTTGTAATACCGTCAGGTCCTGGAGCCTTCCTAGACTTGAGCGCCTTAAGGGCGGTGCGGACTTCCTGCTCCGTAATGGGAGGGAGCGGAAGGTCAGAGGGGGGTAGGGAGGAGAGACGATCGACCTCCGAGTCGACTGTTTGAAGGTGGTCAGGGTCGCAAGGAAGAGTGCTGGGCGAGCACTGAGCTTCGAGACTGTCAGCCAGACATTCAGACTTTTCGTCATCGTCAAAGGCTAGAGACCCGTCGGGTCTGATCAGAGGGGGCATGAGAGAGGTCTCGTCTGATTTGAGAGAGCGGGATAGCTTCCAGAAGGCAAGGTGGTCTGGTTCCAGTTCAGAGACGAACTGGTCCCATTTGGAGTTGCGATATTCGAATACGCGTTTCCTCACTTCTCTTTGTAAGGCGCGTAAAAATACTCGATTATCCTCCGAAGGGAAGTTATCATACGCTCGAAGAGCGGCATTCTTCTCAGTCACCAGGTCAGCAATTTCGTTTGGAAGTTTCCAGTGCCCTTCATCGGGCTCTGGAAGCGACCTCGAACAGGCGTCTACGACGCTTTTGATGTGACTGGTGAGAGAGGAGACTGCTAAGTCAATGTCAGCAGCGGTGGACAGGTAAGAGGGGATCTGGTCAAGATAGATTGAGCTGGGTGCTTCTAGGGCTTTACCTAGCCTCACCCAGTTCAGTACGGTCTTGGTCTTACCGGGGAGCCCAGTGGGTCCCGGTATGTTAGTCCGAGGATGGAATTGCATCACAACGGGACGATGGTCGGAGTTTAGGGCTTTGACCACTTCGATAGAACGTACACAAAGGTTAACGTTCTTAAGGAGGGCTAAGTCTAGGACATCGGGACGGTGACCTACGACAGTGGGGAAGTGAGTTGGTTCCATGGGAGCCACAACGTCAAAGTTGAGGTTCCCGGAGAGTTGAAGAAGGAGGTTACCGCGTGGGTTGGAATGAGAGCTGTTCCAAGCTTCGTGCTTGGAATTGAGGTCGCCTGCTATGATAACAGAGTTACTGATACCAAGCAGGGAGGCAATGTCTTCCTCGATGAGAGGCCTATCGGGACTGGGGGATAAGTAGGCTGACACCAACGTGACAGGTTGGTGCCCCGTCATGCCAATGCGACATGCGGTTGCCTCTATAAAGGAGAGAGGGGGGAGTTCCAAAGGAGTGCAATACAGAGCACGTCTGTAGTAGATAGCAGTGCCTCCTTTGTTTCCCCAAGTGCGGTCATTTCGGACCAGATGATAGTGGGCTATGCGCGGAGAGCGCATGTGGTCCTTGAGGAAGGAGGAAACCTATACCGAGTACGTGGAATCAGTATCAGAACCTAGGGAGCTGCCCGTTCTAAAAGAGCTATTAAACTTTTTGGAACTAAAGTTCACGATCCTAGAAACATCGCGTAGAAAGCAAGATAATTATACGCAAAAATATCAAGTAGCAGTAAAACAGCAGAGTAGCAAAAACAGTCACCAACCAATTTTTTACATAAACGCGCTCGTGACGACACCGCGATCGGCTAGCAACAATAAATCCCTGTCATCAAAATACCATTGTTCACTGTGGAATAGTAATGAACATGGAATTTATTTTTGCAAGAAATTTTTGGACATGCCTTCAGTGAATATATTGAAAACAGTACGAAGGTTAAATCTATGTCCTAACTGTCTTTTGACCATTATAACCAGCAATGTGCATCCGAAAGAGTTTGTCGCGAATGTTATAAAGATCATAAAAGCCTATTACATGAAGCATTTACGTCATTGACCCGCCCAGCAATGGAAAGCGCGGGCGCTGGAAACTCACGCGTCAAGCGCGGAGGCAGAGCGATCGAGGCAAATGCAAAATAGCGAGAAATATCAGAAGCAGCTCACACGTGTCGCTAGGATATTGCCCGTCTGAAACACTTAGCTATCCACTGCCTTTTTTATCCACAGCCATCATTAATGTCGAAGCGGCTGACGGTTCTGTAATCAGGATGCGCGCCCTGATAGATAACGCGTCAGAAGTCTCTCTCATATCCGAGAGATCAGCACAACTTCTAAAATTACCTAGCCAAAAATGTAGTGGAGTAGTCTCGGCTGTCGGCGAGAAAAATACCAACTGTAAAGGAATGATTAAAATCCGTTGTTTATCTACTGTCAGCGATTATTCTTTCACAACGGAGATTTTGATCATGAATCAGCTTATGAGAAATGTACCGAGTGAATCTATTCCGAAACCGAACCATTAATTCGCCCTATAGATTTATTATTAAGTGCAGAAATGTATTCAATCATATATGGACGGAGTGTACAGAGCGGATTCAAATTCCAACTTACCA
Organism: Scrobipalpa costella; assembly: GCA_949820665.1. Classification (NCBI taxonomy): domain Eukaryota; kingdom Metazoa; phylum Arthropoda; class Insecta; order Lepidoptera; family Gelechiidae; genus Scrobipalpa; species Scrobipalpa costella. The sequence continues at coordinate 16,173,040 of OX463318.1, forward strand.
AAGCTAGCTCAATATCAGAACAGTCAGAACTATCCCAAGAAGATCAGCAGTGTATTGAGGTTAGGTTAGGTTTTTTTTTTTTTTTTTTAATACTAAACCTAAAGAAAATCAGCAAATGGAGGAAAATCCATCATGGACACCTGGGAATGGAGCCCAGGTAGTACCGGACTCTTACCGGCTAAAAACCCCCATTTATCGCTTTTTCCTAGGTCTTAAAATTAATACACCACAGACATAAGGTCCGTGCCTTTGAAAGAGTTACATTTTAATTGTCAGATAGTTTTTTATTTTTATTAAACTTTGCGTTCTCCAAATCTTCTTACATCTAACATAATATATCATTTTTAAATACATAGAATTAATTTAAATACATATAGAAATATTTTCCTTTAAGCCTTATCATGTTTTTTTTTTTTTTTTCTGTTAATTATTAGTCCATGCTTCCTTATCTTTGTATTATTGACTATTAAGTCGGCCGCGGATCCGGTCCTGTGTTTTGAGAGGTTCGAAGTTTTTTAATGTTTCCACTACCACTGCGTTCCGGTGTTTTATCGCTGTTTTCAAGTTATAGTCCACGATTGTCCGAGTGCTCGCCTCCGCTGCGCGCCTGATAAAATTACCAATAGCGTCGTCCCTTGCATCTGTGTAGTATATACAGCTGCCCGTGTGTCGTGATACTGCTACTACAGCATGTGAAACGCTGTCATGCAGTTGCAACTTTTTCGGCTTCGTCTGTATTATTTATTACTACTGACTCGAATGTTAATCCCTGAGCTTCATGGATGGTTAAGATACGCGATCCTTCCCCGGACCCGAACCCCTCGGTTGTCAGGGATTCTTTCTCTGCTTGAGTGTGAACCAAGTACAGAGTATGTGGAGGGGATTTGGGAATTTCTGAATTCGTGTATCTTTTTACTTTCAGGGAGTGAGTCTGGAGCTTGGACGAGAAGATACCATTGTACACTTCACTGAGGGCGTAGGCTACGTCCATCGGATTTCGATGGGTGCACAACAGTTCTTGGCTGATGGTGGCTATTAGGTTAGGGCGTTGATACCTGAGCAGAAACAGGTTTTCGCGATCAATGTAGGGCAGTTGATTGACGTCACCAATAAGAATGACCTCGCTGACTCCGGTTAATCGAGCAGCCATAACAATGGCCCCAAAGTGGTTCATGAGAGCCTCGTCAGCTATTAGTCGACCCGCTGGCTCCTTGACTCCATTCACCAAAACTGAGGCCATTGTGCGCACTTTTTTGTTGGCTTCTGCTCCTATTCGGTGCGCTAGCTTTTCTTTGAGATCTTTGGCTGCCTCACAGGTGGTGGTGATTACGATATCACGTCCCACATCGAACTGCGAAACCACCCAGGTAGTCTTGCCGCACCCGGGGACTCCGTTAACCCATGTCACTTTAGGCACTTTCCATGCTTTCCAGGACTCTGATATGGTTTCCGCCATACTCAAAATTCTGTTGTCTAGCATGACTTTTGTGCATCGGGCTGTGACTACGATGGGATCGTTAAATGGGGCTTTGAACATTTGGAGTCCTGTTCTTTGGGATTCTTCCTCGTCTAAGAGCACAAAACCTTCCGTGGCATGGTACGCCGCCATGCACTTGCTCATTTTCCCTTCCAGGACTTCACAAGTGTTGTTGTTATAGATGGCGGCGTCTGCTTCTTCGAGCCTTATCTTCAACAAACCTTTGTTTTCCAGCTGATAGGCCTGCATGATGTATCTACATGTCTCTAGGTTGACTTTACGAGACTCTTTTGTGATAGATAAGAACTCGATGAAAGCGTTCTGCATATGTTCCAGTGGTCCCGAGGCTAGTTGGAGGTTTGGAGGTTCTACTTGACCCATGTCTGCTCTTGTTCTTGCTCTCCGTGTATCGAGTCGTGGTTCAATGTGGGGTTTACTTAAGAAATGTTTGACTGCAGCCTGTTGTTTGTTTGCGAGGTTGTCCATTTTGCTTCTGATATGGTCCGGAACTCTTTTGAGAGCAGTGCTTAGCGCATTCACTATACCACTGGTTTTCTTTGTGGTTTCCTTTTCCTTTTCTTTTATGGATTTTTCATTTTGAGATCTGGCTTCTATTTCCCTTGCTGATTTTTGCTGTAGACGTTCTGATCCACTAGCGGCGTTTGAAAAACTTGGTGCTTTATCCCTGCTGTTGTGGGTATCTGTCGCATCTCTTCGTGCCTTTAGAAAACTCAGGTCTTCACCTCTGTTTTCGTATACGACTACCTCATGATTTTCTGAGGCTTTGAGACAACCAAGTAGGTCAGATGTTTCACCTTTGTTGTACTCCACCGCCATGGCGTCTACGCTTATAATACGAGGCTTATGATAATTCCCAGCCTCTCCAATTTTAGCTAGCAATGAGCATGCCTGAGTGAATGGGGTTGTTTCATTTTCATCCCATTCCAATAGTAAGATCGTCTTGTTTTTGGATCTTACGAGCCTGCCTTGCTGATCGGCTACCCTTATTATAGGCATTGCGGTGAATGTTTTTCGCTTCATGCTCGTTTTGCTTGTGCTGCCATTGAGCAAGCTGGCTAGGCCGGGTGAAAGTGCCACTCGATTGCGTGGCCTCGCATTGCAGAAGCTTATACCCAGTCTCTCTTTGTTGCTGTCCATAAAAAGTGCCACAATTTTAGTACGGATACCTGGCTTACCACACTCACCATGAGTTATTAGATGATGTATTGTAAAAGCGTGAGAATCAACAATTGAGCGATCATCGCTAGGCCTTATAGTAGTAGCACTGCCCTGTTCTGTGCTAGTTGTGGTAACTGCGGTTTGGGTTGGAACAGGTTCCATCGTCCGGGTCCCTTGTGGCAACTGAGGATTTGGAGTACTCGTGCTGTTGCTTTCGGCTGCTGAGCGGAAGATGTTTTCCGCAAATTTTAGGAAGTGAGGTCTTTTTTGTTCGTCTGCTATGATGTTTCGAAGCTCCGATTTCACCAAATTAGTATCCATCAGAGCCTCTACGTCCAGACGAGCTGCTGCGTAGCGAGGACAGTCGGTGATTAAGTGCCATACGGTTTCTGCGCAGTCTGGATCGCACTCACATGCGGGGCTTTCTTTCAGTTTGAATCGGTGGAGGTATTCAGCTATCCCACCATGTCCTGTCAGTAGTTGTACTTGGATAGGTGTCCATTTTATCTTCCTCGATAACCGATTTGCCTTTTCGACATCCGGGAGAAATTCTTTGGTTACCGACCCTGTACTGGAAGTTGTGTACCTATCTTGCCATTTCCGGACAGACTCTTCGCGGATCTTTCCTTTGATATGGGACAGGCGGATTCTGTCGTAGTCATGGGCTGTTCCGTGGATTGCCGCTGTTTTGGCAAGTTCATCGGCTCTTTCGTTTCCAGCGGTTCCTACATGTGCCCTTAACCAGAATAGTTTAACCTCTCTTCCTGCTGCTCTGATTTCTTTCACGTTCTCCTTGATCACTTTTGCTAGAGGGTGACTTGCTTTGGGATTTCTAAGTAGGTCGAGTGAAGATCTGGAGTCACTCAGTATGTTGATTGTTTGTGCCGTATTAGATTTCACCTTTTGAGTCGCCCTGTACAGCGCATAGAGCTCCGATTGGAAAACAGTGCAGGTTGGATGCAAACTGAAAGTGCTGAAGTCAGTCTCTCTTCCGTCTTCCCACCAAGTAAGGGCAGCTCCTACTTTCCCTTCAATCTTGCTGCCGTCGGTACATATTTGGGGACCAATAACCTGGTGGTTGTCAAGAGTTTCTGCACTTGTGTCTTCAAGCAGGCCATATTCCGTGTGTACGAGTGTGGATCGATGGGGTTGATCCAGATAACTTACGATCTTTTCAAGTTGACTGTTTGGTGGTAAGTAGTCTTGTGAGATGCCCCTCTTGATTCTGTACAAGATTGATACCTCTTGTATTCTCAAGTCCAGAGGGAGCAGTCCCGACAGAACGAGAGCTGATGTGAGTGACACTGTCCGATATGCTTTACAGATTTTTTGTGCAAATCCTCGTTGTATTGAGTTAAGTTGTTTTTTAATGATTTCCATTTCTGTAGCCTGTGACCAGGCGCAAGACCCGTAAGTCATTATCGGTTCAATGACAGCTACATATATGGTTCTGGTGATCTCGCTGTTAAGACCCCACGTTACCTTTGCAGCGCACGCAAGTTGTTTGTATATATCCGCAGCTTTTTTGCATGAAGCGGTCACGTGCGATTTGAACGTGAGTCTGTTGTCGATTATTAAGCTAGCAATTTTATCTCTTTCACGAGATTTAGCCTTATTACAGCCATGTAGAAGATTCGGGTTTCATACTTCAGCTTCTTGGTAATAAGCATCGCATTTGTTTTATGCGGTGCAAACTTCAGCTTATTCTGATTCCCCCAATCCACCACATTGTCTAGGGTTGTATTGACTGCTTGCTCCAGGCTGTTTACTAATCGTCCGGAGAACACCAGCACCACGTCGTCCGCGAAAGCTTGGCAATAAACATCGTCCTCTGTCAGTTTTTGAAGCAACGAGTCTAGGATTATATTCCAGAAAGTTGGTCCTGCAATGGATGGACGCAACCTTTTGTAGTTTCCTTCTCGTATGCTTCTCTAGCGTAGTTAACCTTGATCTTACGGTCACTGAGGTATAAGCCTATGAGCCTGTAGATATTTTTGGGACAACCTTTATTCTGTAGCTGTCTTTTTAGAATTGGCCACCATGCGTTATCGAAGGCACCCTCTATGTCCAAAGAGATCATAATGACAATGTTTTTGTTTGTGACCTCTGACTGTATGTGTTTTATTAAGTCACAGAGAGCGTCCTCGGTTCCGCGTTGTGGCATGAAACCGTATTGCTTTTCGTTCAGTTTTGGGAGAATGTGCCATTGAATTCGACCGACCATCAGCTGCTCCACAATTTTTCCTATAACTGACAGAAGACCTATCGGTCTATAAGACTTTGGATGGGTATAGTCATCTTTGCCTGGTTTACGGAGTATGACTACGTGGGCTATTTTCCACTGCTTCTGGAAATGGTTTAGTGATAGACACTTGTTGGTTATCTCCATAAACACCTCTTTTTGACTTCGGATTGCTGGTGAACAGATGTCCGCTGTCAGCCCATCGGGACCTGGGGCTTTTTTGGGATTAAGTGTCTGAAGCACCAGTTCCAGTTCCGCTTTTGTAAAAGGTGGGTCGTTTTCTGGCAAAGTTTCTATAGGGTAATTTTCTGTCTGTCTTCGGATTTCTTTGTGGTTTAATTGGTCTGTCGTTGGGGCGTCGTCGGGGTAGAAAGTTTTGGCTAAGAGTTCTGCTGATTGTTGTGGTGTTAGGGTGGTACCTTCTGTACCTCGCAAGAGCATATCGTCTTGTCTTCTTGAGGTTTCTCTGATAACCCTATAGATTTTGTCCCACATGCTTTCTCTTTCTTGGGTCGTGCAGAATTCTTTCCAGCTTTCCGTTTGGGCTTTGTCCGCTTGAGAAACATAGTCTGATTTTGTCTGAAGATATTCGTCTATTAGGTACGTGCTGTCTTCGGCAAGGAGCTGCGTTTTTTATCCTTCTCTTTTTTCGCAAGACTTCCTTCTTGGCTGCATCGAGAGAACTTGACCACCACGGGGGTCTTGGTTCGCTTTTCCATTGGCCTGATTTTGGTATGGTTTTCTCGCAGGCTTTGTGAATGGATTCTGTGTAGCTTTCTACCACGTTTTTAAGTTCTTCTGGGGTTTGAAGTTCTCTGATTGAGCCAGGAGTGATGTTTTTTCCGGCCAAAATTGAGCTGAAGAACGTTCTAAATTCCGGCCACTTAGCCTTCTTGGTGTTATAAATGCGCGTTGTTATTGGCCGAATAATTGGAAGGGCCTCTTCGATGCGCAATGTGAAGGTGATGGCATTGTGGTCTGATGTTATGAGACTTTTGTCAACTCTCCAATTCTCTATCTTGCCCAGCAGGGACTGACTGCATGTAGTTACGTCTACGACGCTCTTGTAAAGTTTCCCTCTCCTGACTGTCTCGAAAGTTGGTGTATCTCCGATGTTAAGGATATGAAGATTTAATTCATTGAGAAATGCGTTGTACTCAGTCCCTCGCGGGTCTTCGGATTTACTACCCCACCATGGTAGTAGTCTCAGGCTACCTCCTACCAGAAGAACGGCTGCTTCGGTCTCGGAAACCAATTGAGGGTCATGTATTACCTGGAACTGGTCTCCGAAAACCATTACAGCTGCTTTAACTGGGGTCCGGCGATTATGGGTGCATTGGATAACCTTGGTACCCGGGTGTTCATTGACGGTGCCCTTTTTGCCGACATATGGTTCTTGGACAATGGCAAATGAAGCTCCCTTGTCTTTTGCCGCTTGGAGTAGTTCTGCCGTTGCTAGTTTGGAGCGTTGTAAATTGGCTTGGATGATTTTCAAGCCTGTTTTGTCTACTTGCGGGGTAGAGCTTCCATGGTTTACAGAGCCCTCAGCAATAAGATATTCGAGATCGTGCTATAGCATCCCATTTATGTCTCTCTCTGCACTCGTTGCTGAAGGCATTGTGCGCCATATCCGCTCCTGTTACCTGTTTGTCGGAGCAGTTTTTGCATTTCGCAGCAATTTCTTCCAATCTTTTCTTACACTTTTCCCATGTGTGGGCTTCACCACAGTAGCTACACAAGTCTTCTTTCTCCTTACATATAGCTTTTGTGTGCCCGAAGCCCAGACATTTAGTGCACTGAATGAGAGGGGAGTGGTCCATGATTGGTCGTCTTTGGAGACCGATGTAGATGTCTTTTCTGCTTCTACGAAACGTTTGTGCAAGATTGGCGATAATTCTACCACTGGATGGCATTCGTGCTGGTTTCTGGCCCTCTTTCTGTATCTGACTTTCAAAGTTGTTTCCTTTAAGATGACGCCTTGTAAAAGATGTTTATTTTGAGATAGTAGATTTTCGACTATCTCTGCGTCTGTGTGGTAGGACAACACATCTTTGATGATGGCCAGTGGGTTACCTGCTTTTGCTACTTCAGCCTTGAGATTTTTATTTAGGCCAACTCGGCTTTTGACGAGGTTGAGGTCCTCGTTAGATCCACAGCAGAGTACCACCTTTTGGTTTCGGGCCTTTCGTACCCTGTCTACCTGATTAATTATAATAATGCATCCCTGATTTTTTCAATGAGATTGTCCCCTGTGTGTTTTGGATCATTTGAGGAAACAATCAGGGTATAATAATAATAATAATAAATAAAAATTCACGAGCATTCATGGTTACCTACATAATCACCTGAATAACTTTATTGAAAATCCAAATTTAATACCACCTTACGTCAGCACTGGAACTACTTTCATGATACCTAAAGACAAAAGCGACCTTACTAACCCCGCAAAATACAGACCCATTACATGTTTGCAGACTATATACAAAATTCTTACATCTTGTATATCTGAATTAATATACACACACGTCAATGATAATAACATCTTAGCTGAGCAACAAAAAGGATGCCGAAAATTCAGTCAAGGATGTAAGGAACAACTGGTAATTGACTCTGTAGTATTGAAACAGGTACAGAAACATAAATTAGATCTATTTAGTATGTATATCGACTATAGAAAAGCATATGACTCTGTTCCCCATTCATGGCTACTACAAGTCCTAGATATATACAAAATCAACCCAAAAATTGCTGCACTATTAAAGACCACTATGACAAATTGGACAACCGTACTAAAACTTGCTACTCCCACAAAATCTATAGAGACTGAACCGATCAAAATACAACGAGGTATATTTCAAGGGGACGCACTAAGTCCGCTTTGGTTTTGCCTTGCATTGAACCCACTTTCAAATATTTTAAACTCGTCTTACTTAGGATACCACTTAAAACACGCAGATGAAGAAAGACAGACCGACAGACGCCAAAACATAAGCCATCTCCTCTACATGGACGACATCAAATTATACGCTGATAATGAAAATGATCTTGACCAATTAGCCAACCTCACAGAGAGCTTTACGTCTGATATTAGAATGGAGTTTGGCATAGACAAGTGCAAAATAAATTCAATGAAAGGGGGACAAAGTTACAAACATCACTACACGTTAGAGTCAGGAGAACAAATAGAACCATTAGATGAGAAAGATACATACAAATACTTAGGATATAATCAGGCATTACAAATACAATACAAAGAAACAAAAGAAAAATTAAAGCAGATATTTCGACATAGACTTAACTCTATACTCAAAACGCAGTTACATGCTGGAAACACATTTAAAGCCATAAATACTTATGCTATTCCTGTACTCACCTATTCCTTTGGTATAGTAAATTGGACGAAGTCAGACCTAAAAGTTTTACAACGTTTAATCAATACTACACTTACCAAATTCCGAAAACACCACCCCAGGTCTTGCCTGCAACGACTGACGTTACCTAGAAAGGACGGTGGTAGAGGACTCATTGACATTACAAACCTGCACAATAGACAAATAATAACTCTCAGAAAATATTTTTTCAACAAATCAGAATCATCTACTCTCCATAAAACAATAGTACAAAACGACAACAAAGCAACACCATTAAACCTACAAAATAAGGAACCACAGAATAACGAGACACTGGTGGATGACAAGACCAAACATGCTGAATGGGCCAGAAAATCTCTACATGGAAGACATCACCACGACTTGAGTCAACCTAATGTCGACAAAGATGCGTCGAACGCATGGCTAAGTCGTGGTGTTCTATTCCCGGAAACTGAAGGCTTTATAATGGCAATACAGGATCAGGTTATAGAAACTAAAAACTACCAAAGATATATAACAAAAACTTTAACTTCTGATAAATGTAGAAAATGCAATAGTTTCCCGGAGACCATTCAACATATTACAGGTGCATGCAAATCCATAGCCCAAACTGACTATAAACACAGACACGATCAAGTAGCTAACATTATTCATCAAAAACTTGCCCACCAACAAAATCTGATCACATCTATTCAGCCGTATTACAAGTACATACCTCAAACCGTTCTAGAAAATACATCTACCAAACTTTACTTTGATCGAGCCATCCTTACTGACCGTACTACCCACTACAATAGACCAGATATAACGTTAATAAACAAAACAAATAGAACTGGATTTTTAATAGATATAGCTGTTCCCAACACCCACAACCTACAAAGTACAATAGCCGAAAAACTTACAAAATACATCGAACTAAAGGACGAGATAACCCGAATTTGGCGCCTCCAAAAAGTAGTCATAGTACCAATAGTTATTTCATCGACAGGCGTAATACCAAAGCAGCTCCACCAGTCACTTAAAACACTTAATCTACCACCAAACACTTACCACCTATTGCAGAAAGCTGTCATATTGAACACATGCCGCATAGAAATTCTTACAAAATGAGCAGGACCATATACATATATCGCAAGTACAACCAACATCCATACAAGTCGTACAACCCATTCACTCAAACCACATAGCTCAGCGTAGCACAGGACCTAACACGGAATCATCGGAAACAAACACACAATATACAGAATTGTCATGATATGCACTTGGCTTAGGCCCGTGCATATCAGTAAACCGGTGAAAACCGAGAAAACGAAAGTTTAGATATAAATAATAATAATAAATCTTTATTTCTCTCATCACAAAGGTATTACACAGAATTATTTAAAATGTGATATTTATTTTAATTATATCTCCTTTGTGGCGAGAGCTGGTGTCTGTACTAGATTTCTCTGTATGACAGATCGCCAGGCTCGTATGGGTATGGTTTGGTCTTGGAGTTTGAGTTTTCATGGTGACTTGGGCATATGTTTGGGGCTTTGGTTTGGTCTTATTGAGCCCTTGTGCTTTTGCCAACTCAGACTCCAGACTGGGAGCGGTATGTTGTTGAGGTAGAATATCTTTTTGTGATCTTATAGTTCGCAATTCTGACGAAACTGCCTCTAAGCGCTCACTGATGGGCTGAAGGTCTTCTTTAATGCTGAATTGTATTGGTTCCTGAGTCTTGATTGTTTCAGGTATTCGCTGGTTTAATTTGGTTAAAAGATCAGGTTAGGTTAGGTTAGGTTAGGTTTTTTTTTTTTTTTTTTAATCCTAGTTCCAGGAGCAGAGGGCACCTGACTTTTTATAACATTTTCTTCTTCTTATCCGCTTTATTCAGTAAGCTAACCACAGTGTGGTCCTATCTATTCTTACTCATTCATTCTGGGTCTCTTTTAACATTCCAGTTCTCGCTTGTATGCCTCTCGTACTTTTATCCTTCTTATCTTTCATTCATACTTACTCCTATGGTTTTCTTTTCATTTTACAGGGAGGGTGTGGGGTATCTACATATTTTGAATGCTTTATTTTCAGAAATATTACAGTTTTACTATTCTAACTATTCTACTTACAATATGTCTTAATGCTAAATCTTGGTTTACTATATCTTATATCTATTTACAGTGGTTTTATTTTCTTATATCTATTTCTTAGATCTATATTTAAATGTTATGACTATAATGTTATATGTACAATATATCATATAATCATGATTTCTTATGCCTTATTTCTTTTGTTTACTATTTTGACTATATTAACCACATATTCAAAAAACACGTCTCTACATTTCTTATTTTGTAGTAAATTTGGGAGGTTAACATTAATTAATTTTTGGTCAGTTATTTGTTCAAAATTGTATCGCTCCCCACCAAATACGGGACAGTCAAGTAAGAGGTGCGGGACTGTCTCCTGTATGTCTGGGTCACAAATACACGATGGATTATCCTTGCACTTGAAGCGACTCAAATACTCGGAAAACCCACCGTGTCCCGTGAGAGCCTGTGTCAGTTCTCTGCATATTTTGATTTTTCTGATAGTCTTGTATGCGTCAACTGCATTTGGGAAGAAGAGTTTTGTGGTTGAGGCTGTGTGTCCTTCTTTATATCTCTTGTCCCATTCCTGTAGTGAGTCCAGACGTATACTGCGCCTGACATATGAGACAGGACACTTGTCGGGTTAGGTTAGGTTAGGTTAGGTTAGGTTAGGTTTTTTTTTATTTATTTATCTCTTATAGCCGTTTTTCCCCCCGATATTAATTTTTCGGGGTCCTTGTATATTTATAAAAAACTAAATTATATAAATATGTCATGTTTAATTTTGTATGTTTTTTTATATTCTACCTTTTCTTTGTATCTAATTATTTCCATATTTGCCTATATATTTAATTTGTTTATCTATCTTTAATTTTATTAATAATGTCAAATTTAAAAAATAATAATTTACTCAATTTAATTGTATTCTTATATATTAATTTGCAATTCTATTCTAATACCTACTAACACTAGTTTATTATTCTAAAATAACTTTCTATAAATATTCTGCCCGTTTATTTTATTTATAATGTTTTATTTTATTTTCCCCACTTACTCACTTTTTTTTTGTTATTATTTTGTCACGGAGGCCTTATTATTCTGCGCCACTGCTTTCATGGCGCTGACACAGAAATCGGCAAATTTCGGTCCTGAACGCTTCCCAGCCAAGAGGTGACTCCAGGCCAAAGACGAGACTTTGTCATCGACTTCGAATTCGAGTTCCAACCTCTTGACTCCATACACCGGGCATTCGTTCAGGACGTGCTCGATTGTCTGATCAGCGTCCGGGGAGCACTGACATCTGGGGTCGTCACAGCGCTTGAAACGGTAGAGGTACGCGGCGTTCCCGCCATGACCGGTCCACGCTTGCGATTTCCAGTAGGATACGCCAATTTTCCCTATAACTCGGAACGCCTCGCGTATGTCCGGAAAGAACAGCCTGGTTATCCTGCCTTTCTCGGACGCGGAGTACTCCTCTTGCCAGGCGTCCAGGGTCCGTTGGCGTATCACCCTTCTGGCATACGAAAGAGGGAATCTGTCGTAGTCTGCAGCTGTTTTCTTGCGAAGGGCAGCATCTTTGGCGAGTTGATCGGCGCGCTCGTTTCCAGCAATGCCCACATGAGCGCGCACCCACCACAGATTTACGATGCAGCCCTTCTCAGCTGCCCGCGACAGACTCGACCTGACCTCGTTAACCAGAGGGTGCGTGGACCGCGGGTTCGCTATCGCGTCCAGGGAGGATCGCGAATCGCTTAGGATATCGCTCTCCCTGTAGCGAGGATCCTCTACCGTCAGCCGTACCGCTTGGCAAAGTGCGAACAACTCCGACTGGTACACGGTGCAGAACGGTTCCAGTCGGTATTTCTTGCTCAGCACTTCGCGACCGTCTCGCCAGCAGGTGAATGCGCAACCAACCTTTCCCTCGATCTTACTGCCGTCAGTGTAGATACTGACGGGGGCAGATGGTTTTGCCCCTGGTGTGTCGTCCTCGAGGCGGTCCAATGCCGTGTAGCGCACCTCTAGCCGGGAAGAGGGATGAGGTAGTCGAAAGAATGGCGTCCTAGACTCCAGTCTTCGATCCCCCGCCTCCGGTAAGGGTCTCCTGCGCTTTACGGCATATAACTCGGCCGCCTCTCGCACCCGCAGTTCGATCGGCAACAGTCGCGCAATAGTCACCGCTGATTCATAGGAGACGGTTCGGTAGGCTTTGGCGATTTTTATCGCAAACAAGCGCTGTGTCGACCTCAGACGTCTGACTATGTAACCCCTGGATGTGCTATATACCCAAACACTGGCTGCGTACAGCAAAATCGGCTCTATAGCTCCAATGTACAAGTGCCTGACAATCTCCGGGCGCAATCCCCAAGAAGCCTTAGCGGCTCTTGCCAGGCCCTTGTACACGGTAGCAGCCTTTGCGCAGACCCCCACTATGTGGTCTCGGAACGTCAAGTTCTTGTCGATGATCAACCCTAGTACTCGAATATTGTCCACTGGTGTTAGTGGAACGGTCGCCATTGTGATTCGGGGCACGGGAGTGTTCATCTTCCTCGTTACCACCATTAGGTTGGTCTTGTGAGGAGAGAATCTGAGTTTGTGCTCCGTGCCCCAGTTGGCGACCGTGTCGTGTACCGGATTGATCATTGACTCAAGCTCCTGCACTGTTTCCGCTGAGGCGACCAGTACCACGTCATCGGCGAAAGCCTGGACGTGGACTTCATTGCCTTCTAAGCGTTCCAGGAGCGAGTCTAAAACGACATTTATTAGATAACATCAACTTTTAAATTTAGAGAGGAGGACCAAAAGGGTCTAATAATAATTGATTGTACTATATCTAAGTGAGACAGCATTTCATAAGTCTGGCATTTTTTTTTTTCTTTTTTGCTTTTTTTTATATATATTTATTTTTCTTTTTTTTTCTTATCATCTTTTTTTTTTCCTTATATATTTATTCCTTATGCATAGTTTTTGCATAGTTAATAACAAATTTCTTAACGATTCTGTATATAAATCTAATTAATCCTATTTCGTCTTATTTCTATTTATAACTACTTTTGCTACATCCATACAAAATTTGATAAAGTGTTTACTAGCATATTTATCTACAATTATGTCCCTAATATATTGTAATTCTAATTTAATATTTCCTTTTTGTTCCAGTTCAAACCTATTGGAATCAAATATCGGACATTCTGTGAGTATGTGTGGCACTGTCTCTTCTTTGTCGGGGTCGCAAAGGCACGATGGGCTATCTTTTAATTTGAACCTATTTAAATATTCAGCAAAACCACCATGTCCTGTCATGATCTGAACCAATATCGGGTTAAACTTTATTTTTCGTGTGGTTCTATAAGCTTTCGTTGCCTCGGGGAAGAAGAGTTTGGTCACCCGAGCCGTTTCGCCTGTAGTATAACGTTTGTTCCATTCATTTACTGTATCCTCTCTTATGGCTCTCTTCACAAATGAAAGTGGGCACTTATCATACGCTGGGGCTACTTTTGTGTTTAAAGCAGCTTCTTTAGCCAAGGTGTCGGCTCTTTCGTTCCGCGGGGTTCCAACGTGTGCTCTGATCCAGTAAAGTCTTAATGATTTCCCTTCGTTTCTAATGGCTATCAAATTATTTCTTATGGCAAAGGTCAAGGGGTGGTAGGATTCTGAGTTCTGCAGTAGGTCAAGCGAGGATCTAGAGTCGCTGAAGATGTTGTGAGCTTTATCCTTGTTTTTCAGCACTATTTCAGTGGCCTCTAGTAGTGCGTACATCTCAGCTTGAAAAACTGTACAGAATAACGCTAGCTTTATTTTTTTGGTTTTAACTTCCCTATCCTCCTTCCAACAAGTTATAGCTGCTCCTACCTTTTCTTTTATCTTACTCCCGTCTGTATATATATGTTGTCCTACAATGCTATATTTTTCTATTGTTTCAGGGAGTAAGTCTTCAAGGCACTGATACTCTACCGTTTCCTCCTTGGATGGGTGGTTAGCCTCAAGAAAGCATACTTTTTGTTCGACTACGCCCCCCTTTATGATATCGTGTTGCGGTTTACCTCTCTTGGCCTCGTATAACCTGCCCACTTCTTTGACGCGCAAATCGAGTGGAAGCAAGCCCGTCAGTATCAATGCGGAGTTAAGGGACACAGTTCGGTATGCCTTGCAGATTTTTAGGGCAAAACCTCTTTGAACTGTGTTCAGGTACTTCTGGATGGTAATCTTTTCCGCTGCCTTGGCCCACACGCTTGCTGCATAAAGGATTATTGGCTCTGCAACCGCCACATACATCGTCCTGATCACCTCCGGGTTCAGGCCCCAGTTTATTTTTGCGGCTCGTGCAAGTTGTTTGTAAACATTGGTTGCTTTTTTACATATACATTTAACGTGGCTATTATACGTCAACTTGTTATCAATTATCAAGCCCAATATTTTCATCTCTTCAACAACCTGCACGTCCACCCCACCCATGCGCACGCGAGGGATATCGTATTTTAGTTTGTTGGTTACAACCATAGCGTTTGTCTTAAGGGGCGCAAATTTAAGCTTATGATTTATACCCCACGCGTACACGTGTGCGAGGGTTCTTTCCGCCTGGGCTTGTATTTCAAGTCCTGTACGTCCGGAGAAGACCAGCACGATGTCGTCAGCAAATGCCTGGTTGTATACTTTAAGCTCATCTAAATCATTCAGCAGTGGATCAAGCAGTATGTTCCAAAAGGTAGGACCACCAATCGATCCCTGGACACATCCTTTTGTGGTGTCTTTCACGTATTCTCTACCAGCGTATCTAACCCTTACCCTCCTGTTTGTGAAGTAACTATCGACTAAAAACCTCAAGTTTTGAGGACAGTTTTTCTCTCGCATTTTACATCTGATAGCTGGCCACCAAGCGCTGTCAAAAGCGCCCTCTATATCTAGTGAAATCACTAAATTTATTAACTTCTTCTTCACATTATCCACAATATGATGTGTTAAGTCGTAGATGGCATCTTCTGTACTGCGCTGCGGCACAAATCCATACTGCCTAGGGTTGTTTTTGGGTAAGACATGTCAGCGAATCCTTTTCACCATCATCTTTTCGAAGATTTTTCCCAGTACCGCCAACAGACCGATTGGCCGATAGGACTTCACATTTGTGTAATCAGCTTTACCTGGCTTTCGCAGCACTATTACAGCCGCTTCCTTCCATAACTCAGGAAAATATGAAAGACTTAAGCATTTATTAAGAATTTCTAGAAATATATCTCTTTGAGTTAGTATGGCCTCTGCGCAAATATCAGCCGTGAAGCCGTCCAGTCCTGGTGCCTTTTTTGGGTTAAAGGATTTCACGGATCTTAGAAGCTCTCCCATTGTGAAAGGTGGATCTTGAGAGTCGTAACGGTTCTCGGGCTCATCTTCATTTGCCTTTCTTCTCATAATGGTATGTTCTTCGATATCGTCTAATTCCGTGTCGTCTGGGAAGAAGGTTTTTTCCAGGAGTTTTACTGAATCTTCGGGACTTAAGACGGCTTGTTCCCTTATCAGGGGTAAGTCTTCCTGTCTTGTGGTGGTGTTCCTGATGACTCTGTATATTCCGTCCCAAAGGCTCTCCCTGTCCTGCTTTGAGCAAAAACTCTTCCAACTCTCTGTTTGCGCGAGGCTAGCTGCATCTTCGTACTCCGTTTTTGCTTTGAGATACTCTTCAACTACATGGTTTCTCCTCCTAGGGGCTGCGTAAGATATTCGTCGCTTTTTGGTTGTCATTTGTTTTTTCAGCTCTTCCAATGTTTCGGACCACCATGGCATTTTTGTTTTAGGCTTTGACTTTCTTAAGGGAATAGCAGTATTACAGGTTTCAGTCACCGAGTCTTCGTATTTAATGATAAAATTTTCAAGGTTTTCCTTATTTTGTATTTGCTTTATGGCTTCTAAAGTTATATTGTTTTTGATAAAATTTTGCTCTGTTTCCTAAATTCTGTCCAGTTTGCCTTTTTTGTTTGGTATATTCTGGTATTTAAATTTGGTCTACTTTGTTTAGGTTTTTCTAAATTTACAGTGAATTTTATAGTGTTGTGATCTGAACTTGTAGTTTCCTCATCAACTCGCCAGTTTAGGATCTTACCCAATATGTCCGTTGTACATGCCGTGATGTCCACATTACTTTTAAATCTTTTTCCACCTCTTATGGTATCAAAAGTAGGTGTGTCCCCTTTATTCAGGATATGCATCTCAATTTCGTCCAAAGTTCCTGCCAAAGTTTCTCCTCGGGCGTCCTCCACATCGCTCCCCCACCAGGGGCTCCAGGAATTTACATCACCGCCCAGAATTATCATACCGGTTACTTTCCGTACTTTTTGTATTGTTTGCTTTAAATGTTGCAGGTATGGTTCGAGGGGGAGAGTGTCTTCGAAATACACCGAAATCACTCCAATGGTCCACGAGTCTGTCTTCAGGGTTGCCACAGCTATATTTTCGGTAGTGTTTATTGGATCAGCGATAACTTCAATATCACTGTCAAATACGACAATTGCTGCTTTTACGGGCTTTTCCCCGTTTCGAGTACTCTGGACTACCCTAGTGCCAGTATATTGTTTCATTACAAGACTTGCCCCGATATATGGCTCCGATACCAAAGCAAAACATGTTTTGGTGCTGCTTGCCTCTATGATTAGTTCTTGGGTGGCTAAACGTTTTCTTTGCAGATTTGCTTGCATTATGGAGTACTTTCGCAGCACTGAGACTGGAGTATCCGCGTTGTTATTTTGGCTGCCCGAGTCACCCTTAACAGTAGGCCACTGTAGATTTTGCTAACGCGTCCCATTTCTTCCTTATGGGGCAATCTCTGTCGAAGGCATTGTGGTCGAACCTTTCTAGGTTAGCTTTTTGACAGTTCCGGCATATGTGTTGGTCACCGCATAAGTTGCCTTGGCAGTCTGCTCTAAGATGTGGGCCTGCACAGTGGCTGCATAAGCTTTCTGTCTCGGTGCAGTACTTACGACCGTGGCCGTAGCCAAGACACTTAGAGCACTGTACTAGCGGTGACTGATCCCTTACCATAACCCTTTGCAAATCTATATGGATCTTCCCTACTGTTGTTAGCCTCTGATATATCTGAGGAGAAACCTGCATGATAACATGGCACTCGTGTGGGTTCCTGGTCTTCTTTTTTTTTTTTTTTTTTTTTAATTTATTAAACTAAAGGTAAGTACATTTTTATAACTAATATCTACTCGCCAAACTTAAAAGTTTGATGGCGAGATACGCCTTAATGTAATTTCTTACACCTACCTTAAGTTAACAGCATGCTTATAAATATTTATATATATACCAGGCCACTCAGAAAGTATTGCGATAAATAGTTTTTATATATGGCAGACTGGCCGGTTAGAATTTTTTTTTAAAATATGATTACTTGTAAGTAAAAATATGTGTGTTCCATTTTCAAAATTTCCCTCCACATTTTTTGCGAGCCAATTCAAAGTATCGTGTCTTACTGAAAAATGGATCTGCGCCGGGAACATTTTAGAGCTATGATTTTTTACGATTTCAAGTGTCGCCTGAAACCGGATGAATCGTTCGATAGACTTCAAATGGCATTTATGGATGAAAACCCCCTCCAAGGCAACCGTGTATCGTTGGTATAACGAATTTAGGCGCGGTCGACCAACCTTGGGGGATGAAGAAAGAAGCGGTCGCCCTTTGACGGCTACTACGGAAGAAAACGTGCTAGCAGTGAAAAATTTAATCCAAGATAATAGGCGAATTACATATCAGGAGATTCAGCACATATTAAAGATTGGATCGGGAAGCGTTCACGAGATTCTACAAGGGCATCTTCGCGTGAGGAGGATAGTATCGCGCTGGGTGCCGCACTACCTCACCGACGCTCAGAAGCAGGCCCGGGTGGAATGGTGCCGTGATATGCTGAACAAATTTGAAGCAGGCTCGTCTCGGCGTGTTTACGACATCGTAACAGGTGATGAGTCCTGGATTTATCAATACGATCCAGAAACCAAGCGTCAGTCGACAGTTTGGGTGTTTCAAAATGAACCAACGCCTACCAAAGTGAAGCGATCTCGAAGCGGGGGGAAGATTTTGATCGCCAGCTTTTTTAATTTGACTGGCCACTTGGCCTCAATTCCCTTACGAGATCAAAGAAGCATTAACGCCGAATGGTATACTACCAAATGTGTACCAGAAGTTTTTTCTGTTGTGAGCAACAAGCTACCAAACACAGGACTCCACGGACTACTGCTCCACCACGACAATGCGCCTGCACACACCGCGCTCAAAACGAGGGACTTCCTGGACAGCACACCAGTCAAACTCCTAGGTCACCCTCCTTACAGCCCTGATCTAGCACCGTGTGACTTCTTTTTATTTCCAAAAATAAAAAATCTGCTCAAGGGGATACAATTTTCGTCGCCGGAAGATGCGCTGGCTGCGTTCGAGCAGGCTGTAAACGAGGTGTCTACGGCGGACTGGAAAAAGTGTTTTGAAAACTGGTTCAGACGCATGAATCTTTGTATAGAGGCTGGTGGAGAGTACTTTGAAAAGATTTAATAAAAATATATGTACCTGTAGAACAATTTTTTTTAGGGTCGCAAATCTTTCTGAGTGTCCCACGTATATGTATATTTAATAAAAAAAAAAAAATAATTAAATAGCGATGAAATATAAAAATACAACATTGCTCAATGACTTCCATTTAGAAGCGAGTCCCTTAATTTTGATTTTAATACCCCTATACTACTTAACTTAGGTTCAGTTCGTAATATTTGAAGCTGGTTAAATATTTTTGGTACTAGATATTTTGACACCCTTTCTCCATAATAGTTTACTGATTTTGGTATTACTAATTTACGTTCTCTTACACTTCGAGTATTATATTTATTTTCCTTTCTTTTTTTAAAATTATCGTTATAATAATGTTCAATACCAATTAAATATTTAACTTTATAATCTACCGGAAGTATTTTGCAAATGGCAAACAGTTACAGTACAGTCTTCCTGTACCTTATTGAGACTCTAAAGTCCTCCCCATTCACATCCGTCAGAAGATGTTTGTTCTGAATTTTCAGGGCTTTTATAATGTCGTCGTCGGTGTTATACGCAAGAACATTACAGACGACGACAAGTGGATCCTTGTTCTTGGTAGGATCGATCCTAAGATGTGATTGGGAGTTCCTGAGTTTCTCAGTTATAATTTTCAGGTCATCTCTTATATGACATCCAATGATCACTTTTTGATCCTTTGCTTTACGAAGCCTGTCCACCCGAATGCCGTCCCCCCTAGCGTCTACTGCGTTCCGTATTTTGTTTATTACTTCGTCGCTGGTGTCGTTATCATTTTCTGACGAAACAATAATAGAGTGCATCGGTTTAGGTGCAGTTACTTTTGGCACTGCTGCCATTTCGCATACGATGGCGTTTTCTTATTTTCTTCGACTATTTTCTCCATACCATTTCTAATATCTCTAAGCTGACCCTGTGCTTCAACGATAAGCTTTTGGTTGTCAATTACGTTTCGCTTAATTTCCTCTAGCTTGATATTAAGGGCTATCTGAGGAGTCCGATTCAAATTTTCCACGACATCCTGAGTAATTAACTTCTTTAGTGCACCGAGCTCCTGCATGACTTCCTTATTATTGTATGTTATTGGGCTACGAGCGGCCGGCGTAGCCCGTTTTGGGGTTTGGGCCTGGAGCTTGGTTTCGTAGTCTTTTTTAAGATTTTCCAAGTTTTCCTTAGCCTTCGCTACATCGCTCTTGTTTTGCTCTTCGAGTATATTTGTCTTGTCTATCAACGATAGGACAAACTCATGAAGGCCAGAGAGAGCAAGGGCAACTTTTTCTTTGATGGTGCCCTTCAGATTGCCAGATAGCTCTAGTTGAGATTTCCCCAAGTCATAGAGTCGGTTGGCCTCAACTCTCTGTGAGCCTTTTGCTCCTGCAGTCTCTCCACCCTTTGGGCTGCTTCGGTGTTTTTCATTGTAGCTAAGGGTAAGTTTCTTAACGTTTCCAGGATCGTCGCGTGATGTATGAGCTGCAGTCGAGGTGTTTGCCGAGCCAGTTGTCTTAGTCGAAGTTTTGCGGTCAGCCATGGTGAGTGGTGTAAAGAGCCACAATGTCAAAATAAGTAAAATAAAACTAAGGATAGCTACTAGTTATGACAAGGTAATGGTAATACCTGGGTCAAAAGAAATAAGGGTTATTTCCCTCAATGTCCAAACGAGTAGACTAAAAATAAAATAAAATTAAGCGCGGAATATGTAGAGAAAAATAAGATAAAAATAAATGTAAGTCTAAATTTTTCCTCTATGTAGAGTATATTTGTGTGAATTATACAATCTGACGAGTATTTTGGTTTTTAGAAGTAAAATAAAATGTCAAACCAATTGTCAGAAAACTCTATACTGTTCAGCTCTATGTAGAGCCAATTTGCTATGTGCAATCAATAGAGCACTCCAAGCCCTTCTATATGACACCAATCTCAAGCTTCTAGCATTAGTAGGACCGGAGATACAGGCGATTGAAGTTTTAGGTCAAATGTTTGACCCAATGACCCAAACCGGTTTATTCCTGATATCTCCCGAACGGATGGTCAGATTTTAACGGGACTGGAGCTTGAGAGGCAGGCGCAAAGAGCCCCGTCGATCGATATAATTTTCAGGCGCTGAAAATTTCAGTGCCTGAAAACTGCTGAAAGTATACAATCTTATGGAGGTAATAGAGCAGAGACCAACGATTCAAACCCCGATCCTCTACGGCCTCGGGACCGGAGCTATGAAGGATTTTGTCAATATTTTGACAGCTGTCAAGTAGGCCACAGCTGTCAAACTGGATATTTGAAGGCCAATATCTCCAGTTCCAGATGCCGCAGGGAGATGAGGTTTTCTGCAAATAGTTTGGCTTAGACTATATTTACAAATTTCTGTACTTTCGGGATCATAAATTTTTTCAGCTCCTATCTTGCTAAAACTAACTAGGTCGACAGAGATTTCCAACCCGATGCAGGATCCGAAAAAACAATTGTTCTATCTCTATTCGATTAGAAGTTATGAGGGCTTAACCAAAAACAAAATGGCCGTCGAACTGTCAAACAGAGACTTTGCAGGCCGATAACTTTGGAAAGACAAGTCAGATCGAGATGGGGTTTTCAACAGGCAGTTTGGCTCGACTTACTCCAATTTTCAAAATTGGTTTCAGGTGTAAAAAATTTCAGGCGCTGAAATCCACTGAAATTATTTTTTCTTATAAATATGCGTTTTTGTAGGATGTGCACCGAAAACCATAAATTCCTAAGTCTTTTAGATGCCGAGATATCGCAATTTTAACTTATGACCCAAAATTTAAAAATGGCGGATTTTGGAAATCTGTGTTTAATGGGTTAGATGGCCCAACTTTGGGTTAGAATTATCGGAATAGGTCTGTAAAAACATATGCCGTTGTCAAATTATTTAATTTTTGATTACTTTTAGAATAATTTGGAAAATTCGGTCAAAAACGATATCTCAGAATTATACCAACATAAAATTATGAAAAAAATTGTAAAATAAACATAAAATAAAGAGCTTTCAGACAAAATTTGAGAATGTCAAAATATCATACAGAAAGAAGAAAATTTTTCTGAAATTCAAAATAATTACTGAAACTATTACAGATGTGTGAAATTTTGTCTGAAAGTTATAAAATTAAAAACTTAAGGTCTCTACAGAAGAGCGCCACAGACAGTTGCAGAATTCGAAAATTCGGTCTCGAAGCGAAGATATTCAGGTCGAAAATTTGCAACTTTGAAATATTCCCAGAAGTACAATTGATGTCCAAAAATTTTTAAAATGGCTTCTGAATTTTTAATAGATGCTATTCCTGTAGGCTGCGTCAAAATTTTTGTCCGAAACGTCTCCGTTCACAAACCACGTTGCCACGTGGTTTTTGTTTTTTTGCGTTTTACTCAAAAACCACAAGAGTAAAAAATCTCCAAAAAATCTTAAAAATAGTTGAATGCAATGCGCACCAGGCGCTACAAGAAAATTAGTAGGTCGTCGCTGAAAATCAGGCAGCGCACGCGTGCAAAGCTTTCAAGTTTTGGTTTTCTAACCTTAAAGTCCGGTTTTCCTTCTCCAACTTTTTAACACTGTAATCCTCAGTTGATGAACTTGCACTGTCACATGCGGGACACTTTTGCGCAACTTTTAGTGTATAATAACACGTTTCAATCCGATCAATTTTTGTTATTTTTTTCGATTTTTAAGTGCGGAGCACGTGGAAAAATGATACGTTCCGGTCAACGGGTGGCGCTCAACTGGGTTAGGTTAGGTTTTTTTTTTTTTTTTTTTTTTTTTTTTTTCTAGTGTCCCTCTAACATAATCAGAGACCTTATTTATCGAGTATTTAAATTTTTAGTCGACAGGGAAATCCTCATGGACGCCTGGGAATGGAGGGTCCAGGCAGTGCCGGACTCTTACCGGCTAAAACCGTGTCAGCCAAAGATTTTACAGTATGTAAATTAACTATTTTCTACTTTAACTTATTTCTTATATCTACTTACTTATTGTACTACAAACTTTTAGGGGTATGGGGTTCGTTATTACGTTATTACTTTATTTATACATTTTTTACATATCTTATATTCTACGGTTGTATTTCTTATTTCTATTTATATATCTTATGACTATAGTAACATAATTCATTATGTTGCATAGTCATAGTTTCTTAATCCGACTTATTCCTACGATTTACAGTTTTAACTATGCTTTCAACAAACTTTAGAAACACGTTCCTGATCTTCCTATCCTTTATTATCATTGCTAAATATTCTTTTTTTATTTTCGCATTTGTTTCTTGTTCGAAATCAAAGCGTTCTTTGTCAAAAACTGGGCAGTCCACTAAAAGATGGGACACTGTTTCTTCCTTGCTTGGATCACAGGTACATGATGGGTTCTCTTTGCACTTGAAACGAGTCAGGTACTCTGAGAACCCACCATGCCCCGTAAATGCTTGAGCCAAATACCTATTTATTTTAATTTTCCGAATGGTGTTGTATGCCTCTACCGCGTTTGGGAAAAACAGTTTGGTTGTTGAGGCTGTCTCCCCTTCCCTGTACCTCCGATCCCATTCGTGGAGCGATTCCTGGCGGATAGTGCGCTTCACGAATGATATCGGACAGAGGTCGTATGTGGGCTTCCTTTTGGACTTTAGGGCAGCCTCTTTTGCTAATAAGTCGGCCCTTTCATTGCCCTCCAGGCCTGCGTGGGCTTTGATCCAAAACAAGGAGACGCTCTTGTTTTGGACCTTACAGCGTCTTATGGCGTCTCTTGTTTCCACGGCAAGCGGGTGTGGGGCTCCAGGGTTTACGACTGTTTGCAAGGCCGCCATAGAGTCACTGAAAATGGCATACGTTGCTTCTTTTCTAAGAAGGACCACTTTTAGTGCCTCGCGGAGGGCCAGGATTTCTGCTTGGTATACAGTACCATATGTCGGCAATGCAAATTTGAGGGCTTTGGTTTCAACGTTGTTTACCCATACGGATAAAGCAGCACCCACCTTGCCCTCAATTTTGCTGCCGTCAGTAAAAATGCGGACGGCGTAGTCGCTATGTTTTTGGTACTGTTCTTCGTCAGTCAGATGTCCCATCTCAATTTCGGTTTGTTGTGCTGGGTGTGGCGCATCCAGTGCTGGTGACATTCTTTCAACCTCCCTATCCCCAAGCTCCGGCCGAAGTACTCCCCTCTTGGCTTCATACAGCGAAGCCGCTTCGCGGATTCGAATATCAAGAGGAAGCACTCCAGCCAGCAATAAGGCTGAGTTTAGGGAAGTCGTCCTATATGCTTTGCATAGTTTTTGTGCAAAGCTACGCTGTATTGCGTTTAGCACTTTTTTGACACTTATTTTATCCGATACAGGTGCCCATGCACTTGAGGCGTACATGATTATTGGTTCGACGGCTGCCGTGTAGATACATTTGATCACTTCTGGGTGCAGTCCCCAGCTGACCCTTGCCGCTCTCGATAGTTGATTATAGACGGCTGCTGCTTTTGCACATACGTTGGAAATGTGCTGCTTAAAGGTCAGCTTGCGGTCTATTGTTAAACCCAATATTTTAATTTCCTCTGACATGCCAATATCGATCCCTCCCATCCTCAAGAGTGGTGTGCCGTATTTCAGCTTGTTAGTGATTATCATGGCGCATGTTTTGTGTGGCGCAAATTTAAGCTTATGTACGACACCCCACCCCCGAACTTGTTCAAGAGCGGCATTGGCACGTCTTTGGATGTCATGTGCTGTATGTCCGTCGAATACTAGGACCACGTCGTCGGCGAATGCCTGGACGTAGTCACCTCTCGCCTTTAGTTCTTTGAGCAGGGTGTCCAAAAGGAGGTTCCAAAGAATAGGTCCTCGTACGGACCCCTGGACGCAGCCCTTTTCGGTGCCCTTTTTATATTCCGCGCCCATATATCTCACCGCCACCGTTCTGTCCTTCATATAACTGCCCATGACCCTCCTCAAGTTCATTGGACAATTTTCCTCTGCCAATCTTATCTTGATAGCCGGCCACCATGCGCTATCGAAGGCTCCCTCTATATCCAACGATACTAATGTGATAATTTTCTTCTCGCGTAGTTTTGCTTGGATATGTTGCATTAGGGTATAGAGGGAGTCTTCGGTGCTCTTTTGGGGCATAAAGCCATATTGGCAGATACTTATTCGCGGTAGAATATGGAACTTGAGGCGGGCCACGAGCATCTTCTCGTATATTTTCCCCAAGACAGGCAATAGACCAATCGGCCTGTATGACTTGGGAGTTGCGTAGCTCTCTTTTTTAGGCTTTCGGAGGATTACTACCGTTGCCTCCTTCCAAGTTCGGGGAAAATATGCGAGTTCCAGACATTTATTCAGTAGCGCCAAAAAGATTCCGGGGTCGGTACGGATGGCGTTCAAGCATATGTCAGCAGTCAAGCCGTCAGAGCCGGGAGCTTTCTTTGCATTAAAAGATGATGCTGCTCTTTTAAGCTCATGGGGAGTAAATGGTGGGTCGTTGTCATTGTTTCCTTCCTCCTCGTTGATGGTTTCGGCTCTGGCTCTCATTCTTGCGTGTTCATCGCTATCCTCTTCCCTCTTGTCGGATGGGTAAAATGTGTCGGCTATAAGTTTTACGGACTGTTCTGCATCCAGGGTCTTTCCCTCCAACTGCATGGGCACATCTTCTTCCCTTTTAGTGGTTCTGCCAATCACACGATAGATACCTTCCCATACCCCTTCTCTATTTTGTTTCTCACAGAACCCTTTCCAACTCTCAACTTGAGCCTTCATGGTAGCTAATTCATATTCTTCTTTCGTTTTCAGATACTCCTCCACTACCTTTTCGCTTCGCGATGGTGCTGCGCAACGGACTCTTCTCTTCCTGGTGACGACTTCGCGTTTCATCCTTTCCAGATCCTCTGTCATCCACGGTAAGGTAAGTTTTTCTTTATTCTTTATTTTAGGTATAATTTCTTCACAACTTTGTTTGACAGCTTTTGTATATTGTTCTACAGTAAGTTCTAATTTTTCCAGGTTATCTATTTCTGATATACTTTCTAATATAATTTTGTTTAGCTGTAAAATTGGGACTAGTTTCTCATGAAACTGGCCCCAATTTGCTTTTTTCGTATTAAATAGTCTAGTTGTTCTACTAACTTTATGTCCTGCAGATTTTACCAATTTTAGCTTAAATTCCATTCCGTTATGATCAGATCCCGTCAGGTCGTCTACTACTCTCCAGTCGTCCACCAGGTCGAGCATATCCATGGTGCAAGCTGTTACATCAGGAAAGCTAGTTAGGTGTTGGTTTCCTCTTATTGTGTCAAAGGTCGGTGTTTCTCCTTTGTTGAGAATTTGCATGCTTAACTCGTCGAGAGTTCCCAACATGTCTTCTCCTCTATAGTCAGTTGTTTTTCCACCCCACCATACACTTTTTGCATTGGCATCGCCACCAATGATCAGCCTGGATGGTCCTAATTTTCGTCCTATCTTTTTAATGTGCTCCAAGTATGGTTCTATCGGAGTTAGGTTAGGTTAGGTTAGGTTAGGTTAGGTTAGGTTAGGTTAGGTTAGGTTAGGTTAGGTTAGGTTAGGTTAGGTTAGGTTGGGGTGTGCGGTAGTCGCCTCCAAGTGTGGTTAGTATGTAGCAGTTCGTGTGGACTTCAAAACCCTATCGAAACGCTACATGTTTTCCCGGCACACCCTGGGCAACAGAGCTGAAAACTGGTTGGTTTCGGCCATCCTTTCTTCAGCTCTGGCCAAGAACTACTAAAACCCCAAGCCAAGGTGTAAACCGAACCGTGCCGAAGGCTGCGTGACTGGGGGGGTGCCCAGTCTCTCACACGGCGGGTCTCTGATACCGGGCGACCTCAGGGCCATTCAGCCTTACCTCTGCATGCGGGGCTCTGTTGAGGTGGACCGTTTTAATCCCTTGCTCCTCGTGGGAACAAAATGAATAAAACTAACTCTGAAGATAATAAAAAAACTAACGACTTGGCTAACACTTTAAAGGATATCGATAATTGCATGCGATTGGATGATGAAGAAAATACAGGGACGGAAAACAAAACAATAAGGCAAGGCAAAAGGACTAAAGGTTCGCGCCCTGTCTCGCCTTTTGTATTTGGAGAAGGAAACTCAGATGGCAGTGAGTCTGATGGTTCAATTATATCGAATGCCTCAAGTCATTCCACGGCTTCTCAGGCAAGAAAAAGGGGATCGAATGCGGTGGAATTTAACTTTTCATTACCTGCTGCTAAAAAGACAAAAGCGGTGACGCTGCCGTTACCGTCGGTCTATGACCTTTCATCTGAAATGAAGGATCAGACAATTACAGATCTCAGAAACAGGATTATTGAGAGCCTCGAAACGGTTGAATCGGTTTCAAGTAAATCAAAACATCTTAAGGGAAATTTTGTACGTGCCCTACGATTGTCAGCACTTGTAGCCAAAACTGCGGTCACTGAAATATCTCAGAGGGTGACTTCGGAACATTTAGAACAGGAAAATGCCCTGTTGCGCTCTAAGATAGATGGACTTAACAACAAAGTCACAGATCTTTCTGAAGAGATCGCCGAACTTCGACAATCTCATGGTAGGCAAGAAAAGAACACTGCGGATACTGGTGGATCAGCACGTAGCCCTGATGACGTGCTTTTAGCACAAATAAGAACAATGATTGATGGAAAGTTGGCGTACCTGGAGACTAAACTTATAACTCGAGACAAGATGCGTCCACCAGAAGAACAAAAGGTGCCACAACCTGGCGTGGCGCCTCTTACACCGTTAGGAACTGGAAAAAGCAAGAAAAAGAAGCCTAAAAATATCCCTAATAATTTTCCAAAACCTAATGAAATGGCAAAATCCAAAGGACAGGAGCAACAGCCTTCCACTCATGGTGATTCCAGTCCGGAAACTGGTTGGACTATGGTTAGGAAAAAGAAAGCGAAAAAGAAGGAGGAAAAGAAAACCATGAATGCTAAAGAAACAGAGAAAGGACCAGGCTCCAAAATTAAGAGTAACGCAGGAAAAGGCAGTAAAATTAGACTGCCAAAATTACCTCGGTCTATGGCCATTGCGGTTTCAATCCCCGTGGGCTCGGATTTAACATACGCCCAGGTTATGGCGGCTGCAAAACAAAAGGTGCAACTCACAGATATTGGGGTCAGTGAAGTTCGTCAAAAGCGGGCCTTAAATGGCGGTTTACTGTTAGAAGTGTCTGGAGAAGACGGAGCTTTCAAAGCAGACTCGCTTGCTTCCAAAATGAAAGAGGTCCTTGGAGACATGGACGTAAATATTACACGGCCTATGAAAAAGGGAGAAATTAGAGTAATTGACCTGGATGAGTCAGTTACCTCAAAAGAGATTGCTTTAGCCGTTTCCGAAGCTGGTAGCTGTGCTGAAACAGATATTCAGGTGGGTGAAATACGCGGCATCCGTGCTGGGACTTTGGGCTCGGTCTGGGTTCGTGCTCCACTCGCCGCTGTTCATAAGGTGATAGCCACTAAGCGTCTTCGCGTGGGATGGATATCAGCAAGAGTACAAGTACTTCCACCAAGACCACTTCAGTGTTTTAGATGCCTGGAGCAAGGACATGCCCGTTACCAATGCACTAGCACTGTAGACCGTAGTACCTTATGCTATAACTGCGGAACGCCGGGTCACAAGGCCAATAAATGTGATGCTGCGGCTCCTAGATGTGCATTGTGTGCAGATTCAGATCGTCCTGCTAACCACCGAGTTGGCAGTAAAAACTGTTCACCCCCTAAAAAGGAAAAAAGTGGGAAAAAGTCAGCTGGGCCCTACGTTCCAGCATCTGAACGTGGTGGTGGATCCGCAATAGCAACAGAAACAACAGAAAAAACCGAAAATACGGTGGCCAGCGCGGGTAGCGACCCGACTCAGGAGGCAATGGAGGCTTAAAATTCGGTCCACAGTCTACCAAAGTACTTCAGGGAAATCTAAACCACTGCTGCAGGTCACAAGACTTGTTTTTTCAAACACTGTCCGAGCGGTCGATTTCCCTTGGAGTAATTTCAGAGCCATACAATGTGCCAGATCATCCTCGTTGGTTTAAAGATGACGGAGGTGAGGTAGCTATCTATTGGGGAGGCAATCGCGGAGACCCAACCTGCCGCAAAGTACATTCAGACTCGGGAATTATTGTGGTCGAATGGGGATTTATTATTGTTGCTGGCTGCTACATCTCTCCTAATTGCAATCTCATTGCCTACGAAGCATATTTGGGCAAGCTCGAAAGTTTGGTACGCAAGTACCTTCCGCGCCCAGTAATTGTCCTAGGCGATTTTAATGCTCGCTCTAAGATTTGGGGAGATGTGAAAGACAACGTCAAAGGGGAAACTTTACTTGAGTGGGCGGCCGGCCTAGACCTGCGACTATTGAACCGTGGTTCTATTAGCACATGTGTCCGATGGCAAGGCGAATCTATTGTCGACCTCACCTGGGCCAGTCAAATGGCTGAGCGAGTGGTATCAGAATGGCGGGTGGCAGAAGAAGTAGTCACTCTTTCAGACCACCGCCACATAGAGTTTCATGTTACTCATCGTAACCAGGATGGGACACGTCGAGCACGCTATAGCACCTTTACAAGTTGGGCCCTGAAACGTCTTGACAAAGATTTATTAATAGCAGCAGCTCATACTGCCGACTGGTCAGTTCTTTCTGACTGGAATGATTCGTCATTTCCTGGTAGTGAGTCAATGTGGTTTCGGGATACGATGTCATCTATCTGCGATGCGGCAATGCCCAGAGTAAGACAAAGTGAAAAATTCCCCGTATATTGGTGGTCGGACCATATCGCTCGGTTGCGTGAGACTTGCCTTACTTCTCGGCGATCATTTACACGAACAAGAAGAAGAAGTCGGGCTACGGAGGAAGAAAAAGCTAGCACATATGCAAATTACCGAGCCGCAACTGTTGCACTGCAGACTGCAATATCTGACGCAAAATGTCGTTCGTGGACAGAGTTACTGGATGGATTGAATAGAGACCCGTGGGGCCGTCCATATAAGATGGTCTTAGGAAAATTGCGTCCTTGGGTGCCTCCTATGACTGAGACACTAGAAGTAGAATTTACACGAAGCATTGTTGACACTCTTTTTCCACGTTTGACATCTGCTCCTTCATTGTTGGCTGAAGTGTCCTGGTCCAGCGAGCAAGAGGTTAATGATGGGGAACTGAAGTACGCCTTAAAGCGTCTGTCAGCCCGAAATACAGCGCCCGGTCCCGACGGGATTCCAGGTCGGAGCCTCGTGATAGCATTAGGCGTTTTAGGAAACAGGATGAAGCGATTGTTCAATAGCTGCCTGTGTCATGGAAGTTTCCCAACGATATGGAAAGAGGCTAAATTGGTTCTTCTCAGAAAGCCGGGCAGACCCACAGATTCTCCCTCAGCATACCGACCTATTTGTTTGCTCGATGAAACGGGAAAACTGTTCGAACGCATCATTGCCCTGCGCATTAACAAACATCTGGCACGCAATGGCCCGGATCTGTCGGAGAACCAATATGGATTTAGGCAAGGACGATCGACTGTTGATGCTATTTTACGTGTTCGATCAATAACAGAGCAAGCAGTCTCTCAGAAAAAAGTTGTTCTGGCAGTGAGTCTCGACATAGTCAATGCTTTTAACTCCCTCCCATGGAAAGCGATTTATGAGGCTCTTATTTATCATGAGATTCCACCTTACTTACGTAATGTAATCGGAAGTTATTTATCTGATAGAAGCATCTGCTACCAGGACCCAAATGGAGACATCGTGCACAGAGAAGTTGTGTGTGGAGTTCCACAGGGGTCCGTGCTAGGTCCTCTTCTCTGGAATCTTGCCTATGATGCAGTTCTGCGGGTAGAAATTCCAAACTACGTCAGTGTTATCTGCTACGCGGATGACACTCTGATTCTCGTTGAAGGAAATTGTTTTGAAGAGGCATCTCGGCTCGCAGAACGTGCCATTACCTGTGTAGTTGAAAGGATCCGCGGACTCGGTCTGGAGATTGCGCCCCATAAAACTGAGGTGATGTGGTTCCACGGACTCCCTCAGAGAGCGGCCTCACCTGTGTCATCAGTGCAAGTGGGAGGTACATTGGTACAAATAGGACAATGTCTGAAGTACTTGGGACTGTATCTAGACGGTCGGTGGTCCTTTGAAGAGCATTTGAACCAACTCATTCCTCGGGTTGAAAAAGTTGCAGGTGCAATGCACAGATTACTACCCAATCTCGGAGGCCCAAGGGAGGAAGTTCGTCGCCTGTATGTTGGTGTTATACGGTCAATTGCATTATACGGTGCTCCTGTCTGGTCGGATAGACTATTATCAGTGCGTCGCCGTAGAACCAAACTTAATTCTGTGCAGCGGCGAATAGCCATCAGAGTAGCACGAGGATACCGTACCATTTCATTCGAGGCAGCAACTATTTTGGCCAGGATTCCACCTTTTGACATCTTGGCAAAGATGGATGCGAAGGTGTATAGCACTCTTCATCAAAGTGATGGTACTGTTGATGAAATAGACATAGTTACACTACGGAAGAGAGCCCACGAATGGTCTATAAATAAATGGCGTGCAAGATTACTCGAGCCGCAAAGTATTCGACAGCGGGTTGTTGCAGCTATTATACCATCCTTTGACGCTTGGATGAATCGAAAGGGTCAAGATGGTCGAATAACTTTCCACATGACGCAAATACTTACGGGACACGGCTGCTTTGGCGAGTATCTGAACCGCATTGGGAGAGAGTTCACAACACAGTGTTATCATTGTGGATCTAATCAAGACTCTGCACAACACACTCTTGAAGAGTGTAACACTTGGCATGCTGAAAGACAGAGCCTAGTTCAAGAAATAGGAATAGATCTCTCTCTACCAGCAGTGGTCGCTGCTATGCTGGATCGAAAGCAGGCGTGGAATGCCGTGGTTTCTTTCTGTGAGACCGTCATGGTCCAGAAGGAAACTGCAGAGCGAGACCGAGAGCGAGCGGATGTTGCAAGAAGGCGACAACGGAGGGCTCTGAACAACAGAGTCGCTCTCGGAAGGCGTGGCCGGGACTAGTCTCGGCACGTTAGCCGTGTAGCACCGGCTAAGAATAGTGCTACGGTCTCCCCCGCCCGTCGTAAGAGGCGACTGAAGGGGGTCATCGGGGTTGTGGGCGTTTGCGGCGGGGGCCGCGGCGTCCAACAAACGACCCCGGGGAAGGCAGCGACAAGGCGTGGTCACTTTGTCGTTGCGCACCAAGATGGTGCAGGGGTAGGTTTAACCTGCCCCGGGAAGGGCCTCCGGGCGTTGCGCTAGGGAGTCACTGGTTGTGTTCCGTAGGAGATCCCAGCGTCTCCCGAATAGCACGGAGGATGGCCACCGTGGAGTTTTTAGTGGGTAGAAATCCCACATAACCTAGTTCTTCCCCCGGAGAGCTAGGTACCTGGACCGCAGGTTTCCTCCACGAAAAAAAAAAAAAAAAAAAAAAAAAAAAAGGTTAGGTTAGGTTAGGTTAGGTTAGGTTAGGTTAGGTTAGGTTAGGTTAGGTTAGGTTAGGTTAGGTTAGGTTAGGTTAGGTTAGGTTAGGTTAGGTTAGGTTAGGTTAGGTTAGGTTAGGTTAGGTTAGGTTAGGTTAGGTTAGGTTAGGTTAGGTTAGGTTAGGTTAGGTTAGGTTAGGTTAGGTTAGGTTAGGTTAGGTTAGGTTAGGTTAGGTTAGGTTAGGTTAGGTTAGGTTAGGTTAGGTTAGGTTAGGTTAGGTTAGGTTAGGTTAGGTTAGGTTAGGTTAGGTTAGGTTAGGTTAGGTTAGGTTAGGTTAGGTTAGGTTAGGTTAGGTTAGGTTAGGTTAGGTTAGGTTAGGTTAGGTTAGGTTAGGTTAGGTTAGGTTAGGTTAGGTTAGGTTAGGTTAGGTTAGGTTAGGTTAGGTTAGGTTAGGTTAGGTTAGGTTAGGTTAGGTTAGGTTAGGTTAGGTTAGGTTAGGTTAGGTTAGGTTAGGTTAGGTTAGGTTAGGTTAGGTTAGGTTAGGTTAGGTTAGGTTAGGTTAGGTTAGGTTAGGTTAGGTTAGGTTAGGTTAGGTTAGGTTAGGTTAGGTTAGGTTAGGTTAGGTTAGGTTAGGTTAGGTTAGGTTAGGTTAGGTTAGGTTAGGTTAGGTTAGGTTAGGTTAGGTTAGGTTAGGTTAGGTTAGGTTAGGTTAGGTTAGGTTAGGTTAGGTTAGGTTAGGTTAGGTTAGGTTAGGTTAGGTTAGGTTAGGTTAGGTTAGGTTAGGTTAGGTT
This sequence comes from Scrobipalpa costella, assembly GCA_949820665.1. Taxonomy (NCBI): domain Eukaryota; kingdom Metazoa; phylum Arthropoda; class Insecta; order Lepidoptera; family Gelechiidae; genus Scrobipalpa; species Scrobipalpa costella. Next base: position 16,206,124 of record OX463318.1, read on the forward strand.
AGGTTAGGTTAGGTTAGGTTAGGTTAGGTTAGGTTAGGTTAGGTTAGGTTAGGTTAGGTTAGGTTAGGTTAGGTTAGGTTAGGTTAGGTTAGGTTAGGTTAGGTTAGGTTAGGTTAGGTTAGGTTAGGTTAGGTTAGGTTAGGTTAGGTTAGGTTAGGTTAGGTTAGGTTAGGTTAGGTTAGGTTAGGTTAGGTTAGGTTAGGTTAGGTTAGGTTAGGTTAGGTTAGGTTAGGTTAGGTTAGGTTAGGTTAGGTTAGGTTAGGTTAGGTTAGGTTAGGTTAGGTTAGGTTAGGTTAGGTTAGGTTAGGTTAGGTTAGGTTAGGTTAGGTTAGGTTAGGTTAGGTTAGGTTAGGTTAGGTTAGGTTAGGTTAGGTTAGGTTAGGTTAGGTTAGGTTAGGTTAGGTTAGGTTAGGTTAGGTTAGGTTAGGTTAGGTTAGGTTAGGTTAGGTTAGGTTAGGTTAGGTTAGGTTAGGTTAGGTTAGGTTAGGTTAGGTTAGGTTAGGTTAGGTTAGGTTAGGTTAGGTTAGGTTAGGTTAGGTTAGGTTAGGTTAGGTTAGGTTAGGTTAGGTTAGGTTAGGTTAGGTTAGGTTAGGTTAGGTTAGGTTAGGTTAGGTTAGGTTAGGTTAGGTTAGGTTAGGTTAGGTTAGGTTAGGTTAGGTTAGGTTAGGTTAGGTTAGGTTAGGTTAGGTTAGGTTAGGTTAGGTTAGGTTAGGTTAGGTTAGGTTAGGTTAGGTTAGGTTAGGTTAGGTTAGGTTAGGTTAGGTTAGGTTAGGTTAGGTTAGGTTAGGTTAGGTTAGGTTAGGTTAGGTTAGGTTAGGTTAGGTTAGGTTAGGTTAGGTTAGGTTAGGTTAGGTTAGGTTAGGTTAGGTTAGGTTAGGTTAGGTTAGGTTAGGTTAGGTTAGGTTAGGTTAGGTTAGGTTAGGTTAGGTTAGGTTAGGTTAGGTTAGGTTAGGTTAGGTTAGGTTAGGTTAGGTTAGGTTAGGTTAGGTTAGGTTAGGTTAGGTTAGGTTAGGTTAGGTTAGGTTAGGTTAGGTTAGGTTAGGTTAGGTTAGGTTAGGTTAGGTTAGGTTAGGTTAGGTTAGGTTAGGTTAGGTTAGGTTAGGTTAGGTTAGGTTAGGTTAGGTTAGGTTAGGTTAGGTTAGGTTAGGTTAGGTTAGGTTAGGTTAGGTTAGGTTAGGTTAGGTTAGGTTAGGTTAGGTTAGGTTAGGTTAGGTTAGGTTAGGTTAGGTTAGGTTAGGTTAGGTTAGGTTAGGTTAGGTTAGGTTAGGTTAGGTTAGGTTAGGTTAGGTTAGGTTAGGTTAGGTTAGGTTAGGTTAGGTTAGGTTAGGTTAGGTTAGGTTAGGTTAGGTTAGGTTAGGTTAGGTTAGGTTAGGTTAGGTTAGGTTAGGTTAGGTTAGGTTAGGTTAGGTTAGGTTAGGTTAGGTTAGGTTAGGTTAGGTTAGGTTAGGTTAGGTTAGGTTAGGTTAGGTTAGGTTAGGTTAGGTTAGGTTAGGTTAGGTTAGGTTAGGTTAGGTTAGGTTAGGTTAGGTTAGGTTAGGTTAGGTTAGGTTAGGTTAGGTTAGGTTAGGTTAGGTTAGGTTAGGTTAGGTTAGGTTAGGTTAGGTTAGGTTAGGTTAGGTTAGGTTAGGTTAGGTTAGGTTAGGTTAGGTTAGGTTAGGTTAGGTTAGGTTAGGTTAGGTTAGGTTAGGTTAGGTTAGGTTAGGTTAGGTTAGGTTAGGTTAGGTTAGGTTAGGTTAGGTTAGGTTAGGTTAGGTTAGGTTAGGTTAGGTTAGGTTAGGTTAGGTTAGGTTAGGTTAGGTTAGGTTAGGTTAGGTTAGGTTAGGTTAGGTTAGGTTAGGTTAGGTTAGGTTAGGTTAGGTTAGGTTAGGTTAGGTTAGGTTAGGTTAGGTTAGGTTAGGTTAGGTTAGGTTAGGTTAGGTTAGGTTAGGTTAGGTTAGGTTAGGTTAGGTTAGGTTAGGTTAGGTTAGGTTAGGTTAGGTTAGGTTAGGTTAGGTTAGGTTAGGTTAGGTTAGGTTAGGTTAGGTTAGGTTAGGTTAGGTTAGGTTAGGTTAGGTTAGGTTAGGTTAGGTTAGGTTAGGTTAGGTTAGGTTAGGTTAGGTTAGGTTAGGTTAGGTTAGGTTAGGTTAGGTTAGGTTAGGTTAGGTTAGGTTAGGTTAGGTTAGGTTAGGTTAGGTTAGGTTAGGTTAGGTTAGGTTAGGTTAGGTTAGGTTAGGTTAGGTTAGGTTAGGTTAGGTTAGGTTAGGTTAGGTTAGGTTAGGTTAGGTTAGGTTAGGTTAGGTTAGGTTAGGTTAGGTTAGGTTAGGTTAGGTTAGGTTAGGTTAGGTTAGGTTAGGTTAGGTTAGGTTAGGTTAGGTTAGGTTAGGTTAGGTTAGGTTAGGTTAGGTTAGGTTAGGTTAGGTTAGGTTAGGTTAGGTTAGGTTAGGTTAGGTTAGGTTAGGTTAGGTTAGGTTAGGTTAGGTTAGGTTAGGTTAGGTTAGGTTAGGTTAGGTTAGGTTAGGTTAGGTTAGGTTAGGTTAGGTTAGGTTAGGTTAGGTTAGGTTAGGTTAGGTTAGGTTAGGTTAGGTTAGGTTAGGTTAGGTTAGGTTAGGTTAGGTTAGGTTAGGTTAGGTTAGGTTAGGTTAGGTTAGGTTAGGTTAGGTTAGGTTAGGTTAGGTTAGGTTAGGTTAGGTTAGGTTAGGTTAGGTTAGGTTAGGTTAGGTTAGGTTAGGTTAGGTTAGGTTAGGTTAGGTTAGGTTAGGTTAGGTTAGGTTAGGTTAGGTTAGGTTAGGTTAGGTTAGGTTAGGTTAGGTTAGGTTAGGTTAGGTTAGGTTAGGTTAGGTTAGGTTAGGTTAGGTTAGGTTAGGTTAGGTTAGGTTAGGTTAGGTTAGGTTAGGTTAGGTTAGGTTAGGTTAGGTTAGGTTAGGTTAGGTTAGGTTAGGTTAGGTTAGGTTAGGTTAGGTTAGGTTAGGTTAGGTTAGGTTAGGTTAGGTTAGGTTAGGTTAGGTTAGGTTAGGTTAGGTTAGGTTAGGTTAGGTTAGGTTAGGTTAGGTTAGGTTAGGTTAGGTTAGGTTAGGTTAGGTTAGGTTAGGTTAGGTTAGGTTAGGTTAGGTTAGGTTAGGTTAGGTTAGGTTAGGTTAGGTTAGGTTAGGTTAGGTTAGGTTAGGTTAGGTTAGGTTAGGTTAGGTTAGGTTAGGTTAGGTTAGGTTAGGTTAGGTTAGGTTAGGTTAGGTTAGGTTAGGTTAGGTTAGGTTAGGTTAGGTTAGGTTAGGTTAGGTTAGGTTAGGTTAGGTTAGGTTAGGTTAGGTTAGGTTAGGTTAGGTTAGGTTAGGTTAGGTTAGGTTAGGTTAGGTTAGGTTAGGTTAGGTTAGGTTAGGTTAGGTTAGGTTAGGTTAGGTTAGGTTAGGTTAGGTTAGGTTAGGTTAGGTTAGGTTAGGTTAGGTTAGGTTAGGTTAGGTTAGGTTAGGTTAGGTTAGGTTAGGTTAGGTTAGGTTAGGTTAGGTTAGGTTAGGTTAGGTTAGGTTAGGTTAGGTTAGGTTAGGTTAGGTTAGGTTAGGTTAGGTTAGGTTAGGTTAGGTTAGGTTAGGTTAGGTTAGGTTAGGTTAGGTTAGGTTAGGTTAGGTTAGGTTAGGTTAGGTTAGGTTAGGTTAGGTTAGGTTAGGTTAGGTTAGGTTAGGTTAGGTTAGGTTAGGTTAGGTTAGGTTAGGTTAGGTTAGGTTAGGTTAGGTTAGGTTAGGTTAGGTTAGGTTAGGTTAGGTTAGGTTAGGTTAGGTTAGGTTAGGTTAGGTTAGGTTAGGTTAGGTTAGGTTAGGTTAGGTTAGGTTAGGTTAGGTTAGGTTAGGTTAGGTTAGGTTAGGTTAGGTTAGGTTAGGTTAGGTTAGGTTAGGTTAGGTTAGGTTAGGTTAGGTTAGGTTAGGTTAGGTTAGGTTAGGTTAGGTTAGGTTAGGTTAGGTTAGGTTAGGTTAGGTTAGGTTAGGTTAGGTTAGGTTAGGTTAGGTTAGGTTAGGTTAGGTTAGGTTAGGTTAGGTTAGGTTAGGTTAGGTTAGGTTAGGTTAGGTTAGGTTAGGTTAGGTTAGGTTAGGTTAGGTTAGGTTAGGTTAGGTTAGGTTAGGTTAGGTTAGGTTAGGTTAGGTTAGGTTAGGTTAGGTTAGGTTAGGTTAGGTTAGGTTAGGTTAGGTTAGGTTAGGTTAGGTTAGGTTAGGTTAGGTTAGGTTAGGTTAGGTTAGGTTAGGTTAGGTTAGGTTAGGTTAGGTTAGGTTAGGTTAGGTTAGGTTAGGTTAGGTTAGGTTAGGTTAGGTTAGGTTAGGTTAGGTTAGGTTAGGTTAGGTTAGGTTAGGTTAGGTTAGGTTAGGTTAGGTTAGGTTAGGTTAGGTTAGGTTAGGTTAGGTTAGGTTAGGTTAGGTTAGGTTAGGTTAGGTTAGGTTAGGTTAGGTTAGGTTAGGTTAGGTTAGGTTAGGTTAGGTTAGGTTAGGTTAGGTTAGGTTAGGTTAGGTTAGGTTAGGTTAGGTTAGGTTAGGTTAGGTTAGGTTAGGTTAGGTTAGGTTAGGTTAGGTTAGGTTAGGTTAGGTTAGGTTAGGTTAGGTTAGGTTAGGTTAGGTTAGGTTAGGTTAGGTTAGGTTAGGTTAGGTTAGGTTAGGTTAGGTTAGGTTAGGTTAGGTTAGGTTAGGTTAGGTTAGGTTAGGTTAGGTTAGGTTAGGTTAGGTTAGGTTAGGTTAGGTTAGGTTAGGTTAGGTTAGGTTAGGTTAGGTTAGGTTAGGTTAGGTTAGGTTAGGTTAGGTTAGGTTAGGTTAGGTTAGGTTAGGTTAGGTTAGGTTAGGTTAGGTTAGGTTAGGTTAGGTTAGGTTAGGTTAGGTTAGGTTAGGTTAGGTTAGGTTAGGTTAGGTTAGGTTAGGTTAGGTTAGGTTAGGTTAGGTTAGGTTAGGTTAGGTTAGGTTAGGTTAGGTTAGGTTAGGTTAGGTTAGGTTAGGTTAGGTTAGGTTAGGTTAGGTTAGGTTAGGTTAGGTTAGGTTAGGTTAGGTTAGGTTAGGTTAGGTTAGGTTAGGTTAGGTTAGGTTAGGTTAGGTTAGGTTAGGTTAGGTTAGGTTAGGTTAGGTTAGGTTAGGTTAGGTTAGGTTAGGTTAGGTTAGGTTAGGTTAGGTTAGGTTAGGTTAGGTTAGGTTAGGTTAGGTTAGGTTAGGTTAGGTTAGGTTAGGTTAGGTTAGGTTAGGTTAGGTTAGGTTAGGTTAGGTTAGGTTAGGTTAGGTTAGGTTAGGTTAGGTTAGGTTAGGTTAGGTTAGGTTAGGTTAGGTTAGGTTAGGTTAGGTTAGGTTAGGTTAGGTTAGGTTAGGTTAGGTTAGGTTAGGTTAGGTTAGGTTAGGTTAGGTTAGGTTAGGTTAGGTTAGGTTAGGTTAGGTTAGGTTAGGTTAGGTTAGGTTAGGTTAGGTTAGGTTAGGTTAGGTTAGGTTAGGTTAGGTTAGGTTAGGTTAGGTTAGGTTAGGTTAGGTTAGGTTAGGTTAGGTTAGGTTAGGTTAGGTTAGGTTAGGTTAGGTTAGGTTAGGTTAGGTTAGGTTAGGTTAGGTTAGGTTAGGTTAGGTTAGGTTAGGTTAGGTTAGGTTAGGTTAGGTTAGGTTAGGTTAGGTTAGGTTAGGTTAGGTTAGGTTAGGTTAGGTTAGGTTAGGTTAGGTTAGGTTAGGTTAGGTTAGGTTAGGTTAGGTTAGGTTAGGTTAGGTTAGGTTAGGTTAGGTTAGGTTAGGTTAGGTTAGGTTAGGTTAGGTTAGGTTAGGTTAGGTTAGGTTAGGTTAGGTTAGGTTAGGTTAGGTTAGGTTAGGTTAGGTTAGGTTAGGTTAGGTTAGGTTAGGTTAGGTTAGGTTAGGTTAGGTTAGGTTAGGTTAGGTTAGGTTAGGTTAGGTTAGGTTAGGTTAGGTTAGGTTAGGTTAGGTTAGGTTAGGTTAGGTTAGGTTAGGTTAGGTTAGGTTAGGTTAGGTTAGGTTAGGTTAGGTTAGGTTAGGTTAGGTTAGGTTAGGTTAGGTTAGGTTAGGTTAGGTTAGGTTAGGTTAGGTTAGGTTAGGTTAGGTTAGGTTAGGTTAGGTTAGGTTAGGTTAGGTTAGGTTAGGTTAGGTTAGGTTAGGTTAGGTTAGGTTAGGTTAGGTTAGGTTAGGTTAGGTTAGGTTAGGTTAGGTTAGGTTAGGTTAGGTTAGGTTAGGTTAGGTTAGGTTAGGTTAGGTTAGGTTAGGTTAGGTTAGGTTAGGTTAGGTTAGGTTAGGTTAGGTTAGGTTAGGTTAGGTTAGGTTAGGTTAGGTTAGGTTAGGTTAGGTTAGGTTAGGTTAGGTTAGGTTAGGTTAGGTTAGGTTAGGTTAGGTTAGGTTAGGTTAGGTTAGGTTAGGTTAGGTTAGGTTAGGTTAGGTTAGGTTAGGTTAGGTTAGGTTAGGTTAGGTTAGGTTAGGTTAGGTTAGGTTAGGTTAGGTTAGGTTAGGTTAGGTTAGGTTAGGTTAGGTTAGGTTAGGTTAGGTTAGGTTAGGTTAGGTTAGGTTAGGTTAGGTTAGGTTAGGTTAGGTTAGGTTAGGTTAGGTTAGGTTAGGTTAGGTTAGGTTAGGTTAGGTTAGGTTAGGTTAGGTTAGGTTAGGTTAGGTTAGGTTAGGTTAGGTTAGGTTAGGTTAGGTTAGGTTAGGTTAGGTTAGGTTAGGTTAGGTTAGGTTAGGTTAGGTTAGGTTAGGTTAGGTTAGGTTAGGTTAGGTTAGGTTAGGTTAGGTTAGGTTAGGTTAGGTTAGGTTAGGTTAGGTTAGGTTAGGTTAGGTTAGGTTAGGTTAGGTTAGGTTAGGTTAGGTTAGGTTAGGTTAGGTTAGGTTAGGTTAGGTTAGGTTAGGTTAGGTTAGGTTAGGTTAGGTTAGGTTAGGTTAGGTTAGGTTAGGTTAGGTTAGGTTAGGTTAGGTTAGGTTAGGTTAGGTTAGGTTAGGTTAGGTTAGGTTAGGTTAGGTTAGGTTAGGTTAGGTTAGGTTAGGTTAGGTTAGGTTAGGTTAGGTTAGGTTAGGTTAGGTTAGGTTAGGTTAGGTTAGGTTAGGTTAGGTTAGGTTAGGTTAGGTTAGGTTAGGTTAGGTTAGGTTAGGTTAGGTTAGGTTAGGTTAGGTTAAGGGGTTCCTTGTCGGTGGATCGTTC